>CM051243.1:185828087-186428087 GCA_027917425.1 Gastrophryne carolinensis
TGCCCTGCTGTGTGAAACCCCCCAGGTCGGCCAGAAACTCAACTTCTTCCCTGGTACAATGGCACATGCGCTAGCAGCGGCTGCATCCCCGCGTACCCGCACCAGGCACTTGTGTATGGCCGGTGTGGGCACGCTCCATGCTAGAAGGTAGCGGGGGATGTGTCCATCAGCGCGCTTGGATCGGACAAGAGGCTGCGCTTGCCCCGCAGGACCAGAGAAAGGTGACTCAGATCGGGCGACCTGGAGGGTTTCACACATCCCCAATCGGGGTGCCCCAGTGGCAGGGGCTTAGCTAGGGGGGGGAAGCAGGGGGGGGGGCACTTGTCCCGGGTGCAGCAAGTCAGGGGGCCGCCAAAGGGGAGCCGGAGAATAGGTAGGAGGCGCCATTTCAAATCTATGCCCTAGGTGCCAGAAAGCCTAACTACTCCTCTGCCCAGTGGCAAGGACCAAAACCCAGGATAGCCCACTTTTTGCTCCACCATTTCGCTACACAAAATTTGTCTTTCATTAGCGCCCCACACAAAACTTTGCACTGAGCCCCAGAAGTGATAATCCCGCCCCCTGGGCATCCCTGTGCCATTAGTGTTACAAGCATTAAATAAAGAAAAGTCTCCCTAAAGTGTTGTTTGCAGAATGACCACTAGATGTCAGGAGCGCACCACCCGACATGGGCAGCCACTGACGCCCTCATCCAAAAGTTTTCAATCTATGGCCTCAATTCAATAAAGGTAGAAAAAAATTCTCATGGTAGTAAAATATTCAATTCATGAGAAAAAACCCTGAGAATGTCACTGTTGTTGAATCACCAGCTGGGAAAACAATGAAAGTCAATGGCACTTTTTTTTACTCCTTAGACAAGTAGAGAACTGTTTCCTCCTTTCTACACTGTAGTAAAAGCTGCCATTGACTTTCATTGTCTTTTTATCTAGTGATTCAGTAACAGAGACATGCTCAGGCTTTTTTCTCATGAATTGAATATTTTACTACCATGAGAATTTTTTTCTACCTTTATTAAATTGAGGCCCATATATAGAATGATACGGGGTTCTGACTAATGATATGCAGGGCGGGGCGGGACGAGGGCGTGGCCAACTCCCCACAATGATCGGAGCCAGTCACACCCTTGTCCCACTCAACGCCACTCGTTTTTTCTTCTTTCTATAGTAATCAGTCCTTCTATTCTTTTATCTCATCGCTGCTTTTTTTTCCTCCCATTCTTTCTCTCTTTCTTTGTGTCTGTCATTCTTTTTATGTATCTCTTCTTTGTTTCTTTTCTTTGTGTCTGTCATTCTTTTTATGTATCTCTTCTTTGTTTCTTTCCTTTTATTTTTTATTTCTTTCCATCTGTTCTTTTTTGTTTTTGTTTTTTTTACATTTACACTTTGCTTTCTTTCTATCTTTATTTTTGTCATCCCTTTTATTTTTCATTCTTTATTTATCTTTCTTTCTGTCATTACTTCTATCACTTTATCTTTCTACTCTTTGGCAGTATTCAATATACATGCAACTTTATCACTGTATATGGAGTGTCATTCTGCACCGCAAGGGGCCCCCTGACACTCTGTCCCCCAGGGGCCCACCAGAGGAAATCATTCTTGTGGCCACCAGAGGAAATCATTCTTGTGGCCACCAGAGGAAATCATTCTTGGGGTCACCAGAGGAAACCATTCTTGGGGTCACCAGAGGAAACCATTCTTGGGGTCACCAGAGGAAACCATTCTTGGGGTCACCAGAGGAAATCATTCTTGGGGCCACCAGAGGAAACCATTCTTGGGGTCACCAGAGGAAACCATTCTTGGGGTCACCAGAGGAAATCATTCTTGGGGCCACCAGAGGAAATCATTCTTGGGGCCACCAGAGGAAATCATTCTTGGGGCCACCGGAGGAAATCATTCTTGAGGCCACCAGAGGAAATCATTCTTGGGGTCACCAGAGGAAATCATTCTTGGGGCCACCAGAGGAAATCATTCTTAGGGTCACCAGAGGAAATCATTCTTGGGGTCACCAGAGGAAATCATTCTTGGGGCCACCAGAGGAAATCATTCTTGGGGTCACCAGAGGAAATTATTCTTGGGGTCACCAGAGGAAATCATTCTTGGGGTCACCAGAGGAAATTATTCTTGGGGTCACCAGAGGAAATCATTCTTGGGGCCACCAGAGGAAATCATTCTTGGGGCCACCAGAGGAAATCATTCTTGGGGTCACCAGGGGAAATTATTCTTGGGGTCACCAGAGGAAATCCTTCTTGGGGTCACCAGAGGGAATCATTCTTGGGGCCACCAGAGGGAATCATTCTTGGGGTCACCAAAGGAAATCCTTCTTGGGGTCACCAGAGGGAATCATTCTTGGGGTCACCAGAGGAAATCATTCTTGGGGCCACCAGAGGAAATCATTCTTGGGGCCACCAGAGGAAATCATTCTTAGGGTCACCAGAGGAAATCATTCTTGGGGTCACCAGAGGAAATCATTCTTGGGGTCACCAGAGGAAATCATTCTTGGGGTCACCAGGGTAAGTCATTCTTGGATCCACTAGAGGAAATCATTCTTGGGGTCACCAGAGGGAATCATTCTTGGGGTCACCAGGGTAAGTCATTCTTGGGGTCACCAGAGGAAATCATTCTTGGGGCCACCAGAGGAAATCATTCTTGGGGCCACCAGAGGAAATCATTCTTGGGGTCACCAGAGGAAATCATTCTTGGGGTCACCAGAGGAAATCATTCTTGGGGTCACCAGAGGAAATCATTCTTGGGGTCACCAGAGGAAATCATTCTCGGGGTCACCAGAGGAAATCATTCTTGGGACTCACCAGAGGAAATCATTCTTGGGGCCACCAGAGGAAATCATTCTTGGGGCCACCAGAGGAAATCATTCTTGGGGCCACCAGAGGAAATCATTCTTGGGGCCACCAGAGGAAATCATTCTTGGGGCCACCAGAGGAAATCATTCTTGGGGCCACCAGAGGAAATCATTCTTGGGGCCACCAGAGGAAATCATTCTTGGAGTCACCAGAGGAAATCATTCTTGGGGTCACCAGAGGAAATCATTCTTGGGGTCACCAGGGTAAGTCATTCTTGGGGCCAACAGAGGAAATCATTCTTGGGGCCACCAGAGGAAATCATTCTTGGGGCCACCAGAGGAAATAATTCTTGGGGTCACCAGAGGAAATCATTCTTGGGGCCACCAGAGGAAATCATTCTTGGGGTCACCAGGGTAAGTCATTCTTGGGGTCACCAGAGGAAATCATTCTTGGGGCCACCAGAGGAAATCATTCTTGGGGTCACCAGAGGAAATCATTCTTGGGGCCACCAGAGGAAATCATTCTTGGGGTCACCAGAGGGAATCATTCTTGGGGTCACCAGGGTAAGTCATTCTTGGGGTCACCAGAGGAAATCATTCTTGGGGCCACCAGAGGAAATCATTCTTGGGGCCACCAGAGGAAATCATTCTTGGGGCCACCAGAGGAAATCATTCTTGGGGCCACCAGAGGAAATCATTCTTGGGGCCACCAGAGGAAATCATTCTTGGGGCCACCAGAGGAAATCATTCTTGGGGCCACCAGAGGAAATCATTCTTGGAGTCACCAGAGGAAATCATTCTTGGGGTCACCAGAGGAAATCATTCTTGGGGTCACCAGGGTAAGTCATTCTTGGGGCCAACAGAGGAAATCATTCTTGGGGCCACCAGAGGAAATCATTCTTGGGGCCACCAGAGGAAATAATTCTTGGGGTCACCAGAGGAAATCATTCTTGGGGCCACCAGAGGAAATCATTCTTGGGGTCACCAGGGTAAGTCATTCTTGGGGTCACCAGAGGAAATCATTCTTGGGGCCACCAGAGGAAATCATTCTTGGGGTCACCAGAGGAAATCATTCTTGGGGCCACCAGAGGAAATCATTCTTGGGGTCACCAGAGGGAATCATTCTTGGGGTCACCAGGGTAAGTCATTCTTGGGGTCACCAGAGGAAATCATTCTTGGGGCCACCAGAGGAAATCATTCTTGGGGTCACCAGAGGAAATCATTCTTGGGGCCACCAGAGGGAATCATTCTCGGGGCCACCAGAGGAAATCATTCTTGGGGCCACCAGAGGAAATCATTCTTGGGGCCACCAGAGGAAATCATTCTTGGGGCCACCAGAGGAAATCATTCTTGGGGCCACCAGAGGAAATCATTCTTGGGGCCACCAGAGGAAATCATTCTTGGAGTCACCAGAGGAAATCATTCTTGGGGTCACCAGAGGAAATCATTCTTGGGGTCACCAGAGGAAATCATTCTTGGGGTCACCAGGGTAAGTCATTCTTGGGGTCACCAGAGGAAATCATTCTTGGGGCCAACAGAGGAAATCATTCTTGGGGCCACCAGAGGAAATCATTCTTGGGGCCACCAGAGGAAATCATTCTTGGGGTCACCAGAGGAAATCATTCTTGGGGCCACCAGAGGAAATCATTCTTGGGGTCACCAGAGTAAATCATTCTTGGGGTCACCAGAGGAAATCATTCTTGGGGTCACCAGGGTAAGTCATTCTTGGATCCACTAGAGGAAATCATTCTTGGGGTCACCAGAGGGAATCATTCTTGGGGTCACCAGGGTAAGTCATTCTTGGGGTCACCAGAGGAAATCATTCTTGGGGCCACCAGAGGAAATCATTCTTGGGGTCACCAGAGGAAATCATTCTTGGGGCCACCAGAGGAAATCATTCTTGGGGTCACCAGAGTAAATCATTCTTGGGGTCACCAGAGGAAATCATTCTTGGGGTCACCAGGGTAAGTCATTCTTGGATCCACTAGAGGAAATCATTCTTGGGGTCACCAGAGGGAATCATTCTTGGGGTCACCAGGGTAAGTCATTCTTGGGGTCACCAGAGGAAATCATTCTTGGGGCCACCAGAGGAAATCATTCTTGGGG
This sequence comes from Gastrophryne carolinensis, assembly GCA_027917425.1. Lineage (NCBI taxonomy): Eukaryota > Metazoa > Chordata > Amphibia > Anura > Microhylidae > Gastrophryne > Gastrophryne carolinensis. Next base: position 185,832,990 of record CM051243.1, read on the forward strand.
CCACCAGAGGAAATCATTCTTGGGGCCACCAGAGGAAATCATTCTTGGGGCCACCAGAGGAAATCATTCTTGGGGCCACCAGAGGAAATCATTCTTGGGGCCACCAGAGGAAATCATTCTTGGGGTCACCAGGGTAAGTCATTCTTGGGGTCACCAGAGGAAATCATTCTTGGGGTCACCAGGGTAAGTCATTCTTGGGGCCACCAGAGGAAATCATTCTTGGGGACAGTCTGACACTGGCCCTATTAGCAGGCTGGGAAGGGGCGGGTTCCCACGGAAGCGCGGTGCTGTCATGCCGTATTAGTGTCATCCCTGGCCGCACATTGCGGAGTATCTGGCCCCGGGTGTTATCCTGACACCGGCCCGTTCCCTCCACTTAGAGCTTTGAATTGTGATGGCCGCCCGGGATAAACACTGCGCATTAGCGCTCAGCTCACTGGAGGCCGCGTTACTATGGCAACAGCATGAAGGGCAGACGCCCCAAATACACCAGCGTGAGGCTCGAATCTAATGACAGGGTTCAAACGGCAGGTTAAAGCAGACCTAAACCTCAAATTCTAGCTCTGTGCCGGTCCTCGGGGACCCCAATGCACCTGCTTTCACTGCCTGTGAGCCCTAAATTTAGGATGTGCTCACCTTTGCCTTGTGAATGGGGATGCTCTGATCTCTAATGCAGGGCTCCCTGATGGTGTGAGGGGGAGGTGAGGTTAGTTTCCTGTCCCCCATCGGATGGAGCTCAGCATGGAAAAGGTGAGCATCTCTCTAATGCAGGACTCACTGAGGGGGAGGTGAGGGTAGTTTCCTGTCCCCCATCAGAAAAGGTGAGTATGTCTAATGCAGGGCTCACTGATGGTGTGAGGGGGGAAGTGAGGTTAGTTTCCTGTCCCCCATCAGATGGAGCTCTGTTAGGAAAAGGTGAGTATCTCTCTAATGCAGGGCTCACTGATGGTGTGAAGGTGAGGTGAGTTTCCTGTCCCCCATTAGATGGAGCTCTGCTAGGTAAAGGTGAGTATCTCTAATGCAGGGTCACTGATGGTGTGAGGGGGGGAAGTGAGGTTAGTTTCCTGTTCCCCATCAGATGGAGGTGTGCTATATAAAGGTGAGTATCTCTCTAATGCAGGGTCACTGATGGTGTGAGGGGGGGAAGTGAGGTTAGTTTCCTGTCCCCCATCAGATGGAGGTGTGCTATATAAAGGTGAGTATCTCTCTAATGCAGTGCTCGCTGTTGGTGTGAGGGGGGAAGTGCAGCAGTTTCCTGTCCCCCATCGGATGGAGCCCTGCTAGGAAAAGGTGAGTATCTCTAATGCAGGGCTCCCTGATGGTGTGAGGGGGAGGTGAGGTTAGTACAGTTTCCCTCCCGGGCACAGAGCCATAAAGGAAGCTCTGAACGGATTGGCTGATGTATTATCCTGTACGTTCTCGAGGGGGGGGCAACTACTTACCTGGCTGTGGTGAAAGTATTGGTGATGCCTTTTCTTCTATATATGTATATTATGTATTAAAGCAGAACAACACACACACACAGAATGCCAGCGTCTTAACTCGCCCCACGCTGCTGCCGCGCAGGCCTGGGCTCTTGTCCAATCAGAATAGGTTGCCGGGGATATTAAAGTAGGCCTCCGACACTTTCCCAGAAGCAGGGCTGTAGTTGGCTCTGAGTTGGGTCAGGTTGCGATTCGCTAGTAAAAGAGAAAAAGAAAAAAAATCACCTTATTTTTTAGAATCTAGATCCGGCGCAGTGGGTTTTGGTCCGCTTTAATTCTTTAACGTTTAAAGTGGACCAACACTCAGGATTTTGACTCCCCTTGCCCCCGGATCAAGGGTTGCCCCGCTGTGTGAAACCCCCCAGATTGCCAATGCCAACTCACCTCTTCCCTGTCCTACGGCACATACGCGGCTGCTCGTCCAATCAGCGCGCTCGGAGCCGCTGACATCACGCCGCCTAAGGCCAGCGGCTCTGAGCGCACTGGCGGGCGCACCCCCCGCTTCCCTTTAACAGGGAGCGTGGCAGGCATTCGTGAATGGCCGGCGCGGGCTCGCACCCTGCTGATGGATAGCGGGGATGCGGCTGCGGCTCGCACATGCTCTGTTGGAGCGGGAAATAAGGTGAGTGAATGGGGCCACCTGGGGGGTTTCCAATATTAGATGCCCCGGGGGGAGGGAATCGATCAGCCCAGGAAGCTTATAGATTCCCTGGCCGATCGCAGTGGGTTTTGGTCCACTTTAACTCGCTCCATGCTCCAGCTGCACACACCTGGGCTCTTGTCCAATCAGAATAGGTTGCCGGCGATATTAAACCGGACCTTCACCGTGATTTAATGAAAAGACCAAACCCTTAAAAAACGATTCCCCAGCATCTAAAATTAATATATTTCCAATTTTTAGTCACTTATTATTCTTTCCCCCACTGGGCTGCAACTCTGTTCAGGACTCTAGGATATGGGCGCCGCCATCTTGACTCAGAAGCATCACATACTGAGGAGAGGAGAGCGGGATAAAGTACAGGGAGGCGGGTTATAGCTGTGCTTTGCTCAGACAGAGCAGAGCTTGGGTCAGGAAAAGGTCAGCAATCCCAGAATGCAGAGCAGCACAGTCAGAAGACACTTCCTGTCTACAGGCTGCCTGATGTTCCATGAGCCACCATCTTGGATGTTTAAAGGATCATAACATGCAGTAGATGTAGGTAGGATGGTTTTTAATGTGAGCAATCTGTATGTACAGGGTGTGGGAAACATACAAGATAGGCTCTTATTCATGGTGAAGGTCTGGATTAATGTGAGCAATCTGTATGTACAGGGTGTGGGAAACATACAAGATAGGCTCTTATTCAGGGTGAGGGTCCGGATTAATGTGAGCAATCTGTATGTACAGGGGGAAACATATAAGATAGACTCTTATTCAGGGTGAGGGTCCGGATTAATGTGAGCAATCTGTATGTACAGGGTGTGGGAAACATACAAGATAGGCTCTTATTCATGGTGAAGGTCTGGATTAATGTGAGCAATCTGTATGTACAGGGGGAAACATATAAGATAGACTCTTATTCAGGGTGAGGGTCCGGATTAATGTGAGCAATCTGTATGTACAGGGTGTGGGAAACATACAAGATAGGCTCTTATTCATGGTGAAGGTCTGGATTAATGTGAGCAATCTGTATGTACAGGGGGAAACATATAAGATAGACTCTTATTCAGGGTGAGGGTCCGGATTAATGTGAGCAATCTGTATGTACAGGGTGTGGGAAACATACAAGATAGGCTCTTATTCATGGTGAAGGTCTGGATTAATGTGAGCAATCTGTATGTACAGGGGGAAACATATAAGATAGACTCTTATTCAGGGTGAGGGTCCGGATTAATGTGAGCAATCTGTATGTACAGGGTGTGGGAAACATACAAGATAGGCTCTTATTCATGGTGAAGGTCCGGATTAATGTGAGCAATCTGTATGTACAGGGGGAACATATAAGATAGACTCTTATTCAGGGTGAGGGTCCGGATTAATGTGAGCAATCTGTATGTACAGGGTGTGGGAAACATATAAGATAGGCTCTTATACAGAGTGAAGGTCCGGTTTAATGTTGGCAATCTGTATGTACAGGGTGTGGGAAACATACAAGATAGGCTCTTATTCAGGGTGAAGGTCCGGATTAATGTGGGCAATCTGTATGTACAGGGTGTGGGAAACATATAAGATAGGCTCTTATTCAGGGTGAGGGTCCGGATTAAAGTAGGCCTCTGCCACGTTCCCAGAAGCAGGTCTGTATTTGGCGCTGAGTCGGGTCAGGTTGCTGTTCGCTAGTAAAACAAAAGCTATTTTCTAGAATGTAGATCCAGGCGCAGTGGGTTTTGGTCCACTTTAATTTTTTAATGTCTATTTAAACAGCCTTTATTTACTAATATGATATAAGATAAGCATCTGCTTGTTTTTCCCAGACCATGTGATCTCCTAAACTGAGGATAAACTGGTCCGGTGACATTGCCGGGCGCTCACACAATGGCGCCGGTGGGAAGCCGCGACAATGCGAGGCGGCGGCGGCAAATGTCACCCTGCCCGCGCCCTCGCCCCTGACCCGACTATGGTGAAAACTTAGCGCCGCTATAGACAGCTCCCAGACTACCTCCCGCTATACAGGCAGGCTGATTCGCCAGGTAGCGACAGATGAGCGTCTGTATCAGGCATTTCAGAACACCCGCTAGTAGTCGCTGTGGTTGGCCGTGGGTCGCTAGTTCAGAGTGTCTCAGTCGCTGTGCAGCATTGATGAATACATTGTGGGGAGTCGCTATATGACCAGTACAGCGCTGTATGGGAGCGAATGTTAGCGACTGGTCATTGCGACCGACTCACAGCATATTCATCAAAAAAACAGCCTCACACACCTCCGGCGCTCAAAAATGCTTCGCTGAAGCCCAGAGCGCCGGAGCCTGTGTGAATAAAGGCTGTTTTTTAGCATGTATCCACCAGTAACAAAACATATGGAATGACATTGTAACATGAACACTTTAATGCCAGACCTGTAATGTCATTTCTGCATAAATATATAAAACATGAAAAAATATTTTCAAAAATGACTTTTTCTAGCTCAGGAGAGGTCACAACATTATTCGAGAATAAAACAAAAAATAAAAACGATAAATAAAAGAAAGTCCATTGAAATGTATGGGAGAGCGACAGGTAGCGAGAGGTAATATGTGGCGCTCTGCAAGGCTGAACGCCGGCGCTGTTCGCTGAGGCTGGGATAATGATGAATCGGACGCTACATGGCGTTATCCCAGTCGCTCAGCAGATTCTGCTTGATAAATGTGTAATTGCTGCCGTGTCCGGCGTTCACCTGTCGCTACCTGTCGTTTACAAGGCGCTACCTGGCGCTATCCCTTCATGAACTGTCAAAGGATAAAGGGGACCTTGTGTGGTTTAGGTCCGCTTGAAGGCTGTACTCGTTACAAACTGACGCGTCGGTTGTTTTTCCTCGCAGCTCCCAGCGCCCCGGCCTCCATCCGCTTCAGCGAGCTGACCACCACCTCCGTCAACGTGTCGTGGGACGCCCCCGTCCACCCCAATGGGATCCTGGAGGGGTACAAGCTGGTGTACGAGCCCTGCAGCCCCGTCGATGGTAAAGTGAAGAGAATATAATGCAGACCTAAACCCTCCTCTGCAGCTCTGTGTCTGGTAGGGTCACCATACTGACCTCACCTAACCCCACCCCCCCCACCCCCCGCCACACGCGCACACCATCATTGAGCCCTGCATTAGAGAGATACTCACCTTTTCCTAGCAGAGCTCCATCTGATGGGGAACTGGAAACTACTGCACCTCACACCATCATTGAGCCCTGCATTAGAGAGATACTCACCTTCTCCTAGCAGAGCTCCATCTGATGGGGGACAGGAAACAACTGCACCTCACACCATCAGTGAGCCTTGCATTAGAGAGATACTCACCTTTTCCTAGCAGAGCTCCATCTGATGGGGGACTGGAAACTACTGCACCTCACACCATCAGTGAGCCCTGCATTAGAGAGATACTCACCTTTTCCTAGCAGAGCTCCATCTGATGGGGGACAGGAAACAACTGCACCTCACACCATCAGTGAGCCTTGCATTAGAGAGATACTCACCTTTTCCTAGCAGAGCTCCATCTGATGGGGGACAGGAAACTCACCTCACCTCCCCCTCACACCATCAGTGAGCCCTGCATTAGAGAGATACTCACCTTTTCCTAGCAGAGCTCCATCTGATGGGGGACAGGAAACGACTGCACCTCACACCATCAGTGAGCCCTGCATTAGAGAGATACTCACCTTTTCCTAGCAGAGCTCCATCTGATGGGGGACAGGAAACTCACCTCACCTCCCCCCTCACCCCATCAGTGAGCTCTGCATTGCGAGCTCTGTGTCTAAACAGAACCGTATTGCAGATCATTAATATGCGCGGCATACTGCGCTGATTGGATGAGAGCCTGTGCATGCGATTCGGGACCGGGTAAAGGATGCGTTCTTACATGCGATTCAGGGGGATTCTCACATCCCAAATCAGGATGCCCCCTGGCAGGGAACAAAACCTGGGATAGTGAAAATCCTGGGTTTGGTTCTGCTTTAAAATAGACCAAAACCCAGGATTTATCCGACCGGGGACGCCCCGCTGTGTGAAACCCTATTAGATCTCTGAATGCAACTCACCTCTTCCAGGTCCTACGACGCATGCGCGGCCACTCGTCCAATCAGTGAGCTCGGATCCGCTCCCAAACCCTTTCGTCCAGGAGCTCGTGTGATGAAAGCGGACCCGAGTGCGCTGGCGGGCGCACCCCCCGCTACCCGCTAACAGAAAGCGCGCCCATTCACAAATGCACGCACCCTGCTGAATGGATAGCGGGGATGCGCCCGCAGGTCACGCATGCGCCGTTGGACCAGGAACCAAGGTGAGTTTTTGGGTGTCCAGGGGGGGAGGGGGTATGCCTGCCCTGGAGTCTCATAGACCGCAGGGTGGGTTTTGGTCCTCTTTAAGACTTCTAGAGGGCAGCGGGTTTAGGTCCTCTTGGAAGGGTGGGGTTTTGGTCCCCTTTAAGACTTCTAGAGGGCAGCGGGTTTAGGTCCTCTTGGAAGGGTGGGCTTTGGTCCCCTTTAAGACTTCTAGAGGGCAGCGGGTTTAGGTCCTCTTGGAAGGGTGGGGTTTTGCTCCCCTTTAAGACTTCTAGAGGGCAGCGGGTTTAGGTCCTCTTGGAAGGGTGGGTTTGGGTCCCCTTTAAGACTTCTAGAGGGCAGCGGGCTTAGGTCCTCTTGGAATGGGTGGGTTTTGGTCCCCTTTAAGACTTCTAGAGGGCAGCGGGTTTAGGTTAGGTTTCACACAGCGGGGCATCCCCGATCAGGGTTCCCCCGGGGCAAGGACCAAAACCCAGGATTGGCAAAATACTGGGTTTTGGTCCACTTTAAAGTGAACCTCTGGACCCATTAAAAATAAATGACCCCTTCATTTATTTTAATGGGTCCAGAGGTTCACTTTAAGGCGGACCCTACTTGTAAGCTCCAGTGAAACAAGATCTACCTACCTTCAAGGAGGGTTAGAGGAGGGGTCTAAAGCATCACTCCGGGGTTATTCTTAGTATGTCACACACCCCGCTTCAAGAATCCATAACATGTGGGTAATATCGTCCTGAAGAGGGCGTTCCTGCAGAGATGATAGCAAAAGAAAGCCCCTCCCTGATCCATAAATACCTGGGACCTCCCACTCATCACCCAGTTTTCCATCTCTGCAGACGGCGAGCAAGTCAGAAGATGATGGCTCCTCCTTGCACAGGGGGATTTCAGGTAGCCGGGTAACTCCCGGCCTCTTATTTTGTCTATTTCCGCTCGGACCCCTGTTTGTCCCAAAATTTACCTCAGATTACATGCCTCCACAGTCTTGGCTGCTGGCCCGAGCGAGGGTACATTGGCACCTCTGGTGCTGAGGAGCAGAGCTCCACCGTGAGACCCTAAAAGAGAGGGTAGGCGGTCATACCGGGTAGGTGATCCCGGTTTGGGATGCCCCGTCCCTTGACTTTCCCCTGGGGGGGGGGGCCCTTCCCTTTACCAACTATGGGGGCTGGGGGTTCCTCTCATAGGGGTTAGCTTTATTCTCTTTCTCTTTATTCACTTTCTCTTGTTGATGTGGAGCGTCTGGAAGTAATCCCTCAATGAATTGGTTGCACTGTTGTTACTATGTTGCAGCACCGCGGCTGTCATTGCAGCCGGGTGCCGGGGTTTTTCAGTCTGTGAGGTAATTTTTACCTCACACGCTTTGGGGGGGCGGGGCTGGCACTCGGCGCTCTGCCGCGGCCAGCCCCCGTTCTCTCATTCATTTCTCGCCGCAGCGAGCGGGGCGGGTGCTCCGCTAGTGATAGCGGGAGCTCCCGCTGTCATGGCAGCCGGCGCCGCGGTTGTCGGCGGCGCCGGTCTCTGGGCTGGTGCGTGAGGGACTTCTTCCCTCATGCTTCATTCACACTGGTAGGGGGGGCGGAGCCGGGCTTTCGGCGCGTCGCCGCGGCTCCGCCCTCCTCTGTACTGGCGCCGCTGCGGAGCTGAGCTCCCTGTTACTAGGCAGCTCCCTGTTACTAGGCAGCTTAAGGGGCACAGATCAGCTTTGCGCGGGCTGCGCAGACCACGCCCCTGACAAGGCAGTTCTTCTTCTCTTCACTTCACCTCAGAGGTCGCCATTGTTCTGAGGCGGATCGTTCACCGCAGCGTCTGTGAGTGGCCCTGTGGGCCTCATTTATTTCTTCTTTTCTTTATCTGTTAAGTCTTATTGTAGGGACTTATGGATCTCTCTCTGTCTTTTAGGTGAAAGTTATCCAGGAGGATCTTCTGTAGTATTGGAAGGTCTCTCCTGATCCTGGGTCCCTGGGTCCATTTTAGCATCACAAATCCTCCCACTCGGGACATTAAAGGGGCATCCCGGGTTGTCTAACTGGCGTAATTCCCTGGGTCATAGCGACCACTCAAAATTCACCTTATGGAGGCATCCCCGGATACTGGGACTGGGACCCCTTCGGGGCATCCCAAAAAGTGTATGTTGTGTGGGATTTCCATTACTGGGGATGATGTGTTACTGTGTATACCATGTGCACAGCAAACTATTACGCGGCAGTCCGAACCCCAAGCGGCGGGGTCAGCACAGCCGGCCACCTCAACTCCCCCTCCCGCCTTGACTCGTGCCCCGTGTGACGTGGTCATGGGCAGGGATCTGCAATCCGAGATGTGTGCCAGATTGGCTAGCCTTGAGAAAATGCTCTCTAGCTCGGTCGCCCGTAAGGCTCCGTCTAAGAGAAAGCATTTGTCGCCGGCTCCGCCGGTGGATGATCTTGATGACAGAGACAATCTGGATTGGTCTGATTATCCTCAGCTAGAGGAGGGGGAAGTTGATGAGGGTTCAGAATTTTTGGATGATGAGCAGTCTGCTGGCGCTGATGCCGAGCTTTCTGATTTAGGGAGATCCTTGGACTCTCCTCACGCTCTGTCTCTCATGCTGGAAGTTCTGAATATTTCCCCTCCCAAGGAGGCGTCACAGCAGAAAGGTGAATTGTTTGAGGAATCCAGGCCGCGCCTGGAGTTTCCTACGCAACGCCATTTTGATAGAATCATTGACAAGGAATGGGATAGGCCGGCTCGGCTCCCTGGCATCCCTCAGGGGTGGGATAGGAAATATCCCTTTCCTTCTGAGGCGGTCAAGCGCTGGGCATCTCCCCCCGAGGTGGATGCACCGGTTTTGGGGTTGTCTAACTCCTCGGTTTTAAACAGACCTGATTGTTCCACTCTCAAAGATGGAGAGGATAAACGTATTGATCAGATGGCTTCTCATGGCTTTACTAGCATTGGGTCGGCCATCCGGCCTGTGTGCGCTTCGGAACTAATGGTGTTGGCTACCAGGTCTGTGGTCAGGGACCTGTTGACTTCTTCCGGGCTTCGTCCTGGTAGTAACGAGTTCCTTAGCCTTAAACGGTGTGAGTTGTTTCTATCCTTTGTGTTGACTGCCTTGGATGACACTTTGATGATGTGTGGTAGGACGTCGGCTCTGCTTGTGGCTATTCGGCGGTCGGTGTGGCTGCGCCAGTGGGCGGCCGATTTTATGTCCAAAAAATCACTGACGGCTTTACCCTTTGTTGGTCTACGGCTCTTTGGACTCTGTCACCAAGGGTGGTAGGTTACCTCAACGTAAGAAACAACGCCGCCCTTTTCGGGGGGCGCCTGCCTTTACCCCCTCCTTTCGGGGGGCCAGATCTGGTAGGGGTTCTGCATTTCCCTCTTCCAGAGGAGATTCCGGAAACAGGGGCAGAGGACGTGCCCGTTCTGGATACAGTTGGGGCTCTAAGCCCAAACCGGCTGCCAAGCCGGCTCAGCAATGAGGGGGCGCCCTCACCCATGCGGGTGGGGGGACGGCTGCAGCACTTCTCTCAGATCTGGGATCAAGAGGTCTCGGACAGATGGATCCGGGAAGTGGTGTCTTCCGGCTACAAGCTGGAGTTCGAGCTCCGCCCCCCTTCCAGATTTGTCAGGTCTCGGATGCCGTTGGAGCCTCTAGCGGCGCAGGGGCTCCTGGTGGCAGTGGAGAATCTTCTGGACATGGCTGTCATTTGCCCAGTGCCCCCTTCAGATCGGGGCAGGGGCTTTTATTCCAATCTGTTCACGGTACCCAAGAAGGACGGGTTGGTCCGACCCATCTTGGATCTGAAGTTTCTCAACAGGTTCATCCGGCCGAGGAAATTCCGCATGGAAACGCTGCGTTCGGCCATTCACTCTCTTCGTCAGGGAGACTTTCTGACGTCCATAGACATCAAGGATGCTTATCTACACGTTCCGGTTTTTCCAGCACACCAGAGGTTTCTCAGGTTCGTGGTGGAGGATCGGCACTTTCAGTTTGTGGCACTTCCTTTCGGTCTCACCTCAGCTCCTCGGGTGTTCACCAAGGTGCTAGCGGGGGTGATGGCTCTGCTCAGAGGCCAGGGTATCCGCATCGTGCCCTATTTGGACGATCTACTGATCATGGCCTCTTCCTTCAACCAAGCGGAGTTGGACACCAGAGCGGTGGTGTCCACTCTGGAAAGGTTCGGTTGGGTGATCAACCACCCCAAGTCTTCTCTTTCTCCGTCCAGAATTCTGACCTTTCTGGGAATGTCTCTGGACACTTCACAGGCCAGGGTGTTTCTACCCCAGGCCAAGATTCTTTTGATTCAGGAGTTAGTTCGGCTTCTCTTGTCTACCCCTCATCCGACCATCCGGTTAGGGATGAGGCTGGTGGGGTTAATGGTGGCCTCATTCGAGGCAGTTCCCTTTGCGCAGTTTCACACAAGGACGCTTCAGCTTCATCTGTTGAAGGTTTGGGACAAGTCTCCTCTATCGTTGGATCAGTCCTTCCTGATGACTCCCCGAGTTCGTCGATCCCTGCAATGGTGGCTGGGGTCGGTCAATCTGTTGAAGGGCAGATCTTTTCTGGCTCCGTGTTGGGAAACAGTCACCACGGATGCCAGTCTGTCAGGTTGGGGGGGTGTTTGGAAGGACCTCCAGTTTCAGGGTTTGTGGGGCCCGCGGGAGGCTCACGAGCCCATCAATGTTCTGGAGTTGAGAGCCATCAGGTTGGTTCTGTTTCGCTTGACTCATCAGTTGAGAGGCCTGCCAGTTCAGGTCCGGTCGGACAACAGAACGGCGGTTGCTTACATCAATCACCAAGGATTGGTGAGCAGGAGTGCCCTCAGGGAAGTGTCTTTGATTCTGGACTGGGCAGAGACCCACGTCCCGTGTATCTCAGCAGTCTACATTCCGGGAGTGGAGAACACGGAGGCGGACTTGCTGAGCAGGGCCTCCTCTCGTCAGGGGGAGTGGTCTCTCAGTCCCAAGGTGTTTCGTTCGATATGTCTCAGGTGGGGGGTCCCAGCGGTGGACCTCTTTGCTTCTCGTCACAATCACAAGCTTCCAGTCTTTGTGTCTCTCTCGCGGGATCCTCTGGTTCTGACAGTGGATGCCATGTCTCTAAACTGGAGGGATCTGGGGCTCCTTTACCTGTTTCCTCCGTTCCCAATGCTAGCCAGAGTGCTGCGCAAACTGGCCTTGGATGGTGCGCGGCGATTCTGGTGGCCCCAAGGTGGCCAAGGCGAGTTTGGTTCGCAGATCTTGTAAGACTGGCAGAGGATCACTTCGCCCTGCCTCTGCTGCCGGACCTGCTCACCCAGGGTCGGCTGCGCTATCCCAATTTACCATCGCTGGCTTTGACGGCATGGCTGCTGAAACCGCCATCTTGAAGGAGGAAGGTCTTTCTGACGCAGTGATTCAGACTCTTATCTGTGCCAGGAAGCGCTCTTCCTCTTCTATTTACTACAGGACTTGGAGGGCCTATATTGATTGGTGTGAAAGTAGGTCTTTCTCTTGCCGAGAGTTCTCCATTCCTAGAATTTTAGAGTTTCTCCAACATGGTCTAGATCTGGGGCTCCAGCTTAGTACATTGAAAGGGCAGGTTTCTGCCCTGGCGGTGTTCTTCCAAAGGTCTTTTGCACTTCATCCCTTAGTCAAGACCTTTTTCCAAGGTGTTACACATGTTCGGCCTCCTAGGAAGCCTTTTGTTCCAGTTTGGGATTTGAACCTGGTTCTTTCTGCTCTCCAGGGCCCTCCGTTTGAGCCCTTGAAGGAGATAGCTTTGTCTTCTCTTACCCAAAAGGTGGCCTTTTTGGTGGCTATCACTTCGGTTAGGCGTGTTTCTGAGTTGGCAGCTTTATCCATTACAGCTCCGTACTTCGAGAAACATCAAGACAAGGTTGTCTTTCGTTTCAAGCAGGATTTTCTTCCTAAAGTGGTCTCGGAGTTTCATCTGAATCAGGACATTGTTTTGCCCTCTCTATGCCCAAATCCCAGCGACAACAAGGAAAGGGCATTGCATTCCTTGGATGTAGTTCGTGTTGTGGAACATTATCTGGAGGTTACGTCTTCCTTTCGTAAGACTGATGCTTTCTTTGTGGTGCCCTGCGGGCCTAGGAAAGGTTTGGCTCCTGCCAAATCTTCCATTAGTAAATGGATTCGTCAGGCCATCATTGGGGCCTATTCTGCCAAGGGGAGGAGTCCCCCTTTTCGTGTTACTGCTCATTCTACTCGTGCAGTTGGTGCGTCCTGGGCCTTTCAGCACCAGGCTTCTGTTGAACAAGTTTGTAAGGCCGCTACCTGTTCTTCGGTTCACACCTTTTCCAAGTTTTACAAGGTTGATGTTCGGGCATCAGCGGATGCTGTTTTTGGCCGCAAAGTTTTGCAAGCTGTTGTGGTTTAAGGTTGTGCATTGTTGCCTAGTTTTGGATCCCCGCCCTTGTTATGGACACTGCTGTTGGATGTCCCACATGTTATGGATTTCTTGAAGCGGGGTGTGTGACATACTAAGAATAATACCATTTTGTGAATACTCACCTTGTAAAATGGGTATTATGAGTATGTCACACACCCCGCTTCAACCCGCCCTTTTGTATTCAGGATCCTCTTTATTGCGAACTTTGCGTGGTTGTTGTTTATATTTGCCTCTTCCTGGTCCCTTACCTTACTGCTTCTGTATACTGGGTAGTGAGTGGGAGGTCCCAGGTATTTATGGATCAGGGAGGGGCTTTCTTTTGCTATCATCTCTGCAGGAACGCCCTCTTCAGGACGATATTACCCACATGTTATGGATTCTTGAAGCGGGGTGTGTGACATACTCATAATACCCATTTTACAAGGTGAGTATTCACAAAATGGTATTATTTCATTGGTTCCAAGGTCACATGACAAATCAACAACTTCTGCTGAAGGGTCTAATCTGATTGGCTGCTGCATGATACTCAGCTCCTCATTGGACGCTTGTTATTCCCTCCCCCCCAGGGATCAGTAAGATAGTGACGGTGGACGTGAGGGGGAACAGCCCACTGTGGATGAAGCTGAAGGACCTGACCGAGGGCGTGACCTACCGCTTCCGGATACGAGCCAAGACCTTCACCTACGGGCCCGACCTGGAGGCCAACGTGACCACCGGACCCGCCGACGGTAAGCAGCTTCAGTAATACATACCTCCCAAGTGTCCCTGATTTGGACGGAATGTCCCTCTTTTGAGTTCATGTCCCCATGTCCCTCTTTGTTCTGCTTTGTCCCTCTTTGAGGTGTAACATGCAGATCTGCAGCAATAACTGATTCATTCAAAGTGTTTCTATCGTTTTAACTGTTACATCCTATCTCCTATCCATCCCTCAAGAGGGGGCGTGGCTTCATCCATCCCTCAGTGAGGGGGCGTGGCTTCATTTACATACTGTCCCTATTTGAGGTGTAACATGCAGATCTGCAGTAAAAAAATATTAATTTCCCTATTCAAAGTGTTTCTATTGTTGTAACTGTTACATCCTATCTCCTATCCATCCCTCAATGAGGGGGCGTGGCTTCATCCATCCCTCAATGAGAGGGTGTGGCTTCATTTACATACTGTCCCTCTTTGAGGTGTAACATGCAAATCTGCATCAATAAATTATTAATTTGCCTTTTAAAAGTGTTTCTACTGTTGTAACTGTTACAATGTGTCTCCTATACATCAATCAATGAGGGGGCGTGGCCTCATCATCCCTCAATGAGGAGGCGTGGCTTCACACATCCCTCAATGAGGGGGCGTGGCTTCATTTACATATTGTCCCTTCTTGAGGTGTAACATGCAGATCTGCATCAATACATTATAAATTTGCCTTTTAAAGGTGTTTCTATTGTTGTAACTGTTACAATGTATCTCCTGTCCATCAATCAGTGAGGAGGCGTGGCTTCATCTGTCTCTCAATGGGGAGGCGTGGCTTCATCTGTCTCTCAATGAGGGGCATGGCTTCATCCACTCTCAATGAGGGGGTGTGGCTTTATTTACATATTGTCCCTCTTTGAAGTGTAACATGCAAATCTGCATCAATAAATTATTCATTTGCCTTTTAAAAGTGTTTCTACTGTTATAACTGTTACAATGTGTCTCCTATCCATCAATCAATGAGGGGGTGTGGCCTCATCCATCCCTCAATGAGGAGGCGTGGCTTCACACATCCCTCAATGAGGGCTTCATTTACATAGTGTCCCTCCTTGAGGTGTAACATGCAGATCTGCATCAATACATTATTAATTTGCCTTTTAAAGGTGTTTCTATTGTTGTAACTGTTACAATGTATCTCCTGTCCATCAATCAATGAGGAGGCGTGGCTTCATCTGTCTCTCATTGAGGGGCGTGGCTTCATCCACTCTCAAAGAGGGGGCGTGGCTTTATTTACATATTGTCCCTCTTTGAAGTGTAACATGCAGATCTGCAGCAATAAATTATTCATTCGCCTTTTCAAAGTGTTTCTATTGTTGTAACTGTTACATCCTATTTCCTATCCATCAATCAATGAGGAGGCGTGGCTTCATCCGTCCATCAATGGGGGGGGGCATGGCTTCATCCACTCTCAATGAGGGGGCGTGGTTTTATTTACATATTGTCCCTCTTTGAAGTGTAACATGCAGATCTGCATCAATACATTATAAATTTGCCTTTTCAAAGTGTTTCTATTGTTGTAACTGTTACATCCTATTTCCTATCCATTAATCAATGAAGGGGTGTGGCTTCATCCATCCCTCAATTAGGGGGTGTGGCCTAATTTAACAAATGTCCCTCTTTTCCACTCTGAAAAGTTGGTAGGTATGCTAACTTCCTATCTGTAAGACTTGCTAACTGACTAACTGTCACACTGCTCACACCCATGTACCACAATTGCCCCTCTGGCCTCATAGTACCCGCCCCCATCTTGTACTTACCTATATCTGTCGTGTGTGTTTATTAATCATGGCTCCCTTGTACTTTTCTCCACCCAAAAGGTGCGCCCGGCCCCCCAGGAGTCCCCTCCATGTCCCGCTACGGCTCATTGATCGCCATCCAGTGGTCAAGCGGCGACCCCGGGAGAAGCCCCATCACCAGATACGTTATAGAAGCTCGGGCTTCAGGTAGGTACAAGGCACGCGGTTGCCTCCATAAAGGTTCATAAATAACTCCGCCCATTCCCTAAAGTGGACCTCTAGACTCCGCGGTGTCTCAGGACAGGGAGGGGTCCTGGTTCCCAGAGACACTAAACCAGCCTCACTTACCCCCTCACGTCATCAGTAAAGAGATACTTACCTTTTCCTTTCTGATTTGGGATGCCCCGCTGTGTGATGCCCACTGAGTCCCCAGTAAAAATGTACCTTATCCCCGATCCAATGATGCATGTGCAGGGCACGCCCCCTGCTACAGGCTTCTCTGAACGGCCGGTATGGGCACGCCCCCTGCTACAGGCTTCTCTGAATGGCCGGTATGGGCACGCCCCCTGCTACAGGCTTCTCTGAATGGCCGGTGTGGGCACGCCCCCTGCTACAGGCTTCTCTGAACGGCCGGTATGGGCATGCCCCCTGCTACAGGCTTCTCTGAATGGCCGGTGTGGGCACGCCCCCTGCTACAGGCTTCTCTGAATGGCCAGTGTGGGCACGCCCCCTGCTACAGGCTTCTCTGAACGGCCGGTATGGGCACGCCCCCTGCTACAGGCTTCTCTGAATGGCCGGTATGGGCACGCCCCCTGCTACAGGCTTCTCTGAACGGCCGGTATGGGCACGCCCCCTGCTACAGGCTTCTCTGAACGGCCGGTGTGGGCACGCCCCCTGCTACAGGCTTCTCTGAACGGCCGGTATGGGCACACCCCCTGCTGCAGGCTTCTCTGAATGGCCAGTGTGGGCACGCCCCCTGCTACAGGCTTCTCTGAATGGCCGGTGTGGGCACGCCCCCTGCTACAGGCTTCTCTGAACGGCCGGTATGGGCATGCCCCCTGCTACAGGCTTCTCTGAATGGCCGGTGTGGGCACGCCCCCTGCTACAGGCTTCTCTGAATGGCCGGTGTGGGCACGCCCCCTGCTACAGGCTTCTCTGAACGGCCAGTATGGGCACGCCCCCTGCTACAGGCTTCTCTGAATGGCCGGTGTGGGCACGCCCCCTGCTACAGGCTTCTCTGAACGGCCGGTATGGGCACGCCCCCTGCTACAGGCTTCTCTGAACGGCCGGTATGGGCACGCCCCCTGCTACAGGCTTCTCTGAATGGCCGGTATGGGCACGCCCCCTGCTACAGGGTAACTTTATTTGGCCCTATCCGTCTCTAAGCCGATTCTTAGCTAATGATAGCTTAGATAATGAATGGAGCCTAGCGTGTCAATTAGCTGCAGGTCTGCGCATTCGCCGTAGGACCAGGCAAAGGTGATTTTTTTTTTAAAGTGGACCAAAACCCAGTATTCTAACAATCCTGGGTTTTGGTCCTTTCCCCCCGCTGCGTGAAACCCCCCAGATCGCCAAAACCAACTCACCTCTTCCTGGTCCTATGGCGCTTGCGCGGCTGCTCGTACCTCACCTATAAACATCCAAGATGGCGGCTCATGGAGCATCAGGCAGCCTGCAAACAGGAAGTGCCTTCTGACTGTGCTGCTCTGCATTCTGGGATTGCTGTCCTTTCCCTGACCCCAGCTCTGCTCTGTCTGTGCAAAGCTATAACCCTGCCCTCCTGCACTTTATCCTGCTCTCCTCTCCTCAGTATGTGATGCTTCTGAGTCAAGATGGCGGCACCCGTATCCTAGAGTCCTGAACAGAGTTGCAGCCCAGTGGGGGAAAGACTAATAAGTGACTAAAAACTTAAAATATATTAATTTTAGATGCTGGGGAATCGTTTTTTAAGGGTTTGGGCTTTTCAATAAATCATGGTGAAGGTCCGGTTTAAAGACTTTAGGCCAGTGCTTGTTAAACCAGAACAACACCTATTTTTACCAGGATGAGTGTTGTTCCTGCAAGGGGGGGGGGGGGGAATCCCAATTGCCGGTACCCCTTACTCTGTAACACCCGCTAAGACAAATAATCATACCTTTTAAATGGCTACCTTGGCAAAATTGAGCCCCGCGATTGGCCGCCGCGGTCACGTGGTCGCAGGCAGCTGGAGAGAGAGACCTGCGGAACACGTCTCTGCGGTGGTCACAAACAAGTGCTGTTCGGGTTTAAGGGTACCAATAACTCCATGCTGTCCTTTTCCATTAAGATGAAGGATTGTGGGATATCCTCATTAAGGACATCCCAAAAGAGGCGACTTCCTACACCTTCAACATCGACATCCTGAAGCAAGGCGCCAGCTACGAGTTCCGCGTCATCGCCGTCAACGACCACGGATACGGGACCCCCAGCTCGCCCTCCACATCCGTCTCCGGTAAGATACAAAAGCTGAATCAAATCTCAGGATGAGTGGGGGGGGGGGGGGAGTGAGGATGGCAGCAGACCTGCCAAGTGTCCCTGATTTGGAGGGACTGTCCCTCTTTTGGGACCATGTCCCCCTGTCCCTCATTGTTCTCATTTGTCCCTCTATGAGGTGTAACATGCAGATCTGCAGCAATAAATGTTTCTATTGTTGTAAATGTTACAATGTATCTCCTATCCAGCAATCAATGAGGGGGCGTGGCTTCATCCATCCCTCAATGAGGGGGCGTGGCTTCATCCATCCCTCAATGAGGGGCGTGGCTTCATCCATCCCTCAATGAGGGTACGTGGCTTCATTAACATATTGCCCCTCTTTGAGATATAACGTGCAGATCTGCAGGAATAAATGATTAATTTGTCTATTCAAAGTGTTTCTATTGTAACTGTTACAATGTATCTCCTATCCATCCCTCAATGAGGGGGCGTGTCTTCATCCCTCCCTCAATGAGGGGGGGTGGCTTTATTTACATATGATCCCTCTTTGAGATATAACATGCAGATTTGCAGCAATAAATGATTAATTTGTCTATTCAAAGTGTTTCTATTGTTGTAACCGTTACAATGTATCTCCTATCCATCCCTCAATGGGGGGGGGCGTGGCTTCATCCATCCCTCAGTGAGGGGCGTGGCTTCATCCATCCCTCAGTGAGGGGCTGTGGCTTCATTTACATATGATCACTCTTTGACGTGTAACATGCAGATCTGCAGCAAAAAAATGATCCATTCTCCTATTCAAAGTGTTTATAATGTTGTAACTGTTACATCCTATCTCCTCTCAATGAGGAGGCGTGGCTTCATCTATCCCTCAATGAGGGGGTGTGGCCTAATTTAACAATTGTCCCTCTTTCCCACCCTGAAAAGTTAGAAGGTATGCGGTAGTGTCCTAAATTGGGGTGGGGTCCATTAGAAGGTTGGGAAGGCCACTATGGGGTGGGGTCTGGGTGTATAAATAAAAAAAAGCCACGCTATGCCTTGCTGTTTCAGCCACGAAGGCTAATCCTTTCTATGAGGAGTGGTGGTTCCTGGTGGTCATCGCGCTCATCGGCCTCATCTTCATCCTCCTCCTGGTCTTCGCTTTGATCATCCGAGGGCAGAGCAAGAAGTACGCCAAGAAATCGGATTCAGGTAAGAGAGCGCGTTACGAGGGAACACATCATAAGAGTCACTGTAACAAACTAGCAACTAAAGGATATCATACAAACAGTTAAGCCGCTCTGCATACCTCCCAGGTGTCCCTGATTTGAAGGGACTGTCCCTCTTATGAGTCCATGTCCTCCTGTCCCTTCGTTGTTCCCATTTGTCCCTCTTTGGGATGTAACATGCAGCTCTGCAGCAATAAATGATTCATTTGCCTATTCAAAGTGTTTCTATTGTTGTAACTGTTACATCCTATTTCCTATCCATACCTCAATGAGGGGGCGTGGCTTCATCCATCCCTCAATGAGGGGGTGTGGCTTCATCCATCCCTCAATGAGGAGGCGTGGCTTTCATTTACATATTGTCCCTCTTTGAGGTGTAACATGCAGATCTGCAGCAATAAATGATTCATTTGCCTATTCAAAGTGTTTCTATTGTTGTAACTGTTACATCCTATTTCCTATCCATACCTCAATGAGGGGGCGTGGCTTCATCCATCCCTCAATGAGGGGGCGTGGCTTCATCCATCCCTCAATGAGGGGGTGTGGCTTCATCCATCCCTCAATGAGGAGGCGTGGCTTTCATTTACATATTGTCCCTCTTTGAGGTGTAACATGCAGATCTGCAGCAATAAATGATTAATTTAACTATTTAAAGTGGACCAACACCCAGGATTTTGACTATCCTGGGTTTTGGTCCACTTCAGGGGGGCACCCCGATTAAGGGTGCCCCGCTGTTTGAAACCCCCCAGAAAGCCCCCAAAACTCACCTCACCACGCTCCCACGTGGCCGCGCTGACCAATCACCGCCGACGGACAAGCGGGTGACAGCGGTGGACAACACAGCGCATCCGAACAGTGGACAGATCGGACAACAGTGCGCACGAACGGCCAGCGTGGGCGCGCGCACGTCTAGAGGGGCGCGTGGGAGGTAAGTGTTTTGGGGGGGGTCCATCACCGCGGGACATCCCGATCTCGGATGTCCCGCGTTGAGGGAGGTGATCGGCCCGGGAATCTTATAGATTCCCGGGCCGATCACCCCTGGGTGACGGTCCACTTTAAAGTGTTTCTATTGTTGGAACTGTTACATCCTATCTCCTATCCATCAATCAATCAATTAGGGGCGTGGCTTAATTTAACAATTGTCCGGAAACACCCCCCACTCCCTGCCCAGATGCCCTGATTGGCTGCCTCTCTCTGCAACTATAAAACCCCACCCTCCTCCCTCCTCTGTGGTTACACTGTGCTAGCAAACCCCAACACGGACTTCAGTCTGGGTTCGGCGCTCGGCCCGAACACAGCAAAGCTAACCTATGCAAAGTGACAGCTGGAAGCGGCGGTGTAAGCAACTTACCTCAGCCCTGCGATCCTGCCCCGTCGCATTCTTGCCGGCACTAGGAGTGTCCTCACTTATGGAAGCGGCGGCCATCTTTCTGTGGCCCCACTGGGAGATATTTTGCTAGCCAGCGGGGACGGAAGGAGGAACCTGACCGTGGGGATGAGGTAAGTTACTTACAGCTGCTTCCAGCTTCCACTCTGTGCCCCCCACAACGCCATCACAAGTTCGGGTCCCCATTTCAATGCAGACCCGTGTTCGGTAACTTCGGTAACCACCCGAACTGAACTTTTGTCGAACTTGCCGAACTATTATGGGTTTGCTCATCCCTATATTGCTAACAACAAAATTGAGACTGCACCACCTCCAATAATAATGTGCCTTAATATGTAGTGTGCACACAAGGGGTAATCCTTTTGTACAACAAACAGAGATAGGAAGGTCCCACTCCTTCCCCCCCAAAAAACCCCTACCATATATGGCACCACCACTAGTTAATAACAAATGATTTATTTGATAAGAAAGTCACATTAACTGTATACACACAAGACTGGTTAAAAAACATACAAGACACAACATTGTCGATAAGGAAGGAAAAAGCCCATATGTGGGAGGGGGGCAGGGCAGCCAGTGGAAAATGCGTTTATAATAATGTATATCACAGGGTTAATATTAGCTGGCTGGTACAAAAACCATTAAAGAATAATAAAGTGCTTATAGTGCATATCTCTAATCAATATTCAAAAAGACCAACAAATCATACAATAAACTATGTGTATTACAAGTGCAAATATTATATATGTCTAACAACTACTCTAACTATAAGGACATTCAAAAAGTACAATGTGAGAACCAACCAGAGGGGGGCGAATGCAATGAGGAGCCCCCAAAATAAGAACTAATAAATCTCTTACACTCTCTCACATGTCCTGAGGAAGTGACGCTGTTGACGTCACGCAACGCGTAGACGAGGGTGGCAGTGGGCTGGTGGTCGTTTCTTATGTAAGAGATTTATTAGTTCTTATTTTGGGGGCTCCTCATTGCATTCGCCCCCTCTGGTTGGTTCTCACATTGTACTTTTTGAATGTCCTTATAGTTAGAGTAGTTGTTAGACATATATAATATTTGCACTTGTAATACACATAGTTTATTGTATGATTTGTTGGTCTTTTTGAATATTGATTAGAGATATGCACTATAAGCACTTTATTATTCTTTAATGGTTTTTGTACCAGCCAGCTAATATTAACCCTGTGATATACATTATTATAAACGCATTTTCCACTGGCTGCCCTGCCCCCCTCCCACATATGGGCTTTTTCCTTCCTTATCGACAATGTTGTGTCTTGTATGTTTTTTAACCAGTCTTGTGTGTATACAGTTAATGTGACTTTCTTATCAAATAAATCATTTGTTATTAAGTAATATATATATATATATATATATATATTCATATATATTCCTCCACTCGCCATCCAGCATATTTATATGTATTTTTATCATTGAGCCCTTTTTTTCGCGATAGTGCTCCTTTAATTAAAGAGGACGCTGGGGCGGGGACCAGGGCAGGCGTCAACACTGGGCATAACGGGGCAGGTGCCGGGGCCCCTCAATCACATGCGGGGGGGTAAGGACGCGACCTTTCGCCATTTTCTAACTTGAACTTTATCTCTGGACAGTGTGCAACACAAAAAACAACAGCCTTGGTCACGGGGAGATGGTCAGTTTGGACGAGAGCCGATTCCCCGCGCTGGAACTGAACAACCGGCGTCTGTCCATGAAGAATTCCTTCTGCAGGAAGAACGGCATTTACACCAGGTGAGCGGATTGGCCGGTACGGGCCGGGGTGGGGTTCAGAAACCGGAAAAGGCGTGGCCTCAGAACTGGTTCTTCATCTGCAGCTACCTATATGTAGTGTGTAGAGAGTACACGTCTTGGGGTAAGTATAAACGTATAAATATAAAATGACAGGCACCTCCCTTCCGCCACTCCCCACCCGCCTACCAGGGATGAGGCGTGGGGGGGGGGGGCGTCCCCTAATGCATAGTGTGCAGCGGTACACCTACCTGGTCCGTCGGTCAGGTTTTTTCCTCTGTCTACGCCCAGGGCTTCAGAAAGATGGCCGCCCTCATGAGTGAGGACACTTTCCATTGTAAACTGCTGCCAGTGTCTTCACTCATGGGGCCGGCCATCTTTCTGAAGCCCCAGCCATAGACATTTTGACAGTGGAAAGACCACCGGCGGACAGATTGCTGGGCTCAGGTAAGTTGTACAGTGGCTACCTGTTTCTTGTAGCTAGGGGGTACTTGGTTGGAGTTTCTTGGAGCTAGGGGGTACTTGGTTGGAGTTTCTTGGAGCTCGGGGGTACTTGTTTGGAGTTTCTTGTAGTTAGGGGGTACTTGGTCGAAGTTTCTTGGAGCTCGGGGGTACTTGTTTGGAGTTTCTTGTAGTTTGGAGTTTGGAGTTTCTTGGTCGGAGTTTCTTGGAGCTCGTGGTACTTGGTCGGAGTTTCTTGTAGCTAGGGGGTACTTGGTTGGAGTTTCTTGTAGTTAGGGGGTACTTGGTTGGAGTTTCTTGGAGCTAGGGGGTACTTGGTTATAGTTTCTTGTAGTTAGGGGGTACTTGGTTGAAGTTTCTTGTAGCTAGGGGGTACTTGGTTGGAGTTTCTTGTAGTTAGGGGGTACTTGGTTGGAGTTTCTTGTAGCTAGGGGGCACTTGGTTGTAGTTTCTTGTAGCTAGGGGGCACTTGGTTGTAGTTTCTTGTAGCTAGGGGGTACTTGGTTGGAGTTTCTTGTAGTTAGGGGGTACTTGGTTGGAGTTTCTTGTAGCTAGGGGGTACTTGGTTGGAGTTTCTTGTAGCTAGGGGGTACTTGGTTGGAGTTTCTTGTAGTTAGGGGGTACTTGGTTGGAGTTTCTTGTAGCTAGGGGGCACTTGGTTGTAGTTTCTTGTAGCTAGGGGGCACTTGGTTGTAGTTTCTTGTAGCTAGGGGGTACTTGGTTGGAGTTTCTTGTAGCTAGGGGGTACTTGGTTGGAGTTTCTTGTAGCTAGGGGGCAATTGGTTGGAGTTTCTTGTAGCTAGGGGGCACTTGGTTGTAGTTTCTTGTAGCTAGGGGGCACTTGGTTGTAGTTTCTTGTAGCTAGGGGGTACTTAGCTGTAGTTTCTTGTAGCTAGGGGGTGCTTGGTTGGAGTTTCTTGTAGCTAGGGGGTGCTTGGTTGTAGTTTCTTGTAGTTAGGGGGTACTTGGTTGTAGATTCTTGTAGCTAGGGGGTACTTGGTCGGAGTTTCTTGTAGCTAGGGGGTACTTGGTTGGAGTTTCTTGTAGCTAGGGGGTACTTGGTTGGAGTTTCTTGTAGTTAGGGGGTACTTGGTTGGAGTTTCTTGGAGCTTGTGGTACTTGGTCGGAGTTTCTTGTAGTTAGGGGGTACTTGGTCGAAGTTTCTTGTAGCTAGGGGGTACTTGGTTGTAGTTTCTTGTAGCTAGGGGGTACTTGGTTGTAGTTTCTTGTAGTTAGGGGGTACTTGGTTGGAGTTTCTTGTAGTTAGGGGGTACATGGTTGTAGTTTCTTGTAGTTAGGGGGTACTTGGTTGGAGTTTCTTGTAGTTAGGGGGTACATGGTTGTAGTTTCTTGTAGTTAGGGGGTACTTGGTTGTAGTTTCTTGTAGTTAGGGGGTACTTGGTTGGAGTTTCTTGTAGCTAGGGGGTACTTGGTTGTAGTTTCTTGTAGTTAGGGGGTACTTGGTTGGAGTTTCTTGTAGTTAGGGGGTACTTGGTTGTAGTTTCTTGTAGTTAGGGGGTACTTGGTTGGAGTTTCTTGTAGTTAGGGGGTACTTGGTTGGTAGGCTGCCCTAACCACGGCGCCCGGGGAGCAGTTGGGGGTTTAGGTGCCATTCTCAAGAGCACTTCAGTCATGTCCCAAATCAAACCTCTGGTCACAAGATCACTTTCTCACCACTAGGCCAGGACTGCCCCAACGCCGCATGTCCATGCGCCTCTCCTCAGGAAGTGGCTGGAAAAGTGAATTAAAAGAAAAGTGTTCCTAATTTGTGCTTCTTAAAGTGGAACAAAACCCACCCGGGTCAGCCCTGGAATCTAAAATACTCCAGGGCTGGTCGCTGGCCTTCCTTTGGGGCATCCCCGAACGGAAACCTTTCCCTGTGCCTACGCAGGCTCTCGTCTAATGAGAGCCGTCTGCCGCGATTAAGTCATTTAGCAAACCACTTTTATTGATGTGAATGGGGAGCGTGCACTCCCGCATCCCCTGCATCCCCGCTGGCGTGCTTCTGGCCCAGCCAATCGTATAGGCTGGGGCAGGAGTGTGCACGCCGCCGGGGATGTGGGGGATGCGGCAGTGCCAATAGGGACACTCTGGGGGGGAAAAACAAATTCCTGGGTATTCTTCCACTTGCCAGACGTGGAGTCTATAAAAATCCAGGGCCAGCCAATTGCCCGACCCTGGGGCATCCGGAATTGGGGTGTATGACGCCCTATTTCCCGGGAGGACCACATATTCTTACCTGAACAGGCAATGCCATGGCGAATGTGCGGACTCTCCTCGGTCCACCCGGCATTTTTTCTGAATCAAGAGTGCCGAGGTCACGCTGCTTCCCTCTTTGGGGTTTCATGAAGCAGGGCATCCCAAATGGGGACCCCCGGCTAAAGACCCCCTGAAGCCTCAAAGTCTCCAGGGCCGGCCTACCTATCACGATTTGGGATGCCTCATAGCTCCCGCCCCGGGGCCTATCTGAGTGACTGGGTGCTGGAGCGTGCCTCAGCTAAAGGGAAGCTAGCCAGGGAAATTGGGATGCCCCCCTCCGGGTCTCCACAAAAGAGCACGACTGCGCTGGATCCCACGAGGATGTAAACCATACCAGCATCCTCTCTGATCTGAGGCGCGCTCCCGCCCCAGCCATTCAGGGTGCTCCCCAGTCTAAAGGGAAACTGGAGATGCGGCGGCCCCTCATGCCGGGCGTCTGTGCCTATACAGAGCTCGATGCCGATCATTCATATGCACAGCTTGCTGCGCTGATAGGACGAGAACCCGCACGTGTGCCGTGTGAAAGGTAAGTTTTGATGGGCAATTCAGGGGGATTATAGTGGGGCATCCCAAACCGGGCAAGGATCAAAACCCAGGATGGTGAAAATCCTGGGTTTTGTTCCACTTTAGGGATATATATTATAAATATATATATATATTTTAATATATATATTTTATTTATTTTTTTTATTTTTTTTATTTTATTTTATTTATTTTATTTATTTATATATAGTAAACACAGACGACCTTGAAGGGTGACAGCAGAAGGAGCGCGCATGCTCCATCCTATGTGTCTATGTTCTCTTTCAACCACCTCTGCTGGAAGTTTGCTCCCAGCACCTACTACTCTTTCAGTAATATAGTATCTTCCTCCATCCTGTCTCCTCCTGCAAAGTTTTCCACTGGGTGGCTGCAGCAAGGATGGAATAAAGGGGACGCGCCGCGGGAGCAGATACTGGCACTGGACAGGCCGGGCTCTGCTTGATATTTAGGTCTCATCCTGTCCAGCCCACAATGGCTCCTCTGTTAGAGCGGCGCAGTACAAGCCGCTGTTCTGAGGAGGGGGGCATCCCCGTGTCACCTGCGGGGGCGGGCAGGGGAATTGCTTTCCCAGACGGGTTCCAGTAATGGGAACTAAACGACTGTTCATTCAATTAGCACTGACTACGTTTTATTTAAAGCAGACCCACACCTGCTGCCCCTGAGCCTGTGAATTTAGAAGAGCTTTCTTTTTTCTCACGCAGATCTGTAGGGCAAAGGAAACAGCTGTGGATGGAGCTCTGCTAGAAAAGGGTGAGTATATCTGTAATGCAGGGCTGGCCTTGGGCATTAGAGGCTGGATGAGGTTAGTTTAGTGTCCCTGCCAATGGGCTGCCCAGGGGCATCCAGGATCGGATTGCCTGCAAAACTCAAGGGTTTTGGTCTGCTTTAAAGCAGACCTCCATTCTAAGGTACCTTTTCCTAGCAGAGCTCCATCCGATGGGGGACAGGAAACTAACCTCGCCTCCCCCACACCACCAGTGAGCCCTGCATTAGAGAGATACTCACCTTCTCCTAGCAGAGCTCCACCCGATGGGGGACAGGAAACTAACCTCAACTCCCCCCTCACACCATCAGTGAGCCCTGCATTAGATACTCACCTTTTCCTAGCAGAGCTCCATCCGATTGGGGGACAGGACACTAACCTCACCTCCTACTCACACCATCAGTGAGCCCTGCATTAGATACTCACCTTTACCTAGCAGAGCTCCATCTGATGGGGGACAGGAAACTCATCTCACCGCCCCCTCTCACACCATCAGTGAGCCCTGCATTAGATACTCACCTTTTCCTAGCAGAGCTCCATCCGATTGGGGGACAGGAAACTAACCTCACCTCCTACTCACACCGTCAGCGAGCCCTGCATTAGATACTCACCTTTTCCTAGCAGAGCTCCATCCGATTGGGGGACAGGAAACTAACCTCACCTCCTACTCACACCATCAGTGAGCCCTGCATTAGATACTCACCTTTTCCTAGCAGAGCTCCATCTGATGGGGGGACAGAAAACTAACCTCATCTCCTCCTCACACCATCAGTGAGCCCTGCATTAGAGAGATCCTCACCTTTACCTAGCAGAGCTCCATCTGATGGGGGACAGGAAACTCATCTCACCGCCCCCTCTCACACCATCAGTGAGCCCTGCATTAGAGAGATACTCACCTTCTCCTAGCAGAGCTCCATCTGATAGGGGACAGGAAACTATCGCTCACTAATGGCCTAAAGGGTAATTTAGGTTACTCACCTTTTCCTAGCAGAGCCCCATCCGATGGGAGAAAGGAAACTAATCTCAGTGAGCCCTTCATAAGAGAGATACTCCTTCCAACGGGGGATGGGAAATAGCTGCACACACGTGCAGCTGTAACACCGCCCATTGGAGATGAGCAGCTGCACAGATCCCTGTCATACAGAACCCTGTGAGGAAAAGGTGAGTATAAATCTGGGGCTTAAGAGGAGTAGGTGGGTTGGGGTCCTTGCTATAGGGGTTTAGCTCCACTTTAGACAATCTTGGCGAATCTGGCCATCGGGGAAAGCAGCTAATATGAGAGGTGATAAATCTTGGCTGGCGCAATGCTACTGGGCGGGCGCAAAGGAACCAATCAGGTTCTTTTATTTAGTGGATGGCTGGATAAGCAACCAATCAGGTTCCTTTATTTAGTGGGTGGCTGGATAAGCAGACAATCAGGTTCCTTTATTTAGTGGATGGCTGGATAAGCAGGCAATCAGGTTCCTTTATTTAGTGGATGGCTGGATAAGCAGCCAATCAGGTTCCTTCATTTAGTGGGTGGCTGGATAAGCTGCCAATCAGGTTCCTTTATTTAGAGGATGGCTGGATAAGCAACCAATCAGGTTCCTTTATTTAGTGGTTGGCAGGATAAGCAGCCAATCAGGTTCCTTTATTTAGTGGATGGCAGGATAAGAAGCCAATCAGGTTCCTTTATTTAGTGAATGGCTAGATAAGCAGCCAATCAGGTTCCTTTATTTAGTGGATGGCTAGATAAGCAGCCAATCAGGTTCTTTTATTTAGTAGGTTGTCTGGATAAGCAGACAATCAGGTTCCTTTATTTAGTGGATGGCTGGATAAGCAGCCAATCAGGTTCCTTTATTTAGTGGATGGCTGGATAAGCAGCCAATCAGGTTCTTTTATTTAGTGGGTTGTCTGGATAAGCAGCCAATCAGGTTCTTTTATTTAGTGGGTTGTCTGGATAAGCAGCCAATCAGGTTCCTTTATTTAGTGGATGGCTGGATAAGGAGCCAATCAGGTTCCTTTATTTAGTGGATGGCTGGATAAGCAGCCAATCAGGTTCTTTTATTTAGTGGATGGCTGGATAAGCAGCCAATCAGGTTCTTTTATTTAGTGGGTTGTCTGGATAAGCAGCCAATCAGGTTCTTTTATTTAGTGGGTTGTCTGGATAAGCAGCCAATCAGGTTCCTTTATTTAGTGGATGGCTGGATAAGCAGCCAATCAGGTTCTTTTATTTAGTGGATGGCTGGATAAGCAACCAATCAGGTTCCTTTATTTAGTGGTTGGCAGGATAAGCAGCCAATCAGGTTCCTTTATTTAGTGGATGGCAGGATAAGAAGCCAATCAGGTTCCTTTATTTAGTGAATGGCTAGATAAGCAGCCAATCAGGTTCCTTTATTTAGTGGATGGCTGGATAAGCAGCCAATCAGGTTCCTTTATTTAGTGGATGGCAGGATAAGCAGCCAAACAGGTTCCTTTATTTAGTGAATGGCTGGATAAGGAGCCAATCAGGTTCCTTTATTTAGTGGCTGGCTGGATAAGCAACCAATCAGGTTCCTTTATTTAGTGAATGGCTAGATAAGCAGCCAATCAGGTTCCTTTATTTAGTGGATGGCTGGATAAGGAGCCAATCAGGTTCCTTTATTTAGTGGATGGCTGGATAAGCAACCAATCAGGTTCCTTTATTTAGTGAATGGCTGGATAAGGAGCCAATCAGGTTCCTTTATTTAGTGGCTGGTTGGATAAGCAACCAATCAGGTTCCTTTATTTAGTGGATGGCTGGATAAGCAGCCAATCAGGTTCCTTTATTTAGTGGATGGCTGGATAAGCAGCCAATCAGGTTCCATTATTTAGTGGATGGCTGGATAAGCAGCCAATCAGGTTCCTTCATTTAGTGGGTGGCTGGATAAGCAGGCAATAAGGATCCTTTATTTAGTGGATGGCTGGATAACCAGCCAATCAGGTTCCATTATTTAGTGGATGGCTGGATAAGCAGCCAATCAGGTTCCTTCATTTAGTGGGTGGCTGGATAAGCAGGCAATAAGGATCCTTTATTTAGTGGATGGCTGGATAACCAGCCAATCAGGTTCCATTATTTAGTGGATGGCTGGATAAGCAGCCAATCAGGTTCCTTCATTTAGTGGATGGCTGGATAAGCAGCCAATCAGGATCCTTTATTTAGTGGGTGGCTGGATAAGCAGCCAATCAGGATCCTTTATTTAGTGGGTGGCTGGATAAGCAGCCAATCAGGTTCCTTTATTTAGTGGATGGCTGGATAAGCAGCCAATAGGGATCCTATATTTAGTGGATGGCTGGATAAGCAGCCAATCAGGATCCTTTATTTAGTGGGTGGCTGGATAAGCAGCCAATCAGGTTCCTTTATTTAGTGGGTGCCTGGATAAGCAGCCAATCAGGTTCTAGCTTCCTTTATTTAGTGTAAGCATTTGATTGGCCGCCGCACAGCTACTCACCTTTCCATGCTTTTCCCCCCGTACAGGTCTCCGCCGCGCCCCAGCCCCGGGAGCCTCCATTATTCCGACGAGGACGTCACTAAATACAACGACCTGATCCCGGCGGAGAGCAGCAGCCTGACCGAGAAGCCCTCCGAGGTGTCCGACTCCCAGGTAAGAGGAGAGCCCGGGGGCATCCATTAGAAACCATTGCGGGGGCGGGGTGTCATCTGGACCTGCTGAATCCCCCTTAATGTGGACCAAAACATCTAAAAGACTAAAAGACTCCAGGGCCGGCAAACTCCCTCTCTCTGGGGCATCTGGATTTGGGATGCCCCCCTCTGTGAAGCCCCAACGCTCGCCACATTAAAAGGGACCAAAACCAACCTGGATCGGCCCGGGAATCTTATAGATTCCAGCGCCGATCTTTTCCACATTCCATTCCATTCTGTTCAAAAACGCGACACAAACGCATTGGTTTCGATACAATGCGCCTTGGACTTAGGAAAATGCCTGCTTTAAATGCAACAGAGAGGTGTAAGGTTGTATTCACACCTCTCCGTATATATGTGAACCGGCCCATTAATAATAATGAGCAGCATTTTCCTCTACGTTGTGACTGCATTGCCCAGCGCAGCGCAAACGGAGAGGTGCAAATAGAGCCTTCGACTTTCTAATCTGGTGCCCTGGGGTTATTACTGATGGCAGTGGTCTTTGGAGTACAATGTTCCCATCAGGCCCAGCGATTGGGCGCCCAGAAATGCAGACCCGCCACCAGCCAATCCCAGCACTAACTGTCTGCTCAGGTGGGTGCACTTTGCAGGTTGCTCTGCGTTTTGTTTCTGGGCGCCTCGCCCCCGCCATTTCCCTGTTGTCCCTGTGTTGTCCCCGAGTAACGTGCGCTCCCAGACGCACCTCCCGCAACCAGAGCTCGCCTTTCACCGCCACAATGGCCGCCATTGTGTCCTGTGCGGAGAAGTGGGGCCCGCCTCTCCCTGGGAACGTGATGCAGGCATCTTCATTAAAGCAGACCTAAAGTAAAAATGACTTTAGGTCCCTTATAACATTTGCTCTCTCAGTTTGGGGTGCCTCTACAGTTAAAGATCCAAAATCGGCCATTAATGCGGAACAAAAAAAGCAATTGTCTGAGTACTCACCTGTAGAATTGTTTTTGTTCTTGCATGGCACGCCTGCTTCGGTATTCATAACAGTTGGGTTATTCCGCCACAAGGTGGCGCAGTGATACTGCAGAAAGCTGTGGCATCTCCCGTCTCCCTATAAAAACGGGATTAACCATAGAGTTCCCAGCGTAGACAAGCAGTGAGACAAGAAGCCGGGAGAGAATAAAGTAAAAAATGTGAAAAAGGTAAAAAACCCCAATTAACTTGGAACAATAACCATAAAGAGGCAACCAAGAATAACGATAACACGGGTGGGGCGAAGCAGGCTGTGCCATGCAAGAACAAAAACAATTCTACAGGTGAGTACTCACAGAATTGCTTTTTTCTTTATTGTTATATTCATAACAGTTGGGACATCCAAAAGCAGTGTCCAGAGTAGGGTGGGATCCCCAAAGAGTAACGGCCAGTAGTTCAAATCACTACCGCCTGAAGCACCTTGCAGCAAAAGCAGCATCCGCCGAGGCCTTAACATCAACCTTGTAAAACTTTGAAAAAGTATGAACAGAAGACCAAGTAGTGGCCTTACAAACTTGTTCAACAGAAGCCTGGTGCTGAAAAGCCCAAGAGGCACCAATAGCACGAGTGGAATGAGCAGTAATCCTAAAGGGAGGTTCCTTCCCCTTAGCAGAATAGGCTTGCACCACCGCCTGACGGATCCACTTGCTGATAGTGGATTTAACCGGAGGCAAACCCTTTCTAGGTCCAGAAGTGAGAACAAAAAGAGCATCAGACTTCCTGAAAGTCTCAGTAGCAACCAAATAAAACTTCAGAGCCCTGACCACATCCAGAGAATGCAGTGTCCGCTCCTTAGAATTAGCAGGATTAGGACACAATGAAGGCAAGACAATGTCCTGATTGAGATGAAAGGCAGACACCACCTTTGGCAAGAAATTCGGCTTAAGCCGAAACACCACCTTGTCCTGGTGTCGCTCAAAATAAGGAGCTCAGAAACTCGCCTTACAGAAGTGAGAGCCACCAGAAAGGCTACCTTAAGAGTCAAAATAGACAAGGCAGCCTCACGGACAGGCTCAAAGGGAGGCCCTTGCAGAGCAGACAACACCAGATTCAAATCCCAGACTGGTAGCAAAGGCTTACGGGGTGGACGCACATGAGAAACACCCTGGAAAAAGGTTTTAACCAACCGGTGATTGGCAAAAGATCTTGGGAAAAAAATTGCCAGAGCTGAAACATGGCCTTTTAGGGTACTAAGTTGAAGGCCCAGATCCAAACCATGTTGTAAGAATTCCAGAATCCTGGGAATAGAAAACACCCGACAGGGAAGAGACTTGGACTCACACCAGGCAATGTAAGCATGCCAGACCCTGTAATAGATAAAGAACAAGGACTTCTTCCTAGTCAGAATCATGGTATCAACAACAGAGGCAGGCAACCCCTTTTCCATCAATATGGAGGTTTCAGCAACCAAGCTGTTAAAGCCAGAGTTTGTAAATTGGGATGGCGTAGCTGCCCCTGAGTGAGAAGATCTGGATCCTTGGGTAGGACTACTGCCAACTGCACGACGTCTGCGAACCAAACACTTCTTGGCCAACAAGGGGCCACCAGGATGGCTGGTACCCGCTCCTGGGCTATCTTGCGCATGACCCTGCCCAGGAGAGCAAACGGAGGGAACACATAGAGAAGCTGAAACTCCATCCAAGGTATTGCCAGGGCATCCGTGGCGAAGGCCAGAGGATCCTGAGACAGAGAGACAAATCTGGGAAGTTTGTGATTGTGACGGGACGCAAACAGGTCCACATCTGGCTGACCCCAGCGGTGACAGAGGGAGAGAAACACCCGGTTGTTGAGAGACCACTCCTCCAGACAAGACGTCCCCCTGCTAAGGGAGTCCACCACCTTGTTCTCCACCCCTGGGATGTAGACCGCTGAAATGCAGGGAACATGCTGTTCCGCCCAAGACAGAATCAGGGACACTTCCTTGAAGGCTCGCTTGCTCCGAGTCCCTCCCTGATGATTGAGGCAGGCCACCGCCGTCTGGTTGTCTAAACGGATCTGAACAGCCCGACCCCGAAGGTGAGTGGATAGGCGAGAAAGAACCAACCTGATCGCCGTCAGTTCCAGGACGTTGATGGAAGCATGGGCCTCTTGTGGGCCCCACCAACCCTGGAACCTCAGGGACTTCCAGAAGCCTCCCCAGCCGGTCAGACTGGCTTCCGTGATGACCGTTTCCCAGCACGGGGGCAGAAAGGACCTGCCCCCCAGAAGGTTCCTTGAGTCCAGCCACCACGAGAGAGACTGTCTGGCCAGGAGAGACAGAACAAATTCCTGATCCAGGGACACAGGGTCCCGATCCCAAACTGACAAGAGGTGCAACTGAAGAGGTCTCATGTGAAACTGAGCAAAGGGGACTGCCTCGAAGCAGGACACCATCAGGCCCACCAACTGCATCCCCTGCCGGATGGAGGGATGAGGACACAAGAGCAGAGCCCGTGCCTGCAGCTGAAGACCCTCCACCTTCTGCTGAGGAAGGAACACCTTGACCTGAGAGGTATCCAGAGTCATGCCCAGAAAAGACCTCACCAAGGACGGAGACAGAGAAGACTTGGGATAGTTGATCACCCAGCCGAAAGACTCCAGAGTGGATGTCACCATTTGAGTTTCCCACTCGGCCTGAGGAAAAGACTCGGCCACAATCAGGATGTCGTCCAGGTAAAGAATGATGTGGATGCCCTGGTTCCTTAGCAGAGCCATCACTTCCGCCAGCACCTTGGTGAACACCCGAGGTGCCGAGGTGATACCGAAGGGTAGAGCCACAAACTGGTAATGCTGATCCTGCAGCTCGAACCTTAGAAATCTCTGATGACCTGGGAAGATAGGCACATGAAGATAAGCATCCTTGATGTCCACAGTGGTCATGAAGTCGCCCAGGCGAAGGGTACTGACAGCAGAGCGCAGCGTCTCCATGCGAAAATGCTTGAATCTGACAAATTTGTTGAGGCCCTTCAGATCCAGAATGGGCCTCAGAGAGCCGTCCTTTTTGGGAACCATGAAAAGATTGGAATAGTACCCCTGACCCCTTTCTTGATGAGGCACCAAACAAATGACTCCGGACTCTAACAGACAATGAACCACCAGAAGCAACCCTTGAGCAGACAGGGAGTTTAAAGACATCCGGGAATCTTGGGGGGGGGGGGCAGGCTGCAAACTCTATCTTGTAACCGGAGGAAACTATCTCCTGAATCCACTGGTCTGAAACATGAAGCCTCCAGACGTGAGCAAAGAGCCGAAGCCCCCCCCCCCCACCCGGATGGGTGAGGGCGCCCCTTCATGCCTGAGGGGGCTTGGGAGAAGGTTTGGGCTTAGGAATCCAGGAGAGACCAGGACGACCACGGGGTCTGCCACGGCCCCAAGAATCTCTGCGACCACTGGAGAGGAGGGAGCCACGGCCCCCTCTGGGAATGCGAAAGGAAGGGAGGGGGGCAGAGGACCCCCGAAAGGGCCGAGACTGCCTCCTATGCTGAGGCAGCCTTCCATCCTTGGCTAGAACATCAAGACGCTCCCCAAATAGCCGCAGCCCCACGAAGGGGAGGCCAGTGAGAGCTTTCTTAGCCGCAGCGTCAGCTGCCCACTGGCGCAACCAGACAGAGGGGCGCATAGCCACCAAGAGCACAGAGGCCCTACCACACAGCCGCACAGCATCATCCATAGCAGTAAGGATAAAGGCCACAAAATCAGAGCAAAGAGAGTTCTATATTCCTCCCCCACACTACCAGCTGTTGCGCCATCAATGAGACGCTTGAGCAGCTTCTTAAGGGCAATAGCAGTAATGGCGGCAGCACACCCGGCGCAAGCCATCCCCCACACAGGTAAAAGCATGGCAGGTCAATTGATCCATGCGCCGGTCCTCACCGTCCCTCAGAGTGGTAGTGTCAGGGAAAGGCATGACCGAAGTATTGGCCAAGCCTAGCACGGGAGCGTCCACTTCAGGGGGAAATGACCACCTCTTAACAAGATCAGCAGGAAAGGGATACCTTTTATCCAAACCCTTGGGCACAGCAGGCATCTTGTTAGGACGTTCCTATTCTTTAAGCACCAAGGTGGTAAAATGTTCCTGCTCAGGGAACTCTAGCCAGGGTGAAAAAGCTCCCCCTGCTTTCTCTTAGCTACCTCAGGGGTAAAAATGTGCAAAAAATATGTGACAGCAGATTATCAGTGTCCTCAGGGTAACATGATTCCTCTCCGAACGCAGACCCAGGGTCACTATCGCAACTAGGCCTTCCTAGGAGCATTCCTGGCAAGCTGCTTTTCAATGTTAGCCACCTGCAGAGCCAAATCAGAATGTGACTCCCTGCCAACATTCCCCTCACTGGGGCCCAATTGCAGGAGCGGGGGAGTGGGTGAAGCCGAGTGAGGCGCAGAGCTGGGAAGCGAAGCAGGCAAACCAGCTTGTAGCGCAATGACACTGTCAGCGCACGGCACGCACACTGTGACACTGTTACTCACAGGGGATACCCCACACAACACAGCCGTGCTTGCCCTGAAGGGCCCCCAAGCGCGCTATCCCCAGAAGCCTCCATATGGCGATTAACACAGGCGCAATAGGCCAGCAGTGGGTACAGGCTTAAGACAGAAGCCACCCGGGATGCCCCCAGAAGTCAAAGGGGGAATGAGGGGGAGGAAGGAGTGGAGCCAGGAGAAACCACAACCCAATGGTATCCCGTCTGAAAGTCATAAGTAAAAACACACATGAGCATCCCGCAGCAAATACACCCCAATTCAATAAAAAAAAAAACCCAAGGGGGACTCACAGACCAAAGACACCGGCGGGTCACACCGGCACAGACCGCTGGATAAGGCGACCCGCCGGAGGAAGCGCGACAGCCAGGAAGGAAAAAATCTAGACGCACAGCTTGTCCAAAATGGCGCTGGCAGATTTACCTCGAGGGGCGGGCCGCGGGGGGAACGGCGCGATACGTGTCATCACCCGGCCCCACCCCCCCGAA
Source organism: Gastrophryne carolinensis (assembly GCA_027917425.1). Taxonomy (NCBI): domain Eukaryota; kingdom Metazoa; phylum Chordata; class Amphibia; order Anura; family Microhylidae; genus Gastrophryne; species Gastrophryne carolinensis. The sequence goes on from CM051243.1 coordinate 185,868,653, forward strand.
GAGCGCGAAAAACGCCGCTCACGTGACCCGCCCGGCGCCATGACAAAGCAAAATCACCTCAGGTTATAGCGCCCACAGCCGCGGAATGCAGCACAAAGCGGCGCGGCAGCTAAAAACACCACAAAATACACAAAAAACATCAAAACACCACAGATATCACCACTCGCCTGTCTATCAAGCATAAGGAGGTGGGGCTAATGTTCTCCAGCCTGTCTATCAAGCACAAGGGAGGCGGAGCTAATGTTCTCCAGCCTGTCTATCAAGCAAGAAGAGACGGGACTAATGCTCTGCAGCCTATCAAGCAAGATGAGATGGAACGAATGTTCTCCAGTCTGTCTATCAAGCATGTGGAAGCTGGAGGGGCGGGGCTAATGTTCTCCAGCCTGTCTATCAAGCATGAGGAAGCTGGAGGGGCGGGGCTAATGTTCTCCAGCCTGTCTATCAAGCATGAGGAAGCTGGAGGGGCGGGGCTAATGTTCTCCAGCCTGTCTATCAAGCATAAGGAGGTGGGGCTAATATCCTCTAGCCTGTCTATCAAGCACGATGGAGGCTAGAGGGGCGGCGGCACAGCAGAATCAGATTTGTCCGAGGGTTTTGCAGCTCCAGCTTTCTGGACGCACAGGTTTGTTTATTCAGTCACTTTTTTTCCCTGGAGTTCTCCCTTAAGCCCCCAGATTAAGTGCGAAATCCTCTGTAATGAGACGCAGGGACGTGGCGGCGGTGCCCTTATCCTCCCTCCCGTCAGTAAATAGGTGTAACCGTACAGCCTCTGTGTTTGTTTGGTAGAGAGGTCACATGACTTAGCAGACACCCACCGGCGCCCTGAGAACACTGATTGCACCCGTCTTTGGATCGGGAGATGATCATTTTAGGTCCGCACTCTATGGCCAATGAAAGGCAGCGGGATTGTGGCCCGGCCACGGCTACACCCCCTGCACAGCAACACCCATTATACGGCGACCTCTGACCCCGCCCCAGCCGATAGTAATACCACACACTGACCACTAGAGGGAGCGCGCTCCTATATCACACTAAGCAGAAGCAGCTCATGATGGCAGTGTGCTCCCTCTAGTGGTCTGTGTGCAGTGTGATGGAGGATGTAAGACACACACTGACCACTAGAGGGAGCGCGCTCCTACATCACACTAAGCAGAAGCAGCTCATGATGGCAGTGCTCCCTCTAGTGGTCAGTGTAATGGAGGGTGTAATACACACACAGCCCACTAGAGGGAGCGCGCTCCTATATCACACTAAGCAGAAGCAGCTCATGATGGCAGTGGGGCTTTAAGGCGGCACAAGTGCTGGTGACTGAGCGGCTGCCAAGTCCTTTCTGCTCTGCCAGAAGAAAATGCCGTTACCACGGCGATGACAGTATGTTCTACTGACTGGCTGCGTAAACAAGGCCGCTCCCTCTCCAAGTGGGCAAGAGCTCGGCGAATGGCATCCGCACCGCGGCGCGCCCCTGGCAGGGGGAAAAATTATTTACACTAAAAACACCCAGAGCTCCTGTGATCTGCAGGAGGTGCCGAATCAGCCACCACCGCACTGTATGGGAGCACTCCGCTCACACACACACCACCACCGCACTGTATGGGAGCACTCCGCTCACACACACACACCACCACACTGTATGGGAGCACTCCGCTCACACACACACACCACCACACTGTATGGGAGCACTCCGCTCACACACACACCACCACCGCACTGTATGGGAGCACTCCGCTCACACACACCACCACCACCGCACTGTATGGGAGCATTCCGCTCACACAGCACGAGGGGAGAAGACGCTTCACTGTTCAGGGGACATTTATTACTACAGAGCTACACAGAGAACCTAAAGATAGGGAAAACAATCCTCTGGATTGGGGGAGGGGGTAGAAGAGAGGAGGGACAATAGAGGATGAGCAAGGGGCTAAGGGACAAAAGAGGAGAAATGAAGGACAACAAGAGAGGAATGAGAAGAATATGAAACAATCGAGGGAGGTTTAGGCACAATAGAAGAGGAATGAGGGGGAAGAAAGACAATAGTGGATAAATTAGGGGATGAGGGACAATAGAGGATGAACAAGGGGGCTAAGGGGCAATAGAGAAGAAATGAGGGACAATAGAGGAGGAATGAGGGACAATAGAGGAGGAATGATGAACAATAGAGGAGGGATGAGGGGGATGAAGGAAAAATAGAGGAGGAATGAGAGGGGGATGAAGGAAAAATAGAGGAGGAATGAGGGGAAATAGAGGGGCAATGAGAGAAGATAGCAGAGGAATGAGGGACAATAGAGTAAGGATGGGGTAAGGGACAATAGCGTAGGGATGGGGGGTGAGGGACAATAGAGGAGGAATGAGAGGCAATAGAAAAGAGATGAGGGACAATAGAGTGGAAATGAGGGACAATAAGGCAGGGATGAGGGACAATAGAGGATGAATGAGGGAAAAATACAGGAGGAATGAGGGACAATAGAGTAGATATGGGGGTGAGGTACAATAGAGGAAGGATGAGGGGGTGAGGGGCAGTTGAGGAGGAATGAGGCGAGATGGAGAAGAACAGAGGAGGAATGAGGGGAAATAGAGTAAAGATGGGGGGGTGAGGAACACTAGAGGAGGGATGAGGGACAATAGACTAGGGGTGAGGGACAGTAGAGTAGGAATGAGGGGAGATGAAGGAACAATAGGAGGAGGAATGAGGAACAATAGAGGAGGAATGAGGAGGGTGAGGGTCAATAGAGGAGGGATGAGGGGATGAGGAACAATAGAGGAGGGATGAGGAACAATAGAGGAGGGTGAGGGTCAATAGAGGAGGGATGAGGAACAATAGAGGAGGGATGAGGAACAATAGAGGAGGGTGAGGGTCAATAGAGGAGGGATGAGGGAGTGAGGAACAATAGAGGAGGAATGAGGGACAATAGAGGTGGAATGAGAAGGGGTGAAGGGACAATAGACTAGGGATGAGGGACAGTAGAGTAGGAATGAGGGGAGATGAAGGAAAAATAGAGGAGGAATGAGGAACAATAGAGGGGAAATGAGGTTCAATATCCCCATCCGGGTGGGGGGACGACTTCGGCTCTTTGCTCACGTCTGGAGGCCTCACGACTCAGACCGGTGGATTCAGGAGGTAGTGTCCTCCGGTTACAAGATAGAGTTTGCAGCCTGGCCGCCCCCAAGATTCATCAAATCCCGGATGGCTCAAAACCCCGTCAGCTCAGGGTCTGTGCCTCGCTGTCCAAAACCTTCTGGAGTTGGGGGTCATCTGCCAGGTGCCTTTGAGGGAAAGGGGCAGAGGCTACTATTCCAATCTTTTCACTGTTCCCAAAAAATGATGGGTCCATCAGACCCATCCTGGATTTAAAGCGCCTCAAAAAATTTGTCAGATTCAAACACTTTCGCATGGAGACTCTGCGCTCAGCTGTCAATTCACTACGCCCGGGCGACTTCATGACCTCTGTAGACATCGAGGCCGCTTACCTTCATGTACCAATCTTTCCAGGTCATCAGAGATTCCTCAGGTTCGCTCTAGAGGATCACCACTACCAATTTGTGGCCTTGCCTTTCGGTATCACCTCGGTTCCCAGGGTATTCACCAAGGTGCTGGCGGGCGTAATAGCTCTGCTGAGATCTCAGGGCATTCGCATCCTTCCTTACTTTGATGACATTCTCATCACGTCTCAGTCCTTCCAGCAGGCCGAGCTGGATATCCAGCTGGTGGTGTCCACACTGGAGTCCTTCGGCTGGGTGATCAACCACCCCAAGTCTTCCCTGTCACCGTCAATGGTGAGGACCTTTCTGGGCATGACTCTGGATACATCTCAGGTCAAGATTTTTCTCCCTCAGCAGAAGGTAGAGACACTTCAAGGCCAAGCCAGGCTTCTTATGTCTTGCTCTCATCCCTCCATCCGGTGATGGTGTCTTGCTTCGAGGCGGTTCCATACGCTCAGTTTCACATGAGACCTCTTCACCTTCACCTCTTGTCGGTATGGGATCGGTACCCTCTGTCCCTGGATCAGGTGTTTGTTCTGTCCCCTCTGGCCAGACGGTCCCTCTCGTGGTGGCTGGACTCAAGGAACCTGTTGGTGGGCAGATCCTTTCTGGCCCCGTGCTGGGAGACAGTCACCACAGATGCCAGTCTGACAGGTTGGGGGGGCTTCTGGAAATCCCTGAAATTCCAGGGTCAGTGGGGCCCTGGAGAGGCCCACACCCATATCAACATTCTGGAACTGAGGGCGATAAGGTTGGTTCTCGCCCAACTGACTCCACACCTTCGGGGTCGGGCTGTTCAGATCCGCTCAGACAACCAGACGGCGGTTGCCTACATCAATCATCAGGGAGGGACCCGGAGCAAAAGGGCCCTCAAGGAAGTGTCTCTGATACTGTCTTGGGCGGAGAAGAATGTTCCGTGCATCTCAGCTGTGTACATCCCAGGGGTGGAGAATCTGGAGGCAGACACCCTCAGGAGGGGGACTTCTCGTCTGGGAGAATGGTCCCTCAGCAGCAGGGTGTTTCATTCCCTGTGCCACCGCTGGGGTCAGCCAGATGTGGATCTGTTTGCGTCCCGTCACAATCACAAGCTTCCAGTCTTTGTCTCTCTGTCCCAGTACCCTCTGGCCTTGGCCATGGATGCACTAGCAATGTCTTAGAAGAGCTTTCAGCTCCTTTATGTGTTCCCTCCTTTTCCTCTGCTGGGCAGGGTGCTGCGCAAGATAGCCCAGGAAGGGGTGCCTACCATTCTGGTGGCCCCCTGTGGGCCAAGAAAAGTGTGGTTCGCAGACATCGTGCAGTTGGCAGTAGATCAGTACGCCCTGCCCAAGTTTCCAGACCTGCTCACTCAGGGGCAGCTACGCCATCCCAATTTACAAACGCTGGCTTTAACGGCCTGGCTGCTGAAACCTCCATCTTGATGGAAAAGGGGCTGCCTGCCTCTGTTGTTAATACCATGATTCGGGCTAGGAAGAAGTCCTCTTCATCCATCTACTATAGGTTATGGCATGCTTACATTGATTACATTGGTGTGAGTCTAAGTCGCTTCCCTGTCGGGTGTTTTCTATCCCTAGGATTCTGGAATTTCTGCAACATGGTTTGGATTTGGGTCTTCAGCTTAGTACCCTCAAAGGTCATGTTTCTGCTTTGGCCATTTTCTTCCAAAGATCCTTTGCTCAACATTGTCTGGTCAAGACTTTCTTCCAGGGGGTTACTCACATGCATCCTCCACGTAAGCCTATGTTACCAGTCTGGGATTTGAACTTGGTTTTATCTGCCTTGCAGGGGTCTCCCTTTGAGCCCTTACGTGAGGCCCCTTTGTCCATTTTGACGCTTAAGGTAGTCTTTTTGGTGGCTATCACTTCTGTTAGGCGTGTTTCTGAGTTGGCGTCGCTTTCCATCAAACCCCCTTACTTTGAGAGATACCAGGACAAGGTGGTGTTTCATTTTAAGCCAGATTTTCTGCCTAAGGTTGTGTCTGCTTTTCATCTCAATCAGGACATTGTTTTGCCTTCTCTGTGCCCTAATCCTAGTAACCCTAAGGAGCGGGTTTTACACTCTCTGGATGTGGTCAGGACTCTGAAGTTCTATTTGGTGGTTACTGAATCTTTCAGAAAGACTGATACTCTTTTTGTGCTTCCGTCTGGACCTAAGAAGGGTCTGGCTCCAGCTAAGTCCACTATCAGCAAGTGGATCCGTCAGGCTGTGGTACAGGCCTATTCTGCTAAGGGGAAGGAGCCTCCCTTCCGCTTTACTGCTCATTCTACTCGTGCTATTGGTGCCTCTTGGGCTTTTCAGCACCAAGCTTCTGTTGAACAAGTTTGCAAGGCCGCTACTTGGTCTTCTGTTCATACTTTTTCTAAGTTTTACAAGGTTGATGTTAGAGCCTCAGCTGATGGTCGCAAAGTTCTGCAGGCGGCAGTGGTTTAAACTGCCCGCTGTTACTTTTTGGGGATCCCACCCTACCTTACGGACACTGCTATTGGATGTCCCAAGTGTAAGGAATATTCTGGAACAGGACGTGCTGTATACTTAGAATAATACAATTCTGTGATTACTCACCTGTAGAATTGGTATTATATGTATACAGCACGTCCTGTTCCATCCCACCCTTGTTATCATTATTCTTAGTTACCTCTGTATGGTGATTGTTCATATGTTCATTTTTTAATTCCTGTTATTATTGTTCTCCCGGCTTCTTGTTAACTGCTTGTCAATACTGGGAAATTTGTGGGAGGTCCCTGACCTATATAGGGCCGGGAGGAGCCACAAGCTGTTTTCTGCAGTCCAGCGCCATCTTGTGGATGTATTACCCATGTGTAAGGAATATTCTGGAACAGGACGTGCTGTATACATATAATACCAATTCTACAGGTGAGTAATCACAGAATTGTATTTTTGCCAGTTGAACATATGTTGCTTCTGTCTTTCCAGGGAAGCGACAGTGAGTACGAGGTGGATCAGGGCCAGCAAAAGAGCCATTCCTTCGTCAACCACTACATCAGCGACCCCACCTACTACAACTCCTGGAGGCGCCAACAGAAGGGCATTTCCCGGGCACACGCCTACAACTACCCCGACAACGACCTGGAGGACTCGGAACACTGTATGATCCCCAACAGCAACAGCAGCCAGCAGGGCAGCCTGTACAGGCCCAAGCCCAGCCGGACTCCGACACCCCAACAGGTGCCGACCCAACAGAACCCCATATACCGCCCTCCGAGCAGCCTGGCCCCGTCCTCCCGGGCCCCCATTGCCGGATTCTCCTCCTTTGTTTGACACCAACCACCTCCTTGCACCAGGTTCACTATTGTTTCTTTGATTTTTTAAGAAGCGGATACAAATATAAATATATATCCTATAAAAGGTACGTGTGTGTATAGACCAATATACAGCTAGATGGACGGGGAGGATAAGGCCAACGGGAAAATCGTGTCGGAGACAATCAGGGGTAGACGGAGATCTTTATTTTGCGGCTTCTAATCTGTATAACGATTCCAAAGGTTTATGGGTGCAAAAATGAACAATGATGGATGCAAGAACCAATCAGAACCAAGGACGTGCCGGCCGGCCACGCTTACAAAATGGCCGCCAGGGCGCATCGAACCATCCAGCATTCGTCCTATTGACTTACAGCGAGGATACTTGTGCCAGAAGACTTTGGGTGGCCGTTTTTTGTGAACTTAAAGGTGGCTGCCAAAAAGGGTTCTAAGCAGAGGATTAAGACTCCGTACTGAGGTGCTTCACACTGGTCGACGGTCCCCACACCAGCGCGGTATGGGGAGTACACTAAAGTATTTTTAAGTTAAAGAAAAAAAAAAGTTTAATTGAAATAAAGGGTCCGGCAGAGTATCCCGAAGCAGCACGTAGCTACTGCTCAACTGGCACAAAATTGTGTCCCACAGAGAGGTTTCTGGGAAATCTGCACTTATGGTCAGGGGCTTCTTTTGGTGCTTCTGGGACTTTGAGAAGCCAAATGGTTCCTGGGAACATTGCTTCGTCACCCATGGGGGTCTACGGCTTGGTGTTGCTGTCTTGGTTCTTAGACAATGTTCAGGTCAGAATAAAGGATCCAATCTTTAAAATGGGACTTAGATATTAGAGGACCTCTGTTCTGAAGAGCAACCCAAGCTCTTAGTTATGAGGCCTACAGCTTCCATCTCCCACCACAAAAAAAAAACATTGGGATCCTGTTAGAGATATTCTGGTTGAGTTAAGCTGGATTTTGAGTAGCAATGGTTTTGTAGCAAGTATTGGTCAACATGGTGCTTCTTGAAGAAGGTGAGCTATTACAAAAGTGATCTTTGGCAACTTTGGATGGGGTATAACACAATGCAATGGTGAGGGGCAGGTTTGAAGTGTGAGAGGACCTTGTGTGGCCTTAAGCTTGCCATTCACACCCCCGAAAACACATTTGGGCCAAACAGGGGTATTTGGAAGGGATTTGGCCTCAATCTTGAGGATAAGCAACTGCAATGTCCAATTTCATGGTCAAATGTAGTGCTTCTAGAAACAATTTTGGAAGAGAAGCAAATGTATTGTCTAATTTGATGGTCAGCGTGGTGCTTCTGGAAGCAATTTTGGAAGAGAAGCAAATGTATTGTCCAATTTGATGGTCAATGTGGTGCTTCTAGAAGCAATTTTGGAAGCAAAGTAAATGTATTGTCCAATTTGATGGTCAACAAGGTGCTTCTAGAAACAGTTTTGAAAGAAAAGCAAATGTATCGTACAATTTGATGTTAAACGAGGTGCTTCTAGAAGCAATTTTGGAAGATAAGCAACTGCATTGTCTAATTTGATGGTCAACATGGTGCTTCTAGAAGCAATTTTGGAAGAGAAGCAACTGTATTGCCAAATTTGATGGTCAATGTGGTGCTTCTAGAAGCAATTTTGGAAGAGAAGCAACTGTATTGTCCAATTGGATGGTCAACGTGGTGCTTCTAGAAGCAATTTTGAAGAGAAGAAACTGTATTGTCCAGTTTAATGGTCAAAGCGGTGCTCAGAGAAGTGTTTTCTCCAATTTCAAGGTCAACCTGGCGCTTCTAGAAGAAATTTTGAAGCGACTGCATTGTCCTATGTGATGACCAACATGTTTCTAGAAGAGGGCTGGAGTCCAAGCAAGCTATCCCAAGATGAACTGTAACTCTGGCTTGGGTACAACACAATGCACCACTGATGGACAGGTTTCAAAGAACCCTCCACTTGAGATGTGACCTAAATTCTGAGGAAAAGCAACTGTCTTGTCCCATGTTCCGGTTGACTTGTGATAGCTTGCACAGTCGAAGTCATCTTTTAGAAGCACCAAGTTGACCATGACACTGGGCAACATGACTCCAGTTATCTTCTAGAGGCATAGCATTGATGAGCAACACTAGCCAGGAAACAACAGAATGCACCCCTAATGGGCGGGGTTCAGGGAACCCTACACTTGAGATTTATCCACAATTCTGCCCAAAGATTGCAAGACCCCAGTTATCTTCGAGAAGCACCAAATTGACAATCAACACTGCTCATGGTACAACCTAATGCACCACCGATGGGCGGGTTTCAGGAAAAGCTCCACTTGAGATGTGATCTCAGTGAAGTGGAGGCGTGGTAGTGCTCTTAGCCACAGTTTGGTGGGGTCACCTTGCTTTGCCAACCTGAAACAGTCCGTGTTTTGGTCAGGGGTTCCCAAGTTGTGGAATGGGACCTAAATGCTTAGAGTGGATGAAAAAGGTTGATGCTCACAAAGGTCAACATCTTTCACTTGGTGCATCTAGGAGGCAGTTTTCGTCTAAGGCCTACAACTCGGTAGGACCATGATGCTTTTTTGCCGGCCCTAAAAACACAACGGGGTAGATCTACGTAGACTGCCACAATGGAGCTTGGAATACTTGCTCTAAACAACCAATGACATTGCCGATAAAGCTTAAAAAGGCACAACCCAATTGGCTGCTTAGAGCACCTGCTCAAATTTTGCTTACTGGTCTAGCAAAATCTTCCCTAATATTTAGGTCCAATGGGGGGAATATGGAATAGGACTTTAGTTATGGACAGTACAGATCAGTCCGGAAGATCGAATATTATTTTATATTTGAATATTGAGCACTTTCACGTTAATTCATATGGGCTTCTGATACAGAGCAGCATGGACTTCCATTAGAGGTCATCCAGGGCATCTGAGAAGAGGTTTCTGGTCATCAGATTATCAAGCTGCAATCTGAATGGTCGTTTTGGGTCATTTTGTGTGTTCAGCACAAGTAGCAGTAGCATTGCACTTACCTAACAAGTATTATGGGAGAGAGTGGTTGTATTGACTTGCTAAAGCTATACAATAGCAGAATGATGGCCGTTTAGCACATAATGCAAAATTAAGATATTAAAGAAGGACTCAGATCAAGTATTACATATTGGCTAAATTTTAAAAAGCCCATATTGGGGGCAAGTAGGTGGAAGTGGACTTCTTGCTGAAGGGTGTATTGACTGGAGATCTTCTTAAAAAAAAGATGTATTTAAAGGGGCTTGACTCCATGTACAGGATGCCTTCTGCTTTTCTATTCGTTGTTTTTTTTTATCATGAAATGTAAAGCAGTAGAATTATATAGGGTGGGTTGGTATTTGAGGAGAGTGGCGAATCATACCAGCAGGAAAACATGGTGGAGGGCCTGCTGGTGCCCCCATTACTGTCCCTCTTTTCACATTTATTCAATAACATAATAAAATTAATCTATTTTATACCAAAGACCTCACTGCTACCGATTGGAATGATTGAGGTGATGGAGCGCAAGGGCCGCTGGAAACCCATCCTTCATCTCACAGCCAGTAAATTCCAGATTTCAGCATCAGCACCATCAGTTATGTCCCTATTGTAAATAATAGGCTGTTGTGACTAGTCTGGCAAAGTCAGAACATTTATACAAACAAGTTGGTAGACAGGACCTGAGTAAAAAAAAATTGTATCTATGCATTGGACCGTTTATTTATTGCTATGGCTGGGGAAATAGGGTCGCAGCTGCTCCCATTACCATTCTCCATCCAATAGAACACAAACTGACATTATAAAGCACATGCACCAGCTGCTGTGAGGCAAAGGGGGATGCAGGGGCTCATTACTGCCCCCAAGTGAGAGAGGCAACTGATAAGTGCAGTGATAGAGATATCTGCCTTGGTTTATTACCTGCAAATGTATGTATGAGTTTAGTTTAAGGGATTAGATTTACTTGCAGTAATACCATTTTGTTGCCATAGAATCCTGTACAGCTATTATGGGGCAAGAGAGTTGCAACTTTCCCCTATTACCATCTTCCATTACATAGAACCAACCTCCACCATAAAGTATATGCAAAAGCTGCTTGGAGGCTAGGAGAAAAAGCAGGGGACCCATTACCATGCCCCATCCCACATATAGTTGATAGTGGAAAAGGAACTGAAGAGGAAAAAGCCCCGCCATATGTTCCGTTAAGGGGGGATGCAGGGACCCCATGGTCGTCCCCTATTACTATATATCTGCCACTATTCCCAAAGTCAGTTCAGTGTTAGGACCTGTATTATTACAAGCAAGTGTACATATACACTTTTGTTTCAAATAAGCAACTTTGTTGACAGATATATGATCAGCAATTTTGCTGCTATAAAACCTATACAAGCTATACTAGAAATTGGGTTGCAACTGTCTCCCTCCCCTTACTGTCTTTCATCATATAGAACCAATTGCCACTATACAGTATGTGCATCAGCTGCTGGGAGGCAAGAGGGATGCAGGGGACCCATTACTTTCCCCAAAGTCAGATAGGCAGCTAATAAGTGTAGTTTGTTGACCAGTATTCTCTCAGTATTACCAGAGTTTGTACTGCTGCCATACAAGCCCATACAACTATTATGGTTTGCGAGAATTACCATCCTCCATTTGAAAACTGACACCTTACAGCACATGCATCAGTTGCTGTGAGTCAGGAGGGGCAGGGGATCATAACTGCAGATACAGAGAAGCCCATGGTTGTCCCTCTATCCTATAGAACTGCCACCATACAGTACAGGTACCAGCTGCTGTGAGGCAAAGGGGGGGCAAGGGACCCATACCAGCTTCCATCCCGCAAACACAGTAGTTGGGAGTATGGAAGGAACTCTAGAGAAAGGAAGAACCATAGTCATGCCTGGGGGATACAGAAAAGTCCTGTCCCTCTGTCCTATAGAACTGCCACCATACAGTACTTGTACCAGCTGTTGCAAGGCAGGAGGGCCAAGGGACCCATTACCGTCTCCCATCTCACATATGCAGTAGTTGGAGGTGTAGAAGGAACTCTAGTGAAAGGAAGAACCATAGTTATACCTGCCCCTAAAGAGGTAAGCGAAGAACCCATGACTGTCCCCTCTATTCTATAGAACTGCCATTGTACAGTTCATGAACTAGCTACTGCATAGCAAGGGGAAGCAGGGGGCACATTACCATCCCCAAAGTCAGTGTAGTGATAGGGGTATTTGCCTAGTTTCTTACACGCAAGTGTATTTATAGTCATGCATCAGCTGCTGTGAGGTGAGAGGGAAGCATGGGACCCATTACCAACCCCAAGTCCGAGAGGCAGCTAGTATGTTTAGTGACATTATTGAAAGCAAATGCACATTTGCTCTTTTTTGTTTAGGAAAGCAGATTTATGGACAGGTATACCCTTGGTAATCATTAACACCAGTGCTGCTGCCATAGAAGCCTGTATAGCTGTTGAGGGGCCTTAAGTGGTTAATAGAGGCCCAATTACCATCTCACAAATAGCTGGTGGCATAATTGCAACTCTAGAGAGGAAGAATCACTGCCATGTGTGTAGGAGACCCGTCGTCCTCTCCTCCATCTTAGAACTACCATAAAGTACCCCCCCCCCCGCCAGTATACACCCAGTAATACTATTGGTTGAGCTGTTACCATAAAAGTTCATTTGGCTATTGTGGGGTTGTAAGTGGCTGTACCTCCCATTATTACAATCCTCCATCCTATATAACCAACTGCCACCATGCAAGGGGGGCAAGGCGGGAGCAGGCGACCCATTACTGCACCAACATCCAAGAGGCAGGTGGAGTGATAGGGTTTTTTTTAAAGCAAAGGAATTTAGGCACATTTGTTTCAGAGGAGCAAGACTATAAGTGGGCTGCAGGGGCCCCATTACCTTGCTCCATCCTACATATAATTGGTGGTGTAAAAGGACTCTAGAGAGAGAGAGAGAGAGAGAGAGAGAGAATCACTGCAGGATGTGCCTCTAAGGGGGGATATGGGGTGCCCATGGCCGTTCTTTCATCCTATAGAAGCAACTGCCACCATACAGTATGTGCACCAGCTTCTGGGGGCAAGTGGGTGCAGGTGACCCATTACTGCACTAACATCCAAGAGGCAGATGGAGTGATAGGGATTTATTAAAAGCAAGATCATTTATGCACATTTGTTTCAGAGAAGCAAGACTATAAGTGGGATACAGGGGCCCCATTACCTTGCTTCATCCTACATATAATTGGTGGTGTAAAAGGAACTCTAGAGAGAGAGAATCATTACAGGATGTGCCTCTAAATGGGGATATAGGGGACCCATGGCCTTCCTTAATCCTATAGAAACAACTGCCACCATACAGTATGTGCACCAGCTCCTGGGGGCAAGGGGGTGCAGGCGACCAATTACTGCACCAACATCCGAGAGGAAGGTGGAGTGATAGGGATTTATTAAAAGCAAAGGAATTTATGCACATTTGTTTCAGGGGAGCAAGTCTATAAGTGGGATACATGGGCCCCATTACCTTGCTCCATCCTACATATAATTTGTGGTGTAAAAGGAACTAGAGAGAGAATCACTGCAGGATGTGCCTCGAAGGGGGTATATGAGGGACCCATGGCCGTTCCTTCATCCTAGGGGCCCTGTTACCTCGCTCCATCATACATATAGTTGGTGGTGTAAAAGGAACTCTAGAGAGAGAATCACTGCAGTATGTGCCTCTAAGGGGGGATATGGGGTGCCCATGGCCGTTCCTTTATCCTATAGAAGCAACGGCCACCATACATTATGTGCACCAGCTCCTGGGGGAAAGGGGTAAGGGAAGGAGTCCGTTATTTGGTGTTTTGGGTAAAGAATTGAGGTCAGGCTGGTGCCTGGTTGAGGGAAGTGATAAAATGGTGGCAGACAGAAGAGTTTTCAGGTATGGGTCAGCTGAACTCCATTCTCGATCATCAGAGTCAGATATCTTACAACAAATTGCAGAGAACAAGTAGATGCCCCGGCCTCTGCAATATATATATATATCTTCTCTGATCAAGCCCGTTAGTTGCTGCACCAGTCTCTTCCCCCTTTGCCCCATAGTGGGCATATAATGCTTACCCAATCAGCAACTGGTGCCCCTCACTATGCCAATACCATGCAGCTCTGCCTTCTGGTGGCCAGCCTATCAGCATCGCCTAGGATGTGGGCAGCCGCTACCTGTCAAGGGGCAACAACCCAGCTATGAGGTGAAGGTAAGTACTGGGGTAAAGGAGCCTATAAAATACACTTCCAGCTGTTTTACTGGTGTAACATGGAGCAGCACTGCTATACAGCCCCGCATTAAAGGGACAGTCCAGTATAAATAACTCTTGTGGTTCACGGGAGCAGCCATGATGGGATTACTGCAGCTGCCTCCCCATTGTCTTCGATATAAAGGAGAAGGGATTGGGGAAGAGTGCTTTGTATTATACATCTCAAAAGAAAACAATGGGTCAGCAGCCACAGAAATCCCATCATGGCTGCTCCCATGAACCACAAGAGTTATTTGAACTGGACAGTCCTTTTTAAAGTGGTTTTTCATTCACCTCGGTTCAGGCCTGCTTTACTGAGGCATCCTGTGTGTGAACCCCCTCAGTGCAGCCGGTATTCTTCGCACTCCAGCACACGTGGGGGCTCTCCTCCACTCACAATAGATTGACGGGTGACAGCAGCCAATCAGAATGAATTCCGCCATCCGGCAATTCATTTGTCCGCCTTCCACTAGCTGGCGCACGCCCACGCTGGCCATTCATAAATGACTGGTGCAGGTACATGCATCAGCTGCGGGATACTGGTGATGCCTCTGTGACCCACGCACCCGCTGTGGGATCACTGGAATAATAAGTATGCATCAGAGGGTGGGGGGGGGGGGGTCCACAGATCCCAATCCGGGATGCCCTGGAGGCAAGAACCCCAGGGCAGGTAAAGAGTTTTGGTCCGCTTTAGGGTTCCAACCAGCCTTGCAATCCTCTGGATAAATGTACCCTGCAAATTCCAATGTCCAGCTTAGGGAGGAACACCACCCCAGAAAGCAGGCTTGTGGAAGAATGGATTGGGCAATCCGGGGGTTTCACACAGCAGGGCAATTTGGGATACCCCTTAAAGTGGACCAAAACTCAGGATTTTGACTATCCTGGGTCTTGGTCCTTTCCCAGCCCCCCCCCCCCATCGGGGATGCCCCGCTGTGGGAAACCCCCCAGATCGACCAAAGAAACTCACCTCTTCCCGGTCCTAAGGCACATGCGAGGCCGCTTGTCCAATCAGCACGCTCGAAACCTCTGAAGTCAAGCCATCTAAGATGGCGTCTAAGGATAGCGGCTCCAAGTGTGCTGGCGGCCGCATACCCCGCTTCCCTCTAACAGGGAGTGTGCCCGCGCCGGCCATTCACAAATGCCCAGCACAGGGCATGTGCCCTGCTAGAGGGATAGTGGGGATGTGGCCCATGCATGCGACATTGGACCGGGAAGCAAGGTAAGTGAATGAGGCGACCTGGGGAGTTTCACACGGTGGGGCATCCCGATTTTGGATACCCCAGGGATCTCATATTCCCGGGCCAATCGAGCTGGGTTTTGGTCCACTTTAAAGAGGTAGACCAAGCATCTAAAAGACTGGTGGGGGGGTTGTTTCACTCTATAGCGGCAGCAGGTCAGAAGGTATGAAGCCCTCTGGTCACACCCACAGGTTTGTAGCCAATTGGGGGGGGGGTCAGTCATCAGAGAAGGAGGAGCCAGGGGCGTGGCTAAACAGAGACTGGCTTTAGAGTCTCCGTAATGTCAGTGTTTATTTTTTAATACGTGTCATCTTTTTTGCATCGCTGTAAATCCATCCCAGGAAATGGAATTTATTTTTGTTATTAAATGTCTAATAAAAAGATCTCCCTGCGACTCCCGAGTCTGATGTGTGTGTGTGTGTGTGTGTGTGTGTGCGCGCGGGGGAGCGCCAGGGCGGGCATCCCAAAAGATGGGCCGCAAAAAGCCTGCATACATCGCAACACGTCGGAGGAGCTCAGAGTCACGTGGTGACAGTGTATCGCATACAGTGTAACACAGCAGATACAGGGGAGAGCTCTGGCTGTGTCTGGATTGTTAGTGGGTGAATGGGAATACATATATATATTATATAAATATATATATATATATAATATATATATATATATAATATATATATATATATAATATAAATATATATATATTATATAAATATATATATAATATATATATATATATTATATAAATATATATTATATAAATATATATTATATAAATATATATATAATATATATATAAATATATAAATATATATATATATAAATATATATATAAATATATAAATATATATATTATATATATATTATATATATATATATATATATATATATATATATATATATATATATATATATATATATATATATATATATATATATATATATTATATATATATACGGTATATTATATATACATATACGGTATATATATATACATATACGGTATATATATATTGTATATATATACATATACGGTATATATATATATATATATATATATATATATATATATATATATATATATATATATAATCTCCAGTATGAATATACACAACCTAAATAATCCCAATGGTGCTGGTCTTAGGGACAAGACTACACATAGATCCTAAATAACAGTGGGATTCCAGGGCTAACCCACTACAACCGTCCACACAAGTGGCCGCACAACAAAAATTTAGATTAAATGTATATAATTTATTGAAAAATTTACATGCTAAACAAATCTACATATACACTACACGACAGACATACATAACACTGTTATAAGACATATATAAAACCCAAGTGGGGAGGAACTCCAGGGCTAACGCAATTTGATTCCATTAATTATATTTGTATCAAAATATAGTAACTGATAATTATATATGTAGGTAGACGCTCAGAGGATAAAGTGCTAGTGCATGTGCAATTAGATAACCAAAAGAATAGACACTTTAATTGCGTCTATTAAACAATATCCAAACTAAATTTAATAAAATAGTAAAGTGTGCAAAAAAGCATTGTGCAAATATAATGATATAAAGTGTCAAGTGCTAATAGAGCAATGAAAAGCTATAGACCTATATTGTGCTCTTATAGGCGGTGATTAGCCAATAAGCGTCTCCCGATCAGATAAACAGCAATAGTGCCCAATGTCCTCCCCACTTACCTCCCCGACGCGTTGCGTGGTCCTCCCACCACTTCGCCAGGGTGCCGTCCCCACTTGGGTTTTATATATGTCTTTTAACAGTGTTATGTATGTCTGTCGTGTAGTGTATATGTAGATTTGTTTAGCATGTACATTTTTCAATATATTATATACATTTATAAAGTGGACCAACACCCAGGATTTTGACTATCCTGGGTTTTGGTCCACTTCGGTGGGCCACCCCGATCGGGGTGCCCCGCTGTGTGAAACCCCCCAGAAACCCCAAAAAACGCACCTCTCCTCGCTCCCACGTGACCGCTGCAGCCAATCCCCGCCGACGGACAAGCGAGAGGCAGCGACGGACAAGAGAGCGCGCCCGCCACCGCCTCCCACGCGTCACTCTTTACAGGGCGTGCGCCTGCTAGAGGGACGCGCGGGAGGCGGCGGCGGGCGCCGCTGGATCGAGGATAAGGCAGGGATTTAGGGGTTTCACACCCCGATCGGGGTGCCCCGCAGTCAGGGGTCGTGCAATAACCAGGACTAAGGACTGTCAGCCAGGGGGCAGATTGGCCATTGGGAGAGACTTTCTTTCCTTCCTATTCTTTGTCTCTTTCTTTCATCAGTTCCTTTCGCCGTTCCTTTTCTTTTCTTTTTTCCTTCTATTATTTTCTTCTGTCAGCGCTTCTATTCTCTCTTTTTTTTTCATCTCTTCTTTTTTTCTTCTTTCTATTCTCTCTCTCCCTCTTTCCTTTTTTTCTTTTATTTCTTTGTTTTTTGTCATCCATTTGACACATTTGTACTTACTTTGTTTCTTCCCAATTTTTATTTCTTTATTACTTTCCATCTATTCATTTTTTTTATTCCTTTCTTTTTTTCTGACATGCTTTTGATTCTCTTGTTCTTTATATCACTTTTTGTCATTTCTTCTATTCTGTTATTCCTTCTCTGTTTTTTTTTTCTGTCAGTCCTTTTATTCATTCTCTTTCCAGCTCTTCTGTTTGTCTTCTATTCCTTCTCTCCCTCTCTCTCTCCTCCCTACTTTTTTCTTTATTTTATTCTTTCTTCTCTGTCATCTATTCAATACTTTTGTTGTCACTTTGTTTCTACTCATTGATTATTTCTTTTTTCATTTTTCTCTCTTTCCTTTCCTCTTTTCTTCTAATCTTTTGTTATTTGCATCTATTTCTTTTAGTCATTCCTTTTATACTTTATTTAATTCTATTATTTTTCTTCTGTCAGTCCTTCTATTCTCTCTTTTTTTCCATCACTTCTTGTTTCTCTCCTATTCCTTCTCTCCCTCTTTCCTACTTTGCTTCGGTCATTCCTTTAATTCTTTGTCATTCAATCTACATTTTTGCTCTTTTACTTTGTTTTCTCCCCTTTATTTTTTATGTTTCTTTCCATCTATTCATTCTTTTTTTCATTCCTTTCTTTTTCCTGACATGCCTCCCATTCTCCTCTTCTTTTTTTTCTGTCATTCCTTCTGTTCAGTTAATCCTTCTCTCTTCTTATTCTCTCAGTCCTTTTATTCGTTCATTCTTTCCATCTCTTCTGTTTGTCTCCTATTCCTTCTCTCTCTCTTCCCTCATGTTTTATTTATTTTATCCCCTCTGTCATTTATCCAATGCTTTTGTTGTTGCTTTGTTTCTTTTCATTTATTCTGTCTTTTTTCATTCCTTTTCTCTCTTTCCTTTCCTCTTTTTTTTCTGTCATTCTTTCTGTTGCTGTTCTGTTCCTTTTATTTATTCTTTCTTTCCATCTCTTCTGTTTGTCTCCTATTCATTCTCTCTCTCTTCCCTTATGTTTTATTTATTTTATTCTCTATTTCTCTGTTTCCTTTCTCCTTGTTTTCTGTCATTCCTTCTGTTCTGTTATTCCTTCTCTCTTTTTTCGGTCAGTCCTTTTATTCATTATTTCCTTTGATCTTTTCTGTTTGTCTCCTATTCCTTCTCTCTCTTCCCTACTTTTTTATTTATTTTATTTTATTTTTCTCTGTCATCCATTCAAAGCTTTTGTTGTCATTTTGTTTATTTTCATTTATTCTATATTATTTTCATTCCTTTTCTCTCATTCCTTTCTGCTTGTCTTCTAATCTTTCGTTCTTTACCTCTGTTTCTGTCCGTCATTCCTTTTATACTTTATTTAATTCTATTTTTTTCTGTCAGTCCTTCAATTCTTTCACTTCCTTCTCTCCCTCATTCCTACTTTTATTACTGTCATTCCTTTAATTCTTTGTCATTCAATCTACACTTTTGTTCTTACTTTGTTTCTTCCCGTTTATTTTTTTATATATTTTTCCATCTATTCATTCTTTTTTTTTCATTCCTTTCTTTTTTTCTGACATGCCTTCCATTCTCTATTTCTTTATTTCTCTATTATTATTTTTGTTATTCCTTCTCTTTTTATTCTGTCAGTCCTTTTATTCATTCATTCTTTCTTTCCATCTTTTCTTTTGTTTCCTATTCCTTCGCTCTCTCTTCCCTCATTTTTTATTTATGTTATTCTTTCTCTCTGTCAATCATTCAATGCTTTTGTTGTAACTTGTTTCTTTTAATTTATCCTTTTTTTTTCACTCATTGCTCTTTTTTATTTAATCATTTCTTTCTCTCTGTTCAAAGCTTTTGTCGTCACTTTGTTTCTTTTCATTTATTCTTTTTTTTTTATTCATTGCTCTCATTTTTTAATTTATTTTATCATTTCTTTCTCTCTGTTCAAAGCTTTTGTCGTCACTTTGTTTCTTTTCATTTATTCTTTTTTTTTTATTCATTGCTCTCATTTTTTAATTTATTTTATCATTTCTTTCTCTCTGTTCAAAGCTTTTGTTGTCACTATTTCTTTTCATTTATTCTTTTTTTTTTCATTCATTGCTCTCATTTTTTTTATTTATTTTATCATTTCTCTCTGTTCAAAGCTTTTGTTGTCACTATTTCTTTTCATTTATTCTTTTTTTTTCATTCATTGCTCTCATTTTTTTATTTATTTTATCATTTCTTTCTCTCTGTTCAAAGCTTTTGTTGTCACTATTTCTTTTCATTTATTCTTTTTTTTTTTCATTCATTGCTCTCATTTTTTTATTTATTTTATCATTTCTTTCTCTCTGTTCAAAGCTTTTGTTGTCACTATTTCTTTTCATTTATTCTTTTTTTTTCATTCATTGCTCTCATTTTTTTATTTATTTTATCATTTCTTTCTCTCTGTTCAAAGCTTTTGTTGTCACTATTTCTTTTCATTTATTCTTTTTTTTCATTCATTGCTCTCATTTTTTTATTTATTTTATCATTCCTTTCTCTCTGTTCAAAGCTTTTGTCGTCACTTTGTTTCTTTTCATTTATTCTTTTTTTTCATTCCTTTTCTCTCTTTCCTTTCCTCGTCTTCTAATCTTTCATTCTTTACATCCGTTTCTTTCTGCCATTCCTTCTATTGTTTATAATTCTATTGTTTCTTTCTATTCTTTAGCAGTATTCATCTTTATCACCATGTATGGAGTATCGTACCTCACCGCAAGGGGCCCCTTGTGTATCGCCCAGGGGCCCGGCCCGGGTTAGACACACACAGATGGGAGCCTGTGTACACTACGCCAGGACACTAACAGGCTGATTCATTACTAACGCCAGGTAGCGCCAGATGAGCGTCTGTAGCGCGGATTTCAGAGCGACCGCTAGTAGTCGCTGTGCTCGCCCGTGGTTCTTTGCTACAGAGCGCCTCAGTCGCTGTCTGGCATTGATGAATATGTTGTGTGAGTCGCAGTACTACGCTGTATGGGAGTGAATGGTAGCGTCAGCTCAGTGCGACTGACTCACACCACATTCATCAAAAAAACAGCCTCACACAGCGCCGGCGCTCAAAATCATGTAGTTGTAGCCCATAGCGCCAGAGGCTGTGTGATTAAAGTCTGTTTGTGAACATGTATCCACCAGTAACAAAGCGGAAACACATGGAATGACATTGTTATTACATTGTAACATGAAAACATTAATACCAGACATGTCAGGACAATTCTGCATAAAAATATTATTAATACAAAAAGTTTTCAAAAATGTCATTTTCTAGGCCAGGATAAGTGTCAGAAAGATTTGAGATTTAAAAAAAAAAAAAAAATTGGGATCAGGAAAGGGATTTAAGGATTGTCCATAGAAATGTATGGGAGACGCCAGGTAGCGACAGGTAAGACGCGGCACTCTGCACGGCTGAACGCCGGCGCTGTACGCTGAGGCTGGGATAATGATGAATCGGACGCTACATGGTGTTGTTCCTGTCGCTCACCAGATTCGACTTCATAAATGTGTAATTGCTGCCGTGTCCGGCGTTCACCTGACGCTACCTGACGCTACCTGGCGCTGTACAGGCACTACCTGGCGCTAGAGCTTCATGAATAAGGCCCATAGGCGGAACGCAAACACTGTACTCTGAGCCTGGGATAATGATGAATCGGACGCTACATGGCGTTGTTCCAGTCGCTCACGAGATTCGGCTTCATAAATGTGTAATTGCTGCCATGTCCAGAGTTCACCTGACGCTACCTGGCGCTGTACAGGCACTACCTGGCGCTATCCCTTCATGAATAAGGCCCATAGGCTAAACGCAGGGGCTGTACGCCGAGTCTGGGATAATGATGAATCGGACGCTACATGGCGTTGTTCCAGTCGCTCACCAGATTTGGCTTCATAAATGTGCAATTGCTGCCGTGTCCGGCGTTCACCTGACGCTACCTGGCGCTGTACAGGCACTACCTGGCGCTATCCCTTCTTGAATAAGGCCCATAGGCTGAACGCCGGCGCTGTACGCCGAGTCTGGGATAATGATGAATCGGACGCTACATGGCGTTGTTCCAGGCACTCACCAGATTCGGCTTCATAAATGTGTAATTGCTGCCGTATCGGGCGTTCACCTGCTGCTACCTGGCGCTATCCCTTCATGAATAAGGCCCATAGGCTGAACGCCGGCGCTGTACGCTGAGTCTGGGATAATGATGAATCGGACGCTACATGCCGTTGTTCCAGTCTCTCACAAGATTTGGCTTCATAAATGTGTAATTGCTGCTGTGTCCGGCGTTCACCTGACGCTACCTGGCGCTGTACAGGCACTACCTGGCGCTATCCCTTCATGAATAAGGCCCATAGGCTGAACACCGGCGCTGTACGCTGAGCCTGGGATAATGATGAATCAGATGCTACATGGCGTTGCGCCAGTCGCTCACCAGATTCGGCTTCATAAATGTGCAATTGCTGCCGTGTCCGGCGTTCACCTGCCGCTACCTGGCGCTATCCCTTCATGAATAAGGCCCTAACTGCACCCCTCACCGCGCTGCACTCGATCCCTTCAGCCAGTAAGGAGTTAACTCCCTATTGGGAAGCTCCGCCAGCACTTGTGCGGCTCTAGAGGATGAGCTCACGGTCCCGTATTGTCCCAAACTTTGCTGTCATGGCAACGTAACAAGACGCGCGCCCCCGTCAGCGCTCCCTCCAACCACAAAAGCGCAGCTTGGCGTCACGCCAGAACTCCGAACCCCCTGGTCTGAGGGTGCAAAGCTCCTCTGGGCCCCATGTGAACTGTCAGCTCTTGGGGTTTTAGTTCCAGAGCCTCCGTTTAACGCATTGTCCAGCCACGATAGTGA
The DNA here is from genome assembly GCA_027917425.1 of Gastrophryne carolinensis. NCBI lineage: Eukaryota > Metazoa > Chordata > Amphibia > Anura > Microhylidae > Gastrophryne > Gastrophryne carolinensis. The sequence goes on from CM051243.1 coordinate 185,891,166, forward strand.
AGCTGTCTGTATGTCCGGACACAATGACATCGCGTCAGTCTTCAGCTTTCCCACGATGCAATTCATGGGCGGATACCGGCCGGCAAAAACCAAACTCGCGCTGAAAACATTCGGGCGCCGGGCGATTCAGAAAACCTACCCGCAGGCTCAGACTGGCCCACAGGGTTAACAGGGAATCCCCTTTGTGGGCCCTCTACCTGAACTATGTCTAGCTTATTTGGGGCATCCCGAGTGCAAACAGAGACAATACAGCCTGGCATAATGTTTCTTCTCAAGCGCCCTGAATATAAGCTGGTAATACTTGCATCGGGCAGGCTGATTCATCACTAACGCCAGGTAGCGACAGATGAGCGTCTGTAGCAGGCATTTCAGAGCGCCCGCTAGTAGTCGCTGTGCTCGGCCGTGGGTCGCTAGTTTAAAACAACTCAGTCGCTGTGCTGCTATGAATACATTGTGGGGAGTCGCTATTTGGGCAGTACAGCGCTGTATGGGAGCGCATGTTAGCGACTAGTCAGTGCGACTGACTCACAACATATTCATAAAAAAAAAAACAGCCTCACACAAATCCGGCGCTCCAAAATGCTTCTCTGAAGCCCAGAGCGCAGGAGGCTGTGTGATTAAAGTCTGTTTTTTAGCATCTATCCACCAGTAACAAAGCGAAAACATATGGAATTACATTGTAGCAACATTGTAACATAAACACTTTAATGCCAGACCTGTAATGTCAATTCTGCAGAAATATATAAAACATGAAAAATATTTGTAAATAAATAAAAAAATAAATAAAATAAAATGGCTTTTTCTAGGCCAGAAGAGGCCACAACATTATTTGAGATTTAAAAAAAAAACAAAAACATAAACCCTGTTTAAAAAGAAATAAAAGAACGTCCATTGAAATGTATGGGAGGGCGACAGGTAGCGAGAGGTCATACCTGGCGCTCTGCAAGGATGAACGCCGGCGCTGTACGCTGAGCCTGGGATAATGATGAATCAGACGCTACATGGCGCTATCCCAGTCGCTAAACAGATTCTGCTTGATAAATGTGTAATTGCATGCCGTGTCCGGCGTTCACCTGTCGCTACCTGACGCTATCCCTTCATGAATAAGGGCCTTAGTGTAGGGCGGGCCCCCAGAGTCCCTTCTAATGGTGGGCCCCAGGAATCCCAGTCCAACACGGACCAGCATTTGCGGGATGCTGTGAGCTCACATACAAAATGTCACACCCCCTCTTGGGGCATCGGGGATGCAGGAGGGTCCCTGGAAGAGCAATGGACCCATACAGAAGGGCATAGCAGCTGGTTAAAGGGCAAGCAAGAGACACCCGTTCAGCCCCTGAGCCCTGGGTTGCCAGCCCCTGAGCCCTGGGTTGCCAGCCCCTATGCCCTGGGTTGCCAGCCCCTGAGCCCTGGGTTGCCAGCCCCTGAGCCCTGGGTTGCCAGCCCCTATGCCTAGTGGGTTTTTTTATCATTATTTATATATTTTGAATTAGAAAAAAAATGTAATTGAAGGAAAAAAAAAACATGCCGGCGTTTCAGTTAAATTAGCTGGCTATTGTGAAGCAGACACTTAGAGGCCGATTCATTAATAGTGCCAGGTAGCGCCAGATGAGCGACTGTAGTGTGATTTTTTCAGCGCCAGCCAGTATTCGCTGTGCTTGGCCGGCGTTAGCTTGATGACAGCGACTCGGTGTGCGGTAATGTTGAATACGGGCTTAGGGGTCGCTGTTTCACAGGTTCAGCGTTGTATGTGAGCGCCTGACAACGAATGGCCAGAGCGAACGGCTAGCTTCATATTCATTAACAAATCACGCTCCGAATGTGCTGTCGCTGTCCATTCCTTGTTTAAACCCCAGAGCGCTGGCGGCGATGGGTGTTAACTAGTTTTTAACCCCTAAACAACCATAATTTTTGATTGTAACATTATACATGTTTTTAGAATCATTTTGTAATATGAATACATTAATATCAGACCTGTTAGATCAATTCTGCACAAATTTTTTTTTTTATTTTTTTTTACTTAAAGTGGACCATCACCCCCCACCCCGCGGGACATCCGAGATCGGGATGTCCCGCGGGGTGAAACCCCCCCAAACACCCCAAACTCCTTACCTTATCTTCGGCGGCGGCCGGCCGCCGCCGCCTCCCTCGCGCTCCTGTAGGCGTGCGCGTGCCCGCGCCGGCCGTCTGCGAATGGCCGGCGGGGGCGCGCGCGCGCCGAAAGTGACGCGAGGGAGGCGGCGGCGGCGGCTGCCGCTTAGACGTTCCTGATCCTCGCTTGTACGTCGGCGCTGGGAGCGGGGAGAGGTGAGTTTTTCGGGGGGTTAGGGGGGGTTTCACACAGCGGGGCACCCCGATCGGGGGTGCCCCACCGAAGTGGACCAAGACCCAGGATAGTCAAAATCCTGGGTGTTGGTCCACTTTAAAAATAAATCCTAACATTGCAGAAGTGTTCTCCGAATTTTTGACATTAAAAAAAAAAAATAAAAAATTAATACCAATTAATTATGATTAATTATAGATTGCTCCATTGAAATGCATTGGACATCGCCAGGGAGCGACAGCTCATACCTGGCGCTGTGAAGGAATTTGCAGCGGCGCTGTTCGGTCCAGGCGGCTTCATGATGAATGCCGCGCTAGCCGTCGCTCTCGCCGGCGCTAGCCTCATTTAGCTTGATAAATGCGTCATTGTGACCGCCGCCGGGCGTACTTGAGTCGGTAGCCGCCGATAGCTGGCGGTGCCTGGCGCTCGTCAGACACTACCTGGCGCTAGCCCGTGATAAATAAGGCCCTTACAAAATTATCTGACAAAATCTCTTAAAGTGGACCAACACCCACCGCTGATCGGCCCGGGAATCTATAAGATTCCCGGGCGATCAGCTCCCTCCCAGTGGGACATCCGAAATCGGGATGCCCCGCTGTTTGAAACCCTCCCCACGGACGCCCACAAACCTTACCTTCTCCCCGTTCCAACGGCGCATGCATGGACCACCGCCGCCGCCTCTTGCGCATCCCTCTAGCAGGGCGTGCAACCTGCGCCAGCTGTTTGTGAAGGGCCGTCGCGGGCTCGCTCCCTGTAAAAGGGACGCGCAAGAGGCAGCCTCAGCTTGTCCGTCGGCGGTGAGGTGAGTTTTTTTGGGCTTTCTGGGGGGTTCCACACCGCGGAGCACCCTCGATCAGGGGTGCCCCACGGAAGTGGGCCAACACCCAGGATAGTGAAAATCCTGGGTGTTGGTCCACTATAATATTATTATTGTTTAATCTTATTTTTAAACGCCTCGAATCACCTGACTTTTGACATATTTCATGAGAACTTTTTCCGTTCTGTAAGTGCGAAATTATTTGCGTATATATATATATATATATATATATATATATATATCCAGAAGAAACAAAAAGCAAATAGGTGCTAAATCAGAAATCAGTCTAGAACTGCCCCCTAAAAAAAAAAAAAACTGGAAAGAATGCATTCTCGCACGGTGCTGAATCAAGCGTAAAATGAGAGGGAGAGAGAGAGAACACAAGGAAGAGAGAAAACAAGAGAGAAAGAAAACAAAAGGAAGAACGAGAGATGAAGGAATGAGGGAAATGAGGGATTAGAGTAAAGAGGGAGACACAAAAGACAGAGTACTGGAGACGTACCTTTCAACTTTTCAGGGTGGGAAGGAGGGACAATTTTTAAATTAAGCCACGCCCCCTCATTGAGGAATACATTGGAGATAGGGTGTAACAGTTACAAAAATAGAAACACTTTGAATAGGCAAATTAATCATTTATTGCTGCAGATCTGCATGTTACACCTCAAAGAGGGACAAATGAGAGCAACAAGGGACAGGAGGACATGGACTCAAAAGAGGGACAGTCCCTCGAAATCAGGGACACTTGGGAGGTGACACCCAGGGGCATATCTGTTGAATCATCTTCTTGTTGGCCACCACAGAGAAAAAATTGGTCAAAGGACAACTCAACAGTAAAGTGGACTGAAACCCAGCTGGATTGGCTCAGAAATCTATAAGAGTCACCCGGCCGATCTATTCCCTCCCCGCGGGGCATCCGAAATCGGGATCCCCGCTGTGTAAAACCCCCCAGGTCGCCTGCTACACTTACCTTAACCCCTGTCCAACGGCGCATGCAGGGGCTGCGGACACACACCCGCTATACCTCTAGCAGGGCACGTGCCCGCATTTGTGAATGGCCGGCTCGGGCGCGCTCCCTGTTAGAGGGAAGCGCAAGATGCGGCTGTGTCGTATGCTCAGAGCAATAGCTTAGCGGCTCAGAGTGCGCTAATTGGACGAGCGGCCGCACATGCGCCGTAGGACCACGGTGAGTTGATCTGGGAGATCTGGGGGGTTTCACATAGCGGGGAGTGGACCAAAACCCAGGATAGTCAAAATACTGGGTTTCGGTCCACATTAAAGTGGTTCTGGACTAATTACATTCTATCAAACTTTAAAACATTATGTGCTGGGGCCGCACTTTAACCATCTCCAGGACGTGACCTGGAAGGGCCCCCCCCACCGGGATCTCTCACATCACATCGGAACCCGCAAAAGCAAGGCAAGCGTGATAATCGCTGTGACGCGCCTGTCTCCAGAAGGCCGATCGCACGGAGAAACTGCTAAGCTGGCGCTAAGTGATGTTCCCGACTCAGCAGCCTGACAATTCCCCCGAAGCAAAGGAGACTGCAATCCAAGAGAACCTGTCACTGGCAGGTGGGCCCAACCGGTATATCACACTGCCTGCCTGACATTTCTTCCATAATAGATTGTAAGCTCTTCTCCTTCTGTATCCTCCCTTATACCCTAATAGATTGTAAGCTCTTCTCCTTCTGTATCCTCCCTTATACCCTAATAGATTGTAAGCTCTTCTCCTTCTGTATCCTCCCTTATAACCTAATAGAGTGTAAGCTCTTCTCCTCCAGTATCCTCCCTTATACCCTAATAGAGTGTAAGCTCTTCTCCTCCAGTATCCTCCCTTATACCCTAATAGAGTGTAAGCTCTTCTCCTTCTGTATCCTCCCTTATACCCTAATAGAGTGTAAGCTCTTCTCCTTCTGTATCCTCCCTTATACCCTAATAGATTGTAAGCTCTTCTCCTTCTATATCCTCCCTTATACCCCAATAGAGTGTAAGCTCTTCTCCCTCAGTATCTTCCCTTATCAGATTGTAAGCTCTATATGTTCTTTTTTAGTGTGGTCAGTATAATGGGGCAATCAGGGACTGGGTGTCTTGGCAGTGAGCTTAGAAGGGGCCCTATGAAACCTTACAGTGGTGGCCAGTCATTTGTAGCTTTGACAGTGAACCAGGATCAGGTGTGTGGCATAGGAGCTGTGACTTCTATTTATCTATCCATCATCTATCCATCTATCCATCTATCTATCTATCTATCCATCCATCTATCTATCTATCCATCTATCTATGCTGGTTGCAGGGTTTTGGTGACGAATGTGTTAAGTCATGGCGGCCAGGTAAGCAAGCATTAGTATACCTCCCAACTTTTCAGGGTGGTAAAGAGGAAAACTTGTTAAATTAGGCCACGAACCCTCATTGAGGGATGGATAGGGGACAGGATGTAACAGCTACAACAATAAAAAAACTCTATAAATAAGCAAATGAATCATTTATTGCTGCAGATCTGCATGTTACACCTCAAAATGGGACAAATGAGATCAATGTGGGGGGGGGGGGGGGTATAGTCTCAGAAGAGGGACGGTCCCTCTAAATCAGGGACACTTGGGAGGTATGGTAGAAGCAGTGCAGGGATTGTGGCCCCATGGCGGCTGTGCTGGACATTTTCCAGTGAATCTCTTACGGGCGTCACCCTGCGAAGGAATAATTTGGGGAGCCACACCTGGAACATTCGGGAATGATAAGCTGCTGCCGGTTGCCAGCCTCAGGGCACAGCGTATGTGGGTAAATGGTTATCACCGGATAATGGCGCCAATGGAAGTCATCAGTGGCCAGCATAAGGCCCTAAGGACCCTGTTCCCTGGTGCTGTGGATTGGGGGGGTAAGCCCTTAACCTTAGCTTTCCCGAAACCTGCATTTATCATCATCATGTCACAAGAGACTGTCACCGTGTTACAGGAGACTAGACATCATTACCAAGATGAAGCTTAAAGCGGACCCTCACCCTGAATAAGAGCCTATCTTATATGTCCCCCCTGTACATACAGATTGCTCACATTAATCCGGACCTTCACCCTGAATAAGAGCCTATCTTATATGTTTCCCCCACCCCCCTGTACATACAGATTGCTCACATTAATCCGGACCCTCACCCTGAATAAGAGCCTATCTTATGTGTTTCCCCCCTGTACATACAGATTGCTCACATTAATCCGGACCTTCACCCTGAATAAGAGCCTATCTTATATGTTTCCCCCACCCCCCTGTACATACAGATTGCTCACATTAATCCGGACCCTCACCCTGAATAAGAGCCTATCTTATGTGTTTCCCCCCTGTACATACAGATTGCTCACATTAAACCGGACCCTCACCCTGAATAAGAGCCTATCTTATATGTTTCCCACCCTGTACATACAGATTGCTCACATTAAAAATCTTCCTACCTGCATCTACTGCATGTTATGAGCCTTTAAACATCCATGGAGCATCAGGCAGCCTGCAAACAGGAAGTGTCTTCTGACTGTGCCGCTCTGCATTCGGGGATTGCTGTCCTTTCCCTGACCCCAGCTCTGCTCTGTCTGTGCAAAGCACAGCTATAACCCCGCTCCCTGTACTTGATCCCGCTCTCCTCTCTCAGTATGTGATGCTTCTGAGGCAAGATGGCGGCGCCCGTATTCTAGGGTCCTGAACAGAGTTGCAGCCCGGTGGGGGAAAGAATAATAAATGACTAAAAACTTAGAATATATTCATTTTAGATGCTGGGGAATCGTTTAAGGGTTTGGGCTTTCCATTAAATCATGCTGAAGGTCCGGTTTAAAGTGGATTTACAACCAGTGTTTAGCTTACTCACCCTCACCAGCGCAGAGTCCTTGTGTTCTGGGGGACCTGAAGCTGCAGCACACCCTTCCACAGCCGCCACTACTTTAGTGGTAGGGGCTGAATTTTCCTTGAGTTAGGTCTGGATATTAACCCGAAACCACATCCTGGGAACCCCCAAAATGAAGTGTTCACAGCTCCCCAAAATGTTGAAAAGCCTTAAATCGAGTGAGACGATACAATGGAGCCTCCAGACACTGCCCTGCCCGGGGCTGCTGCCTGGCCTTGGGCCACCTCAGGCTGGACCATAAACAGTATATGTGGGCCTGCAGCAAGAAAGAAAGAGAAAAAAGAAAGAGGAGGCAGAGCGAGAGAGAAAGAGAAAGACTGAGGGGGAGCCAGGAGAAAGAGAAAGTAAGCGAGAAAGAAAAAATAAGTAAAAGAGAAACAGAGGAGGGAAAGAGAGCTCTCCCCCTTGCATGTCGTCTCTCGCCTCCTTTCTCTCTCCTCCTCGCATGTCGTCTCTCGCCTCCTTTCTCTCTCCTCCTCGCATGTCGTCTCTCGCCTCCTTTCTCTCTCCTCCTCGCATGATGTCTGTCGCCTCCTTTCTCTCTCCTCGCGTCCTCTCTATTCCTCGCATGTGGTCTCTTGCCTCTTCTCTCCCTCACATGTCATCTCTCGCCTCCTCTCTCTGCTCCTCGCATGTTGTCTCTCGCCTCCTCTCTCTGCTTCTCGCATGTCGTCTCTCGCCCCCTTTCTCTCTCCTTCTCGCATGTCGTCTCTCGCCTCCTTACTCTCTCCTCCTGCATGTTGTCTCTCTCCTCCTCGCATGTTTCTCGCCTCCTCTCTCTGCACCTCGCATGTCGTCTCTCGCCTCCTCTCTCTGCACCTCGCATGTCGTCTCTCGCCTCCTCTCTCTGCTTCTCGCATGTCGCCTCTCGCCCCCTTTCTCTCTCCTTCTCGCATGTCGTCTCTCGCCCCCTTTCTCTCTCCACCTCGCATGTTGTCTCTCACCTCCTCTCTCTCCTCCTGCATGTTTTCTCTCTCCTTCTCGCATGTTGTCTCTCGCCTCCTCTCTCTCCTCCTCGCATGTTGTCTCTCGCCTCCTCTCTCTTCTCCTCGCATGTTGTCTCTCGCCTCCTTTCTCTCTCCTCCTCGCATGTTGTCTCTCGCCTCCTCTCTCTCCTCCTCGCATGTTGTCTCTCGCCTCCTCTCTCTCCTCCTCGCATGTTGTCTCTCGCCTCCTCTCTCTCCTCCTCGCATGTTGTCTCTCGCCTCCTCTCTCTTCTCCTCGCATGTTGTCTCTCGCCTCCTCTCTCTCCTCCTCGCATGTTGTCTCTCGCCTCCTCTCTCTTCTCCTCGCATGTTGTCTCTCGCCTCCTCTCTCTTCTCCTCGCATGTTGTCTCTCACCTCCTCTCTCTTCTCCTCGCATGTTGTCTCTCGCCTCCTCTCTCTTCTCCTCGCATGTTGTCTCTCGCCTCCTCTCTCTTCTCCTCGCATGTTGTCTCTCGCCTCCTCTCTCTTCTCCTCGCATGTTGTCTCTCGCCTCCTCTCTCTTCTCCTCGCATGTCGTCTCTCGCCCCCTTTCTCTCTCCTCCTTGCATGTCGTCTCTCGCCTCCTTTCTCTCTCCTCCTCGCATGATGTCTCTCGCCTCCTCTCTCTCTCCTCCTCGCATGTCGTCTCTCGCCTCCTTTCTCTCTCCTCCTCGCATGATGTCTCTCGCCTCCTCTCTCTCTCCTCCTCGCATGTCGTCTCTCGCCCCCTTTCTCTCTCCACCTCGCATGTTGTCTCTCACCTCCTCTCTCTTCTCCTCGCATGTTGTCTCTCTTCTCTCTCCTCCTGCATGTTGTCTCTCGCCTCATCTCTCTCCTCCTCGCATGTTGTCTCTCGCCTCCTCTCTCTTCTCCTCGCATGTTGTCTCATGCCTCCTCTCTCTTCTCCTCGCATGTTGTCTCTCGCCTCCTGTCATAACACCTCCCCTCTCCAAGGCTACCAGCTGGCACATCAGGCACAGGGGCATCATAGGCCTACAGCCAAGGCAGAACACAAGCCCCTATGCCCTTTGATGTGGGTCCAGTGCTCTTCCAGGGCTCGTGCTGAAGGGCATAGGGGCTGGTGTTCTGGCATGGCTGGAGGCCTCTGAGCCTTGGGGGCCCCTATGCCTGGTGATTTGCCAGCTGGTAGCCTTGGGGAGGGGGGCCCCTATGCCTGGTGATTTGCCAGCTGGTAGCCTTGGGGAGGGGGGCCCCTATGCCTGGTGATTTGCCAGCTGGTAGCCTTGGGAAGGGGGGCCCCTATGCCTGGTGATTTGCCAGCTGGTAGCCTTGGGGAGGGGGCCCCTATGCCTGGTGATTTGCCAGCTGGTAGCCTTGGGGAGGGGGGCCCCTATGCCTGGTGATTTGCCAGCTGGTAGCCTTGGGGAGGGGGGCCCCTATGCCTGGTGATTTGCCAGCTGGTAGCCTTGGGAAGGGGGCCCCTATGCCTGGTGATTTGCCAGCTGGTAGCCTTGGGAAGGGGGGCCCCTTTGCCTGGTGATTTGCCAGCTGGTAGCCTTGGGAAGGGGGCCCCTATGCCTGGTGATTTGCCAGGTGGTAGCCTTGGGGAGGGGGGCCCCTATGCCTGGTGATTTGCCAGCTGGTAGCCTTGGGGAGGGGGGCCCCTATGCCTGGTGATTTGCCAGCTGGTAGCCTTGGGAAGGGGGGCCCCTTTGCCTGGTGATTTGCCAGCTGGTAGCCTTGGGAAGGGGGGCCCCTATGCCTGGTGATTTGCCAGCTGGTAGCCTTGGGGAGGGGGGCCCCTATGCCTGGTGATTTGCCAGCTGGTAGCCTTGGGGAGGGGGGCCCCTATGCCTGGTGATTTGCCAGCTGGTAGCCTTGGGAAGGGGGGCCCCTTTGCCTGGTGATTTGCCAGCTGGTAGCCTTGGGGAGGGGGGCCCCTATGCCTGGTGATTTGCCAGCTGGTAGCCTTGGGGAGGGGGGCACCTATGCCTGGTGATTTGCCAGCTGGTAGCCTTGGGGAGGGGGGCCCCTATGCCTGGTGATTTGCCAGCTGGTAGCCTTGGGGAGGGGGGCCCCTATGCCTGGTGATTTGCCAGCTGGTAGCCTTGGGGAGGGGGGCACCTATGCCTGGTGATTTGCCAGCTGGTAGCCTTGGGGAGGGGGCCCCTATGCCTGGTGATTTGCCAGCTGGTAGCCTTGGGGCGGGGGGCCCCTATGCCTGGTGATTTGCCAGCTGGTAGCCTTGGTGAGGGGGGCACCTATGCCTGGTGATTTGCCAGCTGGTAGCCTTGGGGAGGGGGGCCCCTATGCCTGGTGATTTGCCAGCTGGTAGCCTTGGGGAGGGGGTCATGCTCACAAGAGCTTACAATCTTGAGCATGTGCTGTGGGATCAGCATAAATACGAGTTTTTTGGGTTTCATAAAACCGGGCATCCCAAATCGGGATGCTCCACAAAGAGGGAGACAACCAGCCCTAGAGACCTATAGTGGTTGCTCCTCTTTAAAGCAGAACAAAACCCAGCAGCGGCCAGCCTAGAATCTTAAAAGTTCCAGAGCTGGCCGCTGGCTTTTCAGCAGATGCCGCGCTGTATGACACCCCCCCCCCCCCCCGGGGGCCCATACAGACTCACCTTTCCTTGCTCCAACAGCGCATGTGCAGGCTCTCATCCAATGAGAGCCGTCAGCTATGACTACTTCATTCAGCAGATGGCGCTTATTGTTTACAATGCAGAGCGCGTACTGACGCACCCCCACCACCTTCTAATCAATATGAGCCACCTGCCGAATGATGTAGTCACAGCGGGCGGCTCTCCGTGGACAAGAGACCGCGCATGTGTCGTTGGAGCAAGTAGGGGCGAGTTTGACTGGGATTCCTGGGGGTTTTCACACAGCGTGGCATCCCGATTCAGAACACCCCGGGGACACAGAACAAAACCCAGGAATGTCAAATTTCCGGGTTTCGTTCCGCTTTACACCGGAGCAACACACGTCAGCAAGTCTTGCTGTTGAAAGCACTACTTGGGCATAATTGACCCCAGCGATTGGCCGCTGTGATGACTTGCTGTTGCTGGTGGTCAGATACCCAGGGGAGGCTGGCGATGATCACATGACTGTGGCAGACAATAGTGGGGAGCGTTTTGATATGTGCTTTTTTTGGGTTTTCGCTGTTATCGAGCATTCAGGATGACCCCGGCCACGAACCAACACCCAGGGCCTTATTCATGAAAGGATAGCGCCAGGCAGTGCCTGTACAGCGGCAGGTAGCGGCAGGTGAACGCCGGAAACGGCACGCAATTACACATGAAGCTGAATCTGGTGAGCGACTAGAACAACGCCATGTAGCGTCCGATTCATCATTATCCCAGGCTCAGCGTACAGCGCTGGCGTTCAGCCTTGCAGAGCGCCACGTCTTACCCTGCTACCTGGCGCTCTCCCATACATTTCTATGGACGATCCTTAAATCCCTTTCCTGATCCCATTTTTCTTAAAAAAAAATCTCAGAACTTCTGACATGTATCCTGGCCTAGAAAATGACATTTTTGAAAACTTTTATATATTATTATAATATATAATATTATTATAATATTTTTATGCAGAATTGTCCTTACATGTCTGGTATTAAAGTGTTCATGTTACAATGTAATAACAATGTCATTCCATGTGTTTTCGCTTTGTTACTATTGGATACATGTTCATAAACAGACTTTAATCACACAGCCTCTGGCGCTCTGGGCTACAACTACATGATTTTGAGCTCCGGCGCTATTTGAGGCTGTTTTTTCAATGAATGTGGTGTGAGTCAGTCGCACTGAGCTTGCGCTACCATTCGCTCCCCTACAGCGTACTCACACATCATATTCATCAATGCCGGCCAGCGACTGATGCACTCTAAATAAAAGAACCATGGCCGAGCACAGCTACTACTAGCGGTCGCTGTCAAAGCCTCGCTACAGACTCTCATCTGTCACTATCTGGCGTTAGTAATGAACCAGTCTGCCCTTTTGTGGTGGTGGTGTTCCGGTTTAAGCGGGATGATAGGACTTTTCATTGAACGAGCACAAGTCTTTGATTTTGTTGCAGTTTTTTATTTCTACTCCAGCACAACGCAAGTGACAGGCTGAGGGTGAGGCATCCTTTTTGCCCTGTGCACACAGGATGGTGCCACCCCACAACCTACTTCTGCACTTCCTCACTACCGGCCCATTGCTCTGCCTGCATGTGACCACCCATGTGGGATGGTGAACTGGCTGATGGTGGGGAGGCAAATCAGAAGTTCCTTCGGTATCAGGCGTGATGCTAGGGGCGAGTGGACCAGCATATTTGAAAGTGGACTAAAACCTTTACTGGCCATGAAGTCCATAAAACACTTTAGCTGGTGGATTCCCTATGCCTGGGGCATCCCAATGAAGGATGCCCCACTGTGTGAAACCACCCAGGATCACTGGTATATCTTCCTCACAAGCTATCCCTTGATGCATGCATATTGCCAGCTGCTCCCTGCTTTCAGTGCCAGGTTCTTTAGGCAAATCGAGTTTTATTTTGTGCATTAAAGTGGACCAACACCCACCCCTGATCGGCCCGGGAATCTATAAGATTCCCAGGCCGATCAGCTCCCTCCCCGCAGGGCATCCGAAATCGCGATGTCCCGTGGGGTGAAACCCCCCAGAAAGCCCCTAAAATCTTACCTTTTAGGCGACGGATAATCCGCCGCCTCCCGCGCGTCCCTCTAGCGGGGCGCGCTTCCGCGCCGGCCGTTTGTGAATGGCCGGCGCGGGCGCGCGCCCTATAAGAGGGACGCGCGAGAGATGGCGCCGGCGGCTTATCCGTCGCCTAAAAGGTAAGGTTTTAGGGGCTTTCTGGGGGCTTCACCCTATCGGGGTGCCCCGCGGAAGTGGACCAACACCCAGGATAGTGAAAATCCTGGGTGTTGGTCCACTTTAATATACAGCATAGCAGGCGGGCACAGCTGTTTGGTGCCCACTTGGCCATGGCGCCCTGTGCGATGGCACACCTCAAAGGAAAGGTACATTTTTAGGGCAATCAGGGGGGTTACAAAGTGGGGGATCCCCAATCTGGATGCACTGGTCCTACAGTCTAAAAGACTTCAAGCCAGGTCCCTGGGAGAAGGACTTTCACCTGGCCTTAAAGTGGACCAAAACCCAGGATTTTGACAATCCTGCGTTTTGGTACTTTCCCCCCCAACCGGGGTGCCCAGCTGTATGAAACCCCCCAGATCGCCGATCACCTCTTCCCGGTCCTACAGCGCATATGCGGCCACTCATCCAACCAGAGCGCTCGGATCCGCTGACTCCCCCCGCTTTCCTCTAACAGGGAGCACGCCTGTGCCGGCCATTCACAAATGCCTGACGCGGGCACGTGCCCTGCTAGAGGGATAGCGGGGATGCGGCAGCGCATGCGTCGTTGGACTGGGAAGCAAGGTAAATGTATGGGGCGACCTGGGGGGTTTCACACAGCGGGGCATCCCAATTTCGGATGCCCCAGGGGAGGGAATCAATTAGCATGGGTTTTGCTCCACTTTAAGATACAGCATAGCAGACTGGCACAGCTGCTTGGTGGGCGTCCTATGCGATGGCACTCTTCAAATGAGAGGTACGTTTTTAGGGCAATGGGCAATCGGGTGGAGTTACAAATTGGGGGATCCCCAATCTGGATGCTACAGTCTAAAAAGACTCCAGGGCCAGGCCCCTGGGAAGGACTTTCACCTGGCCCTGAAGTTTTATAGAGTCTAGGGCTGGGTTGGCACACCCTGAACACCCCAAAGGAAAAGTACATTTTTAGGGCAATAGGGGGGTTACAAAGTGGGGTGCACTGGCCCTAATAGTCTAAATAACTCCAGGGCCAGGCCCCTGGAAATTACTTTCACCTGGCCCTTATAGACTCTAGGGCCGGGTGTCAGGGGTTTAGGTCCTCTTTCAATCTGAATGTTGACCCCCCTCCCCAGATAGTAAACAAGGGTCTGATCCTCATCAGAGAAAAGGATTAGCAGCCAGATCTGATCAAAGTGAGACCTGATCCCATTAATCAGGAAAAAAAAAAAAAAACAATCCGCCCTCTTCACCTCTAATGTGTTTACAATACAAATAAAAGCCCTTCAAGGCGAGTTTCACCCCCTGTGTAATTGCCCCTCCAGACAATACCCCGCTTGTGTACATCACCGCCTCCTATTGGCGGAGTGACGGCCATTGTCACAGGTAATCTCGTCTGTCTCTCCAGTGTCACCACCAGGCACGACTGAGTTAAATCAGAGAGAGGGGCGTGGCCTGTCTGGGGACATGGGCGTGGCCTGCATTGTACCGCAGCAGCCCTTTATGCGAGCGGCAGTCACACGGCGCGCTGTGCGGAGAGAAGAGCTGCCGCGGGATCGGTGTAAGTACTGCTCTGTGACGTCACCGCCGCGATGTTACAATGTCGCATTGTTTGTGTTACAATGTATCTGTCCGCTTCCGCGCTGGTACAGGCCCCTCGCCTAACTCCCCGGGGGGACGAGGATGCTGCTGCACACCTATACCCGGGCTGGGGGGTCTTTGTTATCTAGGCGTTATCTATCTGGGTGGTTTGTGTTTCCAGAAAAGGGGCACAAAGGCCCTTCTGCTTCTAAAATCCTCCAGCATGGCCCCCCCTCCAAACAATAGGCCGCCAGCTTGGGGGGGGGGGGGGATTGGAGGGTCCATGTAGTGCTCCTGTATTGTCTGATGGTTTACCCTGTCTGTTACTATGGAGGGTGAGGGTCCCCCCATAACCACCACCCCCATGTCAGAGGCTATGGAAAAGTTTTGGCAGATATTACAATTAAGGGGGCGCTGCCCCCGTCACCATCGTCCCATTGTCAGTGGCTTTCCTGTACAAAGACATTTTGGCAGCAGAGCTTACACTTAGGGGCCGCTGTCCCCGTCACCATCGTCCCAATGACAGTAGCTTCCCTATACAGAGATGTTTGGCAGCAGAGCTTACACTTAGGGGCCGCTGTCCCCATCGTCCCATTAACAGTGGCTTCCCTATACAGAGACGTTTGGCAGCAGAGCTTACACTTAGGGGCCGCTGCCCCCGTCACCATCGTCCCATTGACAGAGGTTTCCCTATACAGAGACGTTTGGCAGCAGAGCTTACACTTAGGGGCCGCTGTCCCCGTCACCATCATCCCATTGACAGTGGCTTCCCTATACAGAGATGTTTGGCAGCAGAGATTACAATTAATGGGACGATGGTGATGGGGCAGCAGCCCCTAAGTGTAAGCTCTGCTGCCAAACATCTCTGTACAGGGAAGCCACTGACAATGGGACGATGGTGACGGGGACAGCGGCCCCTAAGTGTAAGCTCTGCTGCCAAACGTCTCTGTATAGGGAAGCCACTCTCAATGGGACGATGGTGACGGGGCAGCGGCTCCTGACAGTGGCTTCCCTATATAGAGACGTTTGGCATCAGAGCTTACACTTAGTGGCTGCTGCCCCCATCGCCAACATCCCATTAACAGTGGCTTCCCTGTACAAAGACATTTTGGAAGCAGAGCCTACACTTAGGGGCTGCTGCCCCCATCACCATTGTCCCATTGACAGTGGCTTCCTTATACAGAGACATTTTGGCAGTAGAGCTTACACTTAGGTGCCGCTGTCCCCATCATCATCGTCCCATTGACAGTGGCTTCCCTGTACAAAGACATTTTGGCAGCAGAGCTTACACTTAGGGGCTGCTGCCACCATCACCATCGTCCCATTGATAATGGCTTCCCTATGCAGCAGAGCTTACACTCAGGGGCCGCTGCCCCCATCACCATCGTCCCATTGATAATGGCTTCCCTATGCAGCAGAGCTTACACTCAGGGGCCGCTGCCCCCATCACCATGGTCCCATTGACAGTGACTTCCCTATACAGAGACGTTTGGCAGCAGTGCTTACACTTAGGGGCTGCTGCCCCATCACCATCGTCCTATTAATTGTAAGCTCTGCTGCCAAACATCTCTGTACAGGGAAGCCACTCTCAATGGGACGATGGTGACGGGGCAGCGGCTCCTGACAGTGGCTTCCCTATACAGAGACGTTTGGCAGCAGAGCTTACACTTAGGGGCTGCTGCCCCCATCGCCATCATTTCATTGACAGTGGCTTCCCTATACAGAGATGTTTGGCAGCAGAGCTTACACTTAGGGGCTGCTGCCCCCATTACCGACGTCCTATTGACAGTGGCTTCCCTGTACAAAGACATTTTGGCAGCAGAGCTTAAAGTTAGGGGCTGCTGCCCCATCACCATCGTCCCATTAATTGTAAGCTCTGCTGCCAAACATCTCTGTACAGGGAAGCCACTGACAATGGGACGATGGTGACGGGGACAGCGGCCCCTAAGTGTAAGCTCTGTATAGCTCAAGCTCAAACGTCTCTGTATAGGGAAGCCACTCTCAATGGGACGATAGTGACGGGGCAGCAGCTCCTGACAGTGGCTTCCCTATACAGAGACGTTTGGCAGCAGAGCTTACACTTAGGGGCTGCTGCCCCCATCGCCATCATTCCATTGACAGTGGCTTCCCTATACAGAGATGTTTGGCAGCAGAGCTTACACTTAGGGGCTGCTGCCCCCATTACCGACGTCCTATTGACAGTGGCTTCCCTATACAGAGACGTTTGGCAGCAGAGCTTACACTTAGGGGCTGCTGCCCCATCACCATCATCCCATTGACAGTGGCTTCCCTGTACAAAGACATTTTGGCAGCAGAGCTTACACTTTGGTTACGGGGACAGCGGCACCTATGTCCCATTGACAGTGGCTTCCCAGCACAGACATTTTGGCAGCAGAGCTTACACTTAAGGGCCGCTGTCACCAACGTCCCCATGTTAGTGGTTTCAATTTCTGAGGCTATATAAAGTTTTAATTTAAAGCGGTTGCTGTCATGTCACTATTGTCCCAGTGTTAGCGGCTCTCGTGTATAGAGACATTTTAGCAGCAGAGCTTACAATTAAAGGGGCTGCTGTCCTCCATCATCATCATCCCATTCTCCGTGGCTCCCATGTATATAGGCTATAAAGTGTTTTGGCAGCAGAGCTTACAATCGGTGTCACCGAATTCTATGTACAAAGACTATTTTGGCTTACAATTAAATGGGCCGCTCTCATGTCGCCATCGTCCCTCTGTAAGTGGTTTCCATGTCAGAGGCTATGGAAAATTTTGGCAGCAGAGCTTACAATTAAAGGGGGCTGCTGTCACCCATCATCATCCCACTCACAGTGGCTCCCATGTATAGAGGCTATAAAGCGTTTTGGTAGCAGAGCTTACAATTAAAGGGGGCTGCTGTCACCCATCATCATCCCACTCACAGTGGCTCCCATGTATAGAGGCTATGAAGTGTTTTGGTAGCAGAGCTTACAATTAAGGGGGCCGCTGTCCTCGTAACCAACGTCCCATTGTCAGTGGCTTCCCTACAGAGACATTTTGGCAGCAGAGCTTACACTCTCCAGGTTAGTGGCTCCCATTTCAGAGGCCATATAAAGTTTTAAATTAAAGGGGCGGCTGTCATGTCACCATTGTCGCAGTGTTAGCGGCTCTCGTGTACAGAGACATTTTGGCAGCTTACAATTAAAGGGGCTGCTGTCCCCCATCATCATCATCCCATTCTCAGTAGTTCCTATGTATAGAGGCTATAAAGTGCTTTGGCAGCAGAGCTTACAATCAGTGTCAGCAGATCCCATGTACAAAGGCTATTTTGGCTTACGATTAAAGGGGCCACTATCCCGTCGCCATCATTCCCCTATCCCTGTCACCACTGCCTCTGTGTCAGTGACTCCCATGCACTAAGGCTTGCAATTAAAGGGGCCACTCCGTTGCCATCATCCCTCTTCCATGTCAGAAGCTATGGAAAGTTTTAGAAGCAGAGCTCACAATTAAGGGGGGCGCTGTCCCTGTCACGAACGTCCCATTAACAGTGGCTTTCCTGTACGGAGACATTTTGGCAGCAAAGCTTACAATAGGGGGCGCTGTCCTGGTCACCATCATCCCCCATCTGTGTCACCACTGCCTCAGTATTAGTAGCTTCCATGTACGGAGGCTATAGAATTTTTGGCAGCAGAACTTGCAATTAGGGGCAGTTGTCCCCATCACTATTGTCCCTATGTTAGCAGTTCTCTTGTCTAAGGCTGTAGCAGGATTTCCCTGTCACCTGGTCCCAGAGGCTCATGTATAGAGGCTCTAGAAGACTTGGCAGCAGAGCTTGCAACTAAAGGGGCTGCAGTCCCCGTCACCATCAACTCGGGTGTTAGCAACTTCCATCAGAGGCTATAGAAAGTTTTGACAACAGGCCTCATCACAATTGTATAGCCTCTGATGGGGGAGCCACTAGGTGTTTTGGCAGCAGAGCTTACAGTTAGCTGGGGCTTCCATCCCAGTGATCAGTGCCCTTCTTAGTAGGCTCACAGGGTTACGAGGAAAAAATACTGGTGGTGCCCTGGTCCCTCTTGAGGGCCTTCATCACCAAACCTGAACTATGTCTAGCTTATTTGTGGCATCCCAAGTGTACAGAGGCAATACACTGTGGCATAGTGTTGCTGTGCATGGTCCCTGAATGTAAGCCGGTAATATTTGCATCTAAAGGTGGGGTGGGCCCTCAGAGTCACTTCAACTGGTGTTGGCATCAGAGCTTACACTTAAAGGGGCGACTGTCCCGGTCACCATCATCCGGGTGTTAGAGGTTTCGCTAGGAGAGGCTATAGGTGTTTTGGCAGCAAATAAAGGAGCGGCTGTCCCTGTCACCAGCAACCCTCTGTTAGCGGTTTCCATGTCGGGGGCCATAGGTGTTTTGTCCGCAGGGCTTACAATTAAAGGGCAGCTGTCCCTGATCTGGCAGCAGAGCTTAAGGAGGACCAAAACCCTGTCCTATACTCTCTAGCACAGTATTAGGGGCATCTTAATTTGGGATGCCCTGTAGTGTGAAACCCCCATACTCCATTTTAAAGCGATTGCGCAGGCCTCTGTAAACTTGGCCGGCAGGCCGGAGGGAGCAGGGGCGTGCAACTACCCACAGCCGTGGAATTGAGCGTCAGGGCGAGTATACAGGGAAAACAAGATCTCACACTGCAGAGCACCCCAAATCGGGAGGCCCCTTGGAAGATCACTTAAAGGGACATTCCAGGCAAAGGTTTACATTAGCCTGCTCTCTGCTGTCCACCCTACTGAACTTGCTCTCATCTGCTGACTTATTATAAGCAGTCCCCTCTGTGAACGCACTTCTGTGGGGACCGTCGCATTGAGTCATGCTCTAAGCACTCACAGCCAGCATGGGGAGAACAGAAAGCATAGCTAAATTGAACATGTCTCTTTAAAGTGGACCAAAACCCAGGATTTTGACCAGGGTCCGTGCCCCACTGTGTGAAACCCCCGGGTCGCCCGGTCCCACATTGCATGCGTCAGCTCTCTTCAGTGTTGTTTGCCGTGTATATTAATGATCGGCATTCAGCCCTATTTAGACACAGCAGAGCTCGGCAAGTGGGAGCGGCCACATCCCCAACTTACCTGAATGGCTGGGGGCAGGAACGCGCCTCAGCCCAGAGATTCTGGGGATGCGACCATCAATGTTTTACATTGCCATGGAAGTCAGGGCAAAGGTTTGTTTCCCAGGGGGAGAGGAGGTGCTGCACCCCCCACCCCATCCCACCGCAGGATAGAACAGATACTTCATAGGCAGTAATGGGTTCGACAGTTAACATCTGATCCTGAGCTCTCCTAGTCTCCTAGTCCGGGGGTGGGCACATGGCCCTGTGCCAGCCAATGCTGTAGCAGGATTTTGTGAATCTGCCCAGGTCTAGGCAGCGTGCCGTGCTTTGCGCTGAGCGACAGGTTTTTGCTTTGGGTGACAGGCAGTATCAGACTGGGGTGCCTGGGGCCCATCACCACACTTTTCTGGACCTTATTAGGACCCATGCACAAAAACATTACACCAGACTGTATTGTGTGTGTGTGTGTGTGTGTGTGTGTGTGCGCACTTGGGATGCCACAAATAAGCCATACGTAATTCAGGTCTCACTGATAAAGCCCAAGAACCAGGGGGGATTCCCTGGTAAACCTGTGGGCCAGTCTGAGTCTGTACTACTTTGCCCAGTGATAAAGCCCAAGAACCAGGGGGGGATTCCCCGGTAACCCTGTGGCCCAGTCTGAGCCTGTACTGCTTTGCCCAGTGATAAAGCCCAAGAATCAGGAGGGATTCCCTGGTAACCCTGTGGCCCAGTCTGAGTCTGTACTGCTTTGCCCAGTGATAAAGCCCAAGAACCAGGAGGGATTCCCTGGTAACCCTGTGGCCCAGTCTGAGTCTGTACTGCTTTGCCCAGTGATAAAGCCCAAGAACCAGGAGGGATTCCAGGAGGGGGGATTACCTGGTCCAGTCTGCGCCTGGACTGCTTTGGGCTGACTAGTTGGGCGACAGGTTTGCCTTTAAGTGGCCGAGGCCGGTGAAAGGTCGCGCCGGGTGTGGGAGGACTTTCACCCGCATTAGAGAGGTTGCTATAAACAAGCGAGTCAAAGTGTATTGCTGTTTATTTTATGGGGCCGGGGCACTAAGAGGCCCCATAGCAGCATCTCCACATCAACTAAAGACACTCAGACATAAAAAAAAGACACTTGAAGTGTATTATTTCTGTGGGATACCTTACCAAGGGGCCCCTTCACCAGTTAATTCAATCAGACCTTCAGAATGATTTAAATGAAAAGCCCAAACCCTTAAAAAACGATTCCCCAGCATTTAAAATTAATATATTTAACATTTTTAGTCACTTTAGCCTCCCCCATTGGGCTGCAACTCTGTTCAGGACTCTAGGATACGGGTGCCACCTTCTTGCCTCAGCAGTATCACATACTGAGGAGAGTGGGATAAAGTACAGGGGGCGGGGTTATAGCTGTGCTTTGCACAGACAAAGCAGAGCTGGGGTCAGGTAAAGGGCAGCAATCCCAGAATGCAGAGCGACAGAAGACACTTCTTGTTTGCAGGCTGCCTGATGCTCCATGAGCCGCCATCGTGGATGTTTAAAGGCTCATAACATGCAGTAGATGCAGGTAGGATGATTTTTAATGTGAGCAATCTGTATGTACGGGGGGAAACATATAAGACAGGCTCTTATTCAGGGTGAGGGTCCGGATTAATGTAGGCAATCTGTATGTACAGGGGGGGAAACATATAAGACAGGCTCTTATTCAGGGTGAGGGTCCGGATTAATGTAGGCAATCTGTATGTACAGGGGGGAAATATATAAGATAGGCTCTTATTCAGGGTGAGGGTCCGCTTTAAGAGACAGCGCCCTTTAACCGTTGCCAGCTTTGTGGCTATTGGTTGGCATTTTGCCCGGGCCGCCTCACAGTTACTCACAGTCTGCCAATGACGGGTGAGTCCTGCGGTGCACAGGAGCGCAGAGTCATCCCCGAGACGTGTGACGCCGGGGCCGGCGAGGTTGTGCAGCAGCGGCAGCACCTTTTAAAGTCTGGATGATGGTTAACGAGCGTTCCCATCTGGGAATCCGCCATCTGTCACTGTGACTATTAACCCCCTACAACCACCTGCATCTCTGCATTACAATGCGGCTCTATCCGATGGGGGACAGGAAACTAACCTCACCTCCCCCCCTTCACACCATCAGTGACCCTGCATTAGAGATACTCACCTTTTCCTAGCAGAGCTTCATCTGATGGGGGACAGGAAACTAACCTCACCTCCCCTCTCACACCATCAGTGACCCTGCATTAGAGAGATACTCAACTTTTCATAACAGAGCTTCATCTGATGGGGGACAGGAAATTAACCTCACCTCCCCCCCTCCACACCATCAGTGACCCTGCATTAGAGATACTCACCTTTTCCTAGCAGAGCTTCATCTGATGGGGGACAGGAAACTAACCTTACCTACCTTCTCACACCATCAGTGACCCTGCATTAGAGAGATACTCACCTTTCCCTATCAGAGCTCCATCTGATGGGGGGACAGAAAACTAACCTTACCTACCTTCTCACACCATCAGTGACCCTGCATTAGAGAGATACTCACCTTTTCCTAGCAGAGCTCTATCTGATGGGGGACAGGAAACTCACCTGGCTTCTCCCACCATCAGTGAGCCCTGCATTAAAATTCCAACTCTAAATCAAGATGCCCCCAGGGCAAGGACCAAAATGCTGGACAGTGAAAATTGCAGGTTTTGGTGCACCAGCATCTAAAAGATTCCAGGGCCGGCCGATGGCTTTCCTCCGGGGCATCCCAAATTGGGCCGCCATGCTCTGTGAAACCCCGCAGGTGCCGGTAATAACTCACCTGTCCCTGTTTCAGTGGCGCAGGTGCGGGCACTCACTCTATTGTTAACAATGGGGAGCGAGCAGACCCCATTTAAAGGCAATCACTGCCCTTTGCCAAAGGCTGTAAACACAGCTAAGGGCTTTGATTGGACGAGAGCCCGTGCATGCGCTTTTGGTCTGAGAATAGGTGAGTTTTACTGGACGAGGGGGCTGTGCATTCGTAGGACCAGGGAAAAGTGAGTGAGATCAGGTGACCTGGATGTCTCACACAGTGGGGCATCCCTCTTTTGGATACCACAGGGGCATGGAACAAAAGCCTTAAAATGGACCAAAACCCAGGATTTGGACTATCATGGGTTTTGGTCCTTGCCCCGGGGCATCCCCATTGTGTAAGACCCCCCCCCCAGGTCGCCTGATCTCACTCACCCTTCCCTGGTCCTACGCATGCACAGCCCTCTCGTCCAATCAGCACGCTCGGATCTGCTCCTGCCCTTTTGTCTAATAGCTCGTCTAAGGTGAGCGCATCCCCCGCTATCCTGTAACAGGGAGTGTGTCCTCTATGGCTATTCACAAATGCCTGGCGCGGGCACGCACCCTGCTAAAGGGATAGCTCACGCATTCGCCGTTGGACCGCGAAAAAAGGTGAGTTTCCGGAGACCTGGGGGGTTGTGCACAGCGGGTCATCCCAAATCTGGATGCCCTGGGGGGGGGGGTCAGCGAACCTGGAATCTTATAGATTTCAGGGCAGTTGGGGCGTGGGGTTTGAGCCACTTTAAGGCCCCTTTGTTAAAGTTCAGGAAACACAATGTGTACTGCAATCAAACAGGTCTCCTATTAGAGGAGGCGCAGCCGCAGCTTCCTGTCCCCCATTGAGTGGAGCTCTGCTAGAAAAAATAAGCATGTCTCTAATGCAGAGCTTACAGATGGTGTAAAAGGGCTTAGTTTAGTTCCCCATGCACCTAAACTCCTCCAGCCAGCACACAATTATTAGGAAGAGTGCAAGTGGAATGGAATTGAAAGGATTAGAATTCCTCATTAGCCAATCAGAGCACCTGGCCAATGAAGGGTAGAGTGGCATCAAGCTGAGGCTACGGGCACACAGGATGCCCAGTTACATGGGCTCCATGCCAAAGGGAGGGAGGAGAATCGCACGCTTCCCCATAGAAGTCAATGACAGCGGCAGCCACTGGGTGTCAGATCAAAAGGCTTAGCTTAGTTCATACTATCCAAAATGTGTCAGTTGTTGGGGGGGGGGGGGGGGCTTCATTGGGGCACAAGCTAATTGACTGGACTTTGGCTTTAAAGCAGCAGTCCTCAAAGTGGAACAAAACCCAGGATTTTGACTATCCTGGGTATTGGTCCTTTCCCCCCCGGGGGCACCCCGATCGGGGCGCCGTTGGACCAGGAAACAAGGTAACTGTATGGGGCAACCTGGGGAGTTTTAAACAGTGGGGAACCCCGAATTTGGATGCCCCGGGGGAAGGGGGGGGGGGGGAATCGATCGCGGTGCGTTTTGGTCCACTTTAACCTCCAGTGTCGGCTTCCAGGTGCCCTTCCGGGGATCAGCACCGGTGTTGTAAGAAGGCGTGGAGGGCGGCGCAGGCTTGTGGACAGGATTAGGAGCTTTGGCTGGGAACTGGAACATGCAAATCACTTCACCGGGAGAGTCAAGACACACACGCTCGGCATGCAAATATTCCCATGAGATTGTGGGCCACAGAGCTGACACTTGGGTATAAGGCCGGCTCCAGGCAGGTCTCAGTGGGCCCCTTTGTGGTGGAGAGTTGTGGGTCAGGGGTCTATAAATTCCATGGCCAAAACTAAGAAGGGCTGCATGCCCTCCAACCCCCTATTGGAGCTGTTTTTTTGTGAGACTCACGAAGCTGGCACTAGAAGGGTTAACCACATTGTGGCAGTTGTCTGTGGGCCCCCCTAGGGGGGGGGGGCCCTCGGCAGCTGACCAGGCTTGCCGGGTTCTGACGCCAGCCCTGATCGGGTATGGAGGGGGGGTTGGGCAGAGGTGCATGCAGCATTATGGAGGGCACCAGTAAAATGAGCACCAGCGGAGGGGGAATGGGAAGGCGGCACTGTGCAGATATGGAGTTTGGATCCCCCGGCACCTGGAGACCGAGACAGGCTAACGTGATACATCTTACGGTTCGGGATGCCCCCCATGTGAAACCCCCAGGGAACGCCAGTACCTCATAAGCGATCTCATGGCACATGTGCGGTCTCACCTATCAGCATCTGTGGCGGGCATATTAATAAGCGGTGTAGAATGCTAAATGAAGGGGAGCGGCGAGCATTCCTGGGCCTGGTTCCCCATGGGGATTGGAAAGGTGCATTTTAGGGTCGCCCATATTGGGATGCCCCACAGAGAGGGAGACCATTGGCGCTAAAGTCTTAGACATTAGGCTGGTAGCTGCTCCCATTGTGGTGCGGCCCTGTCTAATGAATGCCTCTATTTTTGATCTGATCAATTTGGCTGAGGGGGTCTCTTATGGATTTAGGGGGGCAATTATTTGGCTGAGGAGGGTCTTTTATGGATTGTGGGAGCATTCATTAGATTAGGCTGAGGGGGTCTCAAGGATTTAGGGGACCAATCATCTGGCAGAGGGGGTCTCTTATGGATTATGCGAGCATTCATTAGATTAAGCTGAGGGGGTCTCAAGGATTTAGGGGACCAATCATTTGGCTAAAGGGTTTTTTATGTATTTAGGAGGCATGCATTAGGATGAGGGGGTCTCATATGGATTATGGAAGCATTCATTATATTAGGCTGAGGGGTCTCTTATGGATTTAGGGGACCAATCATCTGGCAGAGGGGGTCTCTTATGGATTATGGTAGCATTCATTAGATTAGGCTGAGGGGTCACTCAAGGATTTGTGGGGACCAATCACTTGGATAAGGGGGTCTTGTATGTATTAGGGGCCATGCATTAGGATGAGGGGGGTCTCTTATGGATTATGGGAGCATTAATTACATTAGGCTGAGGGGGTCTCTTATGGATTATCGGAGCATTCAATAGATTAGGCTGAGGGGGTCTGTTATCGATTATAGGAGCATACATTAGATTAGGCGGAGGGGTCTCTTATGGATTTAGGGGGCATTTATTAGGCTGAGGGGGTCTATAGACTCCAGGGGCGGCTGCAGGCATTCTGCCTGGGGAATCCCAAATTGGAATGGTCCTGCTGTGTTCCCGCCCCCACCCCCCCCCCCCCCCCCCCGGTAAACTCACCTTTGCATCTGTCTGCTACAGCGATGCAAACCTTGGTGCCCGCATCCCCAGCATCTCTGGGCTGAGGCGCACTCCCGTGCCCAGACGGTCAGAAAGGCAGGGGGTGAGAGAGCGCCCGCGTCTAAAGAGAAGCTGAAATAAATGCCCTTTAAATTTACAAGAGACCTCCTCAGCCTTTTCGAATGCCCCCCTCAGTGTAATGAATGCCCTTTAAATCCATAAGAGACCACTGCAGCCAAATGAATGCCCCTAAA
This sequence comes from Gastrophryne carolinensis, assembly GCA_027917425.1. NCBI lineage: Eukaryota > Metazoa > Chordata > Amphibia > Anura > Microhylidae > Gastrophryne > Gastrophryne carolinensis. The sequence goes on from CM051243.1 coordinate 185,916,869, forward strand.
CCCATAATAAACCCCCTCAGCCCCTAAAAAACCTTAAGAGACCCCCTCAGCCTATTAAATACCCCCTCAATCTATAAGCGACCCCTTCTGCCTAATAAATGCCCCTTAAATCCTTAAGATACCCCCTCAGCCTGATAAATGTCCTTTAAATCCATAAGAGTCCCCCTCAGCCTAATGAATACCCCCCCCCCCCCCCCAAATCCGTAAAAGACCATTTCAGGCTGATGAATGCCCCCTTAATCTAGAAGAGAACCTCTCAGCCTAATGAATGCCCTCTCAATACATTAGAGACCTCTTCAGGCCAATGAATCTCTTTAATCTATTAGAGACTCCCCCCCCCAGCCAAATACATACCCCCTTACTCTATAGAATTCCCCCTTAGCCAAATGAATACCCCATCAATCCATAAGTGACCCCCCTCAGCCTAACGATTACCCCCTCTTTCCCAATCCAGAACATACCGCTCATTACAATGAATAATCCCTGACTTCATGATATGACTCCTCTGCATATCCATACCCTCTCATTCCATAGTCCCCTCAGAAGAATATTTACCCCCTTAGCCAAATCCATAATCCATAAGAGACCCCTGAGCCATATGAATACCCTCCTTGGGGTGGGGTTAGAGCCCTGAAGGCATCACCAAGCCTGGCTGTTGTGGAACGCGGGTTGGCAGGAGCCCTTCACAAGAGCTGGGTGAGCAAGACCTGACATGAATTCCTATTAATAAACTGATGACACGGGCTATGATGTCATAAGTCCTCAGGCAGGCTGTAGGCATTATTACCCAACCATAAACTTTTGTAACAGTCGGTTTCCCCACACATGCGTCCTGGGATCGGCGTTTTATATTGAATCTGGTCCCCAAGTTGGGATGCCCCACAGAGAAGAAAACTACCGGCTCAAGAGAGTCTTTTAGACGCTAGGCCAACGATTGCTCCTCTTTAAATAGGAAAAAACACCTCCCTAGAATCTATTGCTGACGTTGTCCCTCTTTATGGGGCATCCCAAATTAGGATGCCCCACTGTGTATATCCCCAGGGATCGCCCAGTACAGTTCACCTGGTCAGCGATCCCATGCCGATCCCCACTATGCCTTTAGCTAAATCCATGGTTTTGGTCCACTTTACAGGGTCATTCTGATTTGGGATGTCCCCTGTGTGTGAAACCCCCAGGCTTGCCAGTTCTCCTACCTCACTCCACATTCCCACGATGCATAAACATGCTCTCATCCAATCAGAATACATTTCTGTGCATATTAATGCCCGGCAATCTATTCAAAAGGAACAGGGATGCCTCCTGCTGGCCGCTCCTCCCCGTTGCCAACCATTCAGATATGCCTGGCGTGTGCTCGGGATGCCGCTGGAGGCCGTGGGAGCAGGGATTGAGGTAAGATTACAGGGAATCCCTGGGGGGGGGGGGGTTACACAGTGGGGTATCCACTTTCCCCCATGGCCCCTGTGTCTTTTAAACTCTTAGTGCCAGGTGTGTGTCATGGGTTTTGGTTTGCTTTAAAGTAGACAAAAACCTGGGATTTTGACTATCCCGGGTTTTGGTCCTTGTGACAGACTCTATGCCTTTGGATTTTAAAGGCACTGTTTTTGCATAGACCCATTACTTTCATTTTCTTGAGCATGTCCCAGACAGACTGCCATGGTGTTGTTGATTGTATTACAGACTGCTATAGTTATACTGATTGTGCTACAGACTGCTATTGTTCTACTGATTGTGTTACAGACTGCTATTGTTCTACTGATTGTGTTACAGACTGCTATTGTTCTACTGATTGTGTTACAGACTGCTATTGTTCTACTGATTGTGTTACAGACTGCTATTGTTCTACTGATTGTGCTACAGACTGCTATTGTTCTACTGATTGTGTTAGACTTCTATTGTTCTACTGATTGTGTTACAGACTGCTATTGTTCTACTGATTGTGCTACAGACTGCTATTGTTCTACTGATTGTGTTACAGACTGCTATTGTTCTACTGATTGTGCTACAGACTGCTATTGTTCTACTGATTGTGTTAGACTTCTATTGTTCTACTGATTGTGTTACAGACTGCTATTGTTCTACTGATTGTGCTACAGACTGCTATTGTTCTACTGATTGTGTTACAGACTGCTATTGTTCTACTGATTGTGTTACAGACTGCTATTGTTCTACTGATTGTGTTACAGACTGCTATTGTTCTACTGATTGTGTTACAGACTGCTATTGTTCTACTGATTGTGTTACAGACTGCTATTGTTCTACTGATTGTGTTACAGACTGCTATTGTTCTACTGATTGTGTTACAGACTGCTATTGTTCTACTGATTGTGTTACAGACTGCTATTGTTCTACTGATTGTGCTACAGACTGCTATTGTTCTACTGATTGTGCTACAGACTGCTATTGTTCTACTGATTGTGTTACAGACTGCTATTGTTCTACTGATTGTGTTACAGACTGCTATTGTTCTACTGACTGTGTTACTGGCAGAGTTGAGGGATTGTGTGGCCTGCTCCCATTGGTCTGTGGGTTTGTCATGCAGTTCTCCATCAGGTCCACGGGGGAGGTCCCCTTGCATGGAGCCTTGCATATAAGGCACAGGGTGGCACTAATAAAGTTAAGTTCATCTTCACCCTCAATACTCTGTCTCTTATTGGGGGAAACGCTATATTACAATTCACTAGCCCTTATAAGGGCTGTTCCTGGTTCCTCACGGATGACTCTGGAATTCCAGCAGCACCTCTCACCATTGGGAAAAGGACGTCTCTGGCGGGGAAGCCCCCCGGCGATAAAGGTTATCGCTACAGTCCTCACCCCCAATTTGGGATGCCCTGTTTAAAACCTCCCAGATCTCCCAGAAGAACTCAAGTTTCCCCGGTCTTGTGGTACATGTGTGGTTGCACAGCCAATCAGCATACTGGTCTCCATTCGACCCTTTGGCTAAGGGCCAAATGCAGCTGAGTGAAGCCGAGCGCACCAAGCCTCTAGAAAGGGCGTGCAAGCACCTAGCTAAAGCGTAGTGCAGCCATGGCCCGTGCATGCGCCTTTGGATCGGGGATCAGCTACGTTTTACTAGGGATAGTCATTCCTGAGCCAATCGATTCCCTCCCCCCCCCCCCCCCGGGGCATCCAAAATCGGGATGCCCGCTGCGTGAAACCCCCCAGATAGCCCTTGCTTCCCGGTCCAACTGCGCATCACCGTTATCCCTCTAGCAGGGGGTGTGCCCTGTTAGAGGGAAGCAGGGGGTGCGGCCACCAGCAAGCTCAGAGCCGCTGGCCTTAGACGACGCGCAGTCAGTAGCTCTGAGTGCGCCGATTGGCTGCAGGACTGGGAAGAGCCGAGTTGGCATCGGCGATCTGGGGCGTTTCACACCCGGTGGAAGTCAAAATCCTGGGTTTTCGGCCACTCTGAGGGGTTTCGCAAATTGGAAGAAAATCAGGCAGCCCTGGGGCCTTATAGACTCCAAGGCTGTCCAGGATGGATTTTTGGTCCACTATAATTGATTCAAATCTTCCCCAAGCCCCTCCTATAGCCGAGAGCAGTAGAGATGAAGTCACTGCCATACTTTTTAACCGCCCCGATCACAACAAAGGGATTGTTCCCCTTTAGAACAGTTGCCTCTGCTTCATAGTAAAGAGGGATTCCAGTAACTCCGCTGGGAGCAGCTCGGGGCACTTCCAGTTCTTAACACATGGGAGGTTCTCAGAAGTGCCGAGCTTCCCTTCCGTGTTTGGAAGGCGCGGAGGGACTTTTTAGAAGAATTGAGCAGCGTACATCGTACGTGATGCAATCCCTCGCATGACTCACGAGGCTTTAGTGGATTTTTTTTCTTCCTCGCTGGGTTTAAATAAAATTGCTTAAAAAGGGCCCTTTCCCAACTTCAGAAACTCCAGCGAGGAAGAAAACTCCCCTCATTATTCCTCGAAAGGCACAGGAAAGTTTTACTCAACGGCCTGAGAAGGTTTTTGTTTTCAGTCGCAAAGGTGCAGCTCGGAGTCCCCCTTAAAAAAATTCCGCTTCTGCATGCAAAGGGTGTGCTCATCTGTGGGATTGTGAAACGCGTTGGCGTGGAGGACTTTGCCTATTGCACGGCCGGCGGTTTCCAGGAGTCCCCAGGAGGTCAGGACAATAAAAAAAAAAAAAAAAAAAGTATATATTTGGCTTGTTTTCTCAGCCTGCCAATGGTAACTGCGGTAAATATTGTGGGCAGAGTGTAAAGCTGGCTACACCCTACAGCACAGGTCTACAGTCATAGGCAGGGACAGACTGGCCATCGGGAGAGCTGGGGCAATGCCCGGTGGGCTGCACTGCTTTGAGGACAGTTGGGCTGCTGCTTTTAACACCCACATTCAATCCCTATCCCATTAGTCTTCCTCTCAGCCCCCTGTACCCAGCCCCACTGTACCCACAAGCCAAGGAACCCCAGCCCCCAATGCTATATCCCCACTGTACCCACAAGCCAAGGAACCCCAGCACACAATGCTATAGGCCCCCTGTACCCAGCTCCACTGTACCCACAAGCCAAGGAACCCCAGCACACAATGCTATAGGCCCCCTGTACCCAGCTCCACTGTACCCACAAGCCAAGGAACCCCAGCACCCAATGCTATAGGCCTCCTGTACCCAGCCCCACTGTACCCACAAGCCAAGGAACCCCAGCACCCAATGCTATAGACCCCCTGTACCCACAAGCCAAGGAACCCCAGCACACAATGCTATAGGCCCCCTGTACCCAGCTCCACTGTACCCACAAGCCAAGGAACCCCAGCACCCAATGCTATAGGCCTCCTGTACCCAGCCCCACTGTACCCACAAGCCAAGGAACCCCAGCCCCCAATGCTATAGCCCCCTGTACCCAGCCCCACTGTACCCACAAGCCAAGGAACCCCAGCACCCAATGCTATAGACCCCCTGTACCCACAAGCCAAGGAACCCCAGCCCCCAATGCTATATCCCCACTGTACCCACAAGCCAAGGAACCCCAGCACCCAATGCTATAGGCCTCCTGTACCCAGCCCCACTGTACCCACAAGCCAAGGAACCCCAGCCCCCAATGCTATAGCCCCCTGTACCCAGCCCCACTGTACCCACAAGCCAAGGAACCCCAGCACCCAATGCTATAGACCCCCTGTACCCACAAGCCAAGGAACCCCAGCCCCCAATGCTATATCCCCACTGTACCCACAAGCCAAGGAACCCCAGCACACAATGCTATAGACCCCCTGTACCCAGCTCCACTGTACCCACAAGCCAAGGAACCCCAGCACCCAATGCTATAGGCCTCCTGTACCCAGCCCCACTGTACCCACAAGCCAAGGAACCCCAGCCCCCAATGCTATATCCCCACTGTACCCACAAGCCAAGGAACCCCAGCACCCAATGCTATAGGCCTCCTGTACCCAGCCCCACTGTACCCACAAGCCAAGGAACCCCAGCACACAATGCTATAGGCCCCCTGTACCCAGCTCCACTGTACCCACAAGCCAAGGAACCCCAGCCCCCAATGCTATATCCCCACTGTACCCACAAGCCAAGGAACCCCAGCACCCAATGCTATAGGCCTCCTGTACCCAGCCCCACTGTACCCACAAGCCAAGTAACCCCAGCCCCCAATGCTATATCCCCAGCATCATGGTTGGGGGGGCCTCAGCAGGGATGTCTCTGGTTGGCCAGTGGTAACATCCAGGGCAGATTTTTGGCCCCAGTCCGCCTTTGGTTAGAGGTAGGTCCTGGCAGAACGATCTGTTCAGAGAATATTATTATATGTGAGATTGTACAATCAGCTAGTGGTGTATGTATATTGGGCTTGATTCTGCACCATGGAAGTTCTCGCCCATCTTATGCACTCTCCCGATTCAGCAGATATTTTTTTTCTGGAGAGAATTGTCATTTTGTGCAAGAAATCACATTAAAATTCTCACAAAAATTGTAAACTTGTGCGACTCAGGGAGGGTTTGTGTGTTCCGGACCGGTTTTGGTCCACTTTAAAAAAGGACACTTTCGTTGATTTTGTGTTTGCAGCACGAGTTCTCTGTAAGGAAAAAAGCAATCCACCACCTGGGGCATCCCGATTTGGGATGCGGACCAAAGCCCCATGTCCTGGCCTTAAAGTCTAAAAGGCTCCAGGGCTGAGTTAAAGCCCCTCCCAGAGCCATTACAACTTGGGATGCCACTGTGTGTAAAACCACTTGGTTTGCCGTATTCCAGGAATCACATGGCTCATGTGCGGGCTACTGTCAGCATCCCACGCACCCGTCAGGTATATATGAATGGCTGGTGGCATGTGCACACTGTCGGGGTCAGCAGCTATGCATTAAAGTGGACCAGAACCCACATCAATAGATTCCTGGGCCGATCGAATTCCTCCCCTGGTGCATCCAAAATTGGGATGCCCCGCTGTGTGAAACCCCCCAGGTCGCCCCATACACTTACCTTCCCCAGGTTATCCAAAATCGGGATGCACCGCTGTGTGAAACCCCCCAGGTCGCCTCATACACTTACCTTTTTTCCCGGACCAATGGCGCATGCATGTTATCCCTCTGACATGCTTTTATTTTTGCATGAAGCATATCCATCGCCATAGCGATAAGCAGTTACTCCAGCACAGGCCATCTCTTCACAGAACATTGCATGATGGGTAATGACCTCCTAACATCTCAGAAGGGGGCGCCATAGCGATAAGCAGTTACTCCTGCACAGGCCATATCTGCACAGAGCATTGCATGCTGGGTAAGGGCCTCCCCACACCTCAGAAGGGGCACCATAGAGATAAGCAGTTACTCCAGCAAATCCCATATCTGCACAGAGCATTGCATGATGGGTAAGGGCCTCCTCACATCTCAGAAGGGGCACCAAAGGGATAAGCAGTTACTCCAGCATAGGCCATGTCTGCACAGCACATTGCACAATGAGTAACAGCCTCTCAATACCTTAGTGCAATCGCCATAGCGATAAGCAATTACTCCAGCACAGGCCATATCTATACAGAGCATTGCATGATGGGCAACAACCTCCTCATGCTTCAGAAGGGGCACCATAGAGATAAGCAGTTACTCCAGCATATCCCATGTCTGCACAGAGCATTGCATGATGGGTAAGGGCCTCCACACACCTCAGAAGGGGCACCATAGCGATAAGCAGTTACTCCAGCACAGGCCATGTCTGCACAGCGCATTGCATGATGGGTAACAGCCTCTCAATACCTTAGTGCAATCGCCATAGCGATAAGCAATTACTCCAGCACAGGCCATATCTATACAGAGCATTGCATGATGGGCAACGACCTCCTCATGCCTCAGAAGGGGCACCATAGAGATAAGCAGTTACTCCAGCAAATCCCATGTCTGCACAGAGCATTGCATGATGGGTAAGGGCCTCCTCACACCTCAGAAGGGACACCATAGCGATAAGCAGTTACACCAGCACAGGCCATGTCTGCACAGAGCATTGCATGATGGGTAACAGCCTCCTCACATCTCAGAAGGGTCGCCCATATAGATAAGCAGTTACTCACCATTTTAACAGGCGAGTATAGTATTTGGCCATTCCTGCGGGACCCGTCCTGAGGTAAACTGGCCGGGCAGTTGGTGGGTTTTGGCAGTTTGTACAATTAGCGCAGGGTATGAAAGCGGCCTTTGATGGCGCCCGGTCACAGGCTAGAAAACCTCAACATCAAGTTTGGGTGCGAAACGTCATGTTAGTATATGTGGGGCGAGGGGAGACACACGGGCCCACTGTATAGAGAACAGAGGCCGCTTATGCATTCGCCTCGGGCCGCCGGCCATTCCAGGACACTCGGCAGGATAGTCGGGGCCTTCCAAAAATGTTTGGATTTTCCTGTCGGAGACGTCAGGCATGACTGCCATCCCCCAAACTCTCGCTGCCAGGGAACCTGCTGCGCCCTTTAGGCCTCGATTCAATGAAGGTAGAAAAAAATTCTCATGGGAGTAAAAGATTCAATTCATGAGAAAAAGCCTGAGAATGTCAATGTTACTGAATCACCAGCTAAGAAAACAAACAATGAAAGTCAATGCCACTTTTTTACTCCAAAGAAAAGTAGAGAACAGTTTACTCTTTTCTACTATGTAGTAAACGCTGCCATTGACTTTCATTGTCTTTTTATCTGGTGATTCAGTAAGTGACATTCTCAGGCTTTTTTCTCATGAATTGAATCTTTTACTCCCATGAGAATTTTTTTCTACCTTTATTGAATCGAGGCCTAAATCCTGGACATTCTCAGGCTTTTTTCTCATAAATTGAATTTTTTACTACCATGAGAATTTTTTTCCACCTTTACTGAATCGAGGCTATGGGTGTAGGAGCGCGATACTACGCATATCGCATTGAGCTTCTTCTCACTTGAATACCAAGGGCACCCATGGATGTTTTTGGTAAATAAACTTCCTGAGGCTTGATCCTCGCAATGGGGTCACTTCAAAAATTGGGATTGCTCCTCTCCTTTTAAAGCAGATCAAAATCCAGTAGACCCAGTGCTAGAGTGTAAAAAAAAAAAAAAAAAAGGGAGCACCCACCTTCTCAAGGGCATCCCGCTTTGGATGTGAATTTCCCCAGTTTGGGGTATTCTCCCCTCGATCCGGCGATTCCTTGGCACATGCACGGGCGGTCTTTTGGCATTCCCTCTGCACCCCTTCATTCGCTGAGCACCAAGCTTATTCGAATGGCTGCTGATAGGTGTGTCCAGCCAGGGAGAGTGGACATGGATACAAGGATCATTGTTGCACATGTGAAACATAGTTAATACGGTTGAAAAAAAGACATATGTCCATCAAGTTCAACCAAGGGTGTTGGGTGTCGGGGGAAGTTATTTTATTTTTTTTCTGATAACAGCTAATAATAACTGTTAAATGGTTGTCGCCTCCAGAGACTAAATTTCTTTTTTTCCAGTCGAAGGGAGCGCCCCCTTGTCTTTACCTGAAACAGTGTTCCCTCATATTTTTTGTATGGTCCATTTATATATTTATACAAGTTAATCATGTCCCCCCCTCAGCCGTCTCCTCTCAAGACTAAACAGATTTAATTCCCGTAATCTTTCCTCATAACTAAGATCCTTCATTCCTCTTATTAGTTTGGTGGCTCCTCTGCTCCCTTTCCATAGTCAGAGCGTCCTTTCTATGAACGGGTGCGCAGAACTGGACGGCATATTCCAGGTGAGGGCGCACCAGTGCCTTGTAAAGAGGCAAAATTACTCACCTATCCCGTGATTCCAGGCCTCTATTAATGCATGATAATATCTTGGTGGCCTTGGAAGCAGCTGCTTGTCATTGCATGCTGTTACTTAGCCTGTGATCTACCAGTACCCCCAGATCCTTCTCAACAAGTGACTCTCCCAGTTTTACTCCCCCGAGGACATATGTGGCCTTCAGGTTATTAGACCCCAAGTGCATCACTTTACATTTCTCCACATTGAACTTCATTTGCCAAGTGGAGCCCAGACACTCAATGTGTCCAAGTTAGGCGGAACAAAACCCTTGGCAACCCAGCTCAAGTCTTTTTGCTTTACATAACCAAACTGGGTCTAGCACTTGCTAATAGCTTGACTAATAAAAGTCGGATCACCACTGTTATAAGTATGTATGACCATAACTGTCATATCTCTGACAGGTCCTTTTCCCAGGGGCTATGTGCAGGTCCTTGTCCATTCAGCCGTTTATGCTGTACATACAATCACTGTCTCAGAGAACACGTGTGCTGGAAAAGTGAGTATGGGCGATCGGTAGGGATCACACAGTGAGGCATCCCAGCACTGCCATCTGTGCCCCACCCATGACACCCCCCTGATCTGCTGCACCCCAGGGATGCCCCTGGTCTTAGGTCTGGGCTGGAAATGCAGCAGTCTCTTGCTCTAACCATCTCAGGTCTTGGGCTGGAAATGCAGCAGTCTCTTGCTCTAACCGTCTCAGGTCTTTGGCTCGAGGTGTAGCAGTCTCTTGCTCTAACCATCTCAGGTCTTGGGCTCAAAACGCAGCAATCTCTTGCTATAACTGTCTCAGGTCTTGGGCTGGAAATGCAGCAGTCTCTTGCTATAACCATCTCAGGCCTTGGGCTCAAGGTGTAGCAGTCTCTTGCTCTAACCATCTCAGGTCTTGGGCTCGAAGTGTAGCAGTCTCTTGCTCTAACCATCTCAGGTCTTGGGCTCGAAGTGTAGCAGTCTCTTGCTCTAACCATCTCAGGTCTTGGGCTCGAAGTGTAGCAGTCTCTTGCTCTAACCGTCTTAGGCCAGAAACACAGCAGTCTCTTGCTCTAACCATCTTAGGTCTTGGGCTCGAAGTGTAGCAGTCTCTTGCTCTAACCGTCTTAGGCCAGAAACACAGCAGTCTCTTGCTCTAACCATCTTAGGTCTTGGGCTCGAAGTGTAGCAGTCTCTTGCTCTAACCATCTCAGGTCTTGGGCTCGAAGTGTAGCAGTCTCTTGCTCTAACCGTCTTAGGCCAGAAACACAGCAGTCTCTTGCTCTAACCATCTTAGGTCTTGGGCTCGAAGTGTAGCAGTCTCTTGCTCTAACCGTCTTAGGCCAGAAACACAGCAGTGTCTTGCTATAACCATCTCAGGTCTTGGGCTCGAAGTGTAGCAGTCTCTCGGTCTAACCATCTCAGGTCTTGGGCTCGAAACTTCTTTGAGCTAGCTATTTTGGGTAAAAAAATTCCGTCTCTTCCTCTAACCGTCCTGGATGGGAAACACAAGCAGTCTCTCGATTTAGCATGTTTGGACTGGAAATACGTCCATCTCTCTCTCTAGCCGTCTAAGCCTGGAAACACTTCAGTCTCTTGCTCTGGCCATCTCAGCCTGGGAACAGCAGTTTCACTCCAACAGTCTTAGCCTGGAAACACAGCAGCCTCTGGCTAGAACAGTCTCAGGCTGGAGCACAGCCGTCTCTTGCTATAACCTTTGTGCTGAAACCACAGCAGTCTCTTGCTGTAACGGACTCAGGTCTCAGGCTGAAACCGCAGTCGTTTCTCACGTTGGCCATCACAGCCTGGAAACCCAGCAGTCTCTTGCTATAAACGTCTCAGGCTGGAAACCCAGCAGTCTCTTGCTATAAACGTCTCAGGCTGGAAACCCAGCAGTCTCTTGCTATAAACGTCTCAGGCTGGAAACCCAGCAGTCTCTTGCTATAAAAGTCTCAGGTTGGAAACCCAGCAGTCTCTCGCTATAAAAGTCTCAGGTTGGAAACCCAGCAGTCTCTCGCTATAAAAGTCTTAGGCTGGAAACCCAGCAGTCTCTCGCTATAAACGTCTCAGGCTGGAAACCCAGCAGTCTCTCGCTATAAACGTCTCAGGCTGGAAACCCAGCAGTCTCTCGCTATAAACGTCTCAGGCTGGAAACCCAGCAGTCTCTTGCTATAAACGTCTCAGGCTGGAAACCCAGCAGTCTCTTGCTATAAACGTCTCAGGCTGGAAACCCAGCAGTCTCTCGCTATAAACGTCTCAGGCTGGAAACCCAGTAGTCTCTTGCTATAAACGTCTCAGGCTGGAAACCCAGCAGTCTCTCGCTATAAACGTCTCAGGCTGGAAACCCAGCAGTCTCTTGCTATAAAAGTCTCAGGTTGGAAACCCAGCAGTCTCTCGCTATAAAAGTCTTAGGCTGGAAACCCAGCAGTCTCTCGCTATAAACGTCTCAGGCTGGAAACCCAGCAGTCTCTTGCTTTAAACGTCTCAGGCTGGAAACCCAGCAGTCTCTTGCTATAAAAGTCTCAGGTTGGAAACCCAGCAGTCTCTTGCTATAAAAGTCTCAGGCTGGAAACCCAGCAGTCTCTTGCTATAAACGTCTCAGGCTGGAAACACAACTGTCTCCTGCTATAAACGTCTTGGGCGGAAACCACAGCAGTCTCTCACGCTGGCCATCACAGCCTGGAAAAACAGCAGTCTCTCACTCTAGCTGTCCTGGCTGGAAATTCAGGACCGCCTTGTTTCCAGCCCGAGACAGCCGAAGCAAGAGATTGCCTTTTTTCCAGCTGGACCAAGAGACTGCCTTGTTTTCAGGCCGAGACCGCCGGAACAAGAGACTGCCTCGTTTCCAGCAGGAGCATGGAACTGCCTTGTTTCTAGTCCGAGACCGTTGGAGCAAGAGACCGCCTTGTTTCCAGCAAGAGATCGCCGGAGCAAGAGACTGCCTTGTTTCCAGCCAGAGACCGCCAGAGCAAGAGACTGCCTTGTTTCCAGCCAGAGACCGCCAGAGCAAGAGACTGCCTTGTTTGCAGCCAGAGACCGCCAGAGCAAGAGACTGCCTTGTTTGCAGCCAGAGACCGCCAGAGCAAGAGACTGCCTTGTTTCCAGCCAGAGACCGCCAGAGCAAGAGACTGCCTTGTTTCCAGCCAGAGACCGCCAGAGCAAGAGACTGCCTTGTATCCAGCCAGAGACCGCCAGAGCAAGAGACTGCCTTGTTTCCAGCCAGAGACCGCCAGAGCAAGAGACTGCCTTGTTTCCAGCCAGAGACCGCCAGAGCAAGAGACTGCCTTGTTTACTAGAGAGGGACTTGAGACGGAGGCATGTGCAGAGGGACACCTATAGAACGCCCTCATTATTTGCATCTCGAATAACCCTTGGAGCGCTCTCTTCCACTCGGTTACCCCGTCACTTCCCATCTGCACTGGGAATGTGTGATGTGCAACGCCCCCGTCATTGCCGGTGCCCACATCGGTCATCACTGGTGACAGGGATCGAACACTAGCCCTGTAGCCAGTTCCTTGATCCTCTGAATACAGCAAGCGCTCATAACCTCCTAAAGTTGTATAAAAAGAAAAAAATAAAAGGTTGGAAAGTAAACCTGTAAATAAATTGCTATAAAAAAAGCTTTTAGAGTCCCTTTCTCTCCAGATCATTCAAGTTTTTTTGTACTAGTTATAAAGTAACTTCAGGACACAGCAAAAACAGTGTTTCTGCATCAATAGTCATTGATCACCTTCCTGCCCTGACTGTGTGAAATACACATAGGGATTTATTCATGAAGGGATAGCGCCAGGTAGTGCCTGTACAGCGACAGATAGCGGCAGGTGAACGCCGAACACGGCAGCAATTCCATATTTATGAAGTTGAATCTGGTGAGCGACTGGAACAGCGCCATGTAGTGTACGATTTATCAGCCGTTCAGAGCGCCACGTCTTACCTGTCATTACCTCGTGCCCTCCCATACATTTCTATGGACGATCCTTAAATCCCTTTCCTGATCCCAATTTTTTTTTTTTTTTTTTATAAAATCTCAAAACTTTCTGACATGTATCCTGGGCTAGGAAATGACATTTTTAAAAACTTTTTTTATTAATAATTATTTTTATGCAGAATTGTCCTTACATGTCTGGTATTAAAGTGTTCATGTTACAATGTAATAATAATGTAATTGTTCATGTTTATGGATACATGTTCATAAACAGACTTTAATCACACAGCTTCTGGCGCTCTGGGCTACAACGACCCGATTTTGAGCGCCGGCACTGTTTGAGGCCTTTTTTTTGATGAATGTGGTGTGATTCAGTCGCACTGAGCTGGGGCTACCGTTCGCTCCCATACAGCTAGTACTGCGACTCACACATCATATTCATCAATGCCGGCCAGCGACTGAGGCGCTCTGAAACAACTAACCATGGCCGAGCACAGCGACTACTAGCGATTGAAATCCGCGCTACAGACACTCATCTGTCGCTACCTGGTGTTAGTAATGAATCAGCCTGCCCGACACTTATTTTTCATACCGGCTTCTCACGTGCTGCCGGAGGGCGATGAGCGGCACGGCAGTGGGTGGGCAGGTAAGAGAGGAGGCTTGTGCCCCGATCTGTGGGAAAGTGGATTGAAAATATTCGATGCGTATGCTAATCGCTTCATGAATATTCAGAGGAGCCGGTCCGTGCTCTCGGAGAGCCTCTCCTCGCCACACAGGCAGTTCTGTCACAGGACAAAGCTCTCATTCTCGTCAGCAGTTGTCACTTTGCGTTTGGCAGGCGTCCCGCTGGTGTAAACGGACGATCAGCAATTGTGACGGGGCGAGGATGAAAGGTCTACACAAGTAGAATAAAGCAAAAAACCTAATTGTTTATAATTGATATATTGTAGTTGCACTAGTCACTTTATTCGGTTTGTATATCTCACCCTCTTTTTCCTTTTCCTCTCCTTTCCTTATTTCCCCCTTCTTTTCCTCCTTCTCCCTCGCTTTTCTTGTTCTTTATAGAGGGGTTTAGGTCCACTTAGAGTTCTTTGTGCCGGCACAAAATATTCCAGTTTCCTGCCTTTGTAGTCCTTAGTTTAGGTATTTAGGAGAGTTCCCAGTGATTGTATGCCTTAAATTTTTGGCTCTGGTAGAATTTGTGGACATGCAGGGTTTTAATGTGTTTGTATGTTGTTGTATGTGATTTTATGTTGTCTTGCTACTAATAAATTTTGTATTCAATGCTTTAGATGATCAGCTGTGTTATTCTTTGGTGCTCCTGTCATATGGTGTAGTGGGAATTTGTTCCCCTTAGCCATTTTTTCGGTAATTTCAAGGGCTTTGATACAGTGTAGCACAGACTGTAATTTGATGTGGTGCACCCCCTTGTGGTCTAGGGTTTCAAAAAACCTAAGAGGGCAAATTCATTTCCCTATGGGAGCCCTGGATAAGGTTTACGTGGTCTGGGGAACCTCCGCGGGTATTATAAGGATTGTTACCTAATAACCAGATGAGCGGCTGGTGGAACGCGGGAGCAACCTAACCTTCCCTCCCTCCCTGACACCCCCCTTCCCCCCACCTTGACCCCTCTAGTCCGGTTCCCCTCATCTCCCCCTTTTTTTCCCTCTTATAACACCAAGGATTTAAAAGTTTTCAATGATATTTCTATGCCTACAAATTTGGAAATGTTCAATAGCATAAACCACGCCTCATCCCATCTGGCACTTGGTTCGGGGGATGGCGGATGTGCCGGTGGCAGTGCGTTCTCTGTGTGCGCTGATAGCCCCCCGGGGGCCCGCACTGTCCCTGGTACGGGTCGGGGCAGATTGCTGTTTAAAACTTGTTGCATTTCACTTGCTCCATCCTTATCTAAAGTACTTTGTAGCATATTAATCAGGTACGGGTAAGGCGCATTTCTATGTATGACAGATTGCAATCTTTTACCTCCCCTGCGTGGGATGGTTATATTGACTGTGTGCCTTCCAAGCGTGTACTGTTGAAAACGCAATAAAAATATTGAAACAAAAAAAGATTTATAGGAGAACGCGGCCCCGGGTCACCGTAACTGGGAGAACATTATTAGAGTTAAAAGTGGAGCTCTGGAAAGGGTTAATAAAAGTGGCTAAAGAACAAATCCAGGAACTTGTATCCAAATGCATTTAATGCCGCCGCCGAAGGTAAGGTAAGGGGGGGTTTCACCCCGCGGGACATCCCGATCTCGGATGTCCCGCGGGGAGGGAGGTGGCTTATAGATTCCCTGGCCGATCACCTGTGGGTGTTGGTCCACTTTAACCCGCTCTCCTCTCCTCAGTATGTGTAATGTTTCTGAGGCCAGATGGTGGCGCATGCATCCTAGAGTCCTGAACAGAGTTGCAGCCCAGTGGGGGAAAGAATAATAAGTGACTAAAATATAATAATTTTAGATGCTGGGGAATAGTTTAAGGGTTTGGGCTTTTCATTAAATCATGCTGGTCAATCACTGATCGCGTCCAACAACCATTCATGGAATCTTTTAGACTTCAGCGCCAGCCGAGGGTTTTGTTCGGCTTTAAAGCCGCATGGAGCCTAGCGTGCCAGTTAGCTGCAGGCCCTGCACATACACTGTTGGAACGGCAGTTAAGTAAGTTTTACTGGGGACCCGAAGGTTTCACACATCCTGATTTGGGATGCACCAAATCGGGGATAGTCAAAATTCAAAGTTTTGCTCCACTTTATATAATTGTTTATTTAAATAGCGCCATCATCTTCCATAGCGCTGTAGAAGGTGTGATTACAGACAGGGTAATACATATAGTACGGGGAACAATACAAAATTAGATGACACAAGGTTCAAAGCAGGTGTTGTGAGCACAGGAGACAATAGGAAGGAGAGCCGCGCCCTTGCGAGCTTACAGTTTAAAGGATGGGGGTGGAGACAAAAGGAGCGGGATCACAACACCATGGTAGAGTTCGAGTTGGGCTGCATGTGCCATTTGAAGGTTATAGGAGTTACTTAAACCAGGTTTTATGCTTGTCTGAAGAAGTGAGTTTTGAGGGCACTTTTAAAGGCTTGGGGTGATTGAGAGTGGTGGATTGAGTGGAGGAGTGCATTCCAGAGAAGTGGGGAGGCACGGGAGAAGTCTTGACGGTGGGAGTACGAGGAGGTAACCAGGGAGGAGGACAGAAGAATGTCAGAGGCAGAGCGGAGGTTGCGCTTGGGTTGGTAAAGCTGGATCAGAGATGACATGTAGGGAGGAGTCTGGTTAGAGAGAGCTTTGTAGGTAAGTGTTCGAACTGAACCACTGGAGGGATTGACAGAGGGGGGCAGCTCTGGAGAAGCAAGAGGAGAGGTGGATGAGGCGAGCAGCAGAGTTTAGAACAGATTGGAGGGGCGCCAGTCTGTTTGTTGGTAAACCACAGAGGAGGGTGTTGCAGTAGTCCAGGCCTTGATGTGTGTAAATTTATTTTTCTTGCTGGCAAGTATTTTTGTTTTGATTCATGGTCACACGGCTTTACCTGACGTTGCATCTCTCCTCTGTTTATCTCCGCAGGATCTGAGGAAAGACTCGGATCAGCGGTGGACGTGTTTGAGCAGCACCCAGTTCCTGGCATCCCTAAAGAGTTTACCCGAGGACGAGCTTGTTGACATTTTCTAAGCACCTTGTGATTGCACAACCAGCCGAAGGTGCGCGCCGACTGCCGGGATGCCGATTCTAAAGCAGCTGGTGGCCAACCCCAACGCGTCCAAGAGGCGATCCCGGGCAGACCTGACGGCGGAGATGATCAGCGCGCCCATGGGGGATTTCAGACACACCATGCACATAGGCCGCTCAGGGGACGCCTTCGGAGATACGTCCTTTTTGAGCAAGGACGAGCCTCCGGAACCCGAAGAGTCCACCTCTAAGCCGGGGCTGCTTTCGAGAACCTTCCGCAGCAGCAAGCGCTCCCTTTCCGTGACGAGGGGTGACCGCCGGGATATGCTGGGTTCCCTCAGGGACTCGGCCCTGTTCGTGAAGAACGCCGTCTCTCTGCCTCAGCTGACCGAGAAGGAAGCGGAAAGGAGTTCGAGCAAAAAGCTGCCTAAGAGTTTGTCCTCCAGCCCGGTCAAGAAGGCTCCCGAGGAGCTGCAACACATGAACGGGGCGTCCGCTCGCAGCCCCGCGCCCGTTCCAGACCCCATTGTGATAGAGAAAGAGTTTGGGGATCTAACCGACCTGCCAGAGAGCGCTTCCAAGAGCGGCCAAGGCATGAAACATGCTGAGTCCATCTTGTCGTTTCATATCGACCTGGGGCCCTCCATGCTGGGAGACATATTAAGCGTCATGGACAAGGACGGGTGGGAGCCGGACCTCGATCAGAGTCTTGACACAGTAGATGGAACCCAAAACACCATGTCCAAGCACAGGGGGCCCTCGTTGGCGACCAGTTATGGTGGCCACCCATCATCCGAAAGAAACTCCAGAATCCAGCCCACCAAAGAATACTCTTCAACCTCTCGAAGAAACCCAGAAGAACATTCAAGAAAGGCAAGAGACCTCTCCTTCATGGACGAGGAAGATGAGGATGAGATAAGGGTG
The DNA here is from genome assembly GCA_027917425.1 of Gastrophryne carolinensis. NCBI lineage: Eukaryota > Metazoa > Chordata > Amphibia > Anura > Microhylidae > Gastrophryne > Gastrophryne carolinensis. The sequence continues at coordinate 185,934,577 of CM051243.1, forward strand.
TAGGTCAGACTTTACTAGGTTGAAAAAAAAAAAGTCTTGTCAAGCTAACAAAGGACTGAGCGGACCTTGTTTTGATTTCAGTTCAAGACGTCGGGGCTGTTCCATGGACAACCCTTTGTTCCAGGAGGTTCTTTATAGAAAATGGAAGCTCAATTGGCACTATGCAAGCAATAAGACCCAACAAAACTGAAGTGCCTACAGCCAAAATAAAGACGAAAAAAAAAAATGGAGGACTGATAACTTTCATGATGGGGTTCGTCAGCTCTTCTTGTTGATGTTCCCCCACCATTAATTGGATGGTCATCATTAGCTTGGAAAGTATGGTGGCCAAGCTAACCAGGAGCAGATCTAACTGACTAATTCTCGTTTAGACTTTAACCCCCCCCCCCCCCCCCAAATCCCCCAGCTATCCCGGGAAGAACACTACTAATCCGAAGTCCCCCCTGGACCATGCTTTAAAAAGCAGATGATATGGATCCTCAAAGCCAATTGTGAGATTGTTCAGTGGTTGAAAACTGGACTTGGAACCCAGTAATGGGACTGACAGGAATTGATCACTACAGGGAATATCTTGGATATACTTCAGCTGCCCGTTTTCCATCCAAATATAGGTTTTTGGTGTTTCCACCCTACTTTTTGTAGGCCTTTCCTCAAACGCCTTCAACATTGCTATTTAGTTTTTAGGACCGGAGTTTGTATTGCACTGTTTTGCTTGTAAAGCAGATTTTGGGCTTCTAAACTCTCCTCGATGTTCCTCTTCCATGTATTGGTTTGTGCATAGTCATCATTAGCCTTGGAGAAGTCACCCACATGTTTCCACTCCGATTAGTGCCTCATCTCCTCAAAGTATGGTCACCAAGCTAACCAGAAGCAGATCTGTCACCGACTGACTCTCGTTTAGACTTCAACCTCAACCATCTCGGGAAGAACACTGTTAAGTGGACCTGGAAACAGTGTTCCATCACGGTGGTCACTAGCTTCAGTGTGTTCCCAAGTCCACTTTCCCACAACTAAACAATCCTTAGTGTTCTATCAAAGGTGGTCACCATTAGCTTTAATGTTTTCCCAAGTCTAGGTTTCCACCACTGAACAATCTCTAAAGGACTAGACCACTAGAGATTGTTCAGTGGTGGAAACATTAAATGTAATGGTGACCACCTACGATGGACCATTGGAGATCCTTCAGTGGTGGAAACCTGGACTTTGAAACATCTAAGCTAAATGTGGCCACCTTTGACACTAGAGATCATTCAGTGGTGAAAACATCAAAGCTAATGGTGACCACCTTTGATGGAACACTAGAGATTGTTTAATGGTGGAAACATCTAAGCTAATTGGGACCACCTACAATGGATCACTGGAGCTCCTTTAGTGGTGGAAACCTGGACTTGGAAATATCTAAGCTAATTAGGTGACCACCTTCGATGCAACACTAGAGCTTGTGCAGTGGTGGAAAGTTTAAAGTTGATGGTGACCACCTTTGATGGACCATTAGAGATCATTTAGTAGTGGAAACCAGGACTTGGACCAATTGATGGAACCCAAAAAATGAAATTGTCGGGAATTTATCACTACAGAGAATATCTGGGATATACTTTAGCTGCCCGTTTTCCCATCTGATTCAACATTTTTGGTGTTTTCACCTGACTTATTCTAGGCCTTTCCTCAACCGCCTTGAACACTGCTACTTAGGTTTTAAGACTGGAGCCTGAAATGCGCCCGTTATGCCTGTGTAGTAGATTTTGGAACCCCCCCCCCCTCATCATTTTTGTAAGCTGGATTTCAAAGTCGGAACCACCAGACCCTCTTGTATATAGACAATCAGTTTTATGATGGAGGGGTCATTGGCAGCAAACCTGAAGATCTTACCTTCGTGATGGTGAACGCTCCGGTCACACTTTTGCAAGGTCTTCCCCCATGAACCGTTGTTTTTGCCATTTATTAACCTTTGCCTTGCCAGTGAAGCTGTACCACACCGTCTCCTTTCTTAGCAGAGATTACTTTTTCCTGTGGGAATGATACTAATCTTTAGAAGCTTCTTGTGTGCAAGAAGGTATTTTTTTGTATCGTTATTATTTATGGTGCTCAGAGGTAAAATAAAAAAAAATAGACCCCAAAAAGGAGCTTTTCTTTCATATTAAACCAGACTCAGATCTGACTCGAGTACAGTGTTTGTCAGTAAGCGGTTAAAAGAAGATCCATCCTGAAGCGAGAGGTTAGATTGTATTGGTTCTGGGGATCAGACCCCTCCCATCTCAGTCATACAATCTATTAGGGTATAAGGTAGGATACAGAAGGAGAAGAGCTTACAATCTATTTGGGTATAATGGGGGGTAGAGAAGGAGAAGAGCTTACACTCTATTAGGGTATAAGGTAGGATACAGGAGGAGAAGAGCTTACAATCTGTTAGGGTATAAGGGAGGATACAGAAGAAGAGCTTACACTCTATTAGGGTATAAGGGAGGATACAGAAGGAGAAGATCATACAATCTATTAGGGTATAAGGGAGGATACAGAAGGAGAAGAGCTTACAATCTATTAGGGTATAAGGGAGGATACAGAAGGAGAAGATCATACAATCTATTAGGGTATAAGGGAGGATACAGAAGGAGAAGAGCTTACAATCTATTAGGGTATAAGGGAGGATACAGAAGGAGAAGATCATACAATCTATTAGGGTATAAGGGAGGATACAGAAGGAGAAGAGCTTACAATTTATTAGGGTATAAGGGAGGATACAGAAGGAGAAGAGCTTACAATCTATTAGGGTATAAGGGAGGATACAGAAGGAGAAGATCATACAATCTATTAGGGTATAAGGGAGGATACAGAAGGAGAAGATCATACAATCTATTAGGGTATAAGGGAGGATACAGAAGGAGAAGAGCTTACAATCTATTAGGGTATAAGGGAGGATACAGAAGGAGAAGAGCTTACAATCTATTAGGGTATAAGGGAGGATACAGAAGGAGAAGAGCTTACAATTTATTAGGGTATAAGGGAGGATACAGAAGGAGAAGAGCTTACAATCTATTAGGGTATAAGGGAGGATACAGAAGGAGAAGATCATACAATCTATTAGGGTATAAGGGAGGATACAGAAGGAGAAGAGCTTACAATCTATTAGGGTATAAGGGAGGATACAGAAGAAGAGCTTACAATCTATTAGGGTATAAGGAAGGATACAGAAGGAGGAGGAGCTTACAATCTATTAGGGAGGATACCCAGCTCCACTGTAAAGGGCCGGGCAAGGAAAGGGTTACATGCATGACACGTGCCTGCAGAATGTTGCTGAGAAATCTCCAGAATGTGGAGATCCTCCATCCTGCTGCCTCCTGGAAAGCGCGAGTGGAATGCTGGGTGTGTGGGGCAGAAGCACATTTTTCCCGCATCACCAGTTAGATTCTCATCTCGCACGTGTTAAATAAAACCAACTTAACTTAAAGGGGGCCCGTCCTAGAAAGGCTCTTACAAGCGCCCTGATCCAGCCTGGAGATGGGGCGTCGCTTGCAGAACATTACGAGAGTTCATGTGATTAAGTCATTCAGCATCCTACACCTAAACTGACACACCATTTGTACAATAAGGACCTCAAAGTAGATCAAAACCCATTGGACCTGGCCCTAGCGTTTAAAAGACACCGGGGCAAAGGTGGAAGCACTCCCCAGGGGCATCCAGATACAGGATGCCCTGCAGTAGAACCCCCCAGAATTGCCCTACACTTACTTTTCTCTTCCAATTCCAGTCAATTGCTGTGCATTACCATGCATGCAAATGTTTGCTCATTGGGATACGCTCGGCACATGTGCTACGGGAGCGAGGATCGTGGGGAGTTAACCTGGGAATATCATTAGACAGGGGCATCCCAAATCGGAATTCCGTTATGCAGACCAAAACTTGTAGGGGTGGTGAAAACCATAGGTTTTGGTAATTCTCAAAAGTGAACCAAAACCCAGTCACGTTGGTCCTAGAGTTTAAAGTGGACTAAAACCCAGGATTTTCACTCTCCTGGGTTTTGGTCCTTACCCCCGGGGCACCCTGATCGGGGATACCCCGCTGTGTTAAACCCCCCAGGTCGCCCAAACAAACTCACCTCTTCCCGGTCCTATGGTGCACGGCAGCCACTCGTCCAATTGATTCCCTCCCCCCAGGCACCTAGAATAGTTTACTGATGCAGATCTGCATGTTACACCTTGAAGAGGGACAATATGTAAATGAAGCCACGCCGCCTCATTGAGGGATGGACGAAGCCACACCCCCTCATTGAGGGATGGATAGAAGGTAGGATGTAACAGTTAAAAGCAATAGAAACACTTTGAGTAGGCAAATAAATAATTTAATGCTGCAGATCTGCATGTTACACCTCAAAGAGGGACATATGAGAACAACGAGGGACAGGCGGACATGGACCCAAAAGAGGGACAGTCCCTCCAAATCAGGGACACTTGGGAGGTATGCTCTATAATGCCGGACTCACGGACGGTATGAGGGTTAGGTAAGATTAATTCAGCATTCCTTCCTGACAGATTTGCAATAGAAAGTTTAGGTCTGCTTTAAAGCAGAACAAAACCCGGCTTTGTTTACTTTCCCCAGTTTCGCTCTGCTTCCCTGATGCATCCCAAATCGGGACGCCCTGCTGTGTGAAACTGCCCGGTCTGCTTATCTCTGCCTCGGTTCAACGGCGCATGCATGGGGTTCCATCCAATCAGAGCTGCGTGCTGCGATGATGTAATTCAACAAGAGTCTCTGATTGGGAGGAATGGGGAGCGCGCGAGATGCAAGAGTGCGCGCTCCCTCTTGTCAACAATCAGCCTTTTGCCAAATCACGTCATTTGAGTAAACTGCTCTGATTGGAAGGGAGCCCGCACACTGGGGAAAAGTGAGTGTTTTCTCACACACATCCCGATTCTTTTAGATTCCAGGCTGTGCACTGCTGGGTTTTTTTCGGCTTTAAAGCGGACCAAAACCCACACCGACCGGCCCGGGAACAAGGGAGGATACAGAAGGAGAAGAGCTTACAATCTATTAGGGTATAAGGGAGGATACAGGAGGAGAAGAGCTTACAATCTATTAGGGTATAAGGGAGGATACAGGAGGAGAAGAGCTTACACTTTATTTATTAGGGTATAAGGGAGGATACAGAAGAAGAGCTTACACTCTATTAGGGTATAAGGGAGGCTACAGAAGGAGAAGAGCTTACAATCTATTAGGGTATAAGGGAGGATACATAAGGAGAGGAGCTTACAATCTATTAAGATATAAGGGAGGATACATAAGGAGAGGAGCTTACAATCTATTAAGATATAAGGGAAGATACAGAAGGAGAAGAGCTTACACTCTATTAGGGTATAAGGGAGGATACAGAAGGAGAAGAGCTTACACTCTAATAGGATATAAGGGAGGATATAGAAGGAGAAGACTGGACGAGCATCTGCGCATGCACCGTAGGATCGGGAAGAAGTGAGTTGGCATCGGCGATCTGGGGGGTTTCACACAGCGGGGCATCCCCAATCGTAAAGGACCAAAACGCAGGATAGTCAAGATCCTGGGTTTTGTTCCACTTTAAGAGCGGTTGTGATTGATGGTCCCTCCACGTCCTGATTGCATCTTCAGCTCAGTGGAGATAGAGAATCTCTTTCCTTCCAGAGGCCGGTGCCAGTCACACGGCAGCGCTGGGTGCACACTGCGCTTTTGTCTATTAGAGGGGTCATGTGATATGCGGGGAGGGGGGAGAGGCTGTTACATATCAGCATCTCGGATCGAAAAAGCGATCACGCAGAAGATCTGCGATGACCCGGAAGCCATTTTTTTTTTTTTTTTTTTTGAGGTCGGACAATCAAGACGATAGAGATACCAGCCGGCATCAATATTTTTTAATCGGTCCTAAAGCTGGACGCCAGTCTGTTACTTGCAGTTCATCTCTGGGACCGCACAAGCCCTTACATTGGTACATAGTAATAGGGTAAAATCATTCAACATCTGCGCCTTTACAAGACAGGAAAGGGAGATCCCCTGCCGGTCCCACTCCCTCCATATTTTTGGTTTCACCTTAAATAGTTAAACTGGACCTTCAGCATAATTTAATTAAAAGCCCAAACCCTTAAAAAACGATTCCCCAGCATCTAAAATTAATATATTTTAACTTTTTAGTCACTTACTTATTATTCTTTCCCCCACTGGGCTGCAACTCTGTTCAGGACTTTAGGATAGGGGCGTCGCCATCTTGACTCAGAAGCACCACATACTGAGGAGAGGAGAGCAGGATAAAGTGCAGGGGGCGGGGTTATAGCTGTGCTTTGCACAAACAGAGCAGAGCTGGGGTCAGGGAAAGGTCAGCAATCCCAGAATGCAGAGCAGCACAGTCAGAAGACACTTCCTATTTGCAGACTGCCTGATGTTCCATGAGCCGCCATCTTGGATGTTTAAAGGCTCATAACATGCAGTAGATGCAGGTCGGATGATTTTTAATGTGAGCAATCTGTATGTACAGGGTGTGGGAAACATAAGATAGGCTCTTATTCAGGGTGAAGGTCCGGATTAATGTGAGCAATCTGTATGTACAGGATGTGGAAAACATAAGATATGCTCTTATTCAGGGTGAAGGTCAGCAACTATGCCTCTAAACTCTCTGAGATTGCTTTTAAAATCAGGGTTTCACAGTCTTTTAAAGGTAGACCAAAACCCAAGGAGATCGCTCCCAGGATGCCGATAGATTCCCTCCCACCTGGGCATCCAGAATCGGGATGCCCCGGTGTGCGATACCCCCCAGGTCACCCCATACACTTACCTTCCCTCAGCCCATTGCCACATACCTCTAGCAGGTTGCATGCCTGCTCGGGCACGCTCCCTGTTAGAGGGTAGCAGGCTCAGATCCGCTCCTATTAGACAAGCTCCTGGACGAAGGAGCTCGAGCTGATCTGTGCGCACTGATTGGACGAGCGGCCGTGCATTCGCCGTAGGACCGGGAAGAGGTGAGTTTGTACGGGCGACCTGGGGGGTTTTTATACAGCGGGGCATCCACGATCAGGGTGCCCTGGGGGCAAGGACCACACCCCAAGATAGTCAAAATCCTGGGTTTTGGTCCACTTTAAGGTGGAACAAATGCTGGGAATTTGACTTTCCCGGGATTCGTACCTGGGGCATCCCAAATTGGAATGGCCCGCTGTGTGAAATCCCCCAGGGCGCCTGTAAAAACTCACCTTTCCATGCTCCAACAGCGCATGCACAGCCTCTCGTCCAATGAGAGCCGCCTCCTTTGACTACATCATTCTGCAGGCCTCTCGTCCAATGAAAACCGCCTCCCGTGACTACGTCATTCTGCAGGCCTCTCGTCCAATGAAAGCCACCTCCCGTGACTGTGTCATTCTGCAGGCCTCTCGTCCAATGAAAGCCGCCTCCCGGGACTACGTCATTCTGCAGGCCTCTCGTCCAATGAGAGCCGCCTCCCGGGACTACGTCATTCTGCAGGCCTCTCGTCCAATGAGAGCCGCCTCCCGGGACTACGTCATTCTGCAGGCCTCTCGTCCAATGAAAGCCGCCTCCCGTGACTACTTCATTCTGCAAGCCTCGTCCAATGAAAACCGCCTCCCGTGACTACGTCATTCTGCAGGCCTCTCGTCCAATGAGAGCCGCCTCCCGGGACTACGTTATTCTGCAAGCCTCTCGTCCAATGAGAGCCGCCTCCCGGGACTACGTTATTCTGCAGGCCTCTCGTCCAATGAGAGCCGCCTCCCGGGACTACGTTATTCTGCAGGCCTCTCGTCCAATGAGAGCCGCCTCCCGGGACTACGTTATTCTGCAGGCCTCTCGTCCAATGAGAGCCGCCTCCCGGGACTACGTTATTCTGCAGGCCTCTCGTCCAATGAGAGCCGCCTCCCGGGACTACGTTATTCTGCAGGCCTCTCGTCCAATGAGAGCCGCCTCCCGGGACTACGTCATTCGGCAGGCCTCTCGTCCAATGAGAGCCGCCTCCTGGGACTACGTCATTCGGCAGGCCTCTCGTCCAATGAGAGCCGCCTCCTGGGACTACGTTATTCTGCAGGCCTCTCGTCCAATGAGAGCCGCCTCCCGGGACTACGTCATTCGGCAGGCCTCTCGTCCAATGAGAGCCGCCTCCTGGGACTACGTCATTCGGCAGGCCTCTCGTCCAATGAGAGCCGCCTCCCGTGACTACGTCATTCTGCAGGCCTCTCGTCCAATGAAAACCGCCTCCCGTGACTATGTCATTCTGCAGGCCTCTCGTCCAATGAGAGCCGCCTCCCGTGACTACGTCATTCTGCAGGGCTCTCGTCCAATGAGAGCCGCCTCCCGGGACTACGTCATTCTGCAGGCCTCGGATCCGCTCGCATTAGACGAGCTCCTGGACCAATGGGCTCGAGCCATCAGGGTGCCGCGTGGGGGGGGGGGGGGGGGCAAAGACCAAAACTCAGGATAGTCAAAATTCAGGGTTTTGCTCCACTTTAAAGTGGATCTATCAGCTGGAATTCTTGCCCTGGAGTTCTTCCAGTGCTGCCTGGCAAATCCGATTGGTCACTGGAAGGAAAAGGCTGTTAAAGTGGAACAAAACCTTTACAGCACGGCCCTGGAATATAAAAGTTTCCAGAACTGGCCACTGGCCTTCACCCTTCCCGCCCCCCGGGGCACCAGAACACTCACCTTCTTCCAGGCTCGCTCACCCATGTAAACACTGGCGGTCACACCCCCAGCATCTTTGGGCTGTGTGCACGGGATGGGAGCACGTGCGCTGCAGGGGATGCAGCCGCTTTAGCTTGGATTGCCATAAACAAGAGCCATTTCCTGAACATTTAAAGTGGACCAACACCCAGGATTTTGACTATCCTGGGTTTTGGTCCACTTGTCCAATCAGCACGCTCGGAGCCACTGAGCTATGCACATCAAAGCGGCGTCAAAGCTCAGCGGCTCCGAGCACGCTGGCGGCCGCATCTCGTGCTTCCCTCTAACAGGGAGCGCGCCCGCGCCGGGCATATGTGAATGGGTACGCGCCCTGCTAGAGAGAAATGCGAGATGCGGCCGTAGCCCTCGCATGCGCCGTTGAACCAGGATTCAGGTAAGGTTAGCGGGCGTCCTGGGGGGTTTCACACTCAACTCGATTTTGGATGCCCCGCCAGGTGGGATTGGATCGGAACGGGAATCTTATAGATTCCTGGGCCGATACAGCTAGGTTTTGGTCCACTTTAAGGGACAGTTTATGCACATCTGGAATCCCGTGCAAGCATTCTAAATGTAGCACCGCAGTGAGATCTTCTGGGAGGGGGGGCAGGGGGGGTGCAGAGTTCAGGAGCCTCTGGCTGGGTTCAAGCTTTGGTTACGCATTTATGCACTTGAATCTATTAGATGATTTATGGCATCCAATAAGAGTCAGCTTAAAGTGGGCCAAAACCCGGGATTCTGACCGTTGGCAGCGGATTGTACACGACACTCTTCCAGCTTGTAAACGGCTGTTTACTCAGCAACAATCAGGAATAAAAACGTGAGCAAAGCTAACGGCTCCCTTTCTGTTGGCAGGCTAAACACACTATGCACCTTATTCATGAAGTTCTAGCGCCAGGTAGTGTCAGGTGGTGGTGTCATAAAATTACACATTTATGAAGCCGAATCTGGTGAGCGACTGGAACAACGCCATGTAGCGTACGATTCACCATTATCCCAGGCTCAGCGTACAGCGCCGGCGTTCAGCCTTGCAGAGCGCTACGTCTTACCTGTCGCTACCTGGCGCTCTCCCATACATTTCTATTGATTATCCCTAAATCCCTTTCCTGATCCCAATTTTTTTTTCTTCACTAAAAAAGACAAAACAAAAAAATCAATTTCTGACATGTATCCTAGGCCCCGCTGTGTGAAACCCCCCAGAAAGCCCCAAAAACTCACCTCACCACGCTCCCACGTGACCGCGCCGTCCAATCCCCGCCGACGGACAAGCGGGTGACAGCGACGGACAAGACAGCGCGTCCGCCGCCGCCTCCCGCGCGTCACTCTTACAGGGCGCGCGCCGGCCATTCACAGACGGCCGACGCGGGCACGTCCAGAGGAGCGCGCGGGAGGCGGCTGCCGCCGATAAGGTAAGGTTTTTTGGGGGTTTTGGGGGGGGGTTTCACCCCGCGGGACATCCCGATCTCGGATGTCCCTCGGTGCTATGGGCAACAATTACATGATTTTGAGCGCCGGCGCTGTGTGAGGCTGTTTTTTTTTTATTAATGTGGTGTGAGTCAGTCGCACTGAGCTGGCGCTACCGTTCGCTCCCATAAGAGCATAGTACTGCTACTCACACATCATATTCATCAATGCTGGCCAGCGACTGAGGCGCTCTGAAACAATGATCCATGGCCGAGCACAGCGACTACTAGCGGTCGCTCTGAAATCCGCTCTACAGACGCTCATCTGTCGCTACCTGGCGGTAGTAATGGATAAGCCTGCCCGCATACAGTCACATGGTCTGCCTGACATAGGCTGGGGCGGGAGCGTGCACACGTCCGGGGGTGCAGATGATGCGGCAGCGCATGCTCCCCATTATATAACCCCTCTGCATGAAACCCCCCAGTTCGTCTGTAACGGCTTACCTTTCCTCAGTCCAACGGCACATGTGGTCGTGCAATCAGAGCCACTTGCCGCGCATAAATCATTCAACAGATGGCTCTGTACTTCTGAAATAGGAGCGCAACCGGCCGCAACCCCAGCAGCGTACGCCTATCTGTACGACTATGGTGGGCGTGCACGCAGAGCCCAAAGATGCTGGGGATGCAGCTGATTGCGCTCCTAATTACAGAAGGGCGATTGGACGAGAGCCCGCACATGCGCCATTGGTGAGCTGTTACATGCGAACTGGGAGGAGCATCCCGATTTTGTATGCCCCGGGGAAGGGCTGTTCTGCTTTAAAATATGTTCTCGCTCCAACATGTGCCACTTATGTGCTTCATGTGCCGCCTAGTGGCCAGATTTACTGGCTTTAAAGAGAAACAACACCAAGGATTTTGACTATCCTGGGTTTTGGTCCACTTCCCCGGGGCACCCCGATCGGGAGTGCCCCACTATGTGAAACCCCCCAGATTTTTGTAAAAAAAACTCACCTCACCCCGCTCCTACGGTGCATGCGCTGCCGCTCGTCCTATCAGCGCACTCTGAGCCGCTGTTGTATGCGCGTCAAACCCCAGCGGCTCCGAGCATGCTGGCGGTCGTATCTCGCGCTTCCCTCTAACAGGGAGCTCGCCCGCACCAGCCATTCATAAATAGGCCCTGCTAGAGAGAAGCGCGATATTCGGCCGCAGCCCGCGCATGCGCCGTTGGACCGGGAGTAAGGTAAGGTTAGCAGGCATCCTGGGGGGGTTCACACAGCGGGGCATCCCGATTTTGGATGCCCCACAGGGAGGGATCGGATCGGCCTGGATTGGCCATCCCTCAATGAGGAGGTGTGGCCTAAATTAACAAACCTCCCTCTTTCTCACCCTGAAAAGTTACTGTTACAACCTGTCGCCTATCCATCCCTCAATGAGGGGGCGTGGCCTCATCCAGCCCTCAATGAGGGGGCGTGACCTCATTTACATATGGTCCCTCTTTGAGGTGTAACGTGCAGATCTGCAGCAATAAATGATTAATTTGCCTATTCAAAGTGTTTCTATTGTAACTGTTACACCCTATCTCCGACCTATCCCTCAATGAGGGGGTGTGGCTTCATCCATTTCTCAATGAGGGGGAGTGGCCTAATTTAACAATTGTCCCTCTTTCACACCCTGAAAAGTTGGGAGGTATGCATTATTCTAGATTGCAGAGTTCACACATCTGCGCCGCGTTCTGCAAGGTATCCAAAAAGATTTGAAGACTTTTTCAGCGCAACGCAGTAACAGCGCAGGCCAAAAGAGGTCTATGGTAATGCAAGCACAATGCATGTATAACACAGTGCCGGTGTGCGTTTGCGTTGCAATAGAATTGACCGTTTAATTATTGTGTAAAAAACAGTTTTTCTTTTAAAAAATGCAACGCAAACGCATTGCCAACGCATCAAAAGCACAGCATTTGTTTTGATGCAATGCCCCTCTGGCATACTCTGCCCTTAAAGTGGTCTTGGGTTTTGCTCCTTTCCCCCGGGGCACCCCGATTGGGGATGCCCCGCTGTGTGAAATCCCCCAGATTGCTGAAGTCAACTAACCTCTTCCCGGTACTACTGCGCATGCGCTCGTCCAATCAGCGCTCGGAGACGCTGACGTTATGCCATCTAGGGTCAGCGGCTCCAAGCGTGCTGATGGCCGCATCCCCTGCTTCCCTCTAATAGGGAGCGTGAATGCACCGGCCACTCACAAATGGCTGGCGCGGGCATGCTCCCTGCTAGAGGGATAGCGGGGATGCGGCCTCAGCTGGGACATGCGCCGTTGGACTGGGAAACAAGGTAAGTGTATGGGGTGACCTGGAGGGTTTCCCAGAACCGGGATGCCCCAGCGGGAGGGAAACGATAAGATTCCCAGGCTGATCGCGATGGGTTTACCACATCCCTGGAATCTATATGATTTGAGGCACAATTACCTCCCGACAGGGCATCCAGAATCGGGATGCCAACTGTGTGAAACCCCTCAGGTCGCCCGGGATACTCACCTTCTCCCCCTGTCCAACTGCTTATGTGCGAGCAACGGCTGTATCCCTGCTATTCTTTTACCAGGATCCAAGCACACCGATTGGATGAGGCGCCGTTGGACCGGGGAAAGGTGAATTAGATTGGGTGACCTGGAGGGTTTCTCACACTGGGGCATCCCCAATTGGGGTGAAAGGACCAAAATGCAGGATAGTAAAAATCCTGGGTTTTGCTCCACTTCAACGCAACTGAGGTGTGAACAGAGCCTTAGTCGGAAGATTGACACATTTAATTAAGTAACAAGAGGTCGGGAATGGCGGCGTCCAAGTTTCCATCACAACAGGTCAATATGGCAGCTCCCTTTTTGGTGTGAGGGCTACAGAAGAAAATTGTGCTATATAAACAATAATAATCAGCAAGCACAAGCCTTCCCCATTGGGGGGGATTCACTAATGTGGCGAGCTGTTGCACAGGCGGTGAGGGGGGAGCATGACACATTTCAGTAAACAGCAGCAGGAGGTCAGGAATGGCGGCTTCCATGTTTCCCTCACAACAAGCCAAAATGGCCGCTCCTTCCTAGCAAGCAAGCCCTGTGTTTGAAAGAAATACAAAATGGCAGCTCAGCAGAGAGAGACATATATTTCTCAGGTGTTTGAAAGAAATACACAATGGCAGCTCAGCAGAGAGAGACATATTCTTCTCAGGTGTTTGAAAGAAATACAAAATGGCAGCCCAGCAGAGAGAGATATATTCTTCTCGTGTGTGAGAAAGAAATACAAAATGGCAGCTCGCCAGAGAGAGACATATTCTTCTTAGGTGTTTGAAAGAAATACAAAATGGCAGCTCACCAGAGAGAGACATATTCTCCTCATCTTTTCCAACAGCCATTCCTCCTCCATGACACAGGCAGTAACTGCCCCCATGCTGTTACCTCAGTTCTGCCCCTCAGTTGTGCTGATCACTAACAGGCCTCAGCTGAGGGCCGGCCTCTGAAATCCTCCCAACAGCCTTTACCACACAGGGCGGCCATTATGAGAGCAAATAAGGACAGGTATGGGGCTAAACAATACAGTCACTTTCTTGTACTGCCGCCATTGAGTGTTTTTGTTGTAGATTTTTTTTCTTTTTTGCTTTGTATTTTAGGTAATTTGGGCCTAGTCACACCTGCAGATTGAGATAAAACAAGGCCGCTTGCGTTGCTTTTTCTCAGGTTTTATTATGTATTTTTTTTTCTATTTTCAATGCATTTGGCTCACATTGCCTGTTATGCCAGATAGGATTTTACGCTTAAATTTGGGCTGCGCGACTGACTAGCGAAAAATGGTGCTTTTAAGAGTGTGGTACTGGAAAATCCCGTTGCTAGGGACTAATAACCCGTTGCTAGGGGTTGCTGCTTGCCAAATACACGCACAAAAATGGCCCCCTGTAGTGCATTTGAATGTGCCATCTTTTTTTGTTAGATTTAGCAAGCAAGCCTCGTGTGAGAGATATATACTTCTCAGGTGTTTGAAAGAAATACAAAATGGCAGCTCACCGGCGAGAGACATATTCTTCTCAGGTGTTTGAAAGAAATACAAAATGGTAGCTCAGCAGAGAGAGACATATTCTTCTCAGGTGTTTAAAAGAAATACAAAATGGCAGCTCAGCAGAGAGAGACACCTTCCTCTCAGGTGATTTTACGTTTAAATTTGAAAGGGCTCCACCACTGGCGCAAAATGGCACTTTTAAGAGTGGCACTGGAAAATCCTGTTGCTAGGGGCTAGTAAACCGTTGCTAGGCTCTGCTGCTTGCCAAATACATGCACAAAAATGGCCCCCTGTAGTGTATTTGAATGTGCTACCTTTTTTGTTAGATTTAAAAAGTAAAATGCACCCGCTTTAAAGCAGACCTACACCCTTCCTTGCAACGCTGTGTTGGATTTAAAAGTAAAATATTCATTCTGACACTGCTGGACAGAGTTGCGTGAGCCGCCATCTTGGATGTACAGGGCGTGAGAAACATATAAGATAGGCTCTTATTCAGGGTGAAGGTCCAGATTAATGTGGGCAATCTGTATGTACAGGGGGGAAACATATAAGATAGGCTCTTATACAGGGTGAAGGTCCGGATTAATGTGAGCAATCTGTATGTACAGGGGGGAAACATACAAGATAGACACTTATTCAGAGTGAAGGACCGCTTTAAATCAGACCAACACAACAAACAGTCATCATATGCACCCCTCTCCGGGGCAATTTAGATTTGTGCACATAAAAATTCATTTATCTTTTTCTAACGCCTACTGGGATAAGTTTTAAAAACAAGATGGCCGCTCATGGGCTTGCAGGCCACCTGCAAACAGGTGCCGGGCTTCCTGTTACTGTGCATTTTCAGATATGTCCGTTGGAAGAGGAAGCTTCAAAATGGCCACTACCTTTCTTTTCCAACTGTGCCAGGCTGTTGGTCCAGTTTAAAATGGACCAACACCCACGATTTTGACTATCCTGGGCTTTGGTCCCCGCTATGTGAAACCATCCAGATCTCCCGATAAAACTCACCTCACCCCGCTCCTACAGCGCATGCGCGGCCGCTCATCCAATAAGTGCGCTCGGAGACGCTGAGGTATGCGCGTCAAAGCGACTTCTTACCTCAGCAGCTCCGAGCACGCTGGCGGGCGCATCTCGCGCTTCCCTCTAAAAGGGAGCGTGCTCGCGCCGGCCATTCACTAATGGGGGCACGCTCCCTGCTAGAGAGAAGCGCGAGATGCGGCCCGCGCATGCGCCTTTGGACCGGGATTTAGGTAAGGTTTGCGGACGTCCTGGGGGGGTTTCACACAGTGGGGCATCCCAATTTTGGATGCCCCACGGGGAGGGATTGGATCCTGCAGGGTGTTGGTGTTGGTCCACTTTAACTATTTGGAGGGACTGTCCCTCTTTTAAATCCCTATGTCCCTGGTTGTTCTCATTTGTCCCTCTTTGAGGTGTAACATGCAGATCTGCATCAATAAATGGTTCATTTGCATATTCAAAGCATTTATATCAATGTAAATAGTATCTGTCCCCCAGTGAGGGGGCGTGGCCTAATTTAACAATTGTCCCTCTTTCTCACCCTTAAAAGTTGGGAGGTATGCCCTAGGGTCACCATTACTCCCCTGGTGTCCTGTATCATACTACTTTGGGGTCCCACAACACTCTCCTGGGTGTTGTTCCTTCCCACAGGGGCATCCCAGTTTGGGATTTCCCACTGTGTAGAAGCCCCATGTTGATCCCACAGTGCATGGCCAATCAGTGCTCATGCTTCATATCTTGCTTAGCCAACCAGAAGTCAGATTGGCTAGTAAAGATGAACACTGAAAGGCCACCAGATTCTCCACACATACTATTTAAAGCGGTCCTTCACCCTGAATAAGAGTCTATCTTATATGTTTCCCCCCTGTACATACAGATTGCCCACATTAATCCGGACCCTCACCCTGAATAAGAGTCTATCTTATATGTTTCCCACACCCTGTACATACAGATTGCTCACATTAAAAATCATCCTACCTGCATCTACTGTATGTTATGAGCCTTTAAATATCCAAGATGGCGGCTCAATGAACATCAGGCAGCCTGCAAACAGGAAGTGCCTTATGACTGTGCTGCTCTGCATTCTGGGTCTGATTGGATGAGAGCCTGCACATGTGCTGTAGGAGCATGAATCGAGGTGAGAAAAGAGCCCGGTCCTGAGGGTTTCACACTGTGGGCCTTATTCATGAAGCTCTAGCGCCAGGTAGTGCCTGTACAGCGCCAGGTGAACGCCGGACACGCCACGCAATTCCACATTTATGAAGCCGAATCTGGTGAGCGACTGGAACAACGCCATGTGGCGTCCGATTCATCATTATCCCAGGCTTAGTGTACAGCGCCTGTCGCTACCTGGTGCTCTCCCATACATTTCTATGGAACATCCTTAAATCCCTTTCTTGACACTTCTGACATGTATCCTGGCCTAGAAAATGACATTTTTGAAAACTTTTTTGATTAATAATATTTTTATGCAGAATTGTCCTTACATGTCTGGTATTAAAGTGTTCATGTTACAATGTAACAACAATGTCATTCCATGTGTTTTCGCTTTGTTACTAGTGGATACATGTTCAAAAACGGACTTTAATCACACAGCCTCTGTCGCTATGGTGCTACAACTACATGATTCTGAGCGCTGGCGATGTTTGAGGCTGTTTTTTTAATGAATGTGGTGTGGGTCGGTCGCACTGAGCTGGCGCCACCGTTCGCTCCCATACAGCGTAGTACTGCGACTGACACAACATATTCATCAATGCCGGACAGCGTCTGAGGCGCTCTGAAAAAACTAACCATGGCCGAGCACAGCGACTACTAGCATGCGCTCTGAAATCTGCTCTACAGACGCTCATCTGTCGCTACCTAGCGTTAGTAATGAATCAGCCTGCCCGCTTTCAGTGGTTCAGGGCAAGTCTTTTATTGATGCTTCAGAACAATCCCACTTGCCAAGCCGCAGGATGGACTAAACTAGACCGTGCTTTCCTGTTGCTTCTGTATCTGTAAGCGCTTGTGATAACTGACCCACGCTTATCGTTTCCTCTAGGGGGAGGAGATCTGTGTCCATTGATGCCGGTCACCATGCAGGAGCTGATTGCCAGTCTCCAGAAGTTTGGCTTTGACTTTGAGAGGGATGTGGAAGATCAGCGGGGGTCCCAGCCTCTGCCCTTTCCGGGCATGGACAGTGAGTATATTGCCCCTTGCGGGCATTGACAGTGAGTATATTGCCCTTTCCGGGCATGGACAGTGAGTATATTGCCCCTTGCGGGCATTGACAGTGAGTGTGTTGCCCTTTCCGGGCATGGACAGTGAGTATATTGCCCTTTCCGGGCATGGACAGTGAGTATATTGCCCTTTCCGGGCATGGACAGTGAGTATATTGCCCCTTGCGGGCATGGACAGTGAGTATATTGCCCTTTGCGGGCATGGACAGTGAGTATATTGCCCCTTGCGGGCATGGACAGTGAGTATATTGCCCCTTGCGGGCATGGACAGTGAGTATATTGCCCCTTGCGAGCTTGGACAGTGAGTGCGTTGCCCTTCTGCGGGCACGGGACAGTGAGTGCGTTGCCCTTCTGCGGGCACGGGACAGTGAGTGCGTTGCCCTTCTGCGGGCACGGGACAGTGAGTGCGTTGCCCTTCTGCGGGCACGGGACAGTGAGTGCGTTGCCCTTCTGCGGGCACGGGACAGTGAGTGCGTTGCCCTTCTGCGGGCACAGGACAGTGAGTGTGTTGCCCTTTGCGGGCACGGGACAGTGAGTGCGTCGCCCTTCTGCGGGCACGGGAGGGGAAAAATGGGGACTTGCACTAGACCCTATTTAATCTGTAGTGGTGCCCCTCCCAAAGCTGCAAAAGAGCTCAAACAGGAACAAAAAGCATGTAGGGAGTCTCTCAACTCGTAAATTGATCAAAAAAATGCATTTTTATTCATTACATATTTATAATCACTACATACAATACACTCAACATATTAAAATCCCTTAAAAAAACACATAAATGGGACAATAACACACAGGACAAACCAACATAAAGGTGTGTAGGTGATGGGGAGAGTCTCACCACACTAACTGATATCAAATGCCTGGATATATATGTGCTAAAATCATTCAACATAGTGTTCCAACAGTGCAACTGAGCATGTGCAAATCCTGCCTATGATCCGGATCACTATAAAATCTATATATATATATATATATATATATATAAAGTGCAAGTGCTACCAGACAAACAATCAATTAAAAATTAATATTCACAACCATAACAACTCATAAATATATCAATCTACTCTATACACCAATTAAAGAATAATATGAAAATATAATCACCTGTATAAATATATATATATTATAGGTATTGTGATATACATCAGTGGTTCCCCTTTGGGATGCCTTATATATACAGGCGATTATATCTCCATATTATTCTTTAATTGGTGAATAGAGTAGATTGATATGTTTATATGTTTATGAGTTGTTATGGTTGGGAATAGAGATGAGCGAACTTCTTGAAAGTTCGATTCGCCGAATTTCCCCAAGAAATTCGGGTTCGCCCGAATCGAACTTTCACGAATCGCTCATCTGAAGAAAAGAAATGGCGGCATGGTCGGAGCGTGGAGGCCGGCGTCGCTCTCAGTCGCCCTCTGATGACAGCTGAGAGCGGCGCCGGCCTCCACGCTCCGACCATGCAGGTAAGTGTTTGCTTTTTAAACAAATGCCGGCATGGTGGGAGCGGGCATGCTTCCGCCGCCCGCTGACAGCGTAGCCGGCCTGCCCGCTCCCACCATGCCGGCATTTTTTTTTTTTTTATTTCAGGGAAAATTCGATCGGCACGAACCAAAAAAAATTCGGGTTCGTGCCGAATCGAATTTTCCCTGAAATTCGGAGCGAATTCCGGTTCGTCCGAACCGGTTCGCTCATCCCTAGTTGGGAATATTCTTAATTTATTTCTTGACTGGTAGCACATAGGCATTTGATATCAATTAGTCTGGTGAGACTCTCCCCATCGCCTACACACTTTTATGTTTGTTTGTCCTGTGTGTTATTGTCCCATTTATGTGTTTTTTAAGGGATTTTAATATGTTGAGTGTATTGTATGTAGTGATTATAAATATGTAATAATAAAAATGTATTTTTTTGATCAATTTATGAGTTGAGAGTTGCCTCCCTACATGTTGTTTTTTTTTTTTTTTGGTCCCTTCTCCAGGCACGGACCAATGAGTGTTTCCCTTCCTGGGCATAGTCTATGTTCAGCAGCCACAGCCCAGCGTGTAAGGGGTTAAACTAGTATCCGATCCCCCGCTAATGCAGGATGTTCATTAAAATTGCATTGGCCAGTCTGATTCCATTACAGATTTCATGGATCGTTACATTGCAGGTCAAAGGGCAAACTCCGCCCCCAGGAAATCCTCATCCGAAATGTCTGCAAAAAAAGATTTGTAACCTGCACCTGTAGTAATAAGTCAAAGCAACGGGACTGGATGTGTTTCTCAGAGACATTTTGTAGCCATACAGAATTTGAACGGCTCCACGTCACTGGTATAGCTTCCGTCTATTGCACGGGCACGCCCTCGCAAAAATGCAGCATTGCTGTACTTGTGACTAATAATAATAATTAATTATTATGTTTCTTGAGGTTCTTTAAAGCAGACCTAAACCCTCCCCTCCCCCCTTCACCAGCTTGTGGCATCTCGATTGATCACAGACGCACTTTTACGGTGCTTTGCACAGCCCGGTGATATTACTGAATCCTCCTCGGGTGCGTGCCCCCTGGGCTCGGTTCTGTCACAATGCTCGCCTGCTGATTTTAAACCAAGTTAGAAATTCTATGGGAGCGTTATACCCTGCAGACCCACCGTGTGGCCCTTTAACTAATGCATAGGGTGGGAAAGAGAGAAATTTGTTAAATTAGGCCACGCCCCCTCATTGAGGGATAGATGAAGCCACGCCCCCTCATTGAGGTGGACAGTTAAAACAATAGGGTACTACTTATCCAAAATAGCGGGCACAGCTTTTAATATTGATAACTGAGCGTGCTTGCCTGACCCGTCAAGCTACTAGAACATGGGCCAAACCAAATTGACAAGGGTCATAAGAAAGGGGCCCAACTCCACAAATCCCATAAAATAATGATATTTTATTAAGTGTTACACTATAGCAAAAATAAAAACACACATGCAACACAAAGACACTGTTAAAATCAATTCATCCACTATTCCTGTGATGCTAAAATACAATCCATATTATAGAAGACCACAAGGTATCAAAAAGTACAAATAGAAATCAGTATTAAATAGCTCCACAAATAGCCCAGAGGAAATGTGTATATAGAGATAGATATAGATAGATAGATAGATAGATAGATAGATAGAGAGAGAGAGAGAGAGAGAGAGAGAGAGAGAGAGAGAGAGATAGATAGAGATATAGATAGATATATAGAGATATATATAGATAGAGATAGATAGATAGATATGAGATAGATAGATAGATAGATACATAGATACATAGATAGATAGATATGAGATATATATATATATATATATATATATATATATATATATATATATTAATATATATTTATTTCTAACTACTCAAGTGAGTGTTCAATTACTGCACTTTGTGCAAAAAACACCAATATAAAAAGGAAATTACTACAAATAATTCATCAAAACAATTTCCAACTATAAACCTGTGCAATCAATCAAATCTAAAGTGCAAATGCTAGATAAGAAGGCTGTATCCACTAAGTAAAGCAGGGGATGAGACCCCCAATGTAAACCCAATACACAAAAGCGCTGTTAGTGCCGGGCTGTATAAGGGAGCTGAGGAAGTAAGCAATCACTGGAAAGAAAAAATAAAAGATCATACCGTCCTTGTGGTCAAACGTGACTAATAATCAGGCAGTGGATCGAGGGCAGGAGACCCCACGCGTTCCGCCGCTCCGCTATGGCTTCTTCAGGCATTTTAGGCACTTCATTTGCACTTTAGATTTGATTGATTGCACAAGTTTATAGTTGGAAATGGTTTTGATGAATTATTTGTAATAATTACCTTTTTATATTGTTTTTTTTGCACAAAGTGGAGTAATTGAACACTCACTTGAGTAATTAGAAATATATAAAAAATAAATATATATAATATATATATATTTATTTTTTATATACCCTATATTTTTTTTTTCCTCTGGGCTATTTGTGTAGCTGTTTAATACTGATTTCTATTTGTACTTTTTGATACCTTGTGGTCTTCTATAATATGGATTGCTAAGTGTTTTAGCTTCACAGGAATAGTGGATGAATTGATTTTAAACCGGACCTTCACCATGATTTATTGAAGAGCTCAAAGATTCCCCAGAATCCTAAAATTAATATATTTTAAGTTTTTAGTTACTTACTTATAATTCTTTCCCCCACTGGGCTGCAACTCTGTTCAGGACTTTAGGACACGGGCGCCGCCATCTTGACTCAGAAGCATCACACTTACTGAGGAGAGGAGAGTGGGATAAAGTGCAGGGGGCGGGTTATAGCTGTGCTTTGCTCAGACAGAGCAGAGCTGGGGTCAGGAAAAGGTCAGCAATCCCAGAATGCAGCACAGTCAGAAGACACTTCCTGTTTGCAGGCTGCCTGTTGTTCCATGAGCCGCCATCTTGGATGTTTAAAGGCTCATAACATGCAGTAGATGCAGGTAGGATGATTTTAATGTGAGCAATCTGTATGTACAGGGTGTGGGAAACATATAAGATAGACTCTTATTCAGGGTGAAGGTCCGGATTAATGTGAGCAATCTGTATGTACAGGGTGTGGGAAACATATAAGATAGACTCTTATTCAGGGTGAAGGTCCGGATTAATGTGAGCAATCTGTATGTACAGGGTGTGGGAAACATATAAGATAGGCTCTTATTCAGGGTGAGGGTCCGGATTAATGTGAGCAATCTGTATGTACAGGGTGTGGGAAACATATAATAAGAATAAAGCTCTTATTCAGGGTGAAGGACCACTTTAACAGTGTCTTTGTGTTGCATGTGTGTTTTTATTTTTGCTATAGTGTAACACCTAATAAAATATTATTTTATGGTATTTGTGGAGTTGTGCCCCTTTCTTATGACCCTTGTCAATTTGGTTTGGCCCAAATAGAAACACTTTGAATAGGCAAATGAACCATTTATTGCTGCAGATCCGCATGTTACACCTCAAAGAGGGACAATATGTAAATGAAGCCACGCCCCTAATTGATGAATGTATGAAGCCACACCCCCTCATTGAGGGATGGATAGGAAATAGGATGTAACAGTTACAACAATAGAAACACTTTGAACAGGCAAATGAATCATTTATTGCTGCAGATCTGCATGTTACACCTCAAAGAGGGACAATATGTAAATGAAGCCACGCCCCCCATTGAGGGCTGGATGAAGCCACGCCCCCTCATTGGGGGCTGGATGAAGCCACGCCCCCTCATTGAGGGATGGATAGAAAATAGGTTGTAACAGTTACAACAATAGAAACCCTTTGAATAGGCAAATGAATCATTTATTGCTGCAGATTTGCATGTTACACCTCAAAGAGGGACAAATGAGAACAACGAGGGACAGGGCGACAGACTCAAAAAGAGGGACAGTCCCTTTATATCAGGGACACCTGGGAGGTATGCTGATTATGTTATTGGTGCAGAACTGGCACTAACAAGTACTAAGATCTGTCCTGTGTGTAAGTGTCTGTTTCGATGTCTCACACTCGCTCTTTCTTTCCTTATTGTTTCCGCACGCAGAGTCCGGTGCAGCCGTTTGTAACTTCTTCATCAGGGGAGTGTGCAGGAAAGGTAAGCTCCCGCTGGAGAATGGCGCATGCCCCTACCTGCATTATTTTTTTGTTATTATTTAATATTAAATGTAGCTGCGTGCATTTTTCTCCTTAAAGATATGACAGTTAGGACCTAGGCCCCCCTCTCCTTACTGTAAAACTGAGCACAGGCTAATAGATACACCTTCAATGAGTGTGTTTTTAATGGGGTGGCTTCTGAGCCAATACCAGTCACCAGCAGTGTATCGCAAGGCTCAGCCCTAGGCCCCACTCTGTTTAATCAGTTTTGTTAGACTAGAGGGAATTAAATGAAGTCTGTATTCAAAATAAAAATCCCCTGAGATGGGAAGAGCAGAGGTAGGCAGATGTGAGTTGGATAGAAATGAGGACTGACATGTGGCGGGAAGAATCTAGCTGGGACTAGAGATGGAGGAAAGTGTGCTGTAGTGCTAAAAGTAGTTGAAGCAAATGAGGATGTCCGAGGGGGTTAGGTAAGTATTCATTTATTTTACTACGGATGTCCTTTCTTTATGAACAGCCCGGAGGAAGAAACGTCAGGGTCAGTGGCACGGACTGGGATCGATTAAGCCCTGCAGCCTTCAACGAGGATCGGCTCTATACCAGCCCCTGGCCTGCCCACCATGATGGCTGGGGTTTCTTGGCTTGTGGGTGCAGTGAGGTTGGTTACAATGAGGCTAGGTGGCTGGGTGCAGTGAGGCTAGGTGGCTGGGTGCAGTGAGGCTAGGTGGCTGGGTGCAGTGAGGCTAGGTGGCTGGGTGCAGTGAGGTTAGGTGGCTGGGTGCAGTGAGGTTAGGTGGCTGGGTGCAGTGAGGCTAGGTGGCTGGGTGCAGTGAGGTTAGGTGGCTGGGTGCAGTGAGGCTAGGTGGCTGGGTGCAGTGAGGTTAGGTGGCTGGGTGCAGTGAGGTTAGGTGGCTGGGTGCAGTGAGGCTAGGTGGCTGGGTGCAGTGAGGCTGGCTGGGTGCAGTGAGGCTGGCTGGGTGCAGTGAGGATGGCTGGGTGCAGTGAGGCTGGCTGGGTGCAGTGAGGCTGGCTGGGTGCAGTGAGGCTGGCTGGGTGCAGTGAGGATGGCTGGGTGCAGTGAGGCTGGCTGGGTGCAGTGAGGATGGCTGGGTGCAGTGAGGATGGCTGGGTGCAATGAGGCTGGGCTGGGCGCAATGAGGCTGGCTGGGTGCAGTGAGGCTGGCTGGGTGCAGTGAGGCTAGGTGGCTGGGTGCAGTGAGGCTGGCTGGGTGCAGTGAGGCTGGCTGGGTGCAGTGAGGCTAGGTGGCTGGGTGCAGTGAGGCTGGCTGGGTGCAGTGAGGCTGGCTGGGTGCAGTGAGGCTGGCTGGGTGCAGTGAGGCTGGCTGGGTGCAGTGAGGCTGGCTGGGTGCAGTGAGGCTGGCTGGGTGCAGTGAGGCTGGCTGGGTGCAGTGAGGCTGGCTGGGTGCAGTGAGGCTGGCTGGGTGCAATGAGGCTGGGCTGGGCGCAATGAGGCTGGCTGGGTGCAGTGAGGCTGGCTGGGTGCAGTGAGGCTGGCTGGGTGCAGTGAGGCTGGCTGGGTGCAGTGAGGCTGGCTGGGTGCAGTGAGGCTGGCTGGGTGCAATGAGGCTAGGTGGCTGGGTGCAGTGAGGCTGGCTGGGTGCAATGAGGCTAGGTGGCTGGGTGCAGTGAGGCTGGCTGGGTGCAATGAGGCTAGGTGGCTGGGTGCAGTGAGGCTGGCTGGGTGCAGTGAGGCTGGCTGGGTGCGGTGAGGCTAGGTGGCTGGTTGCAATGAGGCTGGGTGCAATGAGGCTGGTTACAGTGAGGCTGGTTACAATGAGGCTGGGCTGGGCGCAATGGGGCTGGGCGCAATGGGGCTGGGCGCAATGAGGCTGGGCTGGGCGCAATGAGGCTGGCTGGGTGCAATGAGGCTGGGTACAGTGAGGCTGGTTACAATGAGGCTGGTTACAATGAGGCTGGTTACAATGAGGCTGGGCGCAATGAGGCTGGGCGCAATGAGGCTGGGCTGGGCGCAATGGGGCTGGGCTGGGCGCAATGGGGCTGGGCGCAATGGGGCTGTGCGCAATGGGGCTGGTTACAATGGGGCTGGTTACAATGGGGCTGGTTACAATGGGGCTGGTTACAATGGGACTGGTTACAATGGGGCTGGTTACAATGGGACTGGTTACAATGGGGCTGGTTACAATGAGACTGGGTACAGGAGGCTGACAGGGAGACTAAGGGGGCAGAATTGAATGTGGGTGTTAAAAGCAGCAGCCCAACTGGCCCCAAAGCAGTGCAGCCCACCGGGTCTCCCTATGGCCAGTCCGCCCCTGGTCAAGGCCACCATTCTATATGGGGAGGGATTGGCCATCATCCATGTTTCCCCCAGCTATCCTGGCTCCTTCATGTAGAGGGCGCTGTATCTGAGGCCTCATTTCTTCTATCTCCAGGCAACATGTGTCCTTTCCGTCACCTGACCGGGGAGAAGACGGTGGTGTGCAAGCACTGGCTCAGGGGCCTGTGCAAGAAGGGGGACCAGTGCGAGTTCCTGCACGAATACGACATGGGCCGCATGCCCGAATGCTACTTCTACTCCAAGTTCGGTGAGAGAGTTTTGTTGTACTAAAAGATTCCCGTGCCGTCCGCTGGCCTCCCCTCCCTCCACGGATGCCCCGCTGTGTAAAACCCCCCAGATAGTCCATAGGAACTAGATTTTTGCCTGTCCAATGACGCACGCGCTGGTTCTCATCCAATCAGAGCAGTTTGTCGCGATTATGGGGGTTATTTAAGAAGGGATAGCACCAGGTAGCGCCTCGTAGCGGCAGGCAGCGTCTGGTGAACGCTGGGTTCTGTACACAAAACCACATTTAAGAAAGCAAATCTGGTGAGTGACTCTAACAGCGCCATGTAGTGTCACATGTATTATTACAGGCAGGTCAGTGTATAGCACCTCTAACAGCGCCATGTAGCGTCACATGTATTATTACAGGCGGCTCAGTGTATAGCGCCTCTAACAGCGCCATGTAGCGTCACATGCATTATTACAGGCGGGTCAGTGTATAGCGCCTCTAACAGCGTCATGTAGTGTCACATGTATTATTACAGGCGGGTCAGTGTATAGCGCCTCTAACAGCGTCATGTAGTGTCACATGTATTATTACAGGCAGGTCAGTGTATAGCGCCTCTAACAGCGTCATGTAGTGTCACATGTATTATTACAGGCGGGTCAGTGTATAGCGCCTCTAACAGCGCCATGTAGCGTCACATGTATTATTACAGGCGGCTCAGTGTATAGCGCCTCTAACAGCGCCATGTAGCGTCACATGCATTATTACAGGCGGGTCAGTGTATAGCGCCTCTAACAGCGTCATGTAGTGTCACATGTATTATTACAGGCAGGTCAGTGTATAGCGCCTCTAACAGCGCCATGTAGCGTCACATGTATTATTACAGGCAGGTCAGTGTATAGCGCCTCTAACAGCACCATGTAGCGTCACATGTATTATTACAGGCAGCTCAGTGTATAGCACCTCTAACAGCGTCATGTAGCGTCACATGTATTATTACAGGCGGCTCAGTGTATAGCGCCTCTAACAGCGCCATGTAGCGTCACATGTATTATTACAGGCGGCTCAGTGTATAGCGCCTCTAACAGCGCCATGTAGTGTCACATGTATTATTACAGGCAGCTCAGTGTATAGCACCTCTAACAGCGTCATGTAGCGTCACATGTATTATTACAGGCGGCTCAGTGTATAGCGCCTCTAACAGCGCCATGTAGCGTCACATGTATTATTACAGGCAGCTCAGTGTATAGCACCTCTAACAGCGCCATGTAGCGTCACATGTATTATTACAGGCGGCTCAGTGTATAGCGCCTCTAACAGCGCCATGTAGCGTCACATGTATTATTACAGGCAGGTCAGTGTATAGCGCCTCTAACAGCGCCATGTAGCGTCACATGTATTATTACAGGCAGGTCAGTGTATAGCGCCTCTAACAGCGCCATGTAGCGTCACATGTATTATTACAGGCAGGTCAGTGTATAGCGCCTCTAACAGCGCCATGTAGCGTCACATGTATTATTACAGGCAGGTCAGTGTATAGCGCCTCTAACCGCGTCATGTAGCGTCACATGTATTATTACAGGCAGGTCAGTGTATAGCGCCTCTAACAGCGTCATGTAGTGTCACATGTATTATTACAGGCAGGTCAGTGTATAGCGCCTCTAACCGCGTCATGTAGTGTCACATGTATTATTACAGGCAGGTCAGTGTATAGCGCCTCTAACAGCGCCATGTAGCGTCACATGTATTATTACAGGCGGCTCAGTGTATAGCGCCTCTAACAGCGCCATGTAGCGTCACATGTATTATTACAGGCAGGTCAGTGTATAGCGCCTCTAACAGCGCCATGTAGCGTCACATGTATTATTACAGGCAGGTCAGTGTATAGCGCCTCTAACAGCGCCATGTAGCGTCACATGTATTATTACAGGCAGGTCAGTGTATAGCGCCTCTAACAGCGCCATGTAGCGTCACATGTATTATTACAGGCGGCTCAGTGTATAGCGCCAGCGCTCTGGCCTCAGGAGCGCCATGTAGTACCTGTCGCTCAGTGTCGCTCTCCCATACATTTCAATGGGGCTTCATGAGTTGTGTATAAATAGTGTATTTGGACATTTATTTTTTGCTCCAATCATTGTGTGGCGTCTCCTGGCTGCAAACAAACACTTTTATACATTATTTGGACTTTTTATATTTTTATGCAGAATTGTCATTACAGGTCTGGCACTAAAGTGTTATTGTCACAGTGTTATAACAATGTTATTCCGTGTGTTTTTTCGCTTTATTACTGGTGGATTTGTGTTCAGACTTTAATCACACAGCGTCTGGCGCTCTATGCTACAGCGCCCAGCTTTAGAGCGCCGACGCTGTGTGTGTCTAGTGTTTTGTTATATATGGTGTGGAGCGCCGAGTGCCGGTCACACTGAGCTGGCGCTACCTCTCGCTCGCTGCAGCGTTGTGGTATTGTTACAGCGCCCAACACATGTCACATTCATCAATGCGGGCCAGGTTACAAGAGCAACTGAGACGCTCTGTTACAGCGCCCGATACCCGCTTACAGCGTCTACTTGCGGTCACTCTAAGCGCCGCTATACAGACGCTCATCTGGCAATACCTGGCGCTAGTAGTGAATCGGCCTCTATGTTCAGCAAACGTCTCTGATTGTTTTCAGTGATGAATACAAGCTTCTGCACCCCCTGCACCTTTGGGCTGTGCGCGCACACTCTCGTCCCAGCCATTCAGATAGGCTGGCGCTGGATTGCAAGCGCCGCTGGGGCGAGTCATTTGCCGATTGGATGCGAGTGAGCACATGGCACTGGGAAGAGGTGAGTTGTTATGGGGCGATCTGGGAGGTTTCACACAGCGGGGCATCCCAAAATGGGATCCCCCGGGGCACGGAACAAATCCTGGGACAGTCAAAATCCCAGGTTTTGTTCTGCTTTTAATTTGCATGGCGTACAGGGCTGATTGTATAACCAAGACAGAATATATACCAAGTATAATACTATAGATATAAAGCGGTGTGCTCACTACCCTTGGCAACAACCATAGACAATACAATGAACGGTGGGGGTCCCCACACACCCCCAAGCATTTTGCCAAGGGAATACAAAAGTGGCACCAACCTCAAAATGTTAAAAAATAAATTTATTACAAACAAATATATATCTGGCTATAAAACACATCGATACAATACAGACTACCATGACATGACATATACACAAAAGACACCAGAGGGCACCAGAGGTCCGTTGTAACAATCCATAATAATAACAATGATAATCAATGGCTCAGAGCAACAATATAATAATAAAGTGTTATACCCCATATAAAGTATTAAACCTAATAATTTCTCAAAAAAAATTAATCTGAACAATGTGCAAATTTCACAATAAATAACCATAAATGTGTCAGTAGCCCTGAGGAAGTAGCGCGTGGTCGTTACGACACGCGTTGGCGTTCGATTCCCATGGGGGGAGGCCCAGTTGGTCTGTATTTTTACTTTTTTGTTCTATGCTTCTTCTGCTCGCTTTGGTTTGTCCTCTTTGCTCTTATTACATTTCTATATATTGCCAGTGTAGGTCCTTCATTATTCTTATTACTGTATATAGGAGCCCTTTGCGCTACTTTGCACATTTATTATTTATTGTGAAATTTGCACATTGTTCAGATTACATTTTTTTTTGGAAATTATTATTTATTAGGTTTAAAACTTTATATGGGGTAGACCAGAACCAGGACCTATCACTCACATAAAGCGCCAACACCTTCCATGGCGCTGTACAATGAAAAAAAAAAAATAAATAAAATAAATAAATAAATAAATATATATATATATAATATATATATATATATATATATATATATATATATATAATTTGGGCGACTTAAACAATATTTATTAGAATACAATTTCGGAGCAAATCAATTTAAAGTTCCCGTCCAGGCAACAACCATTAAAAAAAACAAAAAAACTATACTCGCCTTTTTTCCTCTGCAGCAGCTCCGGCATCTCCGTATTTGCCAATGAGGGAGAACGAGCGATTCCATTCTCCATCGTTGGGCAGCCATAGGGGCGTCCATCAATGTAGCTTTAGGGCCCCCAACACATTGATAGCCTTAAAGGGGGCGTGACGCTGCCTTGGCAATGAATTGAGTAGGCGTGTGGGGACAACAAGGCTCTATGGACAATGGAAGATAGAATTGCTGGCCTTTCGCCATCGGTAAGTATGAAGATGATGGTGCTGCACAGAGGAGCTGTGGGGGGCAAAAGCTGAGTAAAGGTGTTTTTTTTTTTTTTTGTCAGAAGAATCCCTTTCCTGTAAGTTCCTGTAAGTTTCAGCCATTGTAACATTGGGCCTTGGTGCAGCCCCTTTGCCCCCATCTAGTGGTGAATATTCAGACATGACATGTTTAAAGCGGAACAAAATAGGGGGCTGGCAATAATAAAAATGTAATAATAATAATAACAAAAAGTAAATAATAATAAAAAGTGAATAGCAATCAAATAATATTACTATTATTTAATTATTATTAAATTATACAAATTATTAAATAATTAAATAATAAGAATATAATAATAAAAATTAAATAATAAAAATAATAAAAATTTAAAGAATTGCTGGCTTTTTGCCATCGATAAGTATAAAGATTATGGAGCTGCACAGAGGAGCTGTGGGGGGGGGGGCAAAAGGTGAGTAAAGGTGTGTTTTTTTTTTTTTGTTTTTTGTTTTTTTTTCTTTCTGAAGAATCCCTTTAAAATTCCTGTAAGTTTCAGCCATTGTAACATTGGGCCTTGGTGCAGCCCCTTTGCCCCCATCTAGTGGTGAATATTCAGACATGACATGTTTAAAGCAGGACAAAAATTAGAGGGCTGGCAATAATAAAAATTTAATAATAAAAAGTAAATAATAATAAAAACTAAACAACTAAATAATATTACTATTATTTAATTATTATTAAATAATAAAAATAATAAAAACTAAATAATAATTACATTATTAAATAATATTATTATTTAATTCTTATTAAATAATAAAAAAATATTAAATAATTAAATAATAAACATAATAAAAATTAAAAGAATTGCTGGCTTTTTGCCATCGGTAAGTATAAAGATTATGGAGCTGCACAGAGGAGCTGTGGGGGGGGCAAAAGGTGAGTAAAGGTGTGTTTTTTTTTGTTTTTTTTTTTCTTTCTGAAGAATCCCTTTAAAATTCCTGTAAGTTTCAGCCATTGTAACATTGGGCCTTGGTGCAGCCCCTTTGCCCCTATCTAGTGGTGAATTTTCAGACATGATTTAAAGCGGAACAAAATGTGGAATTTTAACTATCACTTTGATTCTTCTGATTTGGGATGTCCCGCTATGAACCTTTTTCCCGGTCCCACGGCCCGTGCGCCGGCTCTTGTCCAATTAGCGCCGTGCATATTAATGACTGGCAAATGGCTCTGTTTAGACAAAGGGCAGCAATAGGGGATGGGGCAGCCGCATCTCCAGTTTCTCTATAGACTGCTCCTGCGCCCGACCTATCTGAATGGCGGGGCGTGGGAGCGCGCCTCAGCCCAGAGATGCGTGCGCTGATGTTTACAAGGTGGGTTTTGCAGCGTTTCACACAGAGGGGGCATCCTGATTTGGGAAGGCCAGCAGCCGGCGCTTGAGTCCAAAGCCGGCCACCGGGTTTTTTTTTTATTTTTTTTTTTTAAATCCTTTAGAACTGAACAAAACCCACCCAGGTGAGCCCTGGAATCCAAAAGAGTTCAATGCTGGCTGCTGAACTGTCCCTGGGGCATCTCGAATTGGGATGCCCTGCTGTGTAAACGCGCCCCCCCCCCCCCCCCGTGGTGCCCGTAAACACTCACCTTTTTCTACTCTTACAGCTCTCATCCAATGAGAGCTGTCGTCTGTTGTTTGGCAAATTGCTCTCACTGTTGTCAATGGGGAGCACGCGCTACGCCTGGGGCTGTGCACAAACTACCACCCCAGCCATTCTGATAGGCTGGAATGGGAGCATGCATGCAGCCAGGGATGCAGCAGCACGCGCTCCCCTTTGAATTACCTACGGAAGAAGATGGCGCTATATAAATAATAAAATGTAAAAAAATTAAATAATAATAATAATGAAAATGTAATTAATAATAATTATAAAAATGTAATACCAATAATAAAAATTAAATATAATTAAATAATAATTAAATAATATAATAATAATAATAAAAATAATAAAAATAATAATAATAATTACATGCAAATTAAATAAAAAAAATAAAATTAAATATTATTTTATTATTATAATAAAAATTATTAAATAATAATAAGAAAATAATAATAAGAATGTAATAATAAAAATATAATAATAAAAATTAAATAATAATAAAAATAATACACTCTGATAAATAATACATTCAATTAGCCATTTGCCAAAAGCTCTCATTGGTCAAGAGCCCGCGCAAGCGCAACTGAATGAGGAAGAGGTGAGTTCAAAATGCATTTCTGGGGGGGCATCCCAATTCTAGATTACCTCGGTAGAACGGAACAAACCAGGGATAGTAAAAAGTTTTGTTCCGTTCAGCCAGTGTAACATTGGAACTTGGGGCAGCTCTTTGCTTCCATCTAGTGGTGAATATTCAGAATGGCAGGTTCAGGGTCTTTTTTTTTTTTTTTGCCTGAATTTGTTGTGTTATACCCTGTCCTGTCGCCATCAGGGGAATGCAGCAACAAGGACTGTCCCTTCCTGCACATTGATCCGGCATCGAAGATAAAGGATTGTCCCTGGTACGATCAAGGATTTTGCAAACACGGTAATGATCCCGTATCTTCCCTTCCTGGCAGGGCCGGCTCCAGATAAATGGGGGCACTTGGGCAAGAGAGTCTTAGTGGGCCCCAAAGTAGTGAGTCACATGATGTCCCCTTTCAGCTCCGCTGCCACAAATAGGTCGTCTCCTGCTGCTGATCGCCCTCCAGTCCTTGTCAGCTGTCACCTGTTTCTCGCCACCCTCTGAGCTTCCATCAGCTACCCTCCATTCTATGCCACCTTCTCCATTGTTGCTGATCATCCCCTGTTGCTGAGGTCAGCCATGAGCAGCTCTGCACACAACACCCGGCATTCGGTGGTTCGGGTCCACTGTAGAATAATACCATGGCCAAGTGTGAGCCTAAGTGGGCCCCTGAAGATGCCAGGGCCCCTGGCAATTGCCCAGGTTTGCTCTGTGCTGGCGCTGGCCCTGCTTCCTGGTATCTGCTTTTGGCCACAGCTCTGCGTTCCAGAGACCGACGACTTTTTGGTGGAGCTACTCTTCCTAAGCGAGGGAACCAGAATCTATCGTGACTTAAGGTGGCTCAAAACCCACGTCCCAACGGCCCTGAAATCTGCAAGATTCCAGGGCTGCTGAAATCCCCCCCCCCCGCGGCATCCAGAATTGGGATGCCCGGCTATGTGAACCCCCCCAGGTCGCCCAGCCATTGTGAATGCATACCTCCCAACTTCTAAAAATGTGAAAGCGGGACAAGCCATGCCCCCGGCCACACCCCCGTCACGCCCCGGCCACACCCCCGTCACGCCCCGGCCACACCCCCGTCACGCCCTCCAGCTCCAGCAATGTCGGCTGCCTTCACCCCTGCATGCGTACGTTTTTTTTATCCCCAACCCAGCATACCATCCACCCACCCCCCCGTGCGCCCGCCCCACTCTCTCACCCCACACGCCAGGAAGCTAGTATCTTCACGCTGGCGTCGTTGCGGCCCTGGGCACACTGCCACAGAGCAGGGCGTCCCGGGACATTTGTTAACGTTCCGGGACCGCGGGATTCTTTGCGCAAATCGGGACAATCCCGGGAAAATCGGGACAGTTGGGAGGCATGGTGAATGGCCGACGCATATAGTGCGCTTGGATCCGCTCGAGCTTATACGAGCTATTAGACGAAGGGGCGGGAGCGGATACGAGAGTGCTGATTGGATGAGAGGGACCTGGAATGGGTGAGTGAGATTGGGTGACCTGGGGGGGTTTTACACAACGGGACATCCCAATTCTGGATGCCCCGGGGGGGGGGAGGGAATCTTATAGATTTCAGGGCCGATGGGGCATGGGTTTTGGTCCTTCTTTAAAGAAATATCTGTTTATATATTTTTAATTTCTCTTTTAGACTATCCTTTCCCTGAGGGCACCCCCGCTGCGGATGCCCCGCTGCGTGAACCCCCCCCCCCCCCCCAGATCGCCACAGCAACTCACCTTATCCCGGTCCCATGGCGCTACTAAGAGCAGCAGCTCTGACGGCCGCATCCTCCGCCTCCCTCTAACGTAGAGCGTGCCCACGCCGGCCATTCACAAATGACTGGTGCCAGCACGCACTGCTAGAGGGGAGCAGAGGATGCGGCCGTTAGAGCCGCTGCTCGTAGATGCGCCATGGGATCGGGATAAGGTGAGCTGGCAGCGGTGATCTGGGGGGTTTCACTCTGTGAGGCCCCCCCCCCCCGATCGGGGTGCCCACGGGGAAAGGACCAAACCCAGAATACTCAAAATCCTGGGTTTTGGTCCACTTTAAAGGGGAGCTACAACCCCCTCCCTGCGAGTCACACACTCCCCGATCGGGGTGCCCATGGGGAAAGGACCCAAACCCAGAATAGTCAAAATCCTGGGTTTTGATCCACTTTAAAGGGGAGCTACAACCCTCTCCCTGCAAGTCTATAAGACTTTTGGAGGCGGGGTTGCCTGACCTCGTTGTCATTTCGGGATGCCCCACAGTGTGAAACCCCCCTGGACCGTCCAATTCACTCACCTTTTCCACAAGCCTTGGCCGCCGCATCTCCAGTGGCCCTGGAATCTTCTATTTTTCAGGGTCGATGGGGCATGGGTTTTGGTCCTCTTTAAAGAAATGTCTTGTTTTGTTTTACTTTCTCTTCTCCCATCTATGCCTCAGGACCTTCCTGCAAACACCGCCACACCCGCCGAGTGATATGCATGAACTACCTGGTCGGCTTCTGTCCGGAGGGCCCCAGATGTAAATATGCCCAGTAAGTGCTAGAAGTGTGCTGCTCCAAAGAGCGGGGGGCGCACCATTAATGAGGCCGGGTGAGGCAGCCGCCCCCAGATGGCGCCATCTAGAGGGGGCTCTCCAGAGATTTAAAAAAAAAAAAGGGTTTTCTAATTGTGAAGGTTCTGATTCATCCAGCTCAAACAATAGCTACAGTTATAAATCAAGGCAACTGTATTTTTCTTGAAGGCTTTTTGCTAGTAATGCGGCCCGCTTTCTCATTGGCCTGACCCATAATCCTTTGCTTGAGGCGGTTGTTAAAGGACAGCAAATTAACATTCAAATAGTAGTCTAACATCCTGCCATGTCTATAAGATAACAGACCAAGCCCCATAAGCCAGGACCTCGGAGGAGACTGATTACTGAAAGCTGCAAGATGATTGGACAGTGTAGCCAGGCAGTGGGAAAAGCAAGCAGGATGCTCGGCTGCATAGCTCGAGGCATCACCACTAGGAGGAGGGAGGTTGTGATGCCTCTGTATAGAGC
Organism: Gastrophryne carolinensis; assembly: GCA_027917425.1. Classification (NCBI taxonomy): domain Eukaryota; kingdom Metazoa; phylum Chordata; class Amphibia; order Anura; family Microhylidae; genus Gastrophryne; species Gastrophryne carolinensis. The sequence continues at coordinate 185,969,553 of CM051243.1, forward strand.
CCTGGTGAGGCCACAGCTAGAATACTGTGTGCAGTTCTGGAGACCTTACCTGCAAAAAGACATTATTCAAATAGAACGTGTCCAAAGGCCGGCAACGAAAATGGTGGAAGGACTTAAACTTAAAACTCATCAGGAGAGACTTAAAGAACTTAATTTGTACAGTCTGGAGGAAAGAAGGGAGAGGGGGGACATGATTGAGACCTATTATTTTACAGGAAGAGTAGTAGATGCCGGGAACAAACTTCCAGCAGAGGTGGTTGAAAAATCAACAGTCACTGAATTTAAACATGTCTGGGATAAGCCTCCATCTAGCCCAAGATACAGAGAACATACAGTATACACATAAGATACAGAGAACATACAGTATACACATAAGATACAGAGAACATACAGTATATACATAAGATACAGAGAACATACAGTATACATATAAGATACAGAGAACATACAGTATACACATAAGATACAGAGAACATACAGTATACACATAAGATACAGAGAACATACAGTATATACATAAGATACAGAGAACATACAGTATACACATAAGCTACAGAGAACATACAGTATACACATAAGATACAGAGAACATACAGTATACACATAAGATACAGAGAACATACAGTATATACATAAGATACAGAGAACATACAGTATACACATAAGATACAGAGAACATACAGTATACACATAAGATACAGAGAACATACAGTATACACATAAGATACAGAGAACATACAGTATACACATAAGATACAGAGAACATACAGTATACACATAAGATACAGAGAACATACAGTATACACATAGGATACAGAGAACATACAGTATATACATAAGAGCAGACTACGTGGAGCATATGGTCTCCTTCTGCCGTCACCCTTCTATGTTTCTGTTTTCTGTTTCCAAAAATACAATAGACTATATTCACATCTAGCCGGCAACAAGCTGCAGGTCACTTACTTTTGAAAAGAAATCCTTGAATTCCTAATTAGGTTGGAGGCAGACATTCAATACACGTTGGACACTTGGGCATTAGATGATATTTCTGGGAAGCGTTGTAGCTCCTTAAATATGTCTCATATATTGATGAGAGAGTCTTATTCGGGACTATAAGGCCTTTCATTTGATACCAACATGGCATATATATATATATATATATTGTCCAGAGCCTGATAATCCACATGGTATCAGACTTTGTATGATGTGTATTTGATGTTTGGGTTCATTTAACTAAGAAATTAATGGGGATCGTGAATTTCTTGGTTACAATATGATAACATGCATATTGTGGGAGTTATACCCTTTATAAAATATATATCTAATCTCATAAAGGCCGAGTGGGGCAGATCTTGGCAGACACCCCCACGAGGCGGGGAATGCTCAATTCAAGAAGATAGGTGAGTCCATGATTGTGCACCACCGGCAATTATAATCATTTATTGTCTGTTTTAAAATAAGCGCCCAATAGAGCCATATACGGCACTGGGTCCGGGTAACCATTAATTTGGTAACCAGGAAGAGAAAAAATCTCCAATAACCTTGGAGATTTTTGAGGCCTAATCAGCAAGAAGCAATGATACTGGTTGTTGCTGGTTTGATTAACTGGTAGAAATACCACCCTCAAACATCCCTAACTCTAACCAACCAACTATTTTCCCCAGCCTCAACAAGCTCATCTTGAAGAATTACCTGCAACGCTAACCTAATCTTCTAACTAGCTATTTTTTCCTCCATTAACATTTTTTTCCACTAACCTTCACTCCCCTTTACAGCGCACCTAATACTTACCTACTTCCTTAAGTACTTATAGGAACAGGAAAGTAAACAGCCACTTCTAATTATCCAAAGGACAGGTTCGCCTCACTCAGGTGCAGCTAAACCCAATTTTCTATCTTTGCGCTGAAACAAACACAAATACCTCTACTGTAACAAATTAGTGGCCGCTGGGCTGATATGATTATAAATTGTCCAGAGCCTGATAATCCACATAGTATCGGACTCTGTATGATATGTGTTTGATGTTTAGGTTCATTTAACTAAGAAATTAATGGGGATCATGAATTTCTTGGTTACCATATGATAACATGCATATTGTGGGAGTTATACCCTTTATAAAATATATATCTAATCTCATAAAGGCCGGATGGGGCAGATCTTGGCAGACACCCCCCACGAGGCGGGGAATGCTGGCCACTCCCCCTAGTTTTCAATAGATTAGGAAGCTGCATGATTAGTCAGACACAATGGATGGGCCCCTTACCAGGATGAAGCAACCATGATGGCCATGAAGTGCTAAGTATCTTAGCAAGGAATAAATCGGCCCGGGAATCTTGTAGATTCCTAGGCAGATCTCCTTGGGTTTTGGCCTACTTTAAAGCCATCGTATACCCATACCCACAGGCTGGCAATCATGTGACTGACGTATTTCCCAATGGGCTTACAAATCAAACCTGAATGGTTTTGGTTGGTCACCTGATCGGCTGCCATTTGGTGGCATACACCATGAATGAGGAAGTGGTGACATTGATTATAGTGCCGCTTTAAAGTGGACCTATCACCACTGCGACTAGACACCCCTGAATCGAGATGCCTTACTGCATGAGCCCCAATCGCCTGCAAACCCCTAACCTTCCGCCGGTCCCTGGCCGTGATCTCGGGTTGTGGCCGCATCCCTGCAGCTGTGCTCCCACGCCCAGCCATTCAGATAGACCATACGCGCATGAAGGCGCATTCCACAGGGAAACCAGGGATGCAGCCAAACCTCCTTTACGACAGTCAATTGTATGCACGGCATGAAGTTCTGACAAGCGATTGCGCCGTGGGAGCGGCGAAAATGTGAGTGGAGTGGGCTATCTGGGGGGTTTCACACAGAGGGGCATCCAAAATCAGGATCCCCCCGGGGCAAAGACCTATTACCGGGGTAATGTAAATCCTGATGATGGGTCCACATTATAGAGGAACAACCCTCCCAAGTCTATAACAATCTTGGGACGGTGGTCTACCTCTGACTTGGGATGCCAGCTGAGTGAAACCACAGAGTCACCTGATCTACTTACCTCTTCCCCCAAGCCGTAGGTGCACAGCCACATGCCCACTCTAGCTAGATGCCCACTCATGCTGGGCCTTCCTCAATGGCTGGGCGGACCCACATCTAGAGGCAAGGCGGCCAGCGGCTTTGAGGGAATCTGAATGGAACGAGCGCACGTGATCGGCCGAGCCAGCGCATGCGCCCTGGGAATAAGGAAAAGGGTGAGTTTATGGGCGATCCCGGGGTATACACAGTGGGGCACCCCAAATTTCCCTTTGATGGGCTCCAAGAATGATTTTTTTCAGACGGACCTAAGGTGTTCCAGCTCGATGCTCCACCCATTATTCTGAGTTGGTAGGCGGAGCCATGCAAATCATCTGACTTTTTATTAATTTTTTTACGCTATCCCAATGACTCGAAAAGACATTGAGCAAGCCAGTGGAAATGTCCTCAAAAGTCCGGTTGCCTTGATTTATCACTACAGATATAGTTGTTTTAATAATATTCACCCCGTCCTATCAGTTTAGTAAAATTTTGTATTTTATTTCCTGCAGCCCTAAAGCAGATTTGGTTCTACGCAGTCCCGACCACCCCAAGGTTAGTAACAATGTATCACTACCATCTGCACCTACCTGTTCACCTGCCTACCCATACAGGTGTCTGTTCAGCCAATCACATGGCAGCCATACAGTTATCCGGGCAGCCATACAGGTATCCAGTTAGGCAATCACATGGTAGCCTTACAGTTATCCGGGCAGCCATACAGGTATCCAGTTAGGCAATCACATGGTAGCCATACAGTTATCCAGTTAGGCAATCACATGGTAGCCATACAGTTATCCGGGCAGCCATACAGGTATCCAGTTAGGCAATCACATGGTAGCCATACAGTTATCCGGGCAGCCATACAGGTATCCAGTTAGGCAATCACATGGTAGCCTTACAGTTATCCGGGCAGCCATACAGGTATCTGGTCAGCCAGTCACATGGCAGCCATACAGTTATCCAGGAAACCATACAGGTATCTGGTCATCCAGTCACATGGCAGCCATACAGTTATCTGGGCAGCCAATCACATGGCAGCCATATAGGTATCCGGGCAGCCATACAGGTATCCAGCCATGCAATCACATGGCAGCCATACAGGTATCCAGTCAGCCAACGACATGGCAGCCATATAGATATTCAGGCAGCCAAATGGGTATCTGGTCAACCAATCACATGGCAGCCATACATTTATCCAGGCAGCCATACAGGTATCCAGTCAGGCAATCACATGGCAGCCATACAGTTATCCGGGCAGCCATATAGGTATCTGGTCAACCATTGACATGGCAGCCATACAGTTATACAGGCAGCCATACTGGTATCCAGTCAGGCAATCACATGGCAGCCAAATAGGTATCCGATCAGCCAATCACATGGCAGCCATACAGGTATCCAGTCAGGCAATCACATGGCAGCCATACAGTTATCCGGGCAGCCATATAGGTATCTGGTCAACCATTGACATGGCAGCCATACAGTTATAAGGGCAGCCATACAGGTATCCAGTCAGGCAATCAGATGGCAGCCATATAGGTATCTGATTAGACAATCTCATGGCAGCCATATAGGTATCCGGTCAGGCAATCACATGGCATATAGGTATCCGATCAGCCAATCACATGGCAGCCATATAGGTATCCGATCAAACAATCACATGGCAGCCATATAGGTATCCGGTCAGGCAATCACATGGCAGCCATATAGGTATCCAGTCAGGCAATCACATGGCAGCCATATAGGTATCCAGTCAGGCAATCACATGGCAGCCATATAGGTATCCAGTCAGGCAATCACATGGCAGCCATACAGGTATCTTGTCAGCCAATCACATGGCAGCCATATAGGAATCTGGGCAGCCATACCTATCCTATCTATAGTTTTTCTACTTATTCCCTCTCCTTCCTTTCTTTCCTTCACTTTTTCCCCCTATATTCATTTATTCTCTTGCTCTCTGTCTGTCTGTGTCTCTCTCTCCCTGTCTGTCTATCTCTCTCTCTCTGTTCCTCCCCACCTTATTTCTCTTTCCTTCCCACCTTCCTCCTCCCTTTCTTTTTCTTTCCTTCCTTACTTCCCACCTTCCTCCTCCCTTTCTTTCTTTTCATCTTTCTTTTCTTTCGTTCCTTTCTTCCCTTTTCCTCCTTTCTTTGTTTTATTATTTAATGTGTTCCTTTCTTTCCTCTCTTCCTTGCTTACTGTCTTTCTTCCTTTCCTTCCGTTTTTCTTTTTCCTTTCCTTATTCGTTTTTCTCTCCTTCCTATCTGTTCTTCCTTAGTTTAATAAATAGTCTGCATCCCGCTGATCTAACGCATTGCTCCATGACTCCTCGACAGATCGCCATCGCCCCACAGAGGCTGCCGGTCCCCTCCCTGCCTTGTGACCCGGAGCCTATTATCAAGGCCCAACCTCTGACCATTGAGCTGCCTCACCTGTCGCACCTGACCGTGATCACCATGATGCAGGAGCGACTGCGCAGGATGCAGGAGAACCACTGCGGGGGTCTGAGGCCGCTGGAACAGGTCACCTGCTTCAAGGTAAGAGCCCGGCCCCCACTCACCTGAGCTGCACTATCAACCGAGGTTCTAAATAGAGAATAAAACGCAAAAGAAGGTTAAAAAGACAGAGAGATCTCTGTCTAATGTGAATCAAGTGCACTACCGTTACACTATTTTACGGCGTTCCACTAACCTGAATTCATAGCAAACAGAAGCCAACCACCAACAGACAAATGGTTAACTGTGGGCCCGGGCACTGATGAGAGAAGTAAACGTATTGCACATACTCCCCCGGAGACTAAAAACGTAAAATATATTAATTTAGATGCTGGGGAATAATTTTTAAGGGTTTGGGCTTTTCATTAAATCGGGCTGAAGGTCCGGTTTAAATCTGCAGCATACGCGTACCCAGCCCTCCTCTCCCCCTCAGATCCACCATTAGCATTCTAAATTTTAATATGCAGAGCGCACTTTTTTTACTTACTATAGCAGTAATGTTAGCGCCCCCCCCTGCAGTGGCCACCCTAGGCACCAGCCTAGGTGTTACCTAATGGGTAAATGGTGCCCTGGAGTTAGGTAAGTTCCCCTCTTCTTCTTTTTTTTTTTTTTTTTTTTTTTTTAATATTCTCTTACAGAGGTACTTTCTTTTTATTTTTGCAGTGTGGAGAGCGGGGCCACTACGCCAACAAGTGCAGCAAAAGCCGCTATGGCCTGCTGATAAGGAAATAGCTGCACATCCCCCCCCCCCGCTCTGAATCGGCCTTTTCGGACACCTGAGGGTTTAAAACAAGGAAAAGCTTCTCTACAAAACCAGGACCTTTCTCATCTGTAAAATAACCCACATCTGCCATCTTTTTAACCATCCTGCTTCTTAAAGAAGAACTCAAACTTTCATGTGAGTAGAGGCCAGAACATTTTAGCTCCGCTTCCTGTTTTGAGCCATGGGTGTTGCCAACAAACAGGAAGTTCTGCTTACAAGAAAGTAATGGAGAGAACAAAAAAAATGGGTTGGGGCAAATATTTTTTCAAAATGTGTTACCTCTTGTTGACCGTCTTATGAACACAACTTCCTACAGGTGGCACAAGAGACAGGAAGTGACACAGCTAAAACAGACTGACCCGGGACAACTTCCTGTTTCCACCCAGATGTGACACAGGAAACAGGAAGTGGTCTGAAATTCACTTACTGGTGATAAACAGACTGACAGACAACTTCCTGTTTTGAGCCATGGGTGTCGCCAATGAACAGGAAGTTCTGCTTGCATAAAAGTAATGGGGGAAGAAAAAAAAATTGTACCTGTATAAAAATAGACTGACCCGGGGCAACTTCCTGTTTTGAGCCATGGGTGTTCCCAATGAACAGGAAGTTCTGCTTGCATAAAAGTAATGGGGGAAGAAAAAAAAATTGTACCTGTATAAAAATAGACTGACCCGGGACAACTTCCTGTTTCCACCCAGAGGTGACACAAAGGATAAAAATTAACTCTGATCCGTGACAACTTCCTCTGTTGAGCCTTGGGTGTCGCCAATGAAGAGGAAGTTGTGCTTACATAAAAGTAATGGGGGGGAGGAAAAAAATAGGGTTGGGGCAAATAATTTTTTGCTAATTTTTGTGCCTATGAGACTTCTGGAGGTGACACAAAGCACAGGAAGTTGTCCCGGGTTGGTCAATTTTTTATCTGCATCCCCAGTGAGGGTTTTCACGTCTCTTCCATAAGTGACAGGGAATTGCCTCACCGGGAACACAGATGAAAATGGACCGACACGGGACCACTTCCTATTTCCACCCAAATGAGACACTATGGACAGGAAGTGATGTGAAATCTCCTTCCTTCAAAATATTGTACTTATTGTAATCGTCTTATGAACACAAATTACTAGAGGTGATACGAGAGACAGGAAGTGGCGTGAAATCAACTCGCGGATAAAAACAGACTGACCTGGGACAACTTCCTGTTTTGAGCCAAGGGTGACACCAATAAACAGGAAGTTCTGCTTGCACAAACGTAATGGGGAAATAAAAAAAATAGGTTTGGGGCAAATAATTTTTCCAAATTTTCATACCTGTATAAAAATAGACTGGCCTGGGATAACCTCCAGGTTTTGAGCCACGAGAGTCACCAATGAACAGGAACTTCAGCTTACATACAAGTAATAGGGGAGAAAAAAAAAATCGGGGCAAATTATTTCTCTATGAGACTTTCTGGAGGTGACACAAAGAACAGCAAGTGACGTGCAATCTCACCGTGGACACCCATAAATACAAATCTGACTCGGGACAACTTCCTGTTTCCATCCAGAGGGGACACAAAGGACAGAAAGTGATGTGAAATCTCCTCACCGGGAAACTGATAAAAATAGACTAACCAGGTCTGCTCTGTCTAAAACTGAAATAGACTGGTCCCTATGACCACAGGGGCAGATCTTTAAGGCTTCGAGGACATCTGGTCACCTGAGTGCAAATATACCGATTTGATTGATTAAATATTCTTTTGCAGTTTAACCGTTTGTTGCCTGTTAATTATGTATATTGATGCAGTAGTCCGGGGGGCGCTATTTTAAAGCGGACCTACAAAATCTGAAGTTTTCACCCTTCCCCCTCAAGTTTTTGCATTCTGATTTGGGGGTGTGACAGTTCCAACCCCTCCCCCTCCCTTCCGGATCGCTGTACATTCACCTGAATACCCCCCATGGCATATATACAGGCCTCCTCCAATTACCATCCCTTTCCGTCCCAGTACCTCGGCGATGCAACCAGTTTGGATGTGGCAATTTTTGAAATAACCGATTGGCTGCTTTCAGGATTTCCGGTTTCCCTGTAGTTTGTGGAATTACGTTTTGGGATGCTCCTGTGTGTAAAACCTCCAGGAAAGCTGAGTATTCTTAACTGTCTGGTGGTCCCTCCAAGCATACATGGGTTCTCCTACCATTAGAATAGATTTCTGGGTGACACAATATATTCTGATTGGCTGGCGTCACCCGACAATCTATTCTGGATGACGGGGAGCACACATTAGCAGAGGGGGCGCCGTTAATGCCACCAAAGCCCACACTTGCACCCGTGGGATCGCCAGATTGATTGGTATACAGCAGGGGTACTCAACCACTTCATGTGAAGGTCCTTTTAAAGGCATCCGGTAAGAGGTGAAGGTCTGGGCGGAGGGGCGGATAGTTAGAAATCAGCCCACTGGGAGAGGGGCTTCAGATTCCCTAGGCAAAACTAAAAAAAATAAGCACAGGAATGGATGGGGCATAGAGACTGGGCTGGATAGGGCAGAGTTGACAGGACAGGGATTGGATGGGCAAAACTGGGAGGGCAGATATGGATGGTGCAGAGAGACTGGGCTGGATGGGGCAGAGCTGAGGGGATAGGGGCAGAGCTGGGAGGACGAGAGGGTGGGACAGGGATAGGTGGGGCTGAGCTGGGACAGGGGGAAAGGATTGGGTGGGGCAAAGAGACAGAGAAACAAAGTTTGTGTGTACTTTGCAATGCTACTTTCTGCCAGTGCAGTACTTAATATTGCAATGCTAGGTGCCAGGGAGCCATGACACTGGCAGGGAGACTAAGCACTGCATCGCTGATCAAGGGGGCAGCTCTGAGCACGGCAACTGAGTGCATGGCTGTCAGGGCAGGGGTCCGGAAATCTGTCAGGGCAGAGGTCCGCCAGTTGACTATCACTGGTATATAGCTTGAGCGGCAGGATTTCACACAGTGGGGCATCCCAAATCCGGATGCCCCAGGAAAATACTGTGTTTTGGTCTTTTTAATAATGTCCGACTTATAGTAAACCTGGTTCAGGGCTGTAGCAGTGGTGGCAGTTAGTTTTAAAACCAAACTACCACCCGTTTTTTACAAAACAGGTTTTGTTCCCTGCATAGTGAGGGCATCCTGATTATTGATGCCCCTTCACACTGTAATGCTGGTAAAAGACAAAATCTTACCTTTCCAATTGCTACCCCAAGGAAACTGCGCCCCACAATTGGCTGCCACGGTCCAAGAGAGCAATATGAAAGGCAAGGTTTTGTCTTTAACCGAGGATGCCCCCCTGCACAGGGAATAACACCCATTTGGTTAAAGTGACATGGGGACATCGGAGCCCCTCTTTATATAACCTTCACAATTCTTCCATGTATGTTTTTGGCGAGTTTCTGCTTTAATTTTTTTGCAGGATGTCAGAATAGCCTCCCATAGCTGCTGTTTTAATGGGAAATGCCTTCCACCCTCTTTATCTTTTTGCTTGAGCATCCTTTAAAGGATAGGGTTGAGGGCACTGGAGCAAGGGGCCACACTAGACCAGAGTGTCTCTCCTTTTATGTCATAGAACCAGGACTGTTCCTCTTGTTCCCCAGCAGAGTGCGCCAAGGTTTCCCATGCGCTCGCATTTTCGCACTAGGGGCAGTAAGCGCGCGATTATGCACGAGCATTTGTGAACTGTGTAATTCAATGGATTCATGCACATGTGCGATTATGCACGACCATGCGCATTGCAAACGCGCGAAAATGCAATCGCTTTTGCGCATGCGCCTTTAGATACTGGCGAGCCATGAGCTCCATTGCCAGTTGGTCACTTCTCCTGCCTGTTCCTGAGTTTGTCCTCATCCTTGTGTACCGACCCGGCTTGATCCTGACTACGCTCCTGCTCTCCGGACGACCTCGGCCTGTTTACGACTTTGATCCTGTTCTGCCTGCCCACAACCTCGGCTTGTTTACGACTTTGATCCTGTTCTGCCTGCCCACGACTTCAGCTTGTTCCACGCTTCCAATCCAGCTCTGGTCTGTCTCCTAACCAGAACTTGGCAAAACCCACACCTAGGTTGCCTGACCTGGTGCCTTCTTGCAGCCCAGCCTATCCTCACCTTTAGAGACTCTAGTAAAAACCAGGTTGGTCCTTAAATTCCAGGCTTCCCGGTCAAAAGGGAGCCGGTTCTTAGTCTCCGCAATCAGGGTTCACACCCGGTAGTCTGACACCATAGCAGCCAACGACTGTGTTGGCAACTGATTGTATACGACACTCTTTCAGCGTGCAGGAACAGCGACTGTTCATTTAGCAATAATTGGGAACATAAACGTGTGCATGATACATCGGCAAGATATCTCAACATGGAGCAAAGGAAACGGCTCCTTTTTGTTAGCAGGTTAAACACATGATGCATACAGTCACACAGTCTGCCTAAGATTTCCTTTTTTTCTTTGAACTAACTTTGTCAATAGCAAAACAAGCAGACGGTCACATACAGGATGTAGTTGTTGCATTAAAGCTATTCCAACACCCCCAGTCAAATGCCACTTATCCTGTTAATCCCATTGCGTTTCTTGAAGACCCATTTACACCCTATTGCTTTCTTGCCTTGTGGTAGCTCAATAAGCTTCCATGTCTGGAGTTGAAGAGACTCCATCTCTCCAGCTTTAATCCACTTCTGCTTCTCGTGGACAGGAAGTTGTTGCATCTGCAGCCAAGACCATGGCTCTGGTTCTAGAAGTGTTCTGACCAAATAAGGAAGGCGCTTATCTGGTATTTCTTTTGGCCTCTCAGTTCTCCTTACTGGAGGCTGACTTCTCTTCTATACTTTCCTTGGTGGTTTCAGAGCTTATCCAGACTTTTGTTCTTTCCCTTTCAGGATCTGGAGCTTGTGGCTGAGATTGTTGTTCTTTTTTCTTTGGTTGAATTACAAAATGTAAGTGATACAGAGTTCTCATCAATCACTACATCTCTGCTGAGTGTTACTATGTTGGTCTCTGTGTGCATTCTTTTTTTTTTTTATCCCTTTTTGAGTTTCACTTTATCCAACCAGTACCCCTTCTTTAGCATGAGATTCCCAACGTTTTTCTTTGGGAGCATGTACAAATGTTTTGCTTCCAAATATCCTGAGGTGTTTCAGGTCAGGCTTCTTGCTGTTCCATAGCTCATATGGAGTTTTGCTTGTAGCTCTACCTGGCAGTATGATTTGAAGATGGCACACTGTCATGGTGGCTTCCCCCCAAATTGTTTTAGGTAGATTTGCATCAAACAACATACTTCAAGCACTTTCACAGAGCGAGTGGTTCTTTCTCTCTGCAACACCATTTTGTTCTGGCTTGTATAAAACGGTAGTATAGAACATGATTACTTTCTTTTTCTAAATGATTTGCACCTTTCCACTTGTATATTCAGTTCCATTATCTGCACACAGGGCTTTTGGCATTCTTCCAAACACTATAGCAAGATATTCTTCAAGTTTCTGTGACACTTCACCTTTGCTGTGCAGCGGGTAGACAATTGTGTACCTGGAAAAATTATCAATAAATGTGAGATATCTCTTCCTGCCGGGGGTTTGAACACTTATTGGGCCACATACATCTATGTGTATCAAATCCAGTAGCTGTGCAGATCTAGTGCTGCTATTTTAAGAATTTTCTGAACAATTTCCCTTTAAGACAACTTATGCATTTTCGTCCATCACTTGACTGCATTGGTCTGCAAGCTGTTGTTTGAGCTAGCTTCTTTACTGCTTCTGTGTGTCTATGCCCAGGATGTCTGTGCCATACGTGGATACAGTTTTCACGCAGATCTGGTCTAGCATTGTACACACTTTCTTTGCAGTTTAGCTGATAAAATTCCCCTTTAATTTCTTCTGCTAGAGTGTGTCCATCCTTTGAAATGATGCAGCTGTCATTCCCCTGTTTAGTGAGCTTTCAAGACTGGGAACATATAACACATATGGTTTGTGATGGGGAAACGGGACAGAGGATATAACCATTCCCCACACCTTCTGAAATCATATAGTGACCATTAGCTAAGATGACTCATTCAGATTTGCTTTCATTGAGGTTAGAGAAAAGTTTTTGTTGTTTGTCGTATGGCTTGTGGCACCTGAGTCAATACCCCATGCATTCCTTGCAGCTGTGCCTGTGTTTAAACACGGCTTTGATACATTCATCAGCCCCAATAAATTTAGGAGCATCAGCGCCCTCCACACACTTTCCAAACCCAGCAGTTGCAGTTCGGTTTAGGCTTTAGGTGGCCACGCTTTTTACACACACAAGATTCACAAGTTCTCTTTGGATAGCTCTTTGTTTTAGAGAGACCCTTTGTCTGTAATGCTGCCTCTGCTCTGGATTCATTACTTTTGCTTGGAAACTCTGCTTTTCTCTTGTACTCATCAACAAGTTTGCCTTTACCTCTAGTGTGAGCTCATTATCTGGCCGGGCATTTAGTGCAGTGACGAGTGTGTCTTAATTTTCAGGAAAACCACTTCCTTCTCAAATTGGGATGCCCCACTGTGTAAGCCCCTCCCCAGATCACCCTGTTTACTCACCTCCTCCCAGTCCTATTGTGCATGCACAGAGTCTCGTCCAATCACAGCCATTTGCGGAATGACATATGCAGGGCAAACGCCTCTGATAAGATAAGGACCAGGAAGAAGTGAGTTAACAGGGCGATCTGGGGGGATTCGCACAGCGGAGCATCCCGAATTGGGAAGGCCCGCCCACAGTGGGCCTGGGAACCATTGACCCCAATAAAAGTGGTCCCTGGTGCTAAGGTTTAGGGACCACCGATCTATAAGACACTTAATTTGCATAACTTCCAATAACTTGGAAAGAGTCACTGTTAAAGAGTTAAAGAAGAATGTATAAACTTTATTAAATTAAATATGAAACCTGTTAAAGTCAGTAAACATTTGGAAGGAGACGTGCCATTGCTGCCTTCCTAGGTGTTGGCGCTGTGTCACACCACACCCTCCTCCTGCTACCTAAACCCTCCCTGGCAACCAGAGATTTCGGACTATGCTGGCAACAAGCGTGATTAAAGCAGATCTAAACCCTAGGGATGGTGCCAGAGACACTAAACTAACCTCGTCTGACCCCCTCACGCCATCAGTGAGCCCTGCATTAGTGAAAAACTCACCTTTTCCCAGCAGAACTGCAATCCATGGGGGACAGGAAACTTAGGTGTCCACCGCACTCCAAACAGGGGGCATGCCGCACTGCAGAAGCTCATGGCTCCATTAGGAAAAAGGTGAGTATAGATTTGGGGCCCACAGGCAGCAGAAGTTGGTGTCTTTGCGGAAGTGGATCCTACCAAGGACAGAGCAATAAAGTGGACCTAAACTCTGTCTTTTGGTCTTTGCCTTGGGCCTCTGCTGTGTGACACCTAAAAAAAAAACGCCCCTTTCCCCAGCCCCACGGCAGATGCGCGGGCTCTCGTACCATAATGAGCCGTAAGGCGTATTACTGATCAGCGTAATGGAGCGACCGCATCCCCAGCGCCACCGTGGCTGAGGCATGCTTCTGTCACCGGCCGATCTGAATGGCTGCACAGTGGGGAGTTTAGGTCTGCTTTAAGCATGACTATTGCAGCTGCAGCCACAAGCTGTTACCCCGGGGCAATCAGGCGCCGCAGAGTTACACCCGGAAGGTGTAAATATTTGTTCTCATTTACCAGGCTCCCGCATAGTAAATAAGAGAAACCTCTTTGGTACACACAAGAAATCGGCCAGGAACTGGCTCATTTAAAGCAGACCCAGGATTTTTCACCCTCCTGGGTTTTGGTCTGCATTACAGGGGCATCCCGCAATACAAGCTTCAATGACTAAAGGCGCACTCCCACGCCCAGACATTGATCGGGGAGGGGGTGTGAGAGCACTTCCCAGAGCAGAGCCGGGGATGTGGAGCCACCGAAAAAAGGTGAGTGTTACAGCGACCTGTGGGGGAGGAGTGTTTGTTTCACAGCAAGGCATCCCAAATCAGGATGGGGGGAGGCCCTGGAGTCTTTTAGAATCTAGGGCCGGCCCTAATGGGTTTCGTTCCGCTTTAAAATACACTAAAACTCAGTATTTTGGCTATCCTGGGATTGGTCCTTTCCTCGGGGGCATCCTGTTTTGGGATGCCCAGCTAGGTGAGACCCCTGAGAAAACGTATCTTCCCGATGGTCTCGCAGCTCTCTCATCTAACCAGCGTCGTATGCCATACAGAGCAAGCGGTGCACTCCTGCCCCCCCCCCCAGTCTATATCTGAATAGCTATGCGTGGGAGTGTGCCTCACTCGCGAGGTGCTGGGGATACATTCGTGGGTGCCCCGTAAAAGGTTAGCTTTGCAAGTGACCACACAGTGGGGCATCCCGATTTGGGGTAGGCAGATCGGGCAAAAAAAAAAAAAATCCTCACTAGGCTGTCGGTCCCATGGCGCTTATCATTAATATGCACGGCAAAGTCGGAGGGGAAGCGGCCGCACCCCCCTGTGGTGCGCTCCCACCACCATATGAATAGTGCGTCTCGGGATGCTGTGAATGCACTGTGGGAAAGGTGAGTGTTGCAGGTGATCCCGTGGGGGAGGCGCGGGCTTCACACAGCGGGGCATCTCATTTCGGGATGTCCCAAGGAATAGGCAGACGACCATCCCTGGAGTCTTCAGGCCTTTTTAAAGGATCTTGGGAGTGCTGTAGTGCAATAGAGGACCGCAGCTTAGTGGTATTTCCGCCAGCGGTCCTGCCCTGGAAGAGAAAAAGGGAAAAGTTAAAAGAGAACCCCGGGCAGAGCCTGGGCACAGGATATGTGGGCTGGCTGTATGTGTGTGTAGAGAGAGACATAGATACAGAGATACAAAGATGGATGGATGGATGGATAGATAGAGATATACATAGATAGATAGACATACACAGATAGACATATATATATAGATAGACATACACAGATAGACAGATACATAGAGAGACATATACATAGATAGATAGACAGATACATAGATAGAAAGACATACACAGATACATATATAGACATACACAGATAGACAGTATATATATATATATACATATATACAGATAGACATACACAGATAGACAGATACATAGATAGATAGACATACACAGATAGACATATATATATATATATATATATATAGATAGATAGATAGATAGATAGATAGATAGATAGATAGATAGATAGATAGACATACACAGATAGAGATACATATAGAAAAAAAAAAATATATATATATATATATGGTTGGGCCTTACGTATATGATGGAAGTTCCAGGAGTAACTGAGGGCGCAGTACCCGGCGAGCAGCATGGCCACGCCCCCTGCGCCTCCTTTCTTCACATTGATATATTTGTTGTAGTATTGAGCCCAAGCTGCAAAACAAAAAAAAGTCACTAAAGGTTCTCATTTGTCTTCAGTGATTTATTATTAGCTGAGGGGAGGAGCCTAAATCCATGGGGAGGAGTTTTAACAGGCTTACAGGTTGTGGCAACTGCCAGCATCACTTTTACCACAGCCTATTTAAGCCCCTCTCTGTGGGTTTAGGCTCCACCCCTGGGCTTCTGCTCAGGGGCTTAAGCAGCGTATGGGGTGTGGCTACTCTTCGCATGCCAGTGGGGAGGAGCTTAAAGCAGACCAAAAGCCTGGAACCTTGTATATATTATACACAGTGATTAGATCCCCTCTAAGGCGTCTCTTTGTATTGTCCTTGTATATATTATACACAGTGATTAGATCCCCTCTAAGGCATCTCTTTGTATTGGCCTTGTATATATTATACACAGTCATTAGATCCCCTCTAAGGTGTCTCTTTGTATTGGCCTTGTATATATTATACACAGTGATTAGATCCCCTCTAAGGTGTCTCTTTGTATTGGCCTTGTATATATTATACACAGTGATTAGATCCCCTCTAAGGTGTCTCTTTGTATTGTCCTTATATATATTATACACAGTGATTAGATCCCCTCTAAGGTGTCTCTTTGTATTGGCCTTGTATATATTATACACAGTGATTAGATCCCTTCTAAGGCGTCTCTTTGTATTGGCCTTGTATATATTATACACAGTGATTAGATCCCCTCTAAGGTGTCTCTTTGTATTGGCCTTGTATATATTATACACAGTGATTAGATCCCCTCTAAGGTGTCTCTTTGTATTGGCCTTGTATATATTATACACAGTGATTAGATCCCCTCTAAGGTGTCTCTATGTATTGGCCTTGTATATATTATACACAGTGATTAGATCCCCTCTAAGGTGTCTCTTTGTATTGTCCTTGTATATATTATACACAGTGATTAGATCCCCTCTAAGGTGTCTCTTTGTATCGGCCTTGTATATATTATACACAGTGATTAGATCCCCTCTAAGGTGTCTCTTTGTATTGTCCTTGTATATATTATACACAGTGATTAGATCCCCTCTAAGGCGTCTCTTTGTATTGGCCTTGTATATATTATACACAGTGATTAGATCCCCTCTAAGGTGTCTCTATGTATTGGCCTTGTATATATTATACACAGTGATTAGATCCCCTCTAAGGTGTCTCTTTGTATTGTCCTTGTATATATTATACACAGTGATTAGATCCCCTCTAAGGCGTCTCTATGTATTGGCCTTGTATATATTATACACCGTGATTAGATCCCCTCTAAGGTGTCTCTATGTATTGGCCTTGTATATATTATACACAGTTATTAGATCCCCTCTAAGGTGTCTCTATGTATTGGCCTTGTATATATTATACACAGTGATTAGATCCCCTCTAAGGTGTCTCTTTGTATTGGCCTTGTATATTATACACAGTGATTAGATCCCCTCTAAGGTGTCTCTATGTATTGGCCTTGTGTATATTATACACAGTGATTAGATCCCCTCTAAGGTGTCTCTATGTATTGGCCTTGTATATATTATACACAGTGATTAGATCCCCTCTAAGGTGTCTCTTTGTATTGGCCTTGTCTATATTATACACAGTGATTAGATCCCTTCTAAGGCGTCTCTTTGTATTGGCCTTGTATATATTATACACAGTGATTAGATCCCCTCTAAGGCGTCTCTATGTATTGGCCTTGTATATATTATACACAGTGATTAGATCCCCTCTAAGGTGTCTCTTTGTATTGGCCTTGTCTATATTATACACAGTGATTAGATCCCTTCTAAGGCGTCTCTTTGTATTGGCCTTGTATATATTATACACAGTGATTAGATCCCCTCTAAGGCGTCTCTTTGTATTGGCCTTGTATATATTATACACAGTGATTAGATCCCCTCTAAGGCGTCTCTTTGTATTGGCCTTGTATATATTATACACAGTGATTAGATCCCCTCTAAGGCGTCTCTTTGTATTAGTCTTGTATATATTATACACAGTGATTAGATCCCCTCTAAGGTGTCTCTTTGTATTGGCCTTGTATATATTATACACAGTGATTAGATCCCCTCTAAGGTGTCTCTTTGTATTGGCCTTGTATATATTATACACAGTGATTAGATCCCCTCTAAGTTGTCTCTTTGTATTGGCCTTGTATATATTATACACAGTGATTAGATCCCCTTTAAGGCGTTTCTTTGTATCGGCCTTGTATATATTATACACAGTGATTAGATCCCCTCTAAGGTGTCTCTATGTATTGGCCTTGTATATATTATACACAGTGATTAGATCACCTCTAAGGTGTCTCTTTGTATTGGCCTTGTATATATTATACACAGTGATTAGATCCCCTCTAAGGTGTCTCTTTGTATTGGCCTTGTATATATTATACACAGTGATTAGATCCCCTTTAAGGCGTTTCTTTGTATTGGCCTTGTATATATTATACACAGTGATTAGATCCCCTCTAAGGTGTCTCTTTGTATTGGCCTTGTATATATTATACACAGTGATTAGATCCCCTCTAAGGCGTCTCTATGTATTGTCCTTGTATATATTATACACAGTGATTAGATCCCCTTTAAGGCGTCTCTATGTATTGGCCTTGTATATATTATACACAGTGATTAGATCCCCTTTAAGGCGTCTCTTTGTATTGGCCTTGTATATATTATACACAGTGATTAGATCCCCTCTAAGGTGTCTCTTTGCATTGGCCTTGTATATATTATACACAGTGATTAGATCCCCTCTAAGGTGTCTCTTTGTATTGGCCTTGTATATATTATACACAGTGATTGGTCCTAAAGACTCCCTGATTTGGGATGCCCTGTGTGTGTAAAACCCTGTAATATAAATGGGTGACAATCGGTACGCACATTCAGAAGAAATTGCTGGCCAATCTATCGTGATTGGGGGACAGCCTGCGCTGTGGGCGCAAAGCGAGGAAAGATTTGGGGTGATCCTATGGGGTTTGACACAGGAGCATCCCAAATTGGAATACATGTGTAAAGCATAGCAAAAGCCAGGAGGGTGAAAAGCCTGGGTTTTGGTTTCCTTACTTACCCTTGGGGTCATTTACACTGGGGTTTTGGTCCGCTTTATAGTGGACCAATCACCATTTTGTCTGGCCACAGAGTCTTTTATTCTGATTGGCTGAAAAAAAAAGCTAACTGGATGGTTTCTTTTTCCTACCCCTGCGTCCGATCTCCGGGATTCTCCTCATAGACAGTCTCTGGAGTGACAGCCAGGACGGGAGCTCCCCGATCCGGATATCCATCAGTCGCCTGGATGCCAAAGGGATGCCCGGGGTGCGCGCGGCCTGCGCCGGATTCTGGTGCTCTGATCGAATGGGAAAAAAAAAGCCCTGGTTATACAGGAGTCGCTCTACCAACCGTCATTTAAAGCGGACCTTCAGCCTGATTTAATGAAAAGCCCAAACCCCTAAAAAACTATTCCCCGGCATCTAAAATGAATATATTAATTACGTTTTTTAGTTACTTATTATTCTTTCCCCCACTGGGCTGCAACACTTTTCAGGACTCTAGGATATGGGCGCCGCCATCTTGACTCAGAAGCATCACATACTGAGGAGAGGAGAGCGGAGTGCAGGGGGCGGGGTTATAGCTGTGCTTTGCACAGACAGAGCAGTCGCCATCTTGGATGTTTAAAGGCTCATAACATGCAGTAGATGCAGGTAGGATGATTTATAATGTGGGCAATCTGTATGTACAGGGCGTGAGAAACATATAAGATAGGATCTTATTCAGGGTGAGGGTCCGGATTAATGTGAGCAATCTATATGGGGTCCAGATTAATGTGAGCAATCTATATGTACAGGGTGTGGGAAACATATAAGATAGGATCTTATTCAGGGTGAGAGTCCGGATTAATGTGAGCAATCTGTATGTACAGGGGGGAAATATACAAGATAGGCTCTTATTCAGAGTGAAGGCACGGATTAATGTGAGCAATCTATATGTACAGGTGGGGAAACATACAAGATAGGCTCTTATTCAGGGTCTGGATTAATGTGAGCAATCTGTATGTACAGGGTGGGAAACATACAAGATAGGCTCTTATTTAGGGTCAATGTCCAGATTAATGTGAGCAATCTGTATGTACGGGGGGGGGGGGGGGGGGGGACATATAAGATAGGCTCTTATTCAGGGTGATGGTCTGCTTTAAGGGGACGTTAAAGCGGAACAAGACCCAGGAACTTGACTTTCCCTGGGGTTTGTTCCGTGCCCTCGGAGCATCCCGAATCCCCCAGTTCACCCAGAAAAACTCCCCTCTCCAGGCTCCAACGGCGCATGTCCGGGGTCTCTCCATAAAGAGCCGCCCGCTGCTACTAGGTCGTTCAGTCATTGAGTTGAATGGGGAGTGCACGCTCCTATCCCACCCTATGCGAATGGCTGAGGCCGGAGTGTGCGCTCTCCCTAGTAAACAATCAGAGCCGCCTGCCATATTATGTAATGGTAGCGAGTGGCTTTCATTGGACGAGAGCCTGCGCATGTGCTGCATGGGTGTCTCTCATCGATTTGAATGGGGAGTGCGCGCTCTCCATTGTAAACAATCAGATCCGCCTGCCGAATGATGTAATCATAGCGAGTGGCTTTCAGATAGATAGATAGATAGATACATAGAAAGATAGATAGATACATAGATAGATATGGGATAGATAGATAGATAGATAGATAGATAGATAGATAGATAGATATTAGATAGATAGATGGATAGATATGACATAGATAGATAGATAGATAGATAGATAGATAGATACATAGATACATAGATAGATATAGAATAGATAGAAAGAGATACATAGATAGATAGATAGATAGATAGATAGATAGATATGAGATACCATAGATAGATAGATAGATAGATAGATAGATAGATAGATAGATAGATATGAGATACCATAGATAGATAGATACATAGATAGATAGATAGATACATAGATAGATAGATAGATAGATAGATAGATATGACATAGATAGATAGATGATAGATACATAGATATAGAATATATAGATAGAGATACATAGATAGAGATACATAGATAGATAGAGATACATAGATAGATAGATAGATACATACAGATTGCCCACATTACTCCGGACCTTCACCCTGAATAAGAGCCTATCTTATTCTTATATGTGCCCCCCCCCCCCCCCCGTACATACAGATTGCTCACATTAAAATCATCCTACCTACACCTTCTGCATTTTCTGAGCCTTTAAACATGCAAGATGGCGCCTTATGGAACATCGCTCAGCCTGCAAACAGGAAGTGTTTTCTGACTGTACTGCTCTGCATTCTGGGATTGCTGTCCTCTCCCTGACCCCAGCTCTGCTCTGTCTGTGCAAAGCACAGCTATAACCCCGCCCCCTGCACTCCTCCCCCTGCACTCCTCCCCCCCTCCCTCTCCTAAGTGATGCTTCTGAGGCAAAATGGCAGTGCCTGGAGTCCTGAACAGAGTTGCAGCCCAGTGGGGGAAAGAATAATAAGTGACTAAAAACTTAAAATATATTAATTTTAGATGCTGGGGAAAAGTTTTTTAAGGGTTTGGGCTTTTCAGTAAATGATGCTGAAGGCCGGGTTTAACTTCTTTTCGGCAAACGGCGCTGATTGTTTACAATGGGGAGCGGTCGCATCTCCGCCAGCATGCGCGCTTCTGCCACCAGCCATTCAGATAGGCTGAATCCAGGCTGAGAAATACCTAGTTTCGCCACGACGGAACGACTCGTCCTCCGATCTGTTCCACATTGGTCCCATTCCCTGGGAACCACTTTCACTTGAATATAATTAGAGTACAGCTCAGGAAACCACTGCAGCCCAAGAGAAGACTGTCCGGGAAGCCTCCGATGCCCGGTCACGTCATTGTCCATCGTCTTCTTCAGCCTCTCTAAGGTCCTTATGATGCCAGTCTGGTCTCGTCTGGTTTCTTGCTTCTGCGACACGGCCGAGGCCTCGGCGACATGGGCTGTCTCGCTTTCCTGGAGAGCATGAGTGGAAGATCCAACCTCGGTGGAACAAAGAAGAAGAGGAACAGATTTAGAAGTTGCCTCTAAGAGCAGCTCGATGGGTTCTCGCTTGAAGGAACCTTGAAAACGATCCGCTACCCTCACTCCGACCTCCGCCACTTCGGACGCCTTTCCTCCTCTTCCTTTGTCCTCAGAAGTCTGCTTTAAGGATTCTGTTTTTTCGAAAGAACTGTGAGCGGCTAAAGTCGGAATGTCTGTGAACTTAACATGGATCTGGCCCATCAGTGCTTTGGGCCCTTCCAGGACGTTTGACCAGTGAGACCTGCTCTCTTCTATATTACCCTTCTCACTATGGTTACTAAAAGGTTCCTCAGGAAGCTTCCTTATAAAGCCATTGGCTTTGGTTTCCGAAACGTCTTCATACCAGGGTGACCTTTCATGTTCCAGTTTCTCAGGAAGCTTTCTTATGAAGCCATCGGGTCCAGGCACTTTGGGTTCCGAAACGTCTTCATACCAGGGTGACCTTTCATGTTCCAGTTCCTCAGGACGCTTCCCTATAAAGCCATCCGCTTCAGGCACTTTGGGTTCTGAAACGTCTTCATACCAGGGTGACCTTTCATGTTCCAGTTCCTCAGGATGCTTCCCTATAAAGCCATCCGCTCCAGGCACTTTGGGTTCTGAAACGTCTTCATACCAGGGTAACCTTTCACGTTCCAGTTTCTTTACGGTGTCCTGCTTCTTCAGGTGCTGGTCTGGTCTATTTACATCCACGCTCTCTACTGCAGCCTTCTTCAGAGGTTCTGGTTGTCCAGGAAGAGCTTGGATGGATGGTGCTGAGGACTGGACTATTCGCGTGAACTCATGAGAAAAAAAAGATGGTGCGTGGTCATTTTGAGGATTTCTCAAGTAGTGTAAAGGAGGATCTTGGGTAATTGATTCTGGTCCTTCCAGAGGAACCTTTTTTGGAAGGGCTCGGATAAATAGTGTTGATGACTCGGTGACTTGTACAGGACCCACCTCCACTGAATTTCTTTCACCAGATAAAGATGGTTCATGGTCATGTTGAGGCTTTCTCAAGGGTTCTAGTTTTCGTAGAGGACCTCTGGTAACTGGTCCTGATCCTTCTGGAGGAGCTTGGATAAATGGTGCTGAGAACCCAGTGGCTTGGAGTGGTTCCACCTCTGCCGGTTCAGTCCTACAAGATACAGATGGTTTGTGGGCATATTGAGGATTTCTCAAGTGTTCTACACTAGATTGGGTAACTGGTTCTGGTCGTACTGGAGGACCTCCTCTTGAGGCCTGTACATGGAATGGTCCCTCCTCTACTGGTTTAGACCTATGAGATAAAGATGGCACATGGTCACTCTGAATCTTTTTTAAGGGTGTTTTTTGTAGAAGAGCTCGGGCACCGGGTTCTGGCCCTTCCGGAGGACTCGCCTGTTCTGAAATAGCTTGGATAAATGGTTGCGAGGTCCCAATGGCTTGGAGTGGTCCCACCTCCGCCACTTCAATCCTACAAGCTACAGATGGTTTGTGACCAAGTTCACGATTTCTCAAGTGTTCAAAAGAAGGAGATTGGGTAACTGGTTCGGGTCCTTCAGGAGGAACTAGAGGATCCCCTCTTTTGAGAGGAGCTTGGATTAATGGTCCTGAGGACTCAGTGACTTGTACATGGACTGGTTCCTCTTCTACTGGTTTAGACCTACGAGATAAAGATGGCGTGTGATCATGCTGAATCCTTCTCAAGGGTTCTGCTTTTTGTAGAGAAGCTCTAATCACTTGTTCTGGCCCTTGAGGAGGGACTGGGGGATCCACTAGAGCTTGAAGGAATGGTGAAGGCTCAATAGCTTCTGCATGGATCTCCTCTGGTTTAACCCCACGATATAAACTTAGCATAGACTTGGCATCGCTTGGGGGCTCTAGTTTTTGGGCAACTTGCGTTGGAGGTCCAGTGATTTGGCTTTGGCTTGAGGTATCTCCCAAACGGGTTTCCACAATGCTTGGGGCAGTGAGGCCTTTTGCAGAACGATGCTTTGACCTGTTCTCTCCGGTAAGGATCAGAGGTTCCAGGGCACCAGTCCGGCCTTGGTCTTTCTTTGACCTCTTTCGGTTGTCCTCTATGGCGTGCTGTTTCCCTGAGGTCCCCTCATCTCCTGCCCCTGCTGGGTGAGCTTTACGAGGAGCAGCGCTGTCTTGTTGCCGTTCCTTTTTGCTCCCCTGAGGCTGATCCCGCCCGTCTCCTTTCGCCACAGGGCGAGGCTTTTTTGATGGGGTTTTCAGGCCACGCCCACCGGCGGGAGACTCGTCCTTGGCCCCGGCCATTTTGCAGTGCGGCAAATGGGACTTCAGCCTCTTGAAGGCCTTGCCACAAAACGGGCAGACGTCCATGACGGGCGGCTGCTGCTGCCCTGTGAAGACAGAAGAGGAAAATAGTATAGTATAATAAAACACACACGTGAAAGCTACTTACTGTGTATACAGCTTTAAAGTGGACCAAAATTTGAGATTTTCACTACCCGTGGGGCATCCAAATTTGTGTGAAACCGCACTGGTCACACAATATAAATACCCCATCAATCCGCTTCTCTGGCCACACTTATTACAGCATAACAAAACACGCATTAAAAAATTAGGGGGTACCCCACTAACACAATCCCCCCAAAAGGTGATTAACAGAGTCTTATAACTGCACAACACCAAAAGGTACAATTAATGTATGATTTTATTATTCTCAGATATTAAAAAGATCCATTTTTTACAAGCAAGACAAACTATTTAAAAAACATATAAACACCATATTAAAATACATACTGCCAGGAGGGGGCGCTGAATCAGTCTGGCTGCCTAAAAAACCCAACAAACATTATATATACAGTGTGACAACCTATCTATCCAAAAATTCATAAAAGTGCTAATGCTTAATAAAGTGCTAAATATTTGACCCCACAAGTACATCAATCAATAATAGAACTGCAAGTATATAAGAGGATATAGTGACACTTAATCAATAACCAAAAACAGTGCAAAGTAAAATAGAGCCATTACTTATCCCTCCAAAAAGTGCAGAGTGGCAGCGAGCGCCCCCCTCCCCCCCGTGTTGCGCTAGCCCACGCGTTTCGAGACGTGGGTCTCTTTCTCAAGGCAGAGTGCGTTACTGGTGCCAGCAATTTGTACCATAGTTTCGCATAACAAAACACGCTCGGCCCTGGAACATTTTAGATTCCAGGGCTGGCAGCTGACCTCCCCCCAAACCCCAGGGTGCCTATAAACATGAAAAGTGGAATTTGACTTTACTGGGTTTTGTGCAGGGTGCAAAAGTGCAGGGTGGCAGCGAGCGCCCCCCCCCCCCATGTTGCGCTAGCCCACGCGTTTCGAGACGTGGGTCTCTTTCTCAAGGCAGAGTGCGTTACTGGTGCCAGCAATTTGTACCATAGTTTCGCATAACAAAACACGCTCGGCCCTGGAACATTTTAGATTCCAGGGCTGGCAGCTGACCTCCCCCCAAACCCCAGGGTGCCTATAAACATGAAAAGTGGAATTTGACTTTACTGGGTTTTGTTCCATTCCCCCAAAGCATCCCAAATCGGGATGCCCCGCTGTTGGAACCCACCCCCAGAATGCGGTTCCGGTGGCATGCACGCTCCCGTCCCAGCCTATCAGAATGGCTGGGGCGGGAGCACACGCATGCCGCCGTGGATGCTGCAGCACACTCTCCCCATTGAAACCAATTGGACGAGAGCCCACGGATGCAACGTTAGACCAGGGAAAGGTGAGTTATTACGGACGCCCTGGCCTTACACAGTGGGGCATCCTGATTCGGGATGCCCTGGGGAAAAGCCAGCCCTGGATTCCAGGCTGGCCGCTGGTGGGTTTTATTCCTCTTCAAACCGGAAAGTTGTAACCTGGCCCTGGTGCCTGAAGTGCAGGGGGCCTGCTGGGGCTTGTAGTTCCACAAACCGCACTCCTAGCATTGTAGGATTCGCAATAGCTTCTCCAGACACCCAATAGAAGTGCACAGAGGGCAGCGCATGCTGGGGCTTGTAGTTGCATGACAGCTGGGCTTGGAAAAAGATCTACAAAATGCCAGCGAACCCCCAAGACTCCAGTACAAATAAAGTTGCATCAAATATGGTTTATTGTGTCCTGTGTTATTGCTATTATTAATAATAATAATTACATAGTTACATAGTTAATACGGTTGAAAAAAGACATATGTCCATCAAGTTCAACCAATGGTGTTGGGGGAGGGGAAGTTTTATTTTATTTTGGAAGCTATTTATTTTTTGTTTTTTACTGATAACCGCTAATAGTAACTGTTAATGTTATATTCTTCTAAAAAAGCATCTAATCCTTTTTTGAAGCTGTCAGCGGTTGATGCTGTAACAAGCTTCTGTGGGAGGCTATTCCACAGATTTATAGTTCTTATGGTAAAAAATGATTGTCGCCTCCGGAGACTAAATTTCTTTTTTTCCAATCGAAGGGAGGGCCCCCTTCTCTTTACCTGAAATAGTGTTTCCCCCTAATTTTTTGTATGGCCCATTTATATATTTATACTAGTTAATCATGTTCCCCCTCAGTCGTCTCCTCTTAAGACTAAACAGATTTAATTCTTGTAATCTTTCCTCATAACTAAGTTCCTTCATTCCTCTTATTAGTTTGGTGGCTCCTCTGCCCCCTTTCCATAGTCACAGCGTCCTTTCTATGAATGGGTGCCCAGAACTGGACGGAATATTCCAGGTGAGGGCGCACCAGTGCCTTGTAAAGAGGCAAAATTACTCACCTATCCCGTGATTCCAGGCCTCTATTAATGCATGATAATATCTTGGTGGCCTTGGAAGCAGCTGCTTGGCATTGCATGCTGTTATTTAGCCTGTGATCTACCAGTACCCCCAGATCCTTCTCAACAAGTGACTCTCCCAGTTTGACTCCCCAGAGGACATGTGTGTATTAATATAATTATTAATGACCATTCTGTGTTGTAACTAATAATATTAATAATTAATGATATCTCGGGATAACTTTGTGACTCACTCAGACTCACGTCCACACATGACAGCTCCAAGGACGACAGCCAGAATCCATGCTCTGAAAGTGACGTCACGATGCCTGGCCTGCGCGCGCACACACAGCCAGGCCCCTATGCGTCTGTGATTGGCTGGATCGCCTCGCTTCAGCGTAGAGAGTTGCCGCCATGTTGGAGGAGGCAAAACAGATGTTCGGCCTTTAAACGTATCGTAAAATGTATATATATATTTTTCTTTTTACGAGCGTCATGTGAAAGGCAAAACCGCGAACGTGTAACCATATAAAAATAAAAGTGATAGATAACCAACAAAATGGCGTAGCAGCAGAGGCCTTAGCCAACCAACAAGATGGCGCCGCTCTAGGGCGGCGACGTGCGTGAGGCGGCGCCGCTATTGGCTGTCGCGGTTCCCCCAGGTTGGTGAGTGTGCGCTGCGGCGTCACCGGGGCCTGTGTATCCGGCCAGAGGCTCCGTTTAGGGGAGAAGAGGTTGTGGCCCACCGGGGCTTGGCAGTCTGTGGTATGAGGAGCTGCTCCGGGAAGGGCCGTGGCCGAAGCCTCGCGAGGATTCAAGGGGTAGGTAGGTAGATAGGCAGGCAGGTAGGTAGGTATGTATGTATGACGCGGTTACAGGAGACGTGTGGGAACTGCCGGCCCTGGACACTTCACTGCTCCACCTGCTGTGGGACTACAAGGCCCAGCTCGGCGCCATCTTTCTGATAGGCCTGAAGCTGGGGCACTACAGGTAACAGCAAACCCGCTAATGTCTGTGGGGGCCTCGCAGCTGGGGGGACGATACTGAAGTTGGTTTCTTATTCGCCAGTTTCTTATTCGTGTTTATGCTTATTTCCCACCTTCCTTGAAAGGAAAATGTCCCTGAATGATGCCAGTTATTCTATAGACAGCTCTGACCAATATCGCATTAAAACTGGCACAAATCCTGAATTACCTGCCACAAAATGGGCATCTAAATGGCCATTAAAGAATTGTGATTTTAAGGGGTTAAAGTGGACCAACACCCAGGATTTTCACTATCCTGGGTGTTGGTCCACTTCAGCGGAGCATCCGAGATCAGGATGCCCCGCTGTGTGAAATCCCCCAAAAGCCCCCAAATACTTACCTTTTCAGCGACGGACAAGCCGCCGCAGCCGCCTCCCGCGCGTCCCTCTTACAGGGCGCGCGCCTGCGCCAGCCATTCACAAACAACCGGAGGCGGCAGCGGCTGATCCGTCGCCGATAAGGTAAGGACTTTGGGGGGGGGGGTTTCACCCCGCGAGACATCCCGATCTCGGATGCCCCGCGGTGAGGGAGGTGATCGGCCCGGGAATCTTATCACCCCTGGGTGTTGGTCCACTTTAAATGTCTTTGGGCCACTGATGTCGTGGTGTCAGCTGACAGAGGGGGACCCCCTGCATGGCATACAGTGGAGTTTAGCCTGGCCCAAAGTTGTTCTGGCTATAAAACTGGTATTAAAGTGGGCACAATGGCTCTTTTCTATGGAGAGAATAAGTAACGGCTGTTTTCAAGGGGTTAAATAGCTTTGGGCCACTGATGTCGCGGTGTCACCGTTACTTATTTGCTCCATAGAAAAGAGCCATTGTGCCCACTTTTAAAGCCAATGTTATAGCCAGAACAACTTTGGGCCAACTGTATGCCATGCAGAGGGTCCCCCTCTGTAAGTTGATGCCATGACATCAGTGGCCCAAAGCCATTTAACCCCTTGAAAACAGCTGTTACTTATTCGCTCCATAGAAAAGAGCCATTGTGCCCACTTTAATGCCAGTTTTATAGCCAGAACAACTTTGGGCCAGGCTAAACTCAACTGTATGCCATGCAGGTGGTCCCCCTCTGTCAGTTGGCACCGTGACATCAGTGCCCAAAGCCATTTAACCCCTTAAAATCACATTATTGGCCATTTAGATGCCCGTTTTGTGCCAGGTAATTCAGGATTTGTGCCAGTTTTAATGTGAATTTGGTCAGAGCTGTCTATAGAATAACTGGCATCATTCAGGGACATTTTCCTTTCAAGGAAGGTGGGAAATAAGCATAAACACGAATAAGAAACTGGCGAATAAGAAACCAACGTCAGTATCTTGCTGGGGGGACTACAAGTCCCCAGCAGGTTCCCTCATCCTACCCATAGGTGAGCTGGGGGGACTACAGGTCCCAGCGGGTTCCCTCATCCTACCCATAGGTGAGCTGGGGGGACTACAGGTCCCAGCAGGTTCCCTCATCCTACACATAGGCCTGGAGGATGTACAGCTGGATGACTACAAGTCCCCAGCAGGTTCCCTCATCCTACCCATAGGTGAGCTGGGGGGACTACAGGTCCCAGCAGGTCCCCTCATCCTACCCATAGGCCTGGAGGATGTACAGCTGGATGACTACAAGTCCCAGCAGGTTCCCTCATCCTACCCATAGGTGAGCTGGGGGGACTACAGGTCCCAGCAGGTTTCCTCATTCTACCCATAGGTGAGCTGGGGGACTACAGGTCCCAGCGGGTTCCCTCATCCTACCCATAGGTGAGCTGGGGGGACTACAGGTCCCAGCAGGTTCCCTCATCCTACACATAGGCCTGGAGGATGTACAGCTGGATGACTACAAGTCCCCAGCAGGTTCCCTCATCCTACCCATAGGTGAGCTGGGGGGACTACAGGTCCCAGCAGGTCCCCTCATCCTACCCATAGGCCTGGAGGATGTACAGCTGGATGACTACAAGTCCCAGCAGGTTCCCTCATCCTACCCATAGGTGAGCTGGGGGGACTACAGGTCCCAGCAGGTTTCCTCATTCTACCCATAGGTGAGCTGGGGGACTACAGGTCCCAGCGGGTTCCCTCATCCTACCCATAGGTGAGCTGGGGGGACTACAGGTCCCAGCAGGTTTCCTCATTCTACCCATAGGCCTGGTGATGTACAGCTGGGGGGGGACTACAAGTCCCAGCTGGTTTGTCCATCCTTAATATAGGTCCACCCCTGTCCTTTTAGCCCCTGAGGAACTACAAGTCCCTGCAGGTTCCCTCATCCTTCCCATAGGCGTGGGTATGTACAGCTGGAGGACTACAAGTTCCATCATCTTCCCCACAGGCCAGTTGGGGGCACTACAGGTCCCAGCAGGTTCTCTCATCCTACCCATAGGCCTGGGAGATGTACAGCCAGAGGACTACAAGTCCCATCAGGTCCCCTCATCCTTCGCATAGGCCTGGTGATGTACAGCTGGGGATACTACAAGTCCCAGCAGATTTCCTCATCCTACCCATATGCCTGGGAGGTGTACAGCTAGAGGACTACAAGTACCAGCAGGTTTCTCCATCCTTAATATAGGTCCACCCCTGTTTTTTTGCCCCTGAGGAACTACACGTCCCAGAAGGTTCCCTCATCCTTCCCACAGGCCAGTTGGGGGGGGGGGGGGGGGGGGTCTAAAGGTCCCAGCAGGTTTCCTCATCCTACCCATAGGCCTAGGGCTGTACAGCTGGGGGGACTACAAGTCCCAGCAGGTTCCCTCATCCTTCCCATAGGCTTGGGTATGTACAGCTGGAGGACTACAAGTCCCAGCTGGTTTGTTTATACTTAATATAGGTCCACCCTGTCCTTTTAGCCCCTGAGGAACGACACGTCCCAGAAGGTTCCCTCATCCTTCCCACAGGCCAGTTGGGGGGGACTACAGGTCCCAGCAGGTTCTCTCATCCTACCCATAGGCCTGGGAGATGTACAGCCAGAGGACAAGTCCCATCAGGTTCCCTCACCCTTCGCATAGGCCTGGTGATGTACAGCTGGGGATACTACAAGTCCCAGCAGATTCCCTCATCCTTCCCATAAGCTTGGGTAGGTACACCTGGAGGACTACAAGTCCCAGCTGGTTTGTCCATTCTTAATATAGGTCCACCCCGGTCTTTTTAGCCCCTGAGGAACTACCAAGTCCCAGAAGGTTCCCTCATCCTTCCCACAGGGCAGTTGGGAGGACTGCAAGTCCCAGCAGGTTCCCTTATCCTACCCATAGGCCTGGGGGATGTACAGCTGGATGACTACAAGTCGCAGCAGGATTCTCCCTCCTTAATATAGGTCCACCCCTGTCCTTTTAGCCCTGAGGAACTACAAGTCCCAGCAGGTCCCCTCATCCGTCACATAGGCCTGCTGCCTGTCTGGGGATGTACAGCTGAGGAACTACAAGTCCCAGCAGGTTTCTCCATCCTTAATATAGGTCCACCTTCTCCTTACAGCCAGATTCCCTCATCCCTCCCATAGGCTTGCTGCCTGTCTGGTGGACTACAAGTCCTAGCAGGTCTTTCCATCCTCCGTCCTTAGCTCATGAGGGACTATAAGTCCCAGAGGGATCCCAGGTCATCAATGCACAGGCTCTGCCTGTGGCCTCACTGCTGCACCTGCTGTGGGACTACAAGCCCCAGCAAGCTCGGGTCGTATCCCTGCTATAGTCCAGCCATTACCCTGTGTCATTATACATTCTGAGGGACTACAAGTCCCAGCAGGATCCCCTGTACTCGATATAGGTTCACCCTCCACTCATGTCCCTAAAGCTCATGTCCCAGAGGGAGCCCTGGTCATCCATTCACTCGGGCCTGTGGCCTCACGGCTGAGGAGGGATTACAAGTCCCAGCAGATTTCCCTGTTCTTAATATAGGTCCATCCATGCCTTTACAGCTTGTGAGGGACTAGAAGTCCCAGAAGGGAGCCCAGGTCATCCGTTTACTTAGGCCTGTGTCCTCACAGCTGGGGGCAGACTACAACTCCCAGTAGATCCCTCCTGTAGGCCTGATGTTTTGTCTACCTGTGGCCCTATATCCCCTGAACTACAAGTCCTATCCTGTCCTTTTAGCTCATGAAGGACTACCAGTCCCAGAGGGAGGCCAGGTCACCCACTTGGGTCTACTGATACTTCCTGCTGCTTCACAGCTGAGGTGGTACTACAATTCCCCGTCCTTAATATAGGTCCACCCATGCCTTTACAGCTCTTGAGGAGGGACTACAAGTCCCAGAGGCCAGCCGGGTTGTCCAATTATTTGGGTTTTTGGTCTTGGCCTCACAGCTTAAAGTGGGCCAATCACCAGGTCTTGTACTATCCTGGTGTTAGGCTATTGCTATGCCAGTTTAGAATGCCCCACTGTGTTTACCCCCCCCCCCCCCCCCCAATCGCCCTTAAAAACTTGCCTCTCCTCTTGTCTAACAGCCCTATGCTGTGCTTATTAAAGTGGACCAAGACCCACAGCGATAGGCCTGGAAGTCTGTAAGATTCCCGGACCGATCGATTCCCTCCCTCCCCCCGGGTGTGTGAATCCCCCCCCCCAGGTCGCCCCGTACACTCAGCTGCTTTCCCGGTCCAACGGCGCATGCGCAAGCCGCATCCCCGCTATCCCTCTAGCAGGCAGTTGTGAATGGCCAGCGCGGGCACGCTCCCTGTCAGAGGGTAGTAGAGGATGCAGCCGTCAGCGAGTTGATTAGACGAGCGGCTACGCTTGCGCCGTAGGACTGGGAAGAGGTGAGTTGCACTCGGCGATCTGGGGGGTTTCACGCAGCAGAGCATCCCCGATCCGGGTGCCCCAGTGGAAAGGACCAAAACCCAGGATTTCGGCTATCCACTTTAAGGAGGGACTACAAGTCCCTGAGGCAGCCCGGGTAGTCCAATCATTTGGGTTTTTGGTCACAGCTTAAAGTGGACCAATCACCAGGATTTTCACTATCCTGGTGTTAGGCTATTGGTATCCCAATTTGGGAGTGGTGTTACCCCCCCCCCCCCCCCCCCCAATCGCCCATAAGAACTTGCTTTTCCCCAGTCACACGGCACATGCACGGGCTTTCGTCCAATCAAGGCCCTATGCTGTGCATATTAATGATCATACGGCTCGTTTTGGACACGCAGCTCGGCAATAGGGAGTGGATGCATCCCCGGTTTCCCTTTAGACGAGAGCGCTGCCCCCAGCCTATCTGATTGGCTTGGGGTGGCGGGGGGGCTCACACAGAGGGGCATTGCAAATCAGGGGAGGGCCTGGAGCCTAAAAGACCATGGGGCCACCTCCTCCTGGTTTAACCCTTTGCTGGCATCGATCTTTCATATTATTAACATGAGCTGCCTGACACAGATGGGGGCACCTATAGGGTTAATGGCTCTGTCCTTGCCTTGGGTGAGTAGGTATGCTGAGAAACTACAAATCCCAGCAGTCCACCTCCCCCCCCCCCCCCCCCGTGGCAGCTGTGCAATAGCCTAATCCCAGGGGGCCCGATTATCCCGACCCCCCCCCCCTCCCCCAGGGGGCGCTGCCACCATCTGTAGCCACCAGCTGCCTCCAGGGACATTTTCCATCTCCCTGGAAGATCCGCTTTCACAAAATGATTGTTTACATAGCGCCAACATCTTCTGCGGCGCTGTACGCGGGGGATAAATTCAGACAGGTGAGATTCAGGAGAAAGGTGGTGGGCGGGGGTACAGTGCGGGAGGGGGCCATAGGAGCTGACAGTCTAAAAATGACCTCTGAGATCTGATTGGTCGGCGACATAGCAGGAAGTGACCGTTTATTTCCTCTCTAATGGTTTTTCTTTTTTTTTATATCAGCTGGAAGACAGTTGCTGAAGACTTGATCAGGATTCCGAGAGGTTAAGCGCCCTGCGGGGTGAATTCCGTGCGCCCGGCGAGGCCGGCAACCGCAGGACAGATGTTACCTGATAGCAGGTGAGGCCCAGCGCGCCCGTCCCAAGGCCTTACTGCAGGCAGCTTGTGCAGACGTTTCCTGTCCCCTGCCAGAGGGAGCCGGCTTCACCCGACCGGGGGATGGGAAATGGCTGCACACAATCGCAGCAGCTGTACCTACTTCAGTAGGAGGCGTGAGTTACTGCAGTGAGCAGCTGTTTACTGTCCCCTGTCCGGCACAGCTCCACGAGGAATAGGTGAATATAATGCCTCACGCCCTGTGACCCAGATGTGGAAAGGGGCGTTGCCGCTATACCTTTGACATGTATCCTGCTGGTTTTAGACTCCAAGACTCCCAAAGTTCCTCTTTAAAGTGGACCTATGCTGGGTTTTGGTCCACTTCCCTGGGACACCCCGACCACACCTAGAAATCCGACCACACCACTTATTTCTTAGCTAAAATGTTTTCCTTTATTGTTGTAAATATAAAAAATGCTTTCAAAAGCTCTCTATATTGCACATTTATATGTATGTTCCATAAGTTTACAAGGTAAGTATTTCAAATGCAAAGACAGATATTTTATAATAGAGGAAAATGTCTTCACGTATGTTGTTGCATATCTTCATTATTTCTTAATAGTACTGTATTCCGGGGGGGAGCAAACACGTTTCGCCTGTCAAGACTTATTCAGTGCCCTTACAAATTTGAGTCATACATATATAAAGCCTTCATTTGTCACAGGAGAGATGGGGGTGTTCTCCATACGGTGTAATTTCCTAACTTGGGGGGGTCCCGTTACTGGCTCTGCCCATAGGATTTTTTTGGTGCTGGCCCTTATATGAGGCGCTTCTATATCCTTTATGTGAATTATTTTACTGATTCTGGGGTTTAGGCCTCCCCCAGTGTGTTTTCTAAGAGCCTATGACCAAGACCTCACTACTTATATTCAATCATCTTTTATTATTATTATATGCTCCATTCACAAATAAATATGCCACATACATTTAAAAACATATATTCATGATTGCTTACATACACACGCAATCATATTAAATTCAGCTCAGTTCTTCATGATTGTGCCTCCAACATGCATATCTTTTATTTTGTTGATGCAAATATCAGGTACCGTATATACTCGAGTATAGGCCGACCCGAATATAAGCCGAGGCACCTAATTTTTCCACAAAAAACTGGAAAATGTATTGACTCGAGTATAAGCCTAGGGTGGGAAATGGATGTGGGTTCTACCCCCGCTGCCCCCAACTTCATAGTCAGTCTGCAGGCTTCCTGCCTCATTCCCTGTGCAGACTTTAGGGCCTCATTCCCTGTGCAGACTTTAGGGCCTCATTCCCTGTGCAGACTTTAGGGCCTCATTCCCTGTGCAGACTTTAGGGCCTCATTCCCTGTGCAGACTTTAGGGCCTCATTCCCTGGGCAGACGTTAGGGCCTCATTCCCTGGGCAGACGTTAGGGCCTCATTCCCTGGGCAGACTTTAGGGCCTCATTCCCTGGGCAGACTTTAGGGCCTCATTCCCTGGGCAGACTTTAGGGCCTCATTCCCTGCGCAGACTTTAGGGCCTCATTCCCTGCGCAGACTTTAGGGCCTCATTCCCTGTGCAGACTTTGGGGCCTCATTCCCTGTGCAGACTTTGGGGCCTCATTCCCTGTGCAGACTTTAGGGCCTCATTCCCTGTGCAGACTTTAGGGCCTCATTCCCTGGGCAGACTTTAGGGCCTCATTCCCTGGGCAGACTTTAGGGCCTCATTCCCTGGGCAGACTTTAGGGCCTCATTCCCTGTGCAGACTTTAGGGCCTCATTCCCTGCGCAGACTTTAGGGCCTCATTCCCTGTGCAGACTTTAGGGCCTCATTCCCTGTGCAGACTTTGGGGCCTCATTCCCTGTGCAGACTTTAGGGCCTCATTCCCTGTGCAGACTTTAGGGCCTCATTCCCTGTGCAGACTTTAGGGCCTCATTCCCTGTGCAGACTTTAGGGCCTCATTCCCTGTGCAGACTTTAGGGCCTCATTCCCTGTGCAGACTTTAGGGCCTCATTCCCTGTGCAGACTTTAGGGCCTCATTCCCTGTGCAGACTTTAGGGCCTCATTCCCTGTGCAGACTTTAGGGCCTCATTCCCTGTGCAGACTTTAGGGCCTCATTCCCTGCGCAGACTTTAGGGCCTCATTCCCTGCGCAGACTTTAGGGCCTCATTCCCTGCGCAGGCTTTAGGGCCTCATTCCCTGTGCAGACTTTAGGGCCTCATTCCCTGCGCAGGCTTTAGGGCCTCATTCCCTGCGCAGACTTTAGGGCCTCATTCCCTGGGCAGACTTTAGGGCCTCATTCCCTGTGCAGACTTTAGGGCCTCATTCCCTGGGCAGACTTTAGGGCCTCATTCCCTGTGCAGACTTTAGGGCCTCATTCCCTGGGCAGACTTTAGGGCCTCATTCCCTGCGCAGGCTTTAGGGCCTCATTCCCTGTGCAGACTTTAGGGCCTCATTCCCTGTGCAGACTTTAGGGCCTCATTCCCTGGGCAGACTTTAGGGCCTCATTCCCTGTGCAGACTTTAGGGCCTCATTCCCTGCGCAGGCTTTAGGGCCTCATTCCCTGCGCAGACTTTAGGGCCTCATTCCCTGCGCAGGCTTTAGGGCCTCATTCCCTGCGCAGACTTTAGGGCCTTATTCCCTGTGCAGACTTTAGGGCCTCATTCCCTGTGCAGACCTTAGGGCCTCATTCCCTGTGCAGACCTTAGGGCCTCATTCCCTGTGCAGACCTTAGGGCCTCATTCCCTGTGCAGACCTTAGGGCCTCATTCCCTGTGCACCCACCCCCACCGTACCTCAGCTCCTGTGTCTTGTGCAGGGAGGCGGGGATGATCTTCTCCCCCTCCACGGCCGCCATCTTTACCGCTCTCTGCAGCCCTGCTTCTTCATTCATTATGGGCAGGGGAGCAGCTCCTTCGCCGTCCCCTGCTCTGCTGCGCTGTGGGCTGGGATCGGCCGCCGCTCCGCTGGAGGCAGAGGGACCGCTCACCGCCGCCTCATGCATACTGGGAGGGGGGGGGGTGTTCACTCACCCTCGATGTCGGCCACCATCTTGGCTGCGCAAGCCGCGTTTGCCGTCGGCTCCCCGTGGGTCGCTGCGGGCGCCGCCGCCTCCTTCCTCGTCATCGGCAAACCCGCCAGCCAGTGTGCGCTCTTCTCCCCGCCATGCAGGTACTCCTCCCAGCACGTAGATGCTTCCGATGAGGGGGATGATGAAAGCGCAGCTTCCCGCTCCCTGCCTGCGCGTTCTCTCTGCCCGGCCGCCGAGCCTCTTCCCGCACTGCCACCACCTCTACGCCATTCGAGCGCCAGGCCACGCCCCCCTGTGTCCAAATCTCCACCTGCACTGCTGATTGGCTGTTGGTCCACTGACTCGAGTATAAGCCTCGGCGGCTTTTTTCAGCCCAAAAAGTGGGCTGAAAAACTCGGCTTATACTAGTATATACGGTAGTTTATATTTCCTTAATCCTCTGGCTTTCACCAGGCTTTTCAGTATTCCCTCCCCTGGGCAAACATGTTTCGCCTATTGCATCTGGCTTCCTCAGTGCCCCTTGTTTAATGGGAAATACAACAGAGCTGCGTGTTAGAGGATAATGATAAAAACATGCGGCATTTCATAGTTTCCAAAAGTGTGATCATATACCTTGAAAGGGAATTTCATCAGTTTGATTTCAGTTATATCACATGTTGTACATGTGTTGTAACAATTTCCCCTAGGGATCCTGTCCCAAGTAACCCTGGAACAGATAGGGTCCTTTAGTAATGAGGCATATGTATTTTTCAGCTTGTATAATGGTTGAAATCAAACTGATGAAATTCCCTTTCAAGGTATATGATCACACTTTTGGAAACTATGAAATGCCGCATGTTTTTATCATTATCCTCTAACACGCAGCTCTATTGTATTTCCCATTAAACAAGGGGCACTGAGGAAGCCAGATGCAATAGGCGAAACATGTTTGCCCAGGGGAGGGAATACTGAAAAGCCTGGTGAAAGCCAGAGGATTAAGGAAATATAAACTACCTGATATTTGCATCAACAAAATAAAAGATATGCATGTTGGAGGCACAATCATGAAGAACTGAGCTGAATTTAATATGATTGCGTGTGTATGTAAGCAATCATGAATATATGTTTTTAAATGTATGTGGCATATTTATTTGTGAATGGAGCATATAATAATAAAAGATGATTGAATATAAGTAGTGAGGTCTTGGTCATAGGCTCTTAGAAAACACACTGGGGGAGGCCTAAACCCCAGAATCGGTAAAATAGTATATAGGCCTGACCTTGTACCCACTGGATAAAGGGAGATACATGTATAAAGGGTCGCACAACAAACCCCATGAGTAGAGCTTTATGTGAATTGCTATATACTTATGCCATCCAGTCAGGTATTGGGCCTTATATACAATGGTGGAAAGATAGTGAGTTAGTAAAGATAGGAAGAGTTTGTAGCCGTGGCGGTGCGCAGCAGAAGTATGTTTCCCCACTCAGTTTGTATCTCCCAGATGTGGATTCTCATTCGTCTGTATCCTATATCCTTCAGATACATCTAAACACCAACAGCTATTCCATGGAATGTTTGGCTTACCTACCCAGCATGCATATGGGTAATCATGAGTCCTGGTCACTGAGGAGCTCCACGACCGGCCGATGCGGCACAGCGAGATCAGGATGAGCTTGGGAGGTCGGTGGGTTAACAGCCCCACAGATCACTTGTCCATGACGGGCGTCCCTCGTCAATGACTCTCGAGTCTCCTGATTTCGCAGTGGCGTGCCCCTCCTATTTATGGCGCTTTTCACCCCAAAAAGCTGGCCAAACTCTGACCTGTTTCTTGATAAGAGTTTATCTCCGGGGTACTCAACCACCTCTTGTAAAGGTCCATATACAGGAGGTTAGAGGTGAAGGTCCGGGCGGAAGGCTGTCACGGGGTTTGGATTGTTAGACATCCGTGCACTCGGGGGGGGGGGGGGGGGGGGTATATATTCCACAGGCAAAACTAAAAAAGGCTGGGATGGATGGGGCAGAAATAGATGGGACAGAGCTGGGGGGGGGGGGGCAGGAATGGATGGGGCTGAGATATGGGGGGGCAGGAATGGATGGGGCTGAGATATGGGGGGGCAGGAATGGATGGGGCTGAGATATGGGGGGGCAGGAATGGATGGGGCTGAGATATGGGGGGGCAGGAATGGATGGGGATGAGATATGGGGGGGCAGGAATGGATGGGGCTGAGATATGGGGGGGCAGGAATGGATGGGGCTGAGATATGGGGGGGCAGGAATGGATGGGGCTGAGATATGGGGGGGCAGGAATGGATGGGGCTGAGATATGGGGGGGCAGGAATGGATGGGGCTGAGATATGGGGGGGCAGGAATGGATGGGGCTGAGATATGGGGGGGCAGGAATGGATGGGGCTGAGATATGGGGGGGGCAGGAATGGATGGGGCTGAGATAGGGGGGGGCAGGAATGGATGGGGCTGAGATAGGGGGGGGCAGGAATGGATGGGGCTGAGATATGGGGGGGCAGGAATGGATGGGGCTGAGATATGGGGGGGCAGGAATGGATGGGGCTGAGATATGGGGGGGCAGGAATGGATGGGGCTGAGATATGGGGGGGCAGGAATGGATGGGGCTGAGATATGGGGGGGCAGGAATGGATGGGGCTGAGATATGGGGGGGGGCAGGAATGGATGGGGCTGAGATAGGGGGGGGCAGGAATGGATGGGGCTGAGATAGGGGGGGGCAGGAATGGATGGGGCTGAGATATGGGGGGGGCAGGAATGGATGGGGCTGAGATGGGGGGGGGCAGGAATGGATGGGGCTGAGATATGGGGGGCAGGAATGGATGGGGCTGAGATATGGGGGGCAGGAATGGATGGGGCTGAGATGGGGGGGCAGGAATGGATGGGGCTTCGAAGCCTTGGGCGCTTGGCGGAGCGCGCGGGGGCAGCAGAGGACCACTGGGACATATACTATTGGCGGTAGTCTATTGCTCATTTGTTGTGATGTGATTATCATGGTTTGATATTTTGTATACCTTGCTCCCCTATACCTTTATGTACAAATTCCATTGCTTATAGCATCACTTTAGGAATATGAATTTTTGCACTTAGCACTTTTTTGTAAACTTTTTAGATTGTATATTTATTGTTATAAATCAATTGATTTCATAGATTAAGAATAAGCTATTTGGCACCATGCCCTTTGTTTGAATCACTGTTTAGGGTTTGTTCATAGCTTATCCTGTATTATCATTTATTTCTTGGTAGTAAACACTTGTAGTACCAGTTAGGGGGCAGCAGAGGTCTCTTTTTGCACACTGCTCTGCAATAGCTGTCCAAGTAATATCCTGAATAGTCTCTGGTAGCGTATTTTTGCAGTACCAGTTAGGGGCAGAAGTCCATTTTGTACGCTGCTTTTGCAGCAGCAGTTATAGTATTATTGTGAATAGTTTTCTTTTTTTACTTGTACTTATTCTGTGATCTATTTTGATGGAATCATGTGATACCAACTAATATATGATATAGGCACTTTACCTGTCCAGTGGTCGTATTGTTTTATCTGTGTCATGTGTCTGTGGTGTATGTTTTTTTTATTATATTGCGCTAACCAATAAATTAGTTTGTAGACAGACGCACAAGGATGTGCAATTCTCCGCGGGACAGTTCAAATACTTTCAATTCAAATCACCACGTGGATTTCAAAGCTAATTAATTGCAAGTGTATCCATCACCTGTCACACCACACACGTACCAGACGGCACATGGCAAAAGCGCTTCTCTATATGTCAATTACTATTTCTTTGCTAAATATTTTCCACGCAGCCAAGGATTTATCTTGATATCAGGGAGATTCCTTGTTTCCTCATATAATCGTCACAAACTGGATTTATATATGGTTGATTTCTCATTTATTTATTTAAGTTGAACATGTAATATAAAACATATGATCGCACATAGCGTGATACCATAAACGCTAGTTTTAAAAAGGTTGCTTACCAGAATAAAATAACATACAGGCGTTATAAAAATATTTCCTAAGAGGGT
This sequence comes from Gastrophryne carolinensis, assembly GCA_027917425.1. Classification (NCBI taxonomy): domain Eukaryota; kingdom Metazoa; phylum Chordata; class Amphibia; order Anura; family Microhylidae; genus Gastrophryne; species Gastrophryne carolinensis. Next base: position 186,009,978 of record CM051243.1, read on the forward strand.
CCTGATAAAATCACAGTTCCATTCCTCCAATTTAAGCTTGTTTCCCAGTTCGAGCGCTCACAAACGCCGCAGCGCACACATTACCGAGACCTAGGCCTCTGGACTCGGCTGGCGTCGGCTCTACTCGGAGGTCACGTGATTCAAATTAGACTTGCGTTTATGGTATCGCGCTATGTGCGATCATATGTTTTATATTACACGTTCAACTTAAATAAATGAGAAATCAACCATATATAAATCCAAATGTAAATAATGTAACAATGGTGAACCATTAGAACATTGTGAACCGCGCTAGAAAAACGAGACTAATGGGTATTTTAAGTTCCAAAATAATACAAGGCTGCTCAACGTGAAATGTCCTCTCTCCACAAGAACACAATTGCAATAGATAGTAAAAACGCACAGAGCAAAAATATCGTTTTACAAATGGCTAAAAGTTCTGAGTAAAAGAACTAGCACGTCGTCGTCATACACATTATCCCACGGCGCATGCACTTCACACAAATATGTGCAAATTATCCTCCACCGATAGTGCAAACTCTTACCAGCTTCAGATCAAATAAAGCGTGTTATAAATAGTTTGTAACATAAAATGGCATCTGCATCGGATTCCGTTCTTAACAGACAGTGCTCAGACCATATAACCACTTCTCCTCTATATAGCACTCTTGAATAAATTATATTGCCGTTGGTACCGCTTCCAAAAACATATCCTTACTGAGCAACGCTCAGATGATATAGTCACAACAGCACATAGACAAAAAAAGGGCAAAGATAGTGTAATTCCGCAGAAAAAATATAGCTTTAATAAAGATATTCCAAATGCACTCAACAAAGACAGTAGCGATAAACAGCTTCACAGTAAAAATCACGGTCTCACCGGTCCTGGAATCAGACGGTCACCAAAATCCAATAAAAGGCAATGCAGTTTAAAACAATATGGAAGCCCAATTATAGCAAATCCTTGGTCCACCGCCGACGCGTTTCGTCGCCACAGGCAACTTTAACTAGGCTGGAGTGGTTATATGGTATAATATATATAAATCCAGTTTGTGACAATTATATGAGGAAACAAGGAATCTCCCAAATATTGGGTAGAAGGAATCCCGGCTCTGAGCACCGTATGGGCAGCACTGTGTTAGCCAGGACCTCGGAGGAGAGAGATTTAGGGACACTGATTACTGAAAGCTGCAAGATGATTGGACAGTGTAGCCAGGCAGTGGGAAAAGCAAGCAGGATGCTCGGCTGCATAGCTCGAGGCATCACCAGTAGGAAGAGGGAGGTTGTGGTGCCGCTGTATAGAGCCCTGGTGAGGCCACAGCTAGAATACTGTGTGCAGTTCCGGAGACCTCCCCTGCAAAAAGACATTATTCAAATAGAACGGGTCCAAAGGCCGGCAACAAAAATGGTGGAAGGACTTAAACTTAAAACTTATCAGGAGAGACTTAAAGAACTTAATTTGTACAGTCTGGAGGAAAGAAGGGAGAGGGGGGACATGATTGAGACCTTTAAATATGTGAAAGGATTGAATAAGGTTCAGGAGGGAAGTGTTTTTAAGAAGAAACTTAACGATAGAACAAGGGGCCCAACCTGAAGCTAGTCGGGGGGGAAGATCAGGAGCAACGTTAGAAAATATTATTTTACAGAAAGAGTAGTAGGTGCTTGGAACAAACTTCCAGCAGAGGTAGTTGAAACATCAACAGTCACTGAATTTAAACATGTCTGGGATAAGCACACATCTATCCTAAGATAAAGAGAACATACAGTATATACATAAGATACAGAGAACATACAGTATACACATAAGATACAGAGAACATACAGTATACACATAAGATACAGAGAACATACAGTATACACATAAGATACAGAGAACATACAGTATACACATAAGATACAGAGAACATACAGTATACACATAAGATACAGAGAACATACAGTATACACATAAGATACAGAGAACATACAGTATATACATAAGATACAGAGAACATACAGTATATACATAAGATACAGAGAACATACAGTATATACATAAGATGCATATAACATACAGTATATACATAAGATACAGAGAACATACAGTATACACATAAGATACAGAGAACATACAGTATACTCATAAGATACAGAGAACATACAGTATACTCATAAGATACAGAGAACATACAGTATACACATAAGATACAGAGAACATACAGTATACACATAAGATACAGAGAACATACAGTATACTCATAAGATACAGAGAACATACAGTATACTCATAAGATACAGAGAACATACAGTATACACATAAGATACAGAGAACATACAGTATACACATAAGATACAGAGAACATACAGTATACACATAAGATACAGAGAACATACAGTATACACATAAGATACAGAGAACATACAGTATACACATAAGATACAGAGAACATACAGTATACACATAAGATACAGAGAACATACAGTATACACATAAGATACAGAGAACATACAGTATACACATAAGATACAGAGAACATACAGTATACACATAAGATACAGAGGACATACAGTATACACATAAGATACAGAGGACATACAGTATACACATAAGATACAGAGAACATACAGTATACACATAAGATACAGAGAACATACAGTATACACATAAGATACAGAGAACATACAGTATACACATAAGATACAGAGAACATACAGTATACACATAAGATACAGAGAACATACAGTATACACATAAGATACAGAGAACACACAGTATACATAAGGGCAGACTAGATGGACCGTATGGTCTCCTTCTGCCGTCAACCTTCTATGTTTCTATCAAGATAAATCCTTGGCTGCGTGGAAGATATTTAGCAAAGAAATATTCATTGACATATAGAGAAGCGCTTTTGCCATGTGCCGTCTGGTACGCGTGTGGTGTGACAGGTGATGGATACACTTGCAATTAATTAGCTTTGACATTTTGTGATTTGAATTGAAAGCATTTGAAGTGTCCCGCGGAGAATTGCACATCCTTGTGCGTCTGTCTATATATTATTGAGAGTGCTGGCGACATACTCTGCCGTTCTTCCTGCGTTGAGGACTTTATTTCCATTATCATTATTGTTATATGTAATGCTAAATCAAAAACATTTTAAGAGCGCGGTTTTCTAATAATATTCTAATAAATTAGTTTGATTTTTATCTGGCGGAGTGCCCTACTTTTTGGAATTCTGGTTGTAGGTTTTGTGTTCTTACATGTGTCATTAGAGGAATTCCTGGTGCACCCACTGGATTGTTTATCTTATAGTGGTGCCCTCACAGTAGCAGTCTTATCTATATCTGTAGCGCGGATTTCACAGAGACCGCTAGTAGTCGCTGTGCTCAGCCATGGTTAGTTGTTTCAGAGCGCCTCAGTCGCCGGCATTGATGAATGTTGTGTGAGTCGCAGTACAGCGCTGTATGAGACTGAACGGTAGCGCCAGCTCAGTGCGACTGACTCGCACCATATTCATCAAAAAAACGGACTCCCAACAGCGCCGGCGCTCAAAATCGTGTCGTCGTAGCCCATAGCGCCAGATCCCAGCAAATCCCAGCAATCCACCCGCCTGGCTCCTCCCCCCTGTGGCAGCTGTGCAATAGCCTCTTCCCAGCGGGCCCGATTATCCCGACCCCCCCCCAGGGGGCGCCGCCACCAGCTGCCTCCGGGGACTTTTTTCCTTCTCCCCGGAAAGATACGCTTTCACAAAATGATTGTTTACATAGCGCCAACATCTTCTGCAGGCGCTGTACGCGGGGGATAAATCCAGACAGGTGAGATTCAGGAGAAAGGTGGGGGGAGGGGGCCATAGGAGCTGACAGTCTAAAAATGACCTCTGATTGGTCGGTGACATAGCAGGAAGTGACTGTTTATTTGATTTCCTCTTTAATTGTTTGTTTTTTCTTTTTAATCAACTGGAAGACAGTTGCTGAAGACTTGATCCGGATTCCGAGGGGTTAAGCGCCCTGTGGGGTGAATACCGTGAGGTCGGCAACCGCAGGACAAATGTTACCTGATAGCAGGTGAGGCCCAGCGCGCCCGTCCCAAGGCCTTACCACAGGCAAGTTTCAAGGAAAAGTCCGCTAACAAGCTGCCTGTTTCCTTGCAGGAAGAGGAGGAGGAATAATGATGAGGTGTCACAGCTCCCACAATCCAAGAGGAGTAACAGGAGTCCCCCTTTCCAGGACTGGGAGGCGGAGACCGAGGTAAGGCCAGTGTTGATAAAATCTCAGGAATCCCAAATTTTTGGGCTAGAAGGATTTGGAGTTCAGATAAAGCAATTCTGTGAGTACTCACCTGTAGACTTGTTTTTGTTCTTGCATGGCACGGCCTGCTTCTGTATTCATAACAGTTGGGTTATTCCGCCACAGGGTGGCGCAGTGGTACCGCAGAAAGCTGTGGCATCTCCCGTCTCCCTATAAAAACGGGATTAACCATAGAGTTCCCAGCGTAGACAAGCAGTGAGACAAGAAGCCGGGAGGTAAAAAATGTAAAAAAGGTAAAAAAAAAAAAACCCAATTAACTTGGAACAATCACCATAAAGAGGCAACCAAGAATAACAATAACAAGGGTGGGTCGAAGCAGGCCGTGCCATGCAAGAACAAAAACAATTCTACAGGTGAGTACTCACAGAATTGCCTTTTTCTTTATTGCATGGCACGACCCGCTTCATATTCATAACAGTTGGGCCATCCAAAAGCAGTGTCCAAAACTAGGGTGGGATCCCCAATGAGTAACAGCCGGCATTTCAAGTCACTACCGCCTGAAGCACCTTGCGGCCAAAAGCAGCATCTGCTGGGGCCTTAACATCAACCTTGTAAAACAGTATGAACAGAAGACCAAGTAGCGGCCTTGCAAACTTGTTCAACAGAAGCTTGGTGCTGAAAAGCCCAAGACGCACCAATAGCACGAGTAGAATGAGCAGTAATTCTAAAGGGAGGTTCCTTCCCTTTAGCAGAACAGGCTTGAACCACCGCCTGACGGTTCCACTTGCCGATAGTGGATTTAGCCGGAGGCAAACCCTTCCTAGGTCCAGAAGTGAGAAAAAAAATAGCATCAGATTTACTGAAAGTCTCAGTAGCGACCAAATAAAACTTCAGAGCCCTGACCACATCCAGAGAATGCAGTGTCCGCTCCTTGGAATTAGCAGGATTAGGACACAATAAAGGCAAGACAATGTCCTGATTGAGATGAAAGGCAGACACAACCTTGGGCAAGAAATCCGGCTTAGGCCGAAACACCACCTTATCCTGATGCCGCTCAAAATAAGGAGGTTTGATGGAAAGCGCCGCCAGCTCAGGAACTCGCCTTACAGAAGTGATAGCCACCAAAAAAGCTACCTTAAGAGTCAGAATGGGCAAAGCAGCCCCACAGATAAGGGAGGACCCTGCAGAGCAGACAACACCAGATTCAAGTCCCAGACTGGTAGAATAGGCTTATGATGTGGACGCACATGAGTAACACCCTGGAAAAAAGTTTTAACCAACCGGTGGTTCGCAAAGGATCTTTGGAAAAAAATTGCCAGAGCTGAAACATGGCCTTTGAGGGTACTCAGTTGAAGGCCAGAATCCAAACCATGTTGCAAAAATTCCAGAATACTGGGAATGGAAAAAACCCAACAGGGAAGAGACTGGGACTCCAGGCAATGAAAGCATGCCAGACCCTGTAATAAAGGACGAGGACCTCTTCCTAGCTCGAATCCTGGTATCCACAACAGAGGCAGGCAACCCCTTCTCTGTCAAGATGTAGGTTTCAGCAGCCAAGCCGTCAAAGCCAGAGTTTGTAAATTGGGATGGCGTAGCTGTCCCTGAGTGAGAAGAACTGGATCCCTGGGCAAGACGTACTGGTCTACTGCCAACTGCACGACATCTGCGAACCACACCCTTCTTGGCCAACAGGGGGCCACCAGGATGGCTGACACCCCCTCCTGGGCTATCTTGCGCATGACCCTGCCCAGTAGAGGGAACACATAGGGAAACCGAAACTCCATCCACGGCATTGCCAGTGCATCCGTGGGGAAGGCCAGAGGATCCTGTGACAGGGAGACAAACCTGGGAAGTTTGTGATTGTGACGGGTTGCAAACAGGTCCACATCCGGCTGACCCCAGCGGTGACAGAGGGAGAGAAACACCTGGTAGTTGAGGGACCATTCCCCCAGACGAGACGTCCCCCTGCTCAGGGAGTCCGCCACCTGGTTCTCCACCCCCGGAATGTATACCGCTGAGATGCAGGGGACATTCTGTTCCGCCCAAGACAGTATCGGTGACACTTGAAGGCTTGCTTGCGTCAGGTTGTCTAAGCGGATTTGAACAGCACGACCCCGAAGGTGTGTGGTCAGGTGGGACAGAACCAACCTGATCGCCCTCAGTTCCAGGACATTGATGGGAGCATGGGCCTTTTGGGGGCCCCAATGACCCTGGAACTGTAGGGACTTCCAAAAGCCCCCCCAACCGGTCAGACTGGCATCCGTGGTGACAGTCTCCCAGCATGGGGGCAGGAAGGTCCTGCCCACCAGAAGATTCCTTGAGTCCAGCCACCATGAAAGGCACTGCCTGGCCAGAGGAGACAGAGCAAATTCCTGATCCAGGGACACATGGTCCTGATCCCAAACTGACAAGAGGTGCAACTGAAGAGTTCTCATGTGAAACTGAGCAAAGGGGACCGCCTCGAAGCAGGACACCATCAGGCCCACCAACTGCATCCTCAGACGGATGGAAGGATGAGGACACAAGAGCAGAGGCAGTACCTGCTTCTGAAGGCCCTCCACCTTCTGCTGAGGAAGGAACACCTTGACCTGAAAGGTATCCAGTGTCATGCCCAGAAAGGACCTCACCAAGGACGGGGACAGTGAAGACTTGGGAAAATTGATCACCCAGCCGAAGGACTCCAGAGTGGAGATCACCACCTGGGTGTCCTGTTCGGCCTGATGAAAGGACTGAGCCACAATGAGGATGTCGTCCAGGTAGCAGCAGAGCCATTAGCAGAGCCATCACTCCCGCCAGCACCTTGGTGAACACCCGAGGCGCCGAGGTGATACCGAATGGTAAGGCCACAAACTGGCAATGCTGATCCTCCAGCATGAACCTCAGAAATCTCTGATGACCTGGGAAGATAGGTACATGAAGATAAGCATCCTTGATGTCCACAGTGGTCATGAAGTCGCCCGGGCGAAGGGTACCGACAGCAGAGCGTAGCGTCTCCATACGAAAATGTTTGAATCTGACAAACTTCAAGTCCAGAATGGGCCTCAGAGAGCCGTCCTTTTTGGGGACCGTGAAGAGATTGGAATAGTTCCCCTGACCCTGTTCTTGATGGGGCAACGGACAAATGACTCCTGACTCCAGCAGGCATTGAACCGCCGAAAGTAACCCTTGAGCTGACAGGGGGTTTAAAGACATCCGGGATCTAATGAATCTTGGGGGCGGCCAGGCTGCAAACTCTATCTTGTAACCGGAGGACACCACTTCCTGAATCCACCTGTCTGAAATGTGGAGCCTCCAGACGTGAGCAAAGAGCCAAAGCCGCCCCCCCCCCCCCCCCCCCCCAGATGGTGAGGGCGCCTCCTCATGCCTGAGGGGCCTTGGTAGGGGGTTTGGGCTTGGAACCCCAGGAGAGACCGGGACGTCCACGGGATCTGCCATGGCCCCAAGACTCTGCGGCTACCTGAGGAGAAGAGGGAGCCACGACCTCCTCTGGAAGAACGAACGGAGGGGAGGGAGACTGAGGTCCCCCGAAAAGGCCGGGGCTGTCTCCTACGCTGAGATTGCCATCCTTGGCCAAAACATCAAGACGCTCGCCAAAGAGCAGCAGCCCCGCAAAGGGGAGCCCAGTGAGAGCCTTCTTAGCAGCAGCATCAGCTGCCCAATGACGTAACCAAACAGAGCAGCGCATAGCCACCAAAAGTGCAGAGCCCTACCGCCCAGCCTCACAGCATCATCCATGGCAGTAAGGATAAATACAACAAAATCAGAGCAAAGCAAGAGAGCCCTATAATCCTTCCTCCTCCTACCAGCCATAGCGCCATCACAGAGACGCTTGAGCAGTTTCTTAAGGGCATTTGCAGTAATGGCAGCAGCACAGGCCGGGTGCAGTCCAGCCCCAACACAAGTAAAAGCATGGCAGGCCAGCTGATCCATGCGCCGGTCCTCGCTGTCCTTCAGAGTGGTAGTGTCAGGGGAAGGCATGACCGAAGTATTAGACAGGCCTAGCACGGGAGCGTCCACCTCAGGGGGACAGGACCAACGCTTTACTATATCAGCAGGAAAGGGATACCTCTTATCCAATCCCTTGGGCACAGCGGGCAGCCTGTTAGGACGTTCCCACTCCCTAAGCAGCATAGAAGTGAAATGGCCCTGCTCAGGGAACTCCAGACGCTGTTTACCAGGAAGAAAAAGCTCACCCTGCTTTCTCTTAGCCACCTCAGGGGGAGCAATGTGCAAGATTTCAAAAATTTGTGACAGCAGATTGTCAGTGTCCTCAGGGTACCATGATTCCTCCCCGGACGCAAACCCAGGGTCACTAATGCAACCCTCCTGCTGGTCCCCAGAGGAGTCAGAGTCCTGGAACAGTTCCCCTTCCTCTAGGGAATAAAGTCCACCAGTGGCATCAAATTCCTCATACTCCTCAGTGGAGCGCGAGGGAGTGGAAGTCAGGTGCCGCTTCTTGCCAGAGGCCTTCCTAGGAATAGGCCTGGCAAGCTGCTTCTCAGTGTTGGCCACACGAAGTGCCAGATCAGACTGTGACCCCCTGCTAGCATCCCCCTCACTGGGAGCTAATTGCAGCAGTGGGTGGGGTAGGTGATGCCGAAGGGGGCGCAGAGCTGAGAAGCGATGCAGGCAAACCAAGCTGGAGCGCAAGGACACTTTGAGCGCACGGCACACACACTGTGACATCATTGCTGATAGGGGACACCCTGCACATGGAACACAGCCGGGATTGCCCCGAAGGACCCCAAGCACGCTATTGCCAGAAGCTCCATATGGTGATTAACACAGGCGCAATAGGCCAGCGCTGGGTAAGGTTAATACAAAAACGACACGGGATGCCCTCCCATGGGATGCCCCCAGATCAGCAAAAAAGGGGGGGGGTATGAGGGGGAGGAAGGAGTAGAGCCGGGAGAAACCACAACCCACTGGCATCCCGCCTGAAAGACATAAGTAAAAACGCATGAGCATCCCGCAGCACATGCCCCACGAGACCAATAAAAAAAACCCCAAGGGGGACTCACAGACCAGAGACACCGCAGGGTCACCAAGGCACAGACCGCAGGATGAAGCGACACACCGGAGGAAACAGCGCTGCAGCCCGGAAGGGAGAAATCCAGACGCGCAGCTAATCCAAAAAGGGCGCCGGCAGAGGTACCTTGAAGGGGTGGGCCGCGGGGGGACGACGCGATATGCGTCATCCTAAGGCCCCGCCCCCCCTCGAAGAGTGCGAAAACGGCACCCACGTGACCCCGCCGGCGCCATGACAAAGCAAAAACGCCACAGGTTATAGCGCCCACAGTCGCGGAGCGCAGTACAAAGCGGCGCGGCAGGCAAAAATCACACTGTAAATACCACAACTAACACCACTCGCTGCTACTACCACCCAATACCCCCCCCCCCCCCCGAACAAAGTCAGAGGGGGGGAGGGGGAAGAGAGAGACGAGAAGGCAGCGGCAAATATCCAGGCCAGAAGGGGGGGGGGGGGGTTGGTGGGACCTCTAAAGGAAAAGAAGGGAACAGTTTCACGGCAGAGGAAACACTGGGAACTCTATGGTTAATCCCGTTTTTATAGGGGGCCGGGAGATGCCACAGCTTTCTGCAGTACCACTGCGCCACCTTGTGGCAGAATAACCCAACTGTTATGAATACGAAGCAGGCCGTGCCATGCAATAAAGAAAAAAAACCTGAAACCCTGAACTAACCGGCAGTTCAGCAAGGAAATCTGGGTGGAGAAAGCAACGCCGGCCACGCCCTCGCCCCTCCCTCAAAGGGGGAGGGTGTTCCTATGCCAATGACCCTCTAATGGCTCTAGCTGCATCCACTTTGTGAACCCAGAACCCTCCCTGGCACAGTGTTGCAGTGAAGGGTCCACCTAGATCCAGCCTTGTGTGGACCCAGAACCCTCCCTGGCACAGTGTTGCAGTGAAGGGTCCACCTAGATCCAGCCTTGTGTGGACCCAGAACCCTCCCTGGCACAGTGTTGCAGTGAAGGGTCCACCTAGATCCAGCCTTGTGTGGACCCAGAACCCTCCCTGGCACAATGTTGCAGAGAAGGGTCCACCTAGATCCTGCCTTGTGTGGACCCAGAACCCTCCCTGGCACAATGTTGCAGAGAAGGGTCCACCTAGATCTGGCCTTGTGTGGACCCAGAACCCTCCCTGGCACAGTGTTGCAGTGAAGGGTCCACCTAGATCCATCCTTGTGTGGACCCAGAACCCTCCCTGGCACAATGTTGCAGTGAAGGGTCCACCTATATCCAGCCTTGTGAGGACCCAGAACCCTCCCTGACACAATGTTGCAGAGAAGGGTCCACCTAGATCCGGCCTTGTGTGGACCCAGAACCCTCCCTGGCACAGAGTTGCAGAGAATGGTCCACCTAGATCCAGCCTCTGACGACCCCTCCCCCATATCCTGTGCTGTCCGTCATGTTTTATTGCCCCCGATTTGACCACGCCCCCTTCTCTTTCCCCTCCAGTCCTCCTCGGGGAGCGAAGGCAGCAGCAGCAACTTCAGCCTGGACAGAAGCAGCGGCTCGGAGAACCTCCAGACGTTGGCCGGCTCGGGCCCCGCCACACCGCAGCCCGTCTGCGCCCCAGAGCAGTCGGCCCTCAATCAGGGACCCTACGTTCACATCAACCAGATCCTAAAGGAGGCGCACTTCTCAAGCCTGCAGCAGCGCGGATGCCCGTCGTCCTGACCCGCCCACTCCAGACCCATCCCTGGACTCCGCCCTCCATTACGCCTCCATTAAATGACATCCTCTACAAACCCCGCCGCTCTTTTTGACTGTAAATTTTCCCTCAAACGAACAAGTAAGCCTGACTCCATCTTGTTTCCTCCTCACTTGCTGCAGGAGGACGATTTCTGGGACCTCTGGACGCCAACTTGCTGTGTCTTTTTTTTTTTTTTTTTTTTTTGATGGGTGACTAAAACTCGCACTTTGGGGAGGGGTGGGGGGAGGGGCTTGTACAGACATTATAAAAGCTTTGTCCACCCCAAAAATTTATTGTAGAAAACCATAATAAAGGGCTTTCAAGAGCTTCTTCTGGAGCTTCTCACTGATCCCTGGGGCGGGGTGTTCCTGCGCCTATGAGCGATTGGAGGTACAGAGACCAATCAGAGCTCTCGCTCTTAAAGTGGACCCTCACCCTGAATAAGAGCCTATCTTGTATGTTTCCCACACCCTGTACATACAGATTGGCCACATTAATCCGGACCCTCACCCTGAATAAGAGCCTATCTTGTATGTTTCCCCCACCCTGTACATACAGATTGGCCACATTAATCCAGACCTTCACCCTGAATAAGAGCCTATCTTGTATGTTTCCCCCACCCTGTACATACAGATTGGCCACATTAATCCAGACCCTCACCCTGAATAAGAGCCTATCTTTATGTTTCTGTCAAGCCGTGCATGTCTGCTGCATGCAGATAGTAATAAAGCACGCCCATGTCTCTTTAGAGCGCAAGGAAGGCGAGGAGACTGACATTGCCCCCCCCCCCCCCCTAAAGGAGGTCGACCTAGAGTCTTTGCTAAAAAGCTTTGATCCTGCAGACCCAGGAACCCTCAATGGCAAAGACCCTCCCTAGAGACAGCCTCGGGTGGACCCGTGTCCCTTCCTGGCATAGCTCTTGCAAAGGAGGCTCAACCAAATTTCAACCTTGGGTGTCCCTTGGTGCCGGAACATTTAAGTGAGTTTAGTTTTCTGTTCCTGTAGACCCTGGACCCTCCCTGGAACAGAGTTTCAAAGGTGAGTCCACTGAATTCCAGCCTTGGGTGTCCCTTGGTGCTCAAACTACCTTAGGTGAGCTTAGTTTTAGTGTTCATGTAGACCCCCGGGACTCTGTGGCACAGAGTTGCAGAGGAGGGTCCACCTGGATCCAGCCTTTGGTGTCCCTTGGTGCTAGAACCCCCTTAGATGAGCTTAGTATTCTGTGGACCCAGAACTCTTCCTGGTACTGAGTTTCAAAGATGGATTGACCTAGACCCAGCTTTGGGTGGACGCATAACCCTCCCTGGCATGGAGGTTCAGAGGAGGGGCCACATAGATCCAGCCTTAGGTGTGCTTGAACCTCCCTAGGTGAGCTTTGTTTAATGTTCCTCTGGACTCAGAGCCCTCCATGGGACAGAGTTGCAGAGGAGGTTCCACCTAGATCCAACCATGGGGTTCCTTTTGGTATCAGAACCCCGATTAGATTAGTTTGGTGATCTTTGGACCCAGAATCCTCCCTGGCACATTGTTGCAGAGGGGGGTCCACCTAGATTCAGCTTTGTGTGGACCCAGAAGCCTTCCTGGCACAGTTGCAGAGAAGGGTCCACCTAGATTCAGCTTTGTGTGGACCCAGAACCCTTCCTGGCACAGAGTTGCAGAGGAGGATCCATCTGGTTGTAGCCTCGGATGCCCTTGGTGCTAGAACCCTCCAGATTGACCTAGATCCAGCCTTGGATGGACCCATAACCCTCCCTGGCATGGAGGTTCAGAGGAGGGGCCACCTAGATCCAGCCTTGTGTGGACACCGAACCCTCCCTGGCACAATGTTGAAGAGAATGGTCCACCTAGATCCAGCCTCGGACGACCCCCTCCCCCATATTCTGTGCTGTCCGCCAATGTTATTGCGGGCCTTGTCCGGCGATATCACTTCATGAATAAGGCCCTTAGACAAAATGGTGGATAAAACCCAGACAAAATGTTGGACAAGATGGCGACCAGATGCCATTTTACCTATTTTTATCACAGACGTGTGGCCATATATCTTTAACTCTTTGAAACTTTTTTTTTGGAATGTTTCAAGGAAAAGTCCAATAATGAGCCGCCTGTTCCCTTGCAGGAACAGGAGGAGGTATGATGATGTGTCACAGCTCCCACAATCCAAGAGGAGTAACAGGAGTCTCCCTTTCCAGGACTGGGAGGCGGAGACCGAGGTAAGGTCAGTGTTTATAAAATCTCAGGAATGCCAAATTTTTAGGCTAGAAGGATCCGGTGTTCAGATAAATAACCTTTTTTTTTAAAAAGGACCTAAACCCTCCCTTGCAATTCTGTCCTGGTCCACCTAGATCCAGCCTCGGACTACACCTCCCCCATATTCTGTGCTCTCTGCCATGTTTTATTGCCCCCCCCCCAATTTGACCACGCCTCTTTCTCTTTCCTGTCCAGTCCTCCGGGACCGACCAGCAGCAGCAGTAACTTGCCTGGACGGAAGCAGCGGCTCGGAGAACCTCCACACGCTGGCCGGCTCGGGCCCCGCCACAACGCAGTCCGTCTGCGCCCCAGAATGAACAGAATATTCTTAGTATACAGTACGTCCTGCTCCAGATAGATTACTTACACTTGGGTTATCCTCCGCCAGATGGCGCTGCACTGCAGAGACATGTAAAACAGGCTCCTCCCGGCACCTCAAATACCCGGGGACCTCCCACAAATCCCCAGATCTCTCTGCAGTGCTGACTGCGAAGACATGAAGTATCACTCTCTCGCAGGGAGCGGGGCTGTTAGCCTGCGGCCCTGTTGGACTATTCCCACCCGTTCCTCGTGTGATGTGCCTCCCAATCTGGGCTGCGCTGGTCGGGTGAAGGTAGGCAGCACCATTCGTGCTTAAAGAGCGCTGCTCCGCCGCAATCCCCCACCAAAGGGTAGGCGGTATAGGCTGATGGTGAGCCTTTATGGGATGCCCCTCCCGCAGTATCGCCCCGTGTAGCGGTGGTCCTGTACAGAGGGCCGCCATCCTCCCTCATTCTCCCTGTAGCCTTCGGGGGGAAAAGAAGGGAGGGTGTGTGTGTGTGAGAGCGTGTATCGTGATTCGTGTATACAGCGTTTTGTCATGTTTCCTTGTACTAGTATATGGGTCGTCAGCCGCCGCGCTGACTTGTCTTTTTTACTATGGCAAATGCCGCCGCCGCGCGCGTCTTTTCCTTCATTTAGATGTTCCGCGCCGGGCGGTGGCGTTACCTCAGATGCTTATGCGTTCTCATTGGCTGGTTGTGGGCTTTGCGCTCTTCGGGGGGGGCCTGGCTTGGCGTGCTATGCGTCACGGCTCGCTCTGGCCCGCCCTTCGAGGTACTCGTGGCGCCATTTTTGTCAGGTCGCGCGCGCGTGTGTGACGGTTCTACTTACCGCGGTCCGTAAGTGCCCTCGCGGGCGACTCAATACTCTTTTTAGCGTGTTTGGTTCTGACACCCCCTCTTCCCATTGTGTCTTTCAGACGGGTGAATCCATTGGCTTCTCCCGGCCCAGTGTAATTGATAGGGGCCTTGTAAAATTACTCCCACTTCCCTAGTGGGTCATTGGGGCATCCAGGGTTGCTCTACTGGCATATTGTGCCTAATAATCACCATATGGAGGCATCCCAGGATAATGTTACTGGGGTCCCCTTGGGACAAGACCGGCTGTGTGTAGCGTGTGGGCAGCCTCATGCTGACGCTGACAAGGCGCGGGTCTGCGTACCCTGTGCTGAGCAGGTGTTTGCATTGCAATCGGGCCTGCCACTGGCTGCACCTCGTTTCACTTCACCTACTCCCCCAAGCTTAAATCTCACTCCTGTTGACTTGCATATTCTCAGCCTGAGGTGTCTTCTACACTGGCTACTGCTGAACAGATTATTGCGAGGTCCTTAGCGCGTAAGGGCCCTGGGAAGAAGCGGCTCTTGACGCCTAATGTTACTGTTTTCCCTATGGGAGCTGAGGAGTTTATGGATCTGTGTGGCTATATCCCGTCTGATGAAGGGGAGCTCCTTTCTGACTCAGGCTCATCTGATGAGGGACCAAGGGGTCATGACGATTCTGGCTCTGACCCCTGGGCCCCGGATGACACTGACAGATTATTGACCCAGATCCTTGAGGTGCTGTCTATCTCTCTCCCTGTTGAGGCTCCCAGGCAAAGAGGGGAGCTTTTCCATACAGCAAAATCGCATTTGGAATTTCCAGGGCAGGTACATTTCCATAACCTTGTGCTCAAGGAATGGGAGCGCCCCTGTAAACCTCCCGGGGTTCCAAAGAGTTGGGATAGGAAATATCCCTTTACTGCTGAGGTGGTTAAATGTTGGTCATCTCCCCCCCGAGGTGGATGCCCAGATCCTAGGGCTATCTAACACCTCTGTCATGCATTCCCCTGATTCTACCACCCTGCGGGATGCTGAGGACCGGCGCATTGACCAGCTGGCATCCCACGCCTTTGCATGTGCGGGGACGGCGCTGCGCCCGGTCTGTGCCTCTGTTATTACTGCTGCAGCCACTAGATCCCTTATCAGAAATATGATTCATAGTGCCCCTGATGACTTCCCTTGTGAGGTGTTTAATGCACTCTCCAGTTGTGCTGCTTTTGTAAATTTTGTCCTCTCCGCATTGGATGACACCATCAGAATGTGTGCCAGAACTTCTGCCCTCGTGGTTGCTATACGCCGCTCTGTTTGGCTGCGCCAGTGGGCTGCTGACATGGCTGCAAAGAAGGCCCTCACTGGGCTTCCATTTAAGGGGCTACGCCTGTTTTTTTTTTTATTTAAGGAGGTAAGTTACCCCAGCGCAGACGGCAGTCCCGGCCCTTTCGTGGTCAGGGTTCCTCCTCCTCCCCTTACCGTGGGGCATCTTTCCCTGGGGCCCGGGGAGTTTTCTGGGATAGAGGCAGAGGACGTGGACGTCCTGACTCCTCCTGGGGTCCCAAGGCCCCTCAGGCATGATGGGGCGCCCTCGCCCATCCGGGTGGGGGGGGGGCGGCTGCAGCATTTCGCTCACGTCTGGAGGCTTCATGTCTCAGACCGGTGGATTCAGGAGGTAGTGTCCTCCGGTTACAAGTTGGAGTTTGCTGCCGATCCCCCTCCAAGATTCATCAGGTCCTGGATTCCTCAGGGCCCTGTGTCAGCTCAGGAGCTAGTGCATGCTGTGCAAGGCCTCCTGGAGCTGGGGGTCATCTGCCAGGTGCCTTTAAGAGAAAGAGGGCAAGTGTTTTTAATCCAACCCATTCACAGTACCCAAAAAGGATGGTTCTGTCAGGCCCATCCTGGGCTTAAAGATTCTCAGCAAGTTGTGTCAGGGGCAGGCGCTTTCGCATGGAGACTCTGCGCTCTGCCATCAGTTCCCTGCGCAAGGGGGATTTCATGACTTCTGTGGACGTCAAAGATGCTTACCTTCATATTCCTGTGTTCCCAGGTCATCACAAGTTCCTCAGGTTCGCTCTGATGGTTCAACATTACCAAGTTGTGGCCTTGGCCTTCGGCCTCACTTCAGCTTCCAGGGTGTTCACCAAGGTGCTGGCTGGCGGGATGTCTCTACTCAGACATCAGGGTGTCGGCGTGCTTCCCTATCTGGCCGACATCCTCATCACTTCCCAGTCTCTACATCAGGCAGAGTTGGATACTCAGCTGGTGGTTACCATTCTGGAGTCATTTGGATGGGTGATCAACCACCCCAAGTCCTCACTGTCCCCTTCCTTGGTAACTCCATTCCTAGGAATGAATCTGGATACAGTTCAGGCAAGGATCTTCCTTCCTCAGCAGAAGGTGGACAATCTGATTGCACAGGCTCAGTCTCTCCTAGCTTGGCCCCATCCCTCCATTAGGCAGGGGATGCAGCTGGTGGGCCTGAGGGTGGTGTGCTTCGCAGCGGTTCCTTGGGCTTAGTTCCACTTGAGGCCTCTGCAACTTCACCTATTGTCTGTATGGGACAAGGACCCAGCATCCCTGGACAGGGTCTGTGTGCTCTCCCCCCCCCCCCCCCCCCCTGGTCAGGTCAGGAGGTTCCTCTTGTGGTGGATGGACTCAAGGAACCTGTTGGGGGGCAGATCCTTTCTTGCCCTTCCTGGGAGGTGGGGCCCTCAGGAGGCCCACACTCCTATCTATGTCTTGGAGCTGCGAGCGCTCAGGATAGTTCAGGCTCGCTTGACTACTCCTCTTCAGGGCTTGCCTGTCCAGGGGCGCCCGGACAACCAGATGGCAGTTGCCTACATTAATCGTTTGGGAGGGACCCGGAGCAAGAGGGCCCTCCTGGTAGTGTTTCTGACCCTGACCTGGGTGGAGGACAATGTTCCCTGCATATCAGTGGCGTACATTACGGGGGTGAAAATTCTGCTGGCAGACCCTCTGAGCAGGGGCACCTCTCGCCAGGGAGAATGGTCCCTCTGCAACAGGGTGTTCCAATCTCTGTGCCACCGTTGGGGCCAGCTAGATGTGGATCTGTTTGCGTCCCGTCACAATCACAAGCGCCCGGCCTTTTGTCTCCCTGTCCCAGGATCCTCTGGCCTTGACCTCTTTAGCACTGTCATGGCTGGACATTCAGTTCCTGTATGTCTTTCCTCCATTCCCCCTGCTGTGCAGGGTTCGATGCAAGATTGCTCTGGTAGGGGTGCCAGCGATTCTGGTGGCTCCCAGGTGGCCAAGAAGAGTGTGGTTCGCAGACGTGGTGCAGATGGCAGTAGACCAGTACGTTCTGCCAAGGGGTGCCAGTTCTGCTCACTGAGGGCCCCTTACGCCATCCCATTTTACAAACTCTGGCTTTGACAGCCTGGCTGCTGAAACCTCCATCTTGATGGAGAAAGGCTTGTCCGCCTCGGTGATTGATACCATGGTGAAGGCTAGGAAGAGAACTTCTTCTTCCATCTATTACAGGGTATGGCGTACCTACATTGACTGGTGTGAGTCTAAGTCTCTTCCCTGTCGGGTGTTTTCAGTTCCCAGGGTTCTGGAGCTCTTACAGCATGGGTTGGAGTCGGGACTCCAACTCAGTACTCTGAAGGGTCAGGTTTTCTGTCCTGTCTGTTTTCTTTCAGATGTCTTTTGCTCAGCATTCTTTGGTTAAGACCTTCTTCCAGGGGGTTACTCTTGTGCATCCCCCACGTAAACCTATGGTCCCTATTTGGGATTTGAACTTGGTTTTGTCTGCCTTGCAGGGTGCTTCCTTTGAACCTATACAGGATGCTGCTCTGGCTGTGCTTACCCTCAAGGTTGTCTTTCTGGTGGCCAGTACTTCGGTCAGGCGTGTGTCTGAGTTGGCGGCTCTGTCTATTCAGCCCCCATACTATGAGACACACCAGGACAAGGTTGTGTTCCGCCTTAAGTCAGACTTTCTGCCTAAGGTGGTGTTTTCATTTACATCTAGATTTTGTTCTTCTGTCATTGTGCCCTAATCCTAGCAACGCTAAGGAAAGGGTTCTGCATTCCTTGGATGGGGTCAGGTGTCTGAAGTATTACCTGGTAGTCACTGCGTCCTTCAGGAAAACTGATGCTCTTTTTGTGGTCCCTTCTGGGCCCAGGAAGGTTTTGTCTCCTGCCAAGTCTATTATTAGCAAATGGATCCGTCAGGCCGTGGTTCAGGCCTATTTTGCTAAGGGGAAGAGTCTTCCCTTTTGCCTTACTACTCATTCTACTCGTGCTATTGGTGCCTCTTGGGCCTTCCAGCACCAGGCTTCTGTTGAACAAGTTGCAAGGCTGCTACTTGGTCTTCTGTTCATACTTTTTCAAAGTTTTACAAGGTTGATGTTTGGGCCTCAGCTCATGCTGTTTTTGGCCGAAGGGTTTTGCAGCCGGCAGTGGTTTAAACTGTCTGCTGTTACCTTTTTTGCTGGGGATCCCACCCTACTTTATGGACACTGCTATTGGATGTCCCAAGTGTAAGTAATCTATCTGGAGCAGGACGTACTGTATACTAAGAATAATACAATTCTGTGAAATACTCACCTGTAGAATTGGTATTATAAGTATACAGTACGTCCTGCTCCACCCCACCCTTGGTTTTGCAGTATTCTGGATCCCCTGTATGGTGATTATCATTGTTATAGTTACCAGTTTGGGTGTTTAAATTCTCCCGGCTTCTCGTTCACTGCTTTTCAATTCTGGGGATTTGTGGGAGGTCCCGGGTATTTGAGGGGCCGAGAGGAGCCTGTTTTGCATGTCTCTGCAGTGCAGCGCCATCTGGCAGAGGATAACCCAAGTGTAAGTAATCTATCTGGAGCAGGACGTACTGTATACTTACTCACCTGTAGAATTGGTATTATATTTCACAGAATTGTATTTTTAAGGGAGGCTCACTTTAACAGCGTGCCGCAGCGCGGATGCCGTCCTCCTGACCTGCCCTCTCCAGACCCACCCCTGGACTCTCCCCTCATTAAATGACATCCTCCACAAACCCTGCCACTCTTTTTGTCTGTCTAATCCACTTACTGATAGTGGATTTGGCTGGAGGCAAGCCCTTCCTAGGTCCGGAAGGAAGGACAAAAAGAATCAGACTTCTGAAATGAGTCCGTGGCGACCAAATAATACTTGAGTGCCCTGACCACATCCAGAGAATGAAGGTTCCGTTCCTTGGAATTAGCAGGGGCAGGACAATATGAAGGTAAGACAATGTCCTCATTAAGATGAAAGGCAGAAACAACCTTGGGCAAGAATTCTGGCCTAAGATGAAACACCACCTTATCCTGATGCCGCTCAAAATAAGAAGGTTTCATGGAAAGCGCCGCCAGCTCAGAGACGCGACGCACCGAAGTGATAGCAACCAAAAAGGCCACCTTAATAGTCAGAATAGAAAGAGCAGCATCGCACAGGGGCTTGAAGGGGGGACCCTGAAGAGAAAAAAGCACCAAGTTCAAATCTCACAACGGTAGCAGAGGCTTATGCGGTGGACGTACATGAGTGATTCCCTGGAAAAAGGTTTTGACAAGCCTTTGATTAGCGAAAGATCTTTGGAAAAAAAATTGCCAAGTACTCAGTTGTAGACCCGATTCTAGACTGTGTTGAAGAAACTCCAGAATCCTGGAAAGGGAGAAGGTGTGGCAAGGGAAGGCCTTAGACTCACACCAGGCAACGTAAGCGTGCCATCCCTGTAATAAATCATAGAAGAGGATTTTTTCTGAGCCTGAATCCTAGTACTGACGACCGAAACCGGCAAACCCTTATTCATCAGGATGGAGGTTTCAGCAGCCAAGCCGTCAAAGGCAGCCTTTGTAAATTGGGGTGGCGCAGCTGTCCCTGAGTGAGGAGCTCTGGAACGTCGGGCAGGACGTACTCATCCACCGCCATCTGGACGACGTCTGCAAACCATACCCTCCTCGGCCACTAGGATGGTCGGTACCCCCTCCTGGGCTATCTTACGCAGCACACGACCCAACAGAGGGAAGGGAGGAAAGACATAAAGGAGTCGAAACTCCTTTCAATGAAATGCCAGCATGTCCGTGGCAAAGGCCAGAGGATGTCTTGACAGGGATACGAATCTCAGAAGCTTGTGATTGTGACGGGACGCAAACAGGTCCACATCCGGCTGACCCCAGCGGCGACACAGGGCATGAAATATCTTGTTGTCCCCCTAGGCGAGACGTCCCTCTGCTCAGGGCATCTGCCTCCTGGTTCTTCACCCTGGGGATGTAAACAGTCGAGATGGAGGGAACCGTCTCCTCCGCCCAAGACAATATCAGGGACACTTCCTTGAGGGCTCGTTTGCTCCGAGTCCCTCCCCGATGATTGATGTAAGTGACCGCCGTCTGATTGTCCGAGTGGACCTGGACCGCACAACCCCGAAGGTGGGGAGTCAACTGGGAGAGAACCTGATTGCTCTCAACTCCAAGAGATTGATAGGCGCGTGGGCCTCTTGAGGGCCCCACTGGCCCTGGACTTCAGCGATTGCCAAACCCCTCCCCAACCGGTCAGATTGGCGTCTGTGGTGACCTGCCCACTAGGAGATTCCTCAAGTCCAGCCACCACGAGAGGGACTGTCTGGCCAGAGGGGATAGATCGAATTCCTGCTCCAAGGACTCCTGACTCTGATCCCAGATGGTCAAGAGATTCAACTGAAGGGGTCTCATGTGGAACTGAGCGAAAGGCACAGCCTCGAAGCAAGCCACCATGAGACCCACCAACTGCATCCCCAGACAGATGGAGGGATGAGGGCAAGCCAACAAGGCCCGCGCCTGCATCTGAAGGCCCTCCACCTTCTGCTGAGGAAGAAACACCTTGACCTGAGAAGTATCCTGCGTCATTCCCAGGAAGGATCTTACCGATGAAGGAGAGAGAGAAGACTTGGAATAATTGATCACCCAACCGAAGGACTCGAGGGGTGATGCAAAGATGGAGCTGCAAGTAAGGAAGAACGCGAATGCCCAGGCTCCTTAGAAGGGCCATGACACCCGCCAGCACCTTGGTGAACACCCGGGGGGCAGAGGTGATGCCGAACGGCAAGGCCACAAACTGATAGTGTTGATCCCTCAGAGCGAATCTTAGGAACCTCTGGTGTCCCAGGAAGACAGGAACGTGCAGATAGGCATCCTTGATGTCCACATTGGTCATGAAATCGCCTGGCCGAAGAGAGCTCACCGCCGACCGTAAGGTCCCCATGCGGAAGTGTTTGAACCTGACAAATCTGTTGAGACCCTTAGATCCAGGATGGGTCTCAGGGAGCCGTCCTTCTTGGGCACCGTGAACAGGTTGGAGTAGAACCCCCGCCTCCGTTCTTGAAGAGGCACATGGCAAACCACTCCTGATGACAGAAGATGTTGAACGGCCAGCCTCAGGCCCTGCGCCATCACAGGATTTTGGGAGATCCGGGACCGAATGAATCTTAGAGCTGGCAGCTTGGCTGCCCCCAACTTGTATCCGGAGGACACCACCTCCTGACTCGACCGGTCCGAGACGTGTTGCCTCCAGACGTGAGGAAAGAGCCGAAGCCTTCCCCCCACCCGGCTGGGTGAGGGCGTCCCCTCATGCCTGAGGGGCCTTGGAAGGGGGCTTAGGCTTGGATCCCCAGGCAAGGCCGGGACGACCTTGGGCTCTACCTCACCCCCACGCGTCTCTGCGGCCACCAGAAAAGGAAGATCCTCGTCCTCCCCGAGAGGGACGAAAGGAAGAAGAGTCCCGAAAAGGCCGTACCTGCTTCCGACGTTGAGGAAGTCTCCTGTCCTTAGCGAGGAGGTCCAACCGTTCCCCAAACAGCCAAAGTCCCAGGAAGGGAATACCTGTGAGAGCTTTTTTAGCAGCAGCATCTGCTGCCCACTGTCATAACCAGATAGAGCGACGCAGCGCGACCATCGCAGCCGAAGCCCTACCACCAAAACAGACGGCGTCATCCATGGCCGATATAACAAAGGCAAGCAAGTCCATACAAGCCAAAAGCTCCCCATACTTCTCTGCTTGCTTGTGAGATTTGGCAATATCCGTGAGACGCCTTACCTTCTTCTTAATGACCATGGAAACAATGGCCGCAGCACAGACAGGGTGCAGACCGGTTCCCACAGAAGTGAAGGCGTGACAGGCTAGCTGATCCATGCGCCTGTCAACATGATCACACAAGGAGGAAGTCTCAGGAGACGGCATAATGGAGGTATTGGAGAGCCCCAGAACAGGAGCATCCACTTCCGGAGGATGGGACCATAGGCGAACCAAATCCTCCGAAAAGGAATATGGTCTGTCCAGACCCCTAGGCACTAACGGCAACCTATTCGGCTTCTCCCATTCCTTAAAAACCATCTTAGAGAAGTGGCCTTGTTCAGGAAAGACAAGGCGCCGTCTCTCCGGCCGAAAAAGGTCCCCCTGTTTCTTCTTGGCTGCCTTAGGAGGAACAATGTGCAGAGTATCAAGTACCGCCAACAACAGCTGCTCAGTATCATCCTGGGGCCACTCGTCCTCGTCAGATGAAGACCCGTGGCGACTGTCAAGGTCCCCCCGACTACCCCCAGCGGAGTCGGACCCCTGGAGTAACTCACGCTCCCCAGCGGAATCTCGGCCACCGAAGGCCTCATTGTCATCGGCAAAAATGGCGCGAGCCGGCTCCAAATGCTGCTTCTCAATCTTGGCCTTGCCAGCGGCCGAACACGCCAACTGACGCTCAATGCTAGCCAGTCTGAGCTCATTACTACGCGAGTCCCTCCTGGCCTCCCCCTCACTAGGGACCAGAAGCAGGCATGGGGGAGTCGGCGAAGCCGGAGGAGCAATGGGACTGGGGCCGGCAACACTGGCCCCATCCTGATCCGCAATAGCACTGGGCACAGGGCACACAAACTACGTTGCGACCACTCAGTGGGCATGTACCACACACAAGACAAAGCTTAGCAAGTACCGGGGGGGGTCCCAAGCCCGCTACTCCCAGAAGCCTTCATTATGGTGATTATGATAAGACGGGTCTCAAGGCAGTAAGACGGCCCAGAACCGTACAGAAAAAAAACCCAATTTAACTCTCAGCACCCTAACCCACAGGGCAGGAAAGTGTAGGGGGGGTGGCGCGGGGGGGTGTATGGACCGTGAGGAACCACAAGAATGTCAATATGGGACTATGAAAGACACAAAAGGGAGCAGATAAGCGCATGCACAGCCAATATAAAACAAAATAATAAAGGTACCAACAAGAAAAGACCGGACTCACGGACCAAAAGGGGGCCAGTAGAAGAGCCTGTGCAGCCTGTCAGCAGACCAAGGAGCGACGGCGTGAGGTAAAAACGGGAACTTTACCTCAGGAAACTCTGTGAGGAGAGTGGCGCCGGCCTGCCCAAGCAGCACCTCAAGGGGCGGGCCCCCCCACCGACGCCATAACGTAGAGGAGGCAAGAGGCGCAGGAAAGGTAAGTATATTGTGAGGTAGAAAATGTGAGAAAAACACACAGCATAAAATGCACAAGAATAAAGCATGTGGGACACATAATGAAAAGGGAAAAAAAGGGTGGTTCCTACCCCTTCCCCCCCCACCTATAGGCTCACCATAGCCTATGGCCGGCTTACTCTTAGGAATAGTCTGCAGCCCAGAGCGTAGCTCTGCCGAACGCCTGACCCTCGGGGTTCCCCTACATGCACCTGATCCGCAGCCATGGCTGGGAGGCAAGAAGGGTCCCGGAAACAGGTGGGAATAGGGCTTGCAGCAGCCGACGGGCTAGTAATGACCTGCTGGAGAGGGAGAAAGAGACCATCTTCACAGTCAGACTGCAGTAGAAGACATGGGGGTCTTCTGGGTAATTCTGGCCCTTTTATGGGCCAGGAGGGGCCACAAGTCTTCCTGCAGTCGATTGCGCCACCTGTGGCGGATTACCCACATGTAAAGAATTGAAATGAAGCAAGCCGTGCTGTACACCTGGAAAAGACACCCTCTGAGCTCCAGACCACAGGAGGCGAAAGAAGTCCCCAGGAGAGCTACAAAAATAAAGGTGGGTCTCCCTCGGAAGATGACTCCGCAGCGTCTTGTGCCCCAGTGTCACACCCTAAAGGAGGGAAGGAAATAGGCAGGGGCGCGGCAGGAGGCAGCAAGCATGACAGCAGTCCCAGCAGATATACCGCAGGTCTGGGAAAATTTGCGTACAAGCCCAGGGAAGCTGAGGGAGTCACATCCCTTCCGCTCACCCCCAAGACTCCGCCAATCTCCGGAGTCCCACCATCTGCTCTTCCACAGAGGCAAACCAAGCAACGCAAGGAGAAAAGGGCAGCACGAGGAGTAATCAAAAGATTGGGCATGCTCCTGGCGTCCCCTACATCTCCACTGCCACCCTCCCCCGAAAGAACCTTTGCTGTGCAAGGCAGGAGCCCTGCGGTGATGTCCCCGGCGGCCCCGTTTGATACCCCAACCCTTACACCAGTCGCGCCTGACGAATGGGGAACTGGGCCTCACTCGAGGTATCTGGAAATGAAAAAATCCGTGAACAGATTAACTGAGAAACTATCTCCCTCTTGAAAGGGATGCCAACCAAGACAGATATAGAAAATCTAATAGCAAGATATGAGGCGGCACATAAGCGTGAGATAACAGCTGTTCGGCAGGAAGTTGCGGAATCGTCCTAGGGGCAGAAGGGTCTACAACCGATAACCGCATACGGGCGCTTGGAGACAGGTGTGCTAAATAAGAAGCAATGATACCAGCCTGCCATCTCCACCTGGACGATGTAGAAAATCGAAGCAGAAGAAATAATTTAAGGCTCAGGGGCATCCCAGAAACGCAGAACACTGAGGATGTGAAAACCATCGCCACCACCATATTTAATGAGGTACTGGATAGGGATCTTTCCACTCCCATTGACAGAGCCCACAGGGCGCTGGGCCCCAAAAGCTCCAACCCTGCTTACCCCAGAGATATAGTATGCAGGGTCCACCTCTTTTTGTTGAAAGAAGAGATTCTGAGGAAAGCTTGGAACAAAGGAACCGTGATCTATAATGGGGCAGCGATCAAGATCTTACAAGACCTATCCAAACGGACCCTCCAAATGCGTAGAGTAATGAGGCCCCTGCTGTCATCACAAGCAAGTGGGCAACGTATAGATGGGGATACCCGTTTCATCTGAACTGCACAACAGGCTTCCCAAGAGGGAAGAAATGCAAATAGAAGACCTGATGACCCCTGAGGTAACAGGTCACTTCGTCTGGCTCACCCGTCTGGGGAGGAGGAGGGGACAGCGGCCTGACGATGGCTGACGCTGCTACAAAAATGGCTTGATTTGCTGTAGCTTATTCGTAGTGAGTTCCTTCTTTTTCTCTTTGCTCTCCTTCTGCCCCCCAAGTAAGGGGTTGCCTTCCTTATTATTGTTGTTGAAATATTTTTGACAGTTTGTGCCTTGCATTTTGGCCCCGCAGCCTTCTCTTGCAGGGACCGCTTGACCTCCCGGCTACTGTGAGTGATGTGTCAAGCTGGGTTGAGAGTCGACACGCCGAGATCTTGGACGCGCTTATTCTTTTTGTCGGACACAGCACCCCCAAGAGGTTGGTCCGGTGGGCACGTAGTGCCTCTGTAGACCTAGTGTACTCCTTGAGAGGAAAACTTAGTTATTGTCTTGATCACACCCCCTGTAGTTAATTTTCCCACCCCTCACCAATCTTACCCTACCAAATAGAGGCGGGTACCCCACACCTCAACTCCCTCTGTGCGGATCTCTGGGCCCCACTTTGCAGCAGAGGATAGTGAAATAGTTAGTACTCAAGGTTAATATGGCGGAGGTGCAGATAGTTTCCCTCAACGCCAAGGTGCTGAACAATCCCGAAAAGCAATCTCTCATACTCAGGAACCTGAGATGTCTAAAGGCACATGTGGCCTTTTTACAAGAAACCCATTTTAAGGCTAGAAACCCACCCTCTTTCAGCAACAGATACTTCACAAGGGCCTACCATAGCTACTCCAGGTCTAGGGGGATCAGCATCCTTTTAGATGCGGCCCTCCCCTGGGAGCTGGAGGACTACAAGGCCGATGACTAAGGCAGGTGGATTTTTCTTAAAGGAAAGATCGCCTCCTGCAGTTATACATTTGCCAACGTATATTTGCCGAACACGGGTCAGGTGGCTTTCCTAGAACAAGTTCTGGATGCATTGTCCTCTTTTAAAGAAGGAGAACTGGTTCTGGGAGGGGATTTTAACCTCGCCCTTGACCCTCTTATTGACATCTCTAGAGGGAGTCCACACAAATCTTATGCGAAATTGAGAAGATTGAAATAAGTGCTTGCACTTCACCAACTGGTCGACCCCTGGAGAATATACCACCCGAGTGAACGTACTATTCCTCGCCTCACGGGTCATACTCAAGAATAGATCTGTTCCTGGTGCCCTAAACTTCTCTGTGCCGGGTGTCAAGCACCACCATTGGTAATATCATGGTCTCAGACCACGCACCCATTACATTAACCATCATCTGCCCCCATATGATTCCGAGGAGCTGGTCATGAAGGCTAAACGCCTCCCTACTCGAAGACCAAAACGTCCTAGAGGAAGTGCAGACAGAAATTAAAATGTTTTCCCAACTTAACACCTCCCCAGAAATTAGCCCTGGGATCCTCTGGGGGCACACAAATGAATCATTATGGGCACCTTTATTAAAATAAGGTCCAGAATTAAAAAAGAAAAAGCCGAGCAAGTACAGGACTTCTCAGAGATCCAGAGAATAGAGGGGAAACCCAAAAATTCCTTAGCCGTGGAGCATTTGCCTACCCTAACCTCCCTGAGGGAAAAACTTAAAACGCTATGTTGCGACAAAATAAAGGCACAGATGAGTAACTGCCGCAGAATATTCTATAAATCGGGGGATAAATGTGGTAAACTCCTGGCGAAAGCATTAAGGGAAGAGCGAGTGAAATCATACGTCCCATTAAAAAGGGGAAAGCCTTCCCACCAGATACCCTGAGAGCGCACATCTTGGTTATTCCGAAAGAAGGTGAGGACCCCGCTCAGTGCACTAGTTATAGGCCAATCTCTCTTTTAAATTCAATTAAATTTAAAGTTGTTTGCCAAGATACTGGCCTCCAGACTAGCTCCTTGCCTACATCATGTTATTGGACTAGACCAGGTGGTGTTCATGCCGCACAGGGAGGCAAGAGATAACACCCATTAAAGTATTGAACTTGATTAATCTGGCACAGAGAATGAGTATTCCGTCCCTCCTAGTTGCGACATACGCCGAAAAGGCCTTTGATAGGGTCAATTGGAAATTCATGCAAGCCGTGCTCAAGCATGTAGGGCTTGGCCCGAATGTTCTGAGCTGGATTGGAAGCCTATGCAATTCCCTGTCCGCCGAGGTTCGGGTGAACGGAATGCTTTCAGACTCCTTCGGGATAGCTAACGGGACAAGGCAGGGCTGCACACTCTCGCCCCTAATCTTTATACTCACCCTGGAGCCATTTCTTTGTCGGATCCGACGAAACCCGGACATCAAGGGATTAACTAATGCATCAAAACACTATAAAGTAGCTGCTTACACAGATGATCTGATTTTTTGCCTGTCGTGCCCTGAAGTGTCTCTCCCCAACCTTATGACTGAACTAAAGCACTATGGGGAACTATCAAGGTACAAGATTAACTACCAAAAAGCCGGCCTCCTGTCTCCTTCACCTGACGAAAACCCCTCTTAAGGCCTATAGAAAATCGTTATTGTGCCATCTCCTTAACGCTGCCAAGATCTGCATTCCCCAAAAATGGAAAAAACGCTGAACCCCCCTCCATTGCAATGTGGATATTGAACGTTAATGAACTTGTGCGCTTCGAAAAAACGCAATACTCTCACTAGAGAATAGATTTGAAAGCTTAACAATCACATGGTTTAACTGGCTGAGATTTACTGAATCTGCTGAGTGCAGTGCTTTGCTAGGGGATACCCGGGGATCCGCATGACTCCTTTCAGCCCCCCCCTTCTCCCCATTAAATACATGTCGGGTCTATTCAGGGCTATATTTCCCATTAGGTAACCCTAGGCACGTGCCTAGGGTGGCAACCTGGAAGGGGGGGGGGGGGCTGCCCTTACTACTATAGCAAAGAAAAGAAATGAAAACTCACATAGCCAGAACATTAATACCTCCTAACAAGCACCTGCTCCCCAGCCACAGAAGGATGCGGAGTGTATTTGTGTGAACGGGGGTGCAATCGGTTGAACATAGGCCAGAGCCACCCACTGGTGTGGTCATGTGACTCATGTATGTCAGAACGCAGTAAAAGATGGAACATGCGTGCCTGCTTCTCTGCATTTCGCGCTTTGTGCCCTCTAACCCATTGCACCCTTTCCCCCTACACACTTTTTTTTTTATATAGACTGCGACCTAACTTAAAAAAAAAAGGGGGTGCAAGCACTTAAAGTGCCTAGGGCACCATGAACACCAAATAATAATAATCTAACAATACATATGTGGTACCGCTGTAACCGGAAGAAATTAGGATTTCACACACAATAACATTTTATTGACAAACTTTGTTTATTAAAAAAACACTACAAATTGTAAAAAAACTAGATTTTTTTTTTTTCCACGTTTCAACCCCAAGAGAATACACCTAAAAAATGACAAACAAGACATTTCATGATAAAGCCCAATATATAATTTTCCTGGGAAATCCCTTCAAAAATCACAGTTGAACATGTGGAGAGCAAAATAGTGCAAAATGGTCTGGCAACAGAGAGTGACAAAATCTCCAGGTAGGCTGGCACTTAAAGGGTTAAAGGAGCTGTATTACGAAATTGTGTAATAATAAATGTCCATATAGACAAGTTGGTTAAAGTGGACCAAAACCCAGGATTTTGACTATCCTGGGTTTTTGTCCTTGCCCCTGGGGCAACCTGATTGGGGATGTCCCACTGTGTGAAACCCCCCAGGTCACCCAAACTCACCTCTTCCTGGTCCTACGGCGCATGTGTGGGCGCTCGTCCAATTAGCACGCTCGGATCCGCACTCGCCCCTTCGTCCAGGAGCTCGTCTAATAAGGTGGCCGCATCCCCCGCTACCCTCTAACAGGAAGCGTGGCCGCGCTGGCCATTCACAAATGCCTGACGCGGGCATGCGCTCTAGTACAGGGACAGCAGGGATTTGGCCGCTGCTCGCGCATGTGCTGTTGGACCGGGAACAAAGGTGAGTTTTTGGGCGACCTGGGGGTTTCACACAGCGGGGTTCCCGGGGGGGGCGGAACCAAACCAATATGCCTCAGACTGCAGGGTGGGTTTTGGTCCTCTTTAATGAGAGAATGGGTTGCTTATACACCCCCAAATGAATAAAACTGCCGCCAAGCTTGGGGTCTAGTCTCCCATGATAGGAATAGAATCCAGGGGTGACAGGATTAGTGTATTGGGGGGACAGAGCCTGTCCCCCCTGATTTCCTCACCCTGCCCCTTGTATAAGTGACCCCTCCCCTGGCCACCCAGCATATTTATATGGATTTTTATCATTGGGCCATTCTTTGGCGGTAGTGGTCCTTTAAAGCGGACCAAAACTATGACTATCCTGGGCTTTGGTCCTTGTCCCCGATGGGGAATGTCCCCAGATCACCCACCTAAACTCGCCCTTCCCAGGTGTTACGGCGCTCTCGTCCATTCAGGGCTGACGTCATATGGTCAGTTCCAGCGGCCGTATCATTGCTACCTGCTAAAAGTATAGCAGCGGCGGCTTGTTCTGCTTTAAAGAGGACTAAAACAAGTTGGTTAAAGTGGACCAAAACCCAGAATTTTGACTATCCTGGGTTTTGGTCCTTGGCCCGCTGTGTGAAACCCCCAGGTCGCCCAAACAAACTCATCTCTTCCCAGTCCTACGACGCATGCGTGGCCGCCCGTCCAATCAATGTGCTCGGATCCGCTCTCGCCCCTTTGTCCAGAAGCTCGTCTAATATGAGCAGATC
Source organism: Gastrophryne carolinensis (assembly GCA_027917425.1). Taxonomy (NCBI): domain Eukaryota; kingdom Metazoa; phylum Chordata; class Amphibia; order Anura; family Microhylidae; genus Gastrophryne; species Gastrophryne carolinensis. The sequence goes on from CM051243.1 coordinate 186,040,214, forward strand.
CGAGCTCGCTGGTGGCCGCATCCCCCGCTGCCCCCGTAACAGCTATGTGAATCCCCCCGGGTCGCCCATACACTTACCTTACTTCCCGGTCCAACGACGCATGTGCTAGCCGCATCCCCACTACCCCTCTCGCAGGACGAGTGCCAATGCCAGGCATATGTGAGCGGCCGACGCGGAGCACGCTCCCTGTTAGACGGTAGCGGGGGATGCAGCCGCCAGTGAGCTGGGATCTGCTCACATTAGACAAGCTCCTGGGCGAAGGGACTCGAGCAGATCCGAGCGCTCTGATTGGACGAGTGGAAGCACATGCGTCGTAAGATCGGAAAAGGAGAGTTTAATGGGCGACCTGGGGGGTTTCACACAGCGGGGTATCCCCCCGATCAGGGTTCCCCCCGCGGGCAAGGACCAAAACCCAGGATTGTCAAAATCATGAGTTTTAGTCCCCTTTAAAGTGCACCTTGGGCTGGTGATCCTCCAATAGGAGGCATGGATGGGCGCTGGATGATGGGTTTCAGCTTGCGTGTCTCCCTGAATAGCGCACGGGCGTCAGTCTCTACAGCAATGCGGACCTTAGTATAGCGCGGTGGGGGGAGGGGCGATACAGTGACAGGGTCAGGTGCTCCCCCACGGCCAATGCGTCCGGTTATTTCTGACCAAGCCTGATCGGTTGCACGAGAGGCTCGCACACAAGAGAATGCGTATATATATATATATATATATATATATTGTGTGTATATAATATAGTGTGTGTATGTATGTATATGTGTGTGTATGTGTATATGTGTATATATATATATATATATATATATATTCACATATATACACACAGACTCAAGTAATGTTATGTCTGGGTCAGTTCTCTCTTAGTAATCACTTTAAACTGGACCTTCAGCATGATTTAATGAAAAGCCCAAACCCTTAAAAACTATTCCCCAGCATCTAAAATGAACGTATTATACGTCTTTAGTTGCTTACTTATTATTCTTTCCCCCACCAGGCTGCAACTGTTCAGGACTCTAGGATACAGGCGCCGCCATCTTGGCTCCGTAGCATCACATATTGAGGAGAGGAGAGCGGGATTAAGTACAAGGGAGCGGGGTTATAGATGTGCTTTGCACAAACAGGGCAGAGCTGGGGTCAGGAAAAGGTCAGCAATCCCAGAATGCAGAGCGGCACAGCCAGGAGAACGTCCTGTTTGCAGGCTGCCTGATGCTCCATGGGCCGCCATCTTGGATGTTTAAAGTCTCAGAAAAAAACAGTAGATGCAGGTAGGGTGATTTTTAATGTGGGCAATATGTATGTACAGGGGGGAAACATATAAGATAAGCTGTTATTCAGGGTGAGGCTCCGGATTAATGTGAGCAATCTGTATGTAAAGGGTGTGGGAAACATATAAGATAAGCTGTTATTCAGGGTGAGGGTCCGGATTAATGTGGGCAATCTGTATGTATAGGGTGTGGGAAACATATAAGATAGGCTCTTATTCAGGGTGAAGCTCCGGATTAATGTGAGCAATCTGTATGTACAGGGGGGAAACATATAAGATAGGCTCTTATTCAGGGTGAAGGTCCAGATTAATGTGAGCAATCTGTATGTACAGGGTGTGGGAAACATACAAGATAGGCTCTTAATCAGGGTGAAGGTCCAGATTAATGTGGGCAATCTGTATGTACAGGGTGTGGGAAACATACAAGATAGGCTCTTAATCGGGGTGAAGGTCCAGATTAATGTGGGCAATCTGTATGTACAGGGTGTGGGAAACATATAAGATAGGCTCTTAATCAGGGTGAAGGTCCGGATTAATGTGGGCAATCTGTATGTACAGGGTGTGGGAAACATATAAGATAGGCTCTTATTCAGGGTGAAGGTCCAGATTAATGTGAGCAATCTGTATGTACAGGGTGTGGGAAACATATAAGATAGGCTCTTATTCAGGGTGAAGGTCCAGATTAATGTGAGCAATCTGTATGTACAGGGTGTGGGAAACATACAAGATAGGCTCTTAATCAGGGTGAAGGTCCAGATTAATGTGGGCAATCTGTATGTACAGGGTGTGGAAAACATATAAGATAGACTCATATAGGGTGAAGGTCCGGATTAATGTGGACAATCTGTATGTACAGGGTAGGAAAACATATAAGATAGGCTCTTATTCAGGGTGAAGGTCCAGTTTAACTTCGACTATTTAACTGGAACCATATGCTTTATTGTTATATGACTGCTCCCGCTTGGGGGAGGGGAAAAAGGTTTGACCAGAGAAAATACCATTTTGTGAATACTCACCTGTAAAATGGGTATTATAAGTATGTCACACACCCCACTTCAAACATTAATAATTACAATAGGGTTAACTCACCGCTAGGTGGCAGCATTGCAGAGAATCTCCAAAAATTCAACAGGCCCCTCCCGGTCTATACATACCTGGTACCTCCCAAGAACCTCCCAGTATTAGAACAGCAGTAAGACAAGGTACCAGGAACAAACAATGTAACCCTCAACGTAAAGAACTAAACTTCACCATATAAAGAGCCAGGATACCAAAAAGGGCGGGTGAAGTGGGGTGTGTGACATACTTATAATACCCATTTTACAGGTGAGTATTCACAAAATGGTATTATTCTAAGTATGTCACACACCCCACTTCAAACATTAATAATTACAATAGGGACATCCAACAGCAGTGTCCAGAAAAGGGTGGGTATCCGACCAGGCAATAACGCAGAAAAAAACTCAAACCACTGCAGCCTGCAAAACCTTGCGGCCAAAAACAGCATCCGCTGAGGCCCGCACATCAACCTTATAGAACTTAGAAAAAGTATGAACAGAAGACCAAGTTGCAGCCTTACACACTTGTTCAACCGAAGCCTGGTGCTGAAAAGCCCAGGACGCACCAACCGCACGAGTAGAATGAGCAGTAACGCGAAAAGGAGGATCCTTCCCCTTAGCCGAATAAGCTCCAACAATGGCCTGACGAATCCATTTACTAATGGAAGACTTGGCCGGAGCCAAACCCTTCCTAGGCCCACAGGGCACAACGAAAAAGGCATCAGTCTTACGAAAAGAAGACGTAGCACGTAGATAGTACCTAACACAACGTACAACATCCAAGCAGTGCAAAGCACTCTCCTTGACATTCTTAGGCTTAGGACACAAGGAAGGAAGAACAATGTCCTGGTTAAGATGAAAAGCAGAGACCACTTTAGGGAGAAAATCTGACTTGAAGCGAAAAACCACTTTGTCCTGATGATCCTCGAAATAAGGAGCCTGAATAGACAAAGCTGCCAACTCTGAAACACGCCGAACCGAAGTGATGGCCACCAGAAAGGCAACCTTCTGAGTAAGAGTGGACAGAGCAATATCCCGCAAAGGCTCAAAAGGAGGAGCCTTAAGAGCAGAAAGAACCAAATTCAAATCCCAAACTGGGAGCAAAGGCTTCCTAGGAGGCCGCACATGCGTAACCCCCTGGAAAAAAGTCTTAACCAAGGAATGACTAGCAAAAGACTTCTGGAAAAAAATTGACAAGGCAGAAACCTGCCCCTTCAAGGTACTCAGCTGAAGACCGGAGTCCAGCCCCGCCTGAAGAAACTCCAAAATCCTAGACACAGAAAAGACCCGGCAAGGCAAAGACCTAGCCTCACACCAATCAATATAAGATCTCCAATACCGGTAATAGATGGAAGAAGAAGATCTCTTCCTGGCACTAATAAGAGTCCGAATGACCGCATCCGAAAGACCCTCCTCCTTTAAGATGGAGGTTTCAGCAGCCAAGCCGTCAAAGCCAGCGTTTGTAAACTGGGGTAACATAGTTGACCCTGTGTGAGAAGATCCGGCTGAAGAGGCAGATCAAACTGATCTACGGCCAGACGAACGATGTCTGCGAACCACACCCGCCTTGGCCACCTTGGAGCCACGAGAATGGCGGGAACTCCCTCCAGAACCAACTTTCGCAGAACCCTGCCTAGCATGGGAATCGGAGGAAACAGATAAAGAAACCCCAGGTCCCTCCAGCTCAGGGCCATGGCATCCACCGCCAGGGCCAGAGGGTCCAGGGACAGGGACACAAAGGACGGAAGCTTGTGATTGTGACGAGAGGCAAACAGATCCACCTCCGGCGTCCCCCATCGGAGACAAAGCGACCGAAACACCTGGGGATGTAGAGACCACTCCCCCCGACGGGACGCACACCGGCTCAGAAAGTCCGCCTCCGTGTTCTCCACTCCCGGAATGTAAACTGCCGAGATGCAAGGGACATGAGTCTCTGCCCAGACTAAAATCAGAGACACCTCCCTGTGGGCACCCAGACTGCGAGTCCCTCCTTGGTGATTGATGTAAGCAACCGCCGTCTGATTGTCTGATCGAACCTGAACCGGCAGACCCTGTAAATGATGTGTCAAGTGAGACAGAACCAACCTGATGGCTCGCAATTCCAGAACATTGATGGGCAAGTGGGCCTCCTGAGGGTCCCACTGCCCCTGAAACTGAAGATCCTTCCAGAAACCTCCCCAGCCTGACAAACTGGCATCCGTGGTGACAGTTTCCCAAAGCGGGGTCAGAAACAACCTGCCCTTCAAAAGGTTGTCCGAGACCAACCACCACAGAAGGGACTGCCGAACCCGAGGGGACAACCGGAAGGACCGATCCAACGACCCCGGACGCCGGTCCCAAGATGCCAAAAGATGAAGTTGAAGAGTCCTCGTATGAAACTGTGCAAAGGGAACTGCCTCGAACGAGGCCACCATCAACCCCACCAGTCTCATCCCCAGACGAATGGACGGATGAGGATGGGAGAGAAGCAACTGGGCCAATTCCTGAATCAGCAGAACCTTGGCCTGAGGGAGAAACACTCTGTGCTGGCAGGAGTCCAACGACATCCCCAGAAAGGTCACCACCCTGGCCGGAACCAGCGAGGACTTGGGTAATTGATCACCCAGCCGAACCTCTCCAGCATAGACACCACCATGTTGGTGTCCCCCTCTGCTTGACTGAAGGAAGGCGCCATGATGAGAAGATCGTCCAGGTAAGGCACAATGCGAATCCCCTGTGCTCTGAGCAGGGCCATCACCCCCGCCAACACCTTGGTGAACACTCTCGGAGCAGAGGTGAGTCCGAATGGAAGAGCCACAAACTGAAAATGCCGATCCTCCACCACGAAACGAAGGAACCGCTGATGAGCTGGGAAAATCGGAATGTGCAGGTACGCATCCTTGATGTCTATGGACGTCATAAAGTCTCCCTGCCGAAGCGAACCGATCGCAGACCGCAGGGTTTCCATGCGGAACTTCCGGGGACGAATAAACCTGTTGAGAAACTTCAAATCCAGAATAGGACGGAAGGACCCGTCCTTTTTGGGGACAGTGAAGAGATTGGAGTAAAACCCGCGCCCTACCTCTGAAGAAGGAACCGGGCAAACGACAGCTAAGTCTAGAAGATTCCTTACCGCCGCCAGGAGCCCCTGCGCGGCCAAAGGATCCAAAGACACCCGAGACCTGAAGAACCTTGGAGGAGGACGGGACTCGAACTCCAACTTGTAACCGGCCGAAACCACCTCCCGGATCCATCTGTCCGAGACCTCCTGGTCCCACACCCGGGAGAAAAGTTGCAACCGTCCCCCCACCCGAACGGGTGAGGGTGCCCCCTCATTGCTGGGCGGGCTTGGCAACTGGCTTGGGCTTGGCGCCCCAGACGCGAACGGGATGGCCACGGCCTTTACCCCTATTCCAACTGGCGCCCCTGGAGGCCGAGAAGCCCGCACCCCTGCCGGCTCCGGCTCCCCGAAAGGACGGATTGAAGGAGACCGTCCCCCGAAAGGAACGGCGAAATTTCTTGCGCTGAGGTAACTTACCTCCCTTGGCAACAGAATCCAGCCTCTCACCAAAAAGCCTCAAACCCAAAAAGGGAAGAGCCGTGAGCGATCTTTTAGAATTAAAATCCGCCGTCCACTGTCTCAACCACACACAGCGACGGATAGCCACCAGCAAGGCAGTAGCCCTACCACACATCAACATGGCATCCTCCTGAGCGGCCAGGATAAAGGACAAGAAGGAATCACAGCGCTTAAGCGCAAGAGACTCATCACAGGTAGGCTCGAGATCCACACCCAAGTCCCTGACAATAGACCTGACCGCAAAAGTCAAAAGAGCCGAAGCACAGACAGGCCTTAACACCGAACCCGCACATACAAAACCATGGCGGGCCAGCTGATCAATCCGGCGATCCTCGCCGTCCCTGAGCGAAGTCGTGTCAGGGGAATGCACGACCGCCGTGTTGGACAGTCCCAAGACCGGAGTATCTACCTCAGGGGGGACAGACCAACGCTTCATCAATTCCGCCGGAAAAGGATACTTCCTATCCCAGCTAGACGGCACACCGACGAGACGCGTAGGTTGCTCCCATTGCTTGAAAACAATCTCTTCAAAATGCTGTTGGCTGGGAAACTCCAAGCGCTGCTTGGACACCCCAAAAAGCTGACCCTTAGGCCTAGGAGCAACCACCGGAGGATCCAAATCCAAAACCTCAAACATCTGAGTCAGAATGGTAGATGAATCGAGAGGAAGGCCCTCAGCCTGATCCCCCTCAGCACCCAGCAACTGCTGAACCTCAGAATCTTCTTCCTCAATGAGTTCACCATCTTCAAGGGGACGATCCGACCAATCCAGATCTCCAATAACTTCCTCATCTGAATCCGGCGGCGGCGGAGACAGATGCTTCCGCTTAGCTGGAGCCTTCTGAGCGGCCATTGCAGAAAACCTTTTCTCAAGGCTGGTCAAACGGGCACATACCTCAGATTGCGAATCCCCGCCCAGGACAACGTCACACGGGGTCCGGAATAAGCGAGGGGGAGAGGGAGATGGCGCGGCCGACGAAGTGCTAGGCACCGGAGTACTGGACTGCCGTGCAATGTTCCGCTGTGCGTTCCGCTGTGTATTCGCGGAACCCAGGGATTTATGCAGTACGCGACCCGGGATGCCCCCTAATTATCTAAAATTGTCTAAAAATCCTGACCCAGGGGAATTAGCATAAAAAATTTATATATAAATATATATCCAATGAAGGAAAAATATATATAATTCTAGAAAACAACCCCCCACAAGCCAGGTATATAAGACCGGGAGAGCCCTGCCAGACGGGATCCCAGGATCTGAAAAACACAAAAGAACAGGGACAACAGTCAATCCAGGCACAGTAATACCTATGAAAACATACAGAAAAATTATACCAATACAACCCCCCCCCCCATTAACCATAGACAAAAAGAGATGGTTAATATATCCAGCCAGCACCTTAAAAAGGCGGGCGGGAGCGAGGAGGAGGGAGAAGGAGGGGGACGTAAGGTGGGGGGCCAGGCCACCAGTCCTATGTGACCCAAAACAACCCCCGCAGGCTAATCTGCCAGAACCGCCTACCTGGAGAAGAGCACAAGCGCAGAGAGGCACCCGCAGCAAGATGGCGGCTCGAACACCGCTCCGTGTCTGCGAGGGAGGAGAAGACGAGCCCCGGGAGCGCGGGAGCCGAGAAAGCCCCGCCCCTCCAAACAGGCCAATCAGCGTGCGGCCCGCGCGCGACGCGGTCCCGCCCCCCTCACGGCGTCACGAACAGCCAGACCAGCGAAACCGCGCTACCTTGCAAGACCGGACCGGCGGAGCAACCTGCCGGCCCCAAGTGCGCAACACACACACACTATCAAACTCTCTCTCACCCCTGAGCAGGCCGGACACGCCAGGCTGCAAGCGCCGCGAGGCCCCGCCCCCCCGGCTCCTGAGGGGAGAACCGCCAAAACGCTCAAGCAGCCCTGAAGTAAAAAACACACACACAAGGCAGGTCAAGTCAAACACGCCACAGTAAACAGCGCAGGAGCCCTCACAAAACCAGACAGTTAAGCAGCCACACTCATACAACCATGACACCGGTCCCAAAGTGCGCAACACACCCCGGAGTAAGGAATAAACTAATGTCCCAGGGCTAAACCTGTAACCGCTAACTACCACTAGTAAAATGGGGGCATCCCACATCCGGATCACCACTCCGGGAATCCCGCTATGCCCCGCAATGAAGGGTCGAGCGGAGGAGCTAATCTCCTAGGCACCAAAGGTGCCGGCTACCTTTTGCCCGGCCTACAGCCGAGGCTGGGAGGCTGCCAGTTAACAAGTATGCTACAAACAAGAGCCGGGCAGAAATAGACCACGGGGGGGGGGGGGCGGGGGGATACCCCGGCTACCTGCAAGCAGGAGACTTCTTTCTTCTGTCTTGTCGCCACCTTGCAGAGAACAACACTGGGTGATTGTTGGGAGGTACCAGGTATGTATAGACCGGGAGGGGCCTGTTGAATTTTTGGAGATTCTCTGCAATGCTGCCACCTAGCGGTGAGTTAACCCTATTGTAATTATTAATGTTTGAAGTGGGGTGTGTGACATACTTAGAATATGATATTTAAAGTGGACCAACACCCAGGATTTTCACTATCCTGGGTTTTGGTCCACTTCTGCGGGGCACCCCGATCGCCCTAAAAAACTCACCTCACCCCGCTGCTACGCGAGCACTCATCCAATCAGAGCGCTCAGAGCCGTTGTGGTATGTACGGACAAGCGACGGACAACCACAGCAGCTCTAACAGGGAGCGCGCCCGCGCCGGCCATTCACAAACGGCCGGCGCGGGTGCGCGCCCTGCTAGAGAGAAGCACGAGATGCGGCTGCGGCTCGCTCATGTGCCGTTGGAACGGGGATAAGATAAGGTTTCTGGGCGGGATGCCGCGCGGGGAAGGATCGGATCGGCCTGAGAATCTTATAGATTCCCGGGTTGATCCCCCCTGGGTGTTGGTCCACTTTAATGAGGGAATGTGGGGGTAGGGGGTCTCTTTTCTCTCACTTGCTCTCACAGCCGACATGAGGCCGGCAGTTCAGCAAACTCCAGCGGGGTTTGGGCGAGAAAGACAAAAGGCTCTAGTTGAATTAGCCTGAGAAAGAATTGCTGTTTCTTTGTTTCTGGGCATTGCAACTTCATATTATATTTACACTGTTCATATTATTATTTTTCTGTAATGTAATCGGCTCTATTTTAAATTAAATCCATTTATCGATTTTTGGTTTTGGCCCAATACTTGTTCCTTGAATCCCCGTAGCTGAGATCATTTCTGGATGGCCCAAAACAGTCCTTGTAAAAGTTAGAACAAGGAAACGAACTTTATTACAGCCATTCAGATATACCGATGCATTGGATGCAATGGTGCCGGGGACCCTCTCACCTGACGCCACTATAATGTTAGTGCGTGCCCTGGTCATATCCCGACTGTATTACTGTAACATCCTTCTATGTGGCTCCCCTCTAATCTATCCTGAACTCTGCTGCTCGCCTCATCCACCTCTCCTCTCGCTCTGCGTCTCTCTGTCAATCTCTACACTGACTGCCAGTCCCACTGCGAATCCTGTTCAAAACTCTAAGGGGTTTATTCATCAAGGGATAGCAGCAGGTAGCGCCTCATAGCGGCAGGCAGCGTCTGGTGAACGCCGGGCGCTGTACGCAAAACCACATTTATGAAGGCGAATCTGGTGAGCGCCTCTAACAGCAGCATGTAGCGTATGATTCATCATCTCAGGCGGCTCAGCGTATAGCGCCGGCGCTCTGGCTTCCAGAGAGCCAGGTATTACCTGTCGCTCTCCCATACATTTCAATGAACGTTCCTTTTCTTCTGTTTAAACAGGGTTTTTTATTTTTAATGTTTTTTTTTTTTTCTCTCCAATCATTGTGTGACGTCTCCTGGCCTAGAAAGAGGCATTTCTGAAAACTTTTTTGTTTTTTTTATATTTTTATGCAGAATTGTCATTACAGGTCTGGCACTAAAGTGTTAATGTCACAGTGTTATAACAATGTCATCCCATGTGTTTTCGCTTTGTTACAGGTGGATATGTAATGACTTTAATCACACAGCGTCTGGAGCTCTATGCTACAGCGACCAGATCGGCAACGCTGTGTGTGTCCTTTTTTGTTCAATATGGTTAAGACGCTGAGAGTCGGTCGCACTGGGCTGGCGCTACCTCTCGCTCCCTGCAACGCTGGGTGTACTGGTGTTAGAACGCCCAACATACATCTCATTCATCAATGCCGGCCAGGTTACTACAGTGACTGAGGCGCTCTGTTACAGCGCCCGATAGCCCATCACAGCGTCTACTAGCTGTCACTCTTAGCGCTCATCTGCCGATACCTGGCGCTAGTAATGAATCAGCCTGTAAATCTCGCCTACAAAGTCTCTCCAGCCAGGCCCCTCCCCCCTACATTTCATCTCTAATCCAACAATATCAACCCAGACGCTGCCTTTGCTCTGCTGTCGACCTTCTCCTGTCCTCCTCCCTGGTCACCTCCTCTGACAGACGCCTCCAGGACTTCTCACGTGCAACTCCAATCTTCTGGAATGCCCTCCCCACCCAATCCGCCACTCCACAACCCTCAAAACCTTCAAAGGTGCCCTTAAAACTCACCTATTCAGACAAGCATATAATCTGGCTTAAAGTGGACCGTCACCCAGGGGTGATCGGCCCGGGAATCTTATCACCTCCCTCCCCGCGGGACATCCGAGATCGGGATGTCCCGCGGGGTGAAACCCCCCCCAAACACCCCAAATCCCCTTACCTTGTCTTCGGCAGCGGCCGGCCGCCGCCGCCTCCCTCACGCCCCTCTAGATGTGCGCGCGCCCAGAGTGACGCGCGGGAGGCGGCGGCGGAGGAGCCGTTTGTCCGCGGCTTGTCCGTCGGCGCTGGGAGCGGGGAGAGGTGAGTTTTTCGGGGGGTTTCACACAGCGGGGCACCCCGATCGGGGGTGCCCCACCGAAGTGGACCAAGACCCAGGATAGTCAAAATCCTGGGTGTTGGTCCACTTTAAGCAATTCTCTAAAGGGCACAAAGCTCAATACTGACTGATCCTGGTCCTTCCCCCTCGTCTCCACCCCTCATCCTTTAGACTGTAAACTCCTCAGGGGCGGGTCTCTCTCTCCTATTGTATCTTGTATTCAGAATATCCATTGTAATCTCTGTAACAATGTATTTGTAATAGTCTATGTACTGTATGTTTCTACCCTGTCTGTAATTACTACTTTGTACAGCGTTACGGAAGATGATGGTGCTATATAAATTAACAATAACAACAATAATAGTAGTAGTAATAATAATAATAATGCCTCCAGAGGCCAGCGCATGTGCCGTGGGAACAGTTTGTCATTTCCCCAGCCCTACAGCACATGTGCGGGCTCTCCTCCAATCAGCACGGGGGGCGAAAGGAGCCGAGAACTCTAACAGGGCACGTGCCCGCAGCAACGACTCACAAAAGCCTGGGTATAGTGGACACCAGCCATGGCTCGCACATGCCCCGTAGGACTGGGGAAAGGGGAGTTTTTTTATTAGGGGACTCAGGGGCGGGGGTTCACACATTGACAATATATGTACACATATATACAAGCCCCTGACCCAGCAGAAGCGGCACGGGAAGCCGCGTGCGCAGGTGTTTCTTGCTGCATCTCGCCCCTTCATTTATTTTCTGTGGGAACATATTGTGCTGCTGCCTTCATGGTCGTTTGATTGGTCTGGTAACCTGCACTTTTACTTTGGATCTGGATTGGCTATTTACTTTTGCTCTTTTGCACGTTCAGGGTCTGCTTTGTATCCCCATTTATTGTTGATGATTATGGTGTTATTAATTATTTTGTTATTTACACATCACATTAATATTGCATACTTAATATACCGGTACACACATTTTGTGGTTTAAGTGTTATTTATTGCTTATTTATTGCATTTGTAGGATTATTTTCACTTAAGCACAGCACTAGTCACTTTATTTTTAGGATCCCAGAATCCAGATAATTACCTTTGGCACAAATTAATTGTTATAGATTCCCTCGCACCTTTATGTAATCAGGAGTGAATTGTGGGGTATTGTTCCCTAAGAAATTATGGGATTGATATGATTGTGGACATTTATTTGGGCAGATGCAGTTGTTTTTAACTTTGTCTTTCACGTTGTAATTGTCAGTTCCCTTATATATGTGAACATATTGTAGGGATCCTCCCGGGGGATGGTGTGTTTGGACACAGTTCACAGCAGACGTAGATTTTATAAAAGCAGGTCTTGGTGTTTATTCATGGCATAAACAGTCCAGCAAACAAAAATATACAGCAACAACGTGCTTCTTTTATACAATCAAAATAAAAGACCTAGCCCGTCTGGGCGCTTACTAACAGGTTCTTCTCACCTATCTGACACTTTCAAAGCACAGCTTTCGCCTGGATATCGCAGGGTAAGTTTCAGCTCCAGCAGTGGCTGCACTCGCAGCTTCCTCCAAACACCCACAGGCTGTTCATTCCTGGCTGAGAGCAATCACCTGCAGGCTCTGCAGAGCTTTTACCTTCCCAGGCTAATTAGGATCAGAGCTCACCTGATCCAAAACCCAAACTGGATCGGGGGGGGGGGGGGGGGGGTGGAATGACAGGTCCCTCTACCAAACCTACCTGCCATTCCATATAAATCCAGGCCCGGCAAGATTAAACAACAACTCAGCAGAATATCACTGCTGAGAAACATATCAATCCTGGACTTACCATCTCACCCTGCGTAGTAACCTAGGTGAAATGTACACCCCCTCGACCACTTCTCCAGTGACATGTCTACAATATATAGTGAATAATGTGTTTTGTACATTTTTTATCGCTTGGTGCTCCTATATGGGGTGGATGTGGTGTGCTGTGCACAGTCCTCCCTGTGTTTTTGTGTAATTACCAAGGTTTAGTGAGCACATATATAGAGTGGTTCACACATTGAGGTAACAGAATTCGGGATGCCCCAGGGGGGAGGTATTCAGATGGCCTAAGAATCTGGTTCAGATTCCAGGGCCGTCAGCTGTGGATTTTGGTCCACTTTAAAGCAGAACAAAACCCACCAGCGACCTTAAATCTGAGAGACTACAGGGCTGGTAGCTGGATTTTTCCCGCTCCAACGGCAAAAGCTCGGAGTCTCCTCAAATCAGAGCTGCCTGATTTTTTACAGTGGGAACGCACATTGCCGCATCCCCGTTGGTGTGCGCGCGCTCCAGTGCCAGCCATTCAATTAGTGCAGGGATGCGGCAGCGCGCACACACCAAGGGGTGCGGCAATGTGCGTTCCCACTGTAAAAAAAAATCAGGCAGCTCTGATTGGACGAGAGCCTGAGCTTTTGCCGTTGAAGCGGGAAAAAGCCAGCGACCAGCCCTGTAGTCTCTTAGATTTAAGGCCTGTCGCCGGTGGGTTTTGTTCTGCTTTAAAGTGGACCGAAATCCACAGCTGATGAAACACCACCTTATCCTGATGCCGCTCAAAATAAGGAGGCTTGATGGAAAGTGCCGCCAGCTCAGAAACTCGCCTGACAGAAGTAATGGCCACCAAAAAGGCCACCTTAAGAGTCAGAATGGGCAAAGCAGCCCCACGGATAGGCTCAAAGGAAGGACCCTGCAGAGCAGACAACACCAGATTCAGGTCCCAAACTGGTAGCATAGGCTTACGTGGCAGACGCACATGAGTAATTCCCTGGAAAAAAGTCTTAACCAACCGGTGATTGGCAAAGGACCTTTGAAAAAAAATTGCCAGAGCCGACACCTGTCCCTTGAGAGTACTAGGTTAAAGGCCCGAATCCAAACCATGTTGCAAAAATTCCAGAATCCTGGGGATAGAAAACACCCGACAAGGAAAAGACTTGGACTCACACCAGGCAATGTAAGCTTGCCAGATCCTGTAGTAGATAAGACAATTCTGTGAGTACTCACCTGTAGAATTGCTTTTACTATGCATGGCACGGCCTGCTTCACAAAGTCATAACATCTGGGATTCCGCCACAAGGTGGTGCAGTGGCACTGCAGAAGAGTTGTGGCTCCGCCCGGTACCATATAAAAACGGAATCACCATAGACTTATCCAGTAGTTGACAAGCAGTGATACAAGAACCGGGAACAAATAAAGATAACAACCTTATCTAAATTGGAACAATCACCATAAAGAGGCAAACAAGAACAACGTAACAAGGGTGGGGTGAAGCAGGCCGTGCCATGCATAGTAAAAGCAATTCTACAGGTGAGTACTCACAGAATTGTCTTTTTCCTATTGCATGGCACGGCCTGCTTCACAAAGTCATAACATCTGGGACATCCAAAATCAGTGTCCATAAAGTAGGGTGGGATCCCCAAAAAGAAAGTAACAACAGACGGTTTAGACCACCACCGCCTGGAATACCTTGCGGCCAAAAGCAGCATCAGCTAAGGCCTAAACATCAACTTTGTAAAACTTGGAAAAAGTATGAACAGAAGACCAAGTTGCGGCCTTACAAACTTGTTCAACAGAAGCTTGGTGCTGAAAAGCCCAAGGCCAGCAGGGGGCCACCAGAATGGCTGGTACCCCTTCCTGGGCTATCTTGCGCAGCACCCTGCCCAGCAGAGGAAGGGGAGGGAACACATAGAGGAGCCTAAACTCCGTCCAAGGCATTGCTAACGCATCCGTGGCGAAGGCCAGAGGGTCCTGTGACAGGGAGACAAACCTGGGAAGCTTGTGATTGTGACGGGACGCAAACAGGTTCACATCTGGCTGACCCCAGCGGTGACACAGGGAGTGAAATACCCTGTTGCTGAGGGACCATTCCCCCAGCCGAGACGTCTCCCTGCTCAGGAAGTCTGCCTCCAGGTTCTCCACCCCCGGAATGTAAACCGCCGAGATGCAGGGGACATTCTTTTCTGCCCAGGACAGTATCAGGGACACTTCCTTGAGGGCTCGCTTGCTCCGAGTCCCTCCCTGATGATTGATGTAGGCAACCGTCGTCTGGTTGTCCGAGCGGATCTGAACAGCCCGACCCTGAAGGCGTGTGGTCAGCTGAGACAGAACCAACCTGATCGCCCTCAGTTCCAGTACACTGATGGGAGCATGAACCTCCTGGGGGCCCCACCGACCCTGGAACTTCAGAGACTTCCAAAAGCCCCCCCAACTGGCATCTGTGGTGACAGTCTCCCAGCACGGGGGCAGAAAGGTCCTTCCCACTAGAAGGTTCCCATTACCAAACTGGTAATGCTGATCCTCTAGAGCGAACCTGAGAAATCTCTGATGACCTGGAAAGATTGGCACATGAAGGTAGGCATCCTCGATGTCCACTGAAGTCATGAAGTCGCCCGGGCGCAGGGTACTGACCGTCGAGCGTAGAGTCTCCATGCGAAAATGCTTGAATCTGACAAACCTGTTGAGATCCTTCAAGTCCAGGATGGGCCTCAGGGACCCGTCCTTTTTGGGGACCGTGAACAGATTGGAGTAAAACCCTCGACCCCGTTCCTGGGAAGGCAACGGGCAAATGACTCCTGACTCCAACAGACGTTGAACCGCAAGGCGCAAACCCTGAGTGACAGAGGATTTTGAGACATCCGGGATCTGATGAATCTTAGGGGCGGCCAGGCTGCAAACTCTTATCTTGTAACCGGGGGAAACCACCTCCTGAATCCACCGGTCTGAGACGCGTAGCCTCTAGACGTGAGCAAATAGCCGAAGCCGTCCCCCCACCCGGATGGGTAAGGGCATCTTCTTATGCCAGAGGGGGCTTGGGGGAAGGTTTAGGCTTGGGGCCCCATGATAGACCGGGACGACCACGGGATCTGCCACGGCCCCAAGAATCCCTGCGTGTACCCGAGAATAGGGAGCCACGACCTCCTCTGGAAGCACGAAAAGAGGGGAGGGAAGAGGAGGACCCCCGAAAGGGCTGCGGCTGCCTCCTCTGTTGAGGCAGCCTACCATCCTTGGCTAAAACATCCAGACGCTCACCAAAGAGCCGCAGCCCCATAAAGGGGAGCCCAGTGAGAGCCTTCTTTGCGGCAGTATCAGCAGCCCACTGACGCAACCAAACAGAGCGGTGCATAGCCACCAAAAGAGCAGAGGCCCTACCGCCCAGCCTCACAGCATCATCCATGGCAGTAAGGACAAAGGCAACAAAATCAGAGCAAAGCAAAAAGGGACCTATAATCCTCCCCCCTATTACCAGCCGTAGCGCCCTCCAGGAGACGCTTGAGCTGTCTTTTAAGGGCAATAGCTGTAATGGCAGCAGCGCAGACCGGACGCAGCCCAGCCCCCCACACGCAAAAGCATGGCAGGCCAGCTGATCCATGCACCGGTCCTCGCTGTCCCGCAGTGTAGTAGTGTCGGGTGAAGGCATGACCGAGGTGTTGGACAGCCCGAGCACGGGAGCGTCCACCTCAGGGGGACACGACCATTGCTTGACCAGGTCGGCAGGAAAGGGATACCTCCTATCCCACCCTTTGGGCACCGCGGGCAATCTACTAGGACATTCCCACTCCTTGAGCACCATATTAGTGAAATGGCTCTGCTCAGGTAACTCCAGGCGCTGTTTGTCAGGACGAAAGAGCTCACCCTGCTTCCTCTTAGCCACCTCAGGGGGGACAATGTGCAAGACTTCAAAAATGTGAGCTAACAGGCTATCAGTGTCCTCAGGGAACCATGAGTCTTCCCTAGATGCAGACCCAGGGTCACTGCCGTAACCCTCCTGCTGGTCCCCAGAGGAGTCAGAGTCCTGAAAGAGTTCCCCTCCTCTAGGGGGTAAAGGCCAAGAAAAGTATCAGGTCCCTCATCCTCCTCAGGAAAGAGGGATGTCACGGGAGCTAGGTGCCACTTCTTGCCAGAGGCCTTACGTGGAACAGGCCTGGCAAGCTGCCTTTCAATACTGCCCACACGCTGTGCCAGGTCAGACTGTGACCCCCCGCTAGTATCCCCCTCACTGAGGGCTAAATTCAGGCGCGGGGGGGGGGTAGGCGACACCGAAGGGGGTGCAGAGCTGGGAAGCGAAGCGGGCAACCCAGCCTGCAGCTCAAGGACAGCTTGGGCGCACGGCACGCACACCGTGACACTGTTACTCACAGGGGATACCCCACACATGGAACACAGCCGGGATTGCCCCGAGCGACCCCCAAGCACGCTATCCCCAGAAGCCTCCATATGGTGATTAAACACAGGCACAATAGGCCAGCACAGGGTAAAGGCTAGCAAGAGCCACCCGGGATGCCCCCCCAAGGGATGCCCCCAGAAGCCAGTAAGGGAAGATGAGGGATGTTAAGGGATAGGACCGGGAGAAACCACAGTTGTCCCTCCTGAAAAACATAAATAAAGACACATAAATATCCCGCAACACATGCCCTAAAGAGACCAAAAACCCCTGAAGGGGACTCACGCACCAGCAAACAAGGAAGCGTCAAGCAGACAAGGATCATTGTACTGCCGCGGAGCGTAGTACAAAGTGGCGAGGCGGCGAAAAACAGCTAAAACACAGTAAAAACAGATTGAAGACACAGCAAAAAAACACCCTCGCTGCTACAACCCGCCCCCCCCCCCCCGAGCAAACTACGGGGAGGGAGCGAGGAAAGCAAGCAAGCAGCGGCGAGAGCCCAGGCCAGGAACGGGGGGAGGTGGACCCCAAAACGTCAGAACGAGTAAACAGTCCCCAAAAAAACCTCTCACCCCCTCAGATGCTATGACAGGAACTCCGCATCCCTAACAGGCTCACCATAAAGCCTATGGCCGGCTACCCTGTGTGGTACAGGGTCTGCGGCTAGGAGCAGCACTCCCCGAGCACCCGACCCCAGTGCTCCCCTACCGTCGCCCGATCCGACAGCCGAGGCTGGGAGGCACAGAGGGTCCGTAAACGGGTGGAAACAGCCATGCAGGGCCGCAAGCTTGTTTGCCCCGCTCACCTGCGCAATATAGAGAGCCATCTTCTATCTTCACAGAATCACTGCAGAGAAAAACTGGGTAAGTCTATGGTGATTCCGTTTTTATATGGTACCGGGAGGAGCCACAACTCTTCTGCAGTGCACTGCGCCACCTTGTGGCGGAATACCCAGATGTAATGACTTCGTGAAGCCGGCCGTGCCATGCAATGGGAAAAACCTGGCGACCAGCCCTGTAGTCTCTTAGATTTAAGACCTGTCGCTGGTGGGTTTTGTTCTGCTTTAAAGTGGACCGAAATTCCACGACTGGCGGCACTCATTTATTTCAATCACAGCCCTTCGCTGAATGACTTACTGAAGACAAAGGGCCTTGATTGGACGAGGGCCAAGGTGAGTTCTTAGAAAGATGAGTTTAATTGGGTTTCACACAGAGAGGGGGGCTTGGAACAAAACCAGAGACAAAGTCATATCAGAAGGTGGGTGGCGGCTTCTCCGGGAGGAAGGCGATTGGTGGAGAGGTCACTTGGTCATGCTGGAAAGCCAGCCCAGTTTGAAGAGCGATGGTGCCTGCGTGTCCTCCTCCTGGGTGGCCAACTGGCGGAACAGCGAGCCCGGTCTGAAGACTTCCTCGTCTGGCTGCGGGGCCACTGCCGGGACCTGCCGGGCAGAGAGAAAATACAATTCTGTGAAACTCACCTGTAGAATTGTTTTTTAATACATCCAGTCCAGGCCGTCCCAGATTCACTACACTCGAGAGATTTCGCCACCAGGTGGCGCTGCTGCAAGATCAAAAGATGCTGCCCTCCCGGCCCCTATAAAACCAAGTGGTCCTCTATCATCCTCAGTCCAAAAGCAGTCTCAAACAAGAGGACCGTCCGGGAGGCCCAGAAACCATGTTACATCACACAGCTTCAGCTTGTACTCTCTTTAACAATCATAACAAATCCGTAGACAACAATTTTTAAGAATCATCTTAACAGGCAACAGGCCATAACAAACCCAAGGGCGGGGTGGGACGGCCTGGACTGGATGTATTCAAAAACAATTCTACAGGTGAGTTTCACAGAACTGTATTTTCACTACATCCAGTCCAGGCTGTCCCAGATTCATTACACTCGAGACATCCAAAAGCAGTCTCATATGGGCGGGATTCCCAGTGCGGAACAGCACGTAGTTCATTGCACTACGGCCTGAAGCACCTTTCGTCCAAAAACAGCGTCAGTTGAGGCCCTGACATCCACCCTGTAAAACTTAGTAAAAGTATGAACAGAGCCTGGTGATGAAAAACCCCGGAGGCACCAATAGCTCTAAAAGCGTGAGTTGTGACCCGAAAAGGGGGTTCCTACCCCCTGGCAGAATACGCCCACGCCACCGCCTGTCTGATCCACCTACTGAACGTGGACTTGGCCGGTGGCAACCCTTTCCTAGGGCCATCTGGTAGGACAAATAGGAAATCCAACTATCTGAAGATTCAGTAGCACACAAAAAATACTTAAAGGCTCTGACCACAACCAGAGCATGGAGCGCCCCTGCCTTGGGGTTAGCCGGAGACGGACACAAGGAGGGCAACACAACCTCCTCATTAATGTGAAAAAGGAGGCACTACTTTTAGCAAAAAATCCGGCCTAAAAAGGAATACCACCCTATCCATGTGACGCCCAAGTACGGTGGTGTCATACACAGCGCAGCCAGCTCAGACACGCGCCTCACCGAAGTGATGGCAACCAGAAAGACTACTTTGAGAAATAAAAATGAGCAAGCTAGTGTCACTCAAGGCTCGAAGGGAGGGCCCTGGAGAGCAGATAGCACCAAATGCAGGTCCCACACCGGCAAAACTGACTTGCGCAGTGGACGAACGCGTATAACTCCTTGAAGGAAGGTCCTGACCAACCTATGGGTGGCAATGGATCTCTGAAAGAAGATTGTGAAAGCCGAGACCTGACCCTTTAGGGTGCTCAGCTGCAGACCCAGGTCTAATCCGTGCTTCAAAAATTCCAGAATCTTAGAAATGGAAAATTTGTGACAGTGAAGGCTCTTGGCCTCGCACCAAGCAATGTAGGCCTTCCAAACTCTGTAGTAGATCATGGAAGAGGCCTTCTTCCATGTTTGAAAAATAGTTCGTACTACCGTAGCGAACAACCCCTTTTCCGTCAGGATTGAGGTGTCAATAGCCAGGCCGTCAAAGCCAGCGATTGTAAATTGGGGTGCCGCAGCGACCCCAGCATAAGCAGATCTGGATCGTCGGGCATGACGTAGTGATCCACTGACATTTGAACTATGTCTGCAAACCAACTCCTTTTCGACCAAGAGGGACCACTAGAATTGTTGGTACTCCCCCCTGGGCAATCTTGAACTCTGTCCAAGGAATTGACAGGGCGTCTATAACGATTGCCAGAGGATCCTTTGATAAGGATATGAACCTTGGGAGCTTGTGATTGAGTCTGGACGCAAAAAACTTCACGTCCGGTCTACCCCAGCGGCGACAGAGACTGAAAGATCTCGCTGTTGAGAGACCATTCTCCTAGGCGCGTGAAGCTCCAGCTCAGAGCGTCCGCCTCCTGATTCTCCACCCCGGGGAAGTAGACCGCCGAGATGCAGGGAACAATCTCCTCTGCCCACGTCAGAATCTGGTTCACCTCCTGGAGGGATCTCTTGCTCCGAGTCCCGCCTTGGTAATTAATGTAGGCGACAGGCGTTTGATTGACCTGCACCAGACTCCCCCTTAGCTGGGAGGACATGCGTAGCAGCACCAACCGAATCGCCCCCAGCTTCAACACGTTTATGGATAACCGGTTTTCCTGCGGCCCCCACTGGCCCTGGATCTTGCGGGTCCGCCAACACCGTCCCAGCCCGTTAGGCTGGCATTCGTGGTGACAATCTCCCAGCAGGGAGTCAGAAAGGACTTGCCGACCAACAGGTTCCGGGAGTCCATCCACCACCCGAAGGACTGTCTGGATAGCGCAAACTCCTGATCCAGGGATTCCTGTCTCCGATCCCAAACGGATAGCAGGTTCAACTGTAACAGCCTCATATGAAAAAGGGCGAAGGGCACTGCCTCGAAGCACGACACCATGAGGCCCACCAATCTCATCCCAAGGCGTACCAATGGCTGCGGACAAGCCAGCAACGCCTGCACCTGCATCTGAAGACCTAAGACCTTCTGGTGAGGCAGAAAAAGCCTGGTCTGAACAGTGTCTGTTGTCATTTCCAGAAATGACCTCACCGTGGAAGGGGAGAGAAAGGACTTGGGGTAGTTAATCGCCCAGCCAACTCCTCGAGAGTGGACAGTAGTGTCAGCGTGTTGAACTCGGCCTGGACACACGACCGTGCCGATATCAGCAAGTCGTTCAGGTAGGGTATCACCATGATGCCCCGACACCGCAGAATGGCTAAAAGACCCGCTAGCACCTTGGTGAATACACGAGGGGCTGAGGATATCCCGAACGGAAGAGCCACAAACTAGTAGTGCTGATCCTCTACAGCAAACCTCAGGAACCTCTGATGTCCCTGGAATATCGGGATGTGCAGGTAAGCATCCATGATGTCCACTGTGGTCATGAAGTCACCAGGTCGAAGCGATCTTACAGCCGATCGCAAAATTCCCATGCGAAAATGCTTGACCCTGACATATCTGTGGAGACCTTTCAGTTCCAGAAAGGGACGTAGAGTTCCGTCCTTTTTGAGGGCCGTGAACAGAGTGGGGAAGAACCCCTGACCTCGCTCCAGCTGAGGAAACGGACAGGACAGGAGATGCAGAACAGCCGACTTAAAGGCCTGAGCCTTTGACGGGTCTCGGGGCATCCTTGAGCGGATGAACCTCGGGGGAGGCCAGGCTGCCAGCTTTATCTTGTACCCGGAGGATACTACCTCCTGAACCCACCAGTCCGAGACACGCCGTCTCCAGACCTGAGCATACAGCTGCAGCCGTCCCCCCACCTGGATGGGTGGGGGCGCCTTTTCATGCCTGAGGAAGCTTGGTAGGGGGTTAAGACTCACATCCGGAACTGGAGCGACCTCTGCTTCCGGTCTCTCTGTGGCACCCCCCGCTTGCTGGCCCGAACTACCATGGCAGAAGCACATACCGGACGGAACAGAGCACCAGGAAAGGTGAATGCATGGCACAAGAGCTGATCCATTCGCTATCAGTGGGATCACACAGGGATGCATTGTCAGGAGACAGCATCACAGTGGTGTTAGCCCAGACACGGGGGGGTCCACCTCGGAGGGATTAGACCAAGACGTACCTCTGCTGAAAAGGGATACCGTTTATCAAGACCCTTAGGCACTGCCGGCACTCTGTTGGGTCTCTCCCATTCTTTAAGGACCAGCCAGAAAAAAAGGGGGCCTGTTCCGGAAAGACTCGCCTCGGTCTTTCAGTGCGGAACAGATCACCCTGCTTCCTCTTAGTCGCCCTGGGGGGGCGATATGGAGGATATCAAACTCTGCAGCAAGCAGGCGCTCTGTATCGCTGGAAAGCCATGAATCCTCAACCGAGGAAGACCCGGAGGCACTGTCATCTCCCGGAGAAAATTACGCAGCAGATGACAAATCCTCAGAAACCTCCTCTACCAATCCCAATAATCGGGAATATTCTCATCCGAGTAGGTGGGTTCAATATGCCGCTTCTTGCCTGCGGCCTTCTTAGGGGACTAGGAGGACAACCGCCGCTCAATGCTGGCCAGGTGCTGCACAAATATTTAGGGAGCCCCCACTGGCCTCCCCTTCGCTAGGGGCAGAAGGCCGGCCGGGATGGACGGGGAGACCGACGAAGGGGACGGGCCAGGGTCGTTAGCAACCGCCCGTTTAGGTCAGAGAAAAAATCTCTGGCGCAAGTGCAACAACGGTACTGAACCCACTAGGGGACTCTTACCGCACAGGGGGCAGAGCCATCATGCCCGCATGGGGGCCCCAGCTCACTATCCCCTGAAGCCTCCAAATGGTGATTCTGGTAACAGGTGCAAGGCTACAAGACACAAACGGCCTAAGCCTGCGTAATTTATAATCCCCCTTAACAAAAAGAGGGACAGGGAGAACCACAACTAATAACAGCCCACGATCTGCAAGACACAAGAGGGACAAGGACAGCAGTACCATAGTCCCATACCAGCAGATTATATATATAACAAAAAGCAAAAGGAGGGACTCACAATACCGAAATAGGGATCGGAAAGAGGCACACCGTCGCACCGCAGCACACAACCGGACACCCAGGCTTGCGAACGCCACCAGGCCAGATGCACACAGCGTACGCTCCCAGCAAGGAGGAAGCAGGATAGAGGCCTAGTGAGGGGGGCGTGACCGCGCCAACAGCGCGCGCGTGCTAGGCCCGCCCCCCAAAAGGCGCGAAAATGGCGTCCCCAACTCCTCTGCGCAGGGCCCCCCCCCTCATGTGGAAGCATCATGGCGCCGCCAGCGCCGACACACATGGCCCCTCACAGGGACCCGGGGGGTATGAGGGAAGGAAAAAACGCGCACATACATAAGCGCGCTGCCTGCAACATGCCGCTGTTAAGACCAGCAGACAGCACAGCACACAGTGGGGCAGGGGGGCCACAACCTGGTTGTAGAAGTGTAATCCCACCAGTCAGTGCAACCAGAGAGAGACTCAGAGCGATCTGTGGGCAGTGGAAGGCAGTGCAACCAGGGAACCTCCGTGTCAGTGGTTCTCCCTTCAGGCTCACCATCAGCCTGCCGCCGACTACCGCTACCGCTACGCGGCCCAGAGCGAAGCTCTGCCGTACGCCCAGTCCCCCGGCGTTCGCCCTACTGTCACAGATCCCGAGCAGCCGAAGCTGGGAGGCATAGGGGGTCCAGGATCCATGGAAATAGGTCCGCAGTGGCTGTCGGGTTAGGCGACCCCGCTCTGCTGCCATAGCTAAAAGAGAGAATAACGTCCACAATCTTCATGCAGCAGCTGCAAGATGACAGACTGAGGATGATAGAGGACCACCTGGTTTTATAGAGGCCGGGAGGGCAACATCTTTTGATCCTGCAGCAGCGCCACCTGGTGGCGGAATCTCTCGAGTGTAATGAATCTGGGACGGCCTGGATGTAGTGAAAAGGTGAGTACACAGTTACTGGTCAGGGCCATAGGTGGGCATAGGATGCCTGCGCACACATAGGAGTTTTCTCTCCGCATGCCATGCAATGAGATCGGTGGGGCCTCGAACCTGCGGTCACAAGATCGCTTACTTACCTCTAGGCCACGACTGCCCCTAGGTCAGGCCTAACCCTTTATTTTATTCCTAATAGGAATGACCCAGGAATGAACCCTGAAGGGGAGATCTGACATCACTTCCTGTATTTATTTTAAACTAGAACCCTGAAGGGGAGATCTGACCTCACTTCCTGTATGATGACATCACAGGAGGCTTAAACCGGGCCTTCAGCATGATTTAACCCTTAAATAACTATTCCCAGCATCTAAAATTGATATATTTTAAGTGCTTAGTCGCTTACTTATTATTCTTTCCCCCACCGGGCTGCAACTGTGTTCAGGACTCTAGGAAACGGGCGCAGCCATCTTGGCTCAGAAGCATCACATACTGAGGAGAGGAGAGCGGAATAAAGTGCAGGGGGCGGGGTTATAGCTTTCCTTTGTACAGATAGAGCAGAGCTGGGGTCAGGGAAAGGACAGCAATCCCACAATGCAGAGCGACACAATCAGAAGACACTTCCTGTTTGCAGGCTGCCTGATGCTCCATAAGCCTCCATCTTGGATGTTTAAAGGCTCGGAAAACGCAGGTAGGATGATAATGTGGGCAATCTGTATGTACAGGGGGGGAAACATTTAAGATAGGCTCTTATTCAGGGTGAGGGTCCGGATTAATATGGGTAATCTGTATGTACGGGGGGGGGGGGGGGGGACATATAAGATAGGCTCTTATTCAGGGTTAGGGTCCGGATTAATGTGGGCAATCTGTATGTACAGGGTGGGGGAAACATATAAGATAGGCTCTTATTCAGGGTGAGGGTCCGCTTTAAAGATAAAGCAGAGCCGAGGGGTAACACCAGCACAGGGACCGGGTATTGTGCAACAGCTCTGGTGACACCCATGGCTTTCTGGGAGTGACCAGACAGGAAGCGAGGTTGGGTCTACCCATTGAGCGGCCTACAACACTACTTTAATTCGAAACCACAGCACACACGCAGAAAAGGCCACGGAGCCCTGTAGGATGGTGGACAGGAAACGGCAGAACCCTTCTACTGGGGGAGGTGTGGCTGCCGCCTCTCCGATTGAGTCACGCTGGTATCACTTGGGGTCTCCCTGAAGTGGACGGGTAAGATTTAGCCTAAATTATTAGTACAGCCACAATTCTTATACTATGCACAACAACAGGCTCCTATTAAAGAGCCGATTGCGGCTGCGGCCTTCTTTGCCCCTCTCCGATGGAGTCCTGCTGGTATCACCTGGGGTCTCCCTGAAGTGGACGGGTAAGTATTAGCCTCAATATTAGTACAGCCACAATTCTTATACTATGCAGAACAGGCTCCTATTAAAGAGCCCGATTTCAGCTGCGGCCTTCTTTGCCCCTCTCCGATGGGAGTCCTGCTTGGAACAGGTAAGTATTTCTCTAGTGTGGGGTTCATTTAGAGAGTAAGGTTTTTCACTTTGGGTCCCTGAAGTGGACGGTAAGTATTAGGCTACTATTAAAGAGCCGATTGCGGCTGCGGCCTTCTTTTCCCCTCTCCAATGGAGTCCTGCTGGTATCACCTGGGGTCTCCCTGAAGTGGACGGACGGGTAAGTATTAGCCTAAATATTCTTATACTATGCAGAACAACAGGCTCCTACTAAAGAGCACCATCAATCAGGGGGAAAGGTAAGAATATCGGGCGCCCTGAGCGGTTTCACAAAGCGGAACATCTCAAATTCTCATAGACTCCAGGGTTGGTTTTGGTCCACTTTAAGTATTAAAAATACCAGGTGACTCTTATTCTGCATCATTTTACATCGAATGGGTGTTGGCCCGTGTGCCAGGGGGGGGCGTCCCGATTGTGGCTGCGGCCTTCTTTGTCCCTCTCTGATGGAGTCCTGCTGGTATCACTTGGGTGAGTAGCTCTCAGATATTTGTCTGCATTGCATGTCCCAACTTTGGGGACTCAGAATTAAGAGTAGGGACCACACTAAACACAGAGTGGCCTTGCCGGGGCAGTGTGGCTTCCACATGTATCTGCAGATATATGAGACCAAATCTCTGTCTTTCCACATAGCTAGACATGTTTGTTGCTTGATATTTAGTTGATGAGAGGGTTAAACTGGGCGGAAAATTCGTTCCCAGGCCCTGAATAATAATAATAATTTTGTATAAATAATAGTGATTGAGCTGCTCCCACCCCCCTTTATTCACTTGGGTTCTCCCTGAAGTGGGCGGGTAAGTATTAGCCTCAATATTAGTACAGCCACAATTCTTATACTATGCAGAACAGGCTCCTATTAAAGAGCACCATCAATCATTTTACACCCAGTGGGTGTTGGCCCGTGTGCCAGGTGGGCGTCCCGATTGCGGCTGTGGCCTTCTTGGTCCCTCTCCGGCGGAGACCTGCTTGGAACAGGTAAGTCTCCAGTGCGGGGCTCATTTAGAAAGTAAAGCTTTAGGTCTGCTTTAAGGCACACACACAAAACTCACAGCACACCATGCGTCACCTGTCCGGCGGCAGCTCTCTACAGCAGCGTGAGGCTCGCCAACAGCTGAAAAGTCAATTGGTGGCCGTTAATGGAGCAGCACGCCCCCGCCATCACCGCCCTCCTCCCCCCGACAAGTCGCCCCGTCGTCTTGGTGGTCCACCAATAGGATGTCGCGGGCAGACAGGTGGGCGGGGCATCCGATACTCTGTACAGCGCCACAGAACGTGGTGGCGCTCTATAAAATCAATTCGTGGCCGTTAATAACCGGGGACGCCGCACGTCCCGGCGGCTGGAGATGTAGGAGGAGTCTGCCCGTCGTCTTGGTGGTCCACCAATAGGATGTCGCGGGCAGACAGGTGGGCGGGGCATCTGATTGGTTGCTTTGTACAGCACCACGGAACGCGGCAGCGCTCTATAATTAAGTAATAACCGCATTAGGAAGTCACCGGGCACCAAACTGGCTTTTCTTAAAGCGGACCTCCAATTAATTACCATTTAATTTCCCATTTTTACAATTTTCCCATATTTTTTGTTATAAATTAACCGTTTAAATTAATTAAATTAATGAATTAAGAGTTCTACATTTTCTTGTTATCACTTTTTGTCACCCAAGGGATGATTTTTCCCATAATTACCATTTAATTTTTAATTGAATTTAAAGATTTAATTAATTAAAATGTTCAGTCGAAACTCTGACATACAAGTAGGTGCCCATGCGGCTCCCCCCCCCCCCAGATTGGCAGCAAACCCCCTCCGCGCTATCGCGGCTCACATTCCCTGCAGCTGTGTGCGCACCCGTGCCCAGCCATTCAGATAGGCCGAGCATGTGCAGGCTCTCGTCCAATAAGAGCCGTCTGCTGGGCCTGCGCCAGTCGGCTCTCATTCTAATCAATGGGGAGCGTGCGTGAGTTTTTTCGGGCTTCCTGGGATTCGAGATGCTCCGTAGAAAATCCAGCAGCCGGCCTGGAATCTTTTAAGCCGCTGGTGGGTTTTGTTCAGCTTTAAAGCAGACCAAAACCCATGATTTTGGCCATTGCACGTTTTGGTTCACCACAGAAAATACAGCCCTGGAATCTTTTAGGTTCCCAGACCTGTGATTTTGGCCATTGCGTGTTTCAGTCCATGTCCCCGGGGCATCCCAGATGGGGCTCTCGTCCAATCAGCACACTACGTCGCGCACCCTCAGGTTTCCCCTCTGGCTATTGCGCACTCCCGAGCCAGCCTATATGAAGGTGCATCATGCGAGAGAGGCATCCGGGGACGTGGCTCGTGCATGCGCCGTGGGCATCCCAAAGCTGTGTAAAAGAAACCCATGTCGCCCAGTAAACTCACCTTCTCCCCAATCCAGTGCATGAGCACCATCCGCTATACCTGTATAAGGGCGCGCACCCACAACAGGCATTTTCTGAATGGCCGGCTCGGGCGCGCACTATCGGAGGGAAGCGGGGATGCGGCCGCCGGCGTGCTTGACTCTTCTCGGCTAGACCCGCCCCCTTAGCTGAGTCTATCTGATAGGCCGAGAGGCAGCGTGGGCCTAGGGAAAGGCGAGTTTCCTGGGCGGGTTTCACACAGCAAGGCATCCCGAATGAGGTGGACCAAAACCCGGGATAGTCGGGGCATCCCAAAGCTGTGTAAAAGAAACCCATGTCGCCCAGTAAACTCACCTTCTCCCCAATCCAGCTATACCTGTATAAGGGCGCGCACCCACAACAGGCATTTTCTGAATGGCCGGCTCGGGCGCGCACTATCGGAGGGAAGCGGGGATGCGGCCGCCGGAGTGCTTGACTCTTCTCGGCTAGACCCGCCCCCTTAGCTTAGTCTATCCGATTTTACATGCGCACTGATAGGCCGAGAGGCAGCGTGGGCCTGGGGAAAGGCGAGTTTCCTGGGCGGGTTTCACACAGCAAGGCATCCCGAATGAGGTGGACCAAAACCCGGGATAGTCAGGGCATCCCAAAGCTGTGTAAAAAAAAAAAACCCAGGCCGCCCAGTAAACTCACCTTCTCCCCAATCCAGCGCCGCATACATGAGCCCCATCTGCTATACCTGTATAAGGGCGCGCACCCACAACAGGCATTTTTTGAATGGCCGGCGCGGGCGCGCACTATTAGAGGTAAGTGGGGATGTGGCCGCTGTCGTGCTCGACTCTACTCATCTAGACCTGCCCCTTTAGCTGAGTACCAGCATGCTGATTGGCCATAGGCCCTGGCAAAGGTGAGTTTCCTGGGCAGGTTTCACACAGCAGGGCATCCCAAATGGGGTTTACCGGAACCGGGGATAGTCAAAATCCTGGGTTTTGATCCACTTTAGCCCGGCTGAAAGTTCATCTCGGGGTGAAGCCACTAACCACCAGCACCCCAAATTATTTCAGGCTAGTTTCTGATTTTTGGGTCCTAATGACACCCGTAGAACAACTATCCCCAGTCCACATAGCCGAACCCGCCGCTGACATCAAAGATAAAACAAAGGGCTTGGGACCACTGTTGCTGGTGACCCTCGCTGCTCTTCCACCATGTAGTGATGTCATCAGATGGCACGCCTCACTGATTGGCTGGCTGGGAGACACTGCCAGGTGCCCGATGGGCGGAGCACTGGCAGCACCAGGGAGCATTAACCAGAGCTGATGTTTAGGAATGACTCTTAAAGGACAGCTGTCCCTCAAATTAACATTCAAATAGTAGTCCCACATCCTGCCATGTCTATAGTAAACAGACCATGACAATAGACACCTATCACACCTAGCTGGCAACAAGCTGTACTTGAAAAGGAATCCTTGAATTCCTAACCAGGTCCCCAAACCCAGACATTTCAATACACGGACATATGGGCATTGGATGATATTTCTGGGAAGCATTGTAACTCTTGAGATATGTCAGTTATGACTATATTAATGAGAGAGTCATATTCAAGACTATGAGACCTTTCATTTGATATCAAACATGGCATATATATATATTGTCCAGAGCCTGATAATCCACATAGTATCAGACTCTGGATGATATATATTTGGCGTTTGGGTTCATTTAACTAAGAAATGAATGGGGATCATGAATTTCTTGGTTACAATATAACATGCATACTGTGGGAGTTATACCCTTTATAAAATATGAATCTAATCTCATAAAGGCCGGATGTGGGCAGAACTTTGCAGACACACCCACAAGGCGGGCAATGCTGGCCACTCCCCCTATTGTTCAACACATTAGGAAGCTGTGTGCAGGGGGGAGGCAGACAATTGATGGGACGCCTTACCTGGATGAAGTGCTAAGTATATCTATCTGTATCTCCACTATATCTCTCTTACCATTATCACATTTATTGTACTGCACTGTAAACTTACTTCTATCTCTATAACCACTATATCCCTCTTACCATTATAACATGTATTGTACTGCACTGTGAAACTTACTTCTATCTCCATAACCACTATATCTCTCTTACCATTATAACATGTATTGTACTGCACTGTGAAACTTACTTCTATCTCTATAACCACTATATCTCTCTTACCATTATAACATGTATTGTACTGCACTGTAAACTTACTTTTATCTCTATAACCACTATATCTCTCTTACCATTATCTAACCATTATAACATTTATTGTTCTGCACTGTAAACTTAGATTATGTAACAACTGCCTGTAATATAAGGTTATCTATCTGAGGAAACTTCATGAACATATTAGGTTAGTGAAGGTTATTTACTGTGCTGGTAAATTAAACCCGTTTTCATTTATACATCTTACTGTGTGTGGTGGATAGTTTCTCACACAATAGATTGTATGTACAAAGCATTTAAGGTATTCAAATACAATTCTGTGAGTATAAAAGGGATAAGTCTCCATAGAAACCCCAGAAAGTTAAAAAGCAGTAAATGAGACAGGCCGGGAGGCCAAGAAAAACCATGTTAACTAACATGCTACAGCATGAACTCTCTCCAAAAAAGATAAGGACAAAGGTCCAATACAAAAATGACAATAATCACCATAAAAGGCAAAAGAGGAAATGAACCAAGGGCGGGGTGGGACAACCCGGTCCAAACACCAGCAAAATCAATTCTACAGGTGAGTACTCACAGAGTTGTATTTTTCCTTGTGTTCGGTCCGGGCTGTCCCAGTCATCCATATATGTGTGGGACATCCAAAAGCAGTGTCCAAAATAGGGCGGGATCCCCAGAGCGGAAAAGCATGTAGTTCATTTCACTACCGCCTGAAGCACCTTTCAGCCAAAAACAGCATCAGCTGATGCCAAAACATCAACCTTGTAAAACGTAGTAAAGGTATGAACCGAAGACCAGGTAGCGGCCTTACAAACTTGTTCAACAGAGGCCTGGTGCTGAAAAGCCCAGGTAGCACCAATAGCTCTAGTAGAGTGAGCGGTAACACGAAAAGGGGGATCCTTCCCCTTGGCAGAGTAGGCTTGCACAACCGCGTGTCTAATCCACCTACTAAGAGTGGACTTAGCCGGAAACAAACCCTTCCTAACACCTTCAGAGAGGACAAAAAGAGAATCTGACTTCCTGAAGGATTCAGTCGCAAGAGAAGGTAAAATAACCTTCTCATTAAGATGAAAGGGAGACACAACCTTAGGTAAAAAAAATCAGGTTTAAAGTGAAAAACCACCTTATCCTTATGCCGCTCAAAGTAAGGGGGCTTCATAAAAAGTGCAGACGGTTCTGACACCCGGCGTACCGAGGTGATGGCTACCAAAAAGACCACCTTCAGGATAGACAAGGCAGCATCGCACAAAAGCTCAAAGGGGGGACCCTGGAGAGCAGAAAGCACCAAATTCAAATCCCACACCGGTAATACAGGCTTACGCGGTGGACGTACATGGTTACTCCTTGGAAAAAAAAGACCAAAGCAGTCTATGATTGGCAAAGGATCTCTGGAAAAAGACGGCCAAGGCCGAGACCTGACCTTTGAGGGTGCCCAGCTGTAGACCCAAGGCTAAGCCGTGTAGTAAAAATCCCAAAATCCTAAAAAAGAGAATGTGCGACAAGGGAAACTCTTGGATTCACACCAAGCAATGTAGGCATGCCAAACTCTGTAGTAAATCATGGAAGAAAACTTCTTCCGCGCCTGAATCATGGTCTGAACAACCTTAGCAGACAACCCCTTCTCCGTAGGATTGAGGTTTCAATAGCCAGGCCGTCAAAGCAAGCGTCTGTAAATTAGGGTGCCGCAGCGACCCCTGTGTGAGAAGCCCTGGGAGCTTGTGATAGTGTCTGGACTCAATCAGGTCCACACCCGATAGACCCCAGAGGAGACACAGAGCGTGAAGGCTCTTGTTGCTAAGAGACCATTCCCCCAGACGAGAGGCTTGTTCAGGGAGTCTGCCTCCTGGTTCTCTAACCCCGGAATGTAAACCGCCGAGATGCAGGGAACATTCTCATCTGCCCAAGTCAGGATCTGGGTCACCTCCTGGAGGGCTCGCTTGTTCCGAGTCCCGCCCTGGTGATTGACGTAGGCAACCGCCGTCTGATTGTCCGAGCGGATCTGGATCGCACGACCCCTGAGATAGGGAGTCAAGTGAAGAAGCACCAACCGGATCACTCTCCGCTCCAGGAGATTGATGGGCAAGTGGGCCTCCTGCGGCCCCCACTGGCCCTGGAACTTCAGCATTTGCCAAAAACCTCCCCAGCCGGTCAGACTGGCGGCCGTGGTGACATTCTCCCAACGTGGAGTCACAAAGGACTTGTCCACCGTCAGATTTCTGGGGTCCAACCACCACAAGAGGGACTGTCTGGCCAGGGGGGACAGTGAAAATTCCTGTTCCAGGGACTCCAGCGTCCGGTCCCAACCGGTCAACAGATTCAATTCAAAAGAGGTCACATGAGGAACTGAGCGAAGGGCACTGCCTCGAAGCATGACACCATTAGGCCCACCAGTTTCATCCCCAGACGGATCGATGGCCGCTGACAAGACAGTAAGGCCTGCACCTGCGTCTGGAGGCCCGCCACCTTCTGCTGGGGCAGGAATACCTTGACCTGAGGTGTCCAACGTCCAGAAAGGACCTCACCATTGAGGAAGTGATAGAAAACTTGGGGTAAATGATTACCCATCCGAAATCCTCAAGATTGGATAACACTGTCCCGGTGTCGCTCTCGGCCTGCTGAAGGGACTGAGCTGCAATCAGCAAATTGTCCAGATAAGGAAGAACACGATTGCCCTGGTTCCTCAGGATAGCCATGATGCCCGCCAGCACCTTGGTGAACACCCGGGGGGCTGAGGATATTCCGAACGGCAGTGCCACAAACTGGTAATGCTGATCCTTCAACGCAAACCTCAGGAACTTCGGATGTCCCTGAAAAATCGGGATGTGCAGATAAGCATCCTTGATGTCCACTGTCACACATGAAGTCGCCAAGCCGAAGCGAGCTCACTGCGTACCGTAAGGTCTCCATGCGGAAATGTCTGATTCTGACAAACTTGTTGAGACCCTTCAGATCCAGGATAGGTCTCAGCGTTCCGTCCTTCTTGGGCACCGTGAACAGATTGGAGTAGAACCCTCGACCCCGTTCCTGGCGAGGCACAGGACAAATCACACCTGATAGCAGAAGGCATTGAAATATTGAGGGCGGCCAAACTGCCAGCTCTATTTTCAGTATCAGGAGGAAACCACCTCCTAAATCCACCAGACTCCTCCGCCCGCTTGCGAGACAAAAGGCAAAATCAACAAGGCGTCTCACCTTCTTCCTGATGGTCAAAGAGACAATGGCCGCATTGTCGGCATAACGGAAGTGTTGGATAACCCCGACACAGGGCCATCCACATCAGGGGGACGGGACCAGAGGGAGATCAGCTCATCAGGGAAGGTATACCGCCTGTCCAGGCCCTTAGGCACCGATGGCAATTTGTTAGGTCTTTCCATTCCTTAAACACCATATTGGAAAAGTGGGCCTGCTCCGGAAGACAAGCCTCTGTCTCTCAGGCTGAAATAAATCACCCTGCTTCCTCTTAGACGCTGTAGGAGGGACAATATGCAAAGTCTCAAACACAGAAGACAGCAACTTTTCCGAGTCGTCAGGGAGCCACATATCCTCGTCCGAGGAGGAACCAGGCTCGCTTTCATAGCTGACCGCCTGATCCCCTGAGGAAGCGGAGTCCTTCAACTCTCTCTCCTCCATGGAGTCCCGATCTCCAAAAGGATCATCATCATCGTCAGCAAAATCCGAGTAACCCGGCTCGATGTGCCGCTTCTTACTCGTGGCCTTCCCAGTAGCCATGCGAGATAACTGTCTCTCCAGGCTGGCCACGCGGTGCGTCAAATCGGCTTGGGACCCCTTGCTAGTTTCCCCCTCGCTGAGGGCCGAATGCAGCAGCAGGGGTGTTGGCGGAGGCCGCAGGTAAAAGAGGGCTAGGGGCAGGGACGCCCACCCTAACATGTTCCAAAAGTAAGCTCCCAGTGCAAAAGACACAAACCGTGCTGAGTCCGCCCAGAGGGATGGTACCGCACATGGGGCAGAGCTTAACCACCCGCCCAGATGGGGCCCCAAGCTCATTATCCCCAGAAGCCTCCATTATGGTGATTATGGTGCTAAAAATACAGGTTACAAGGCACTAACGGCCCAAACCTAAGTGACCCCCAATTTTGTCCCTCTTTTTAGTAATCCCTCTTTAAGGGGAGAGGGTGCGGAGAGAGGGGGGGTGTAGGAGACCGGGAGGAACCACAACCCTCAGCTGGCAATGGAAAGGGGGGCCCACCTGGAAGACACAAGCGGAAGGATTCATGAGCATCCCACAGCACATGCACATACAAAAATTACACAGATGAAAGAGGGACTCACGGACCTGACCGGCGAGGTAGCGGGGAGTCCGGAAGGCAGGCACCAGAAAAAAGGCAGGCAGTGAGTGGTGAAACTGATGCCTGTCAGCCCGTGGGGACCCTCGGCAGGGTCCGTAATTGACAAAAAGAGCAGCACAGAAAATGGCGCCCGAGAGCAGCAAAGACGAAATTCGAGGGGCGGGCCACGCAGCAATGACGCAAAACGCGTCTCCGCGCGGCCTCGCCCCCCGCTGCAGGCGCGAACAGGGGCGCCACATAGCGCCTAAAATGGCGCCGAGAGCGCAGGGAGGGGGGCCCACAGAGGAGCCCCCCCCCCGGTCGCGGAGCCCCGCACCACATGCCGAGGCCTCGCCTCAAACGCCGCTCCCCCCCCCCCCCCCCCCTCACAGCCTTAAGATGGAGGGGAAGAGGTGAGGGAACGAGGGAAGGGGAGTATCCACACAGCTGCCAGCAACAACAAAGTCTGAGGTAAAAATGAAGTAAAAGTGATGTAAAAAGCACAACACATGACAATAAAGCATGTGGGCACAGGTAAGGGATAACTCCGGGCAATTTTCCACACAGCTGCCAGCAACAACAAAGTCTGAGGTAAAAATGAAGTAAAAGTGAAGTAAAAAGCACAACACATGACAAAGCATGTGGGCACAGATAAGGGCATAACCCTCTGCAATTTTCCACACAGCTGCCAGCAACAACAAAGTCTGAGGTAAAAATGAAGTAAAAGTGAAGTAAAAAGCACAACACATGACAAAGCATGTGGGCACAGATAAGGGCATAACCCTCTGCAATTTTCCACACAGCTGCCAGCAACAACAAAGTCTGAGGTAAAAATGAAGTAAAAGTGAAGTAAAAAGCACAACATATGACAATAAAGCATGTGGGCACAGATAAGGGCCCCGGGCAGTTTTCCACACAGCTGCTAGCAACAACAAAGTCTGAGGTAAAAGTGAAGTAAAAAGCATAAAGGGCATAACCCCGGGCAATTTTGTGGTTCCCCCCCCCCATAGGCTCACCATCGCCTATGGCCGGCTACCCTTTATGGAGGGTCTGCGGCCCAGCCTAGCTCTGACAACGCCTGACCCTCAACGTTCACCCTACCTTACACCCGTCCCATCAGCCATGGCTGGGAAGCAGAAGTGGGTCCATGGGGACGGTTGTAATAGGGCGGCCAACAGGCTTAAAATGCCCCGCTCAGCTGCAATATCCAGGGAGAGTATTCCAGACGATCCTAGCAGCAGCTACTGAAAGAGAACTCTGGGGTTTCTATGGAGACTGATCCCTTTTATAGGAGGC
The DNA here is from genome assembly GCA_027917425.1 of Gastrophryne carolinensis. Taxonomy (NCBI): domain Eukaryota; kingdom Metazoa; phylum Chordata; class Amphibia; order Anura; family Microhylidae; genus Gastrophryne; species Gastrophryne carolinensis. The sequence continues at coordinate 186,075,640 of CM051243.1, forward strand.
CAGGAGGAGTTACAGCCTTGTATCTTGCAGTAACTGGCGCCACCTTGTGGCGGACTACCCGCACGTATATGTATAACTGGGACAGCCCGGACCGAACACAGGGAAAATATATTTCTTCTTAGTGATCAGATTAGTGGCCGCTGGGCTGATGACTATTGGTATTTGCGATATTTATAATATTAATCTCTAGTAGAAACATCGGAGATTACTGTGTAGCAAATATTAATTTGAAATCCTATTATCCCCTTCATCACTCATCAATTCATGGTGATTTGCCTGTCGCTCACCTGCAGTTTCACGTCAACCGCGGTCCGGTCCGATTTTGCCTTTCGGGAACTGGACATGCTGAGAGGTAGCAGCCCGAACCTGGAACGAGGCAAAGCGACCAGGTGAACACCTCACCCGTAGGCTGCCGGGTCACCGCGCCATTCACAGCGCGCACTTACCGTATCTGGCTGGAGGCCAGCGGGAGGACGTTGTGGGTCTCCTGGGAGCCCGGCGCGGAGCTGCGGCTGCTGGTGAACTGGCTCTCAGACCCCGTCAGCAACCCGAACAGGACCTGGAAGGAAAGAAAGGGTTAATACGGTGCCAGAATTATGGGAGTCCCGCTGGTACCACTTGGGGTCTCCCTGAAGTGAGCAGGCAGGTAAGTATTAGCCTAAATATTAGTACAGCCACAATTCTTATACTATGCAGATCAACAGGCTCCTATTAAAGAGCACCAACTATCGTTTTACACCGAATGGGTGTGCAAGGGGGCTTCCCGACTGCCTATGACCCGCCCACGCATATACCAGCCCTGGATCTCCTTACCTGTTCCTCGTACCCACGGTGAAATCAGGCCTCGCAATTGGCAGCTATCTGAATTGCCCCGGAGAGGGATGCATATAAGCACTGTTTGTTGTGTTGGTCTTATTTAATTCATTTTCGACTGTTGTCCCGCTTTAAAGTAATATTTTCTTACAGGTGACGCCCTTTAACCCTCCATATCGAGGACCCAAACCTACCGACGTCCTCTGCGCCAGGCGGTTGAGGTTGGCGTTCAGGTGCGGAGTGAAGACGTCCAGATCGAAGGGGTCAATGCAGCTCTCCAGCTGCTCGGCCACTTTCTGAATCCTGGAACCAGAGAACAGGTCACATGTCATTACCAGACAGCGAGTGCTGCGGGCGCGTGGCCGGCCGTGATAGAGGAAGAAGGACTCACCTGGAGTCCGGCCTGATCTTCTGTGATTTGCCGTCTTCCACACGAGAGCCGAGAATGAGGCAAAGGTAACGCAGGTCGAAGAGCAGCTGCAGGGCCCGGGACTGGGTCAGCGAGAGGCCTGGCTTCTGCTACAGGAAAAAGGAAACGACTGAAGGACCAGGGCCCTTATGGGCAACCATCTATCCCTTCATCCTCCTTCATCCATATCCATCTATCCCTTCATCCTCCTTCATCCATATCCATCTATCCCTTCATCCTCCTTCATCCATATCCATCTATCCCTTCATCCTCCTTCATCCATATCCATCTATCCCTTCATCCTCCTTCATCCATATCCATCTATCCCTTCATCCTCCTTCATCCATATCCATCTATCCCTTCATCCTCCTTCATCCATATCCATCTATCCCTTCATCCTCCTTCATCCATATCCATCTATCCCTTCATCCTCCTTCATCCATATCCATCTATCCCTTCATCCTCCTTCATCCATATCCATCTATCCCTTCATCCTCCTTCATCCATATCCATCTATCCATTCATCCTCCTTCATCCATATCCATCTATCCATTCATCCTCCTTCATCCATATCCATCTATCCATTCATTCTCTATATCCATCTATCCATTCATTCTCTATATCCATCTATCCATTCATTCTCTATATCCATCTATCCATTCATTCTCTATATCCATCTATCCCTTCATCCATATCCATCTATCCCTTCATCCATATCCATCTATCCCTTCATCCATATCCATCTATCCCTTCATCCATATCCATCTATCCATACATCCATATCCATCTATCCATTCATTCTCTATATCCATCTATCCATTCATTCTCTATATCCATCTATCCCTTCATCCTCTATATCCATCTATCCCTTCATCCTCTATATCCATCTATCCCTTCATCCTCTATATCCATCTATCCCTTCATCCTCTATATCCATCTATCCATACATCCAAATCCATCTATCCCTTCATCCTCCATGTCCATTTATCCCTTCATCCTGCGCAATGCATATCCCTCTATTCTTAGTATGTCACACACCCCGCTTCAAGAATCCATAACATGTGGGTAATATCGTCCTGAAGAGGGCGTTCCTGCAGAGATGATAGCAAAAGAAAGCCCCTCCCTGATCCATAAATACCTGGGACCTCCCACTCACTACCCAGTTTTCCATCTCTGCAGACGGCGAGCAAGTCAGAAGATGATGGCTCCTCCTTGCACAGGGGGATTTCAGGTAGCCGGGGTAACTCCCGGCCTCTTATTTTGTTTATTTCCGCTCAGACCCCTGTTTGTCCCAAAATTTACCTCATATTACATGCCTCCACAGTCTTGGCTGCTGGCCCGAGCGAGGGTACATTGGCACCTCTGGTGCTGAGGAGCAGAGCTCCACCGTGAGACCCTAAAAGAGAGGGTAGGCGGTCATACCGGGTAGGTGATCCCGGTTTGGGATGCCCCGTCCCTTGACTTTTCCCCTGGGGGGGGGGGCCCTTCCCTTTACCAACTATGGGGGCTGGGGGTTCCTCTCATAGGGGTTAGCTTATTCACTTTCTCTTTATTCACTTTCTCTTTATTGATGTGTGTATCTGGGAGTAGTTCCTCAATGAGTTATTCTGTTGTTACTATGTTGCAGTACCGCGGCTGTCATTGCAGCCTGGTGCCGGGGTTTTTCAGTCTGTGAGGTGATTTTTTTACCTCACGCGCGTTGGGGGGGCGGGGCTGGCACTCGGCGCTCTGCCGCGGCCAGCCCCCGTTCTCTCCTTCATTCCTCGCCGCAGCGAGCGGGGCGGGTGCTCCGCTAGTGAAAGCGGACGCACCCGTTGTCACGGCAGCCGGCGCCGCGGTTGTCGGCGGCGCCGGTATCTGGGCTGGTGTGTGAGGGACTTCTTCCCTCACGCTTCATTTACACTGGAAGGGGGGGCGGAGCCGGGCTTTCGGCGCGTCGCCGCGGCTCCGCCCTCCTCTGTACTGGCGCCGCTGCGGAGCTGAGCTCCCTGTTACTAGGCAGCTCCCTGTTACTAGGCAGCTAAGGGGGCACAGATCAGCTTTGCGCGGGCTGCGCAGACCACGCCCCTGGCACGGCCGTTCTTCTTCTCTTCACTTCACCTCAGAGATCGCCATTGTTCTGAGGCGGATCGTTCACCGCAGCGTCTGTGAGTGGCCCTGTGGGCCTCATTTATTTCTTCTTTTCTTTATCTGTTAAGTCTTATTGTAGGGACTTATGGGTCTCTCTCTGTCTTTTAGGTGAAGGTTATCCAGGAGGATCTTCTGTAGTATTGGAAGGTCTCTCCTGATCCTGGGTCCCTGGGTCCATTTTAGCATCACAAATCCTCCCACTCGGGACATTAAAGGGGCATCCCGGGTTGTCTAACTGGCGTAATTCCCTGGGTCATAGCGACCACTCAAAATTCACCTTATGGAGGCATCCCCGGATACTGGGACCCCTTCGGGGCATCCCAAAAAGTGTATGTTGTGTGGGATTTCCATTACTGGGGATGATGTGTTACTGTGTATACCATGTGCACAGCAAACTATTACGCGGCAGTCCGAACCCCAAGCGTCGGGGTCAGCACAGCCGGCCACCTCAACTCCCCCTCCCGCCTTGACTCGTGCCCCGTGTGACGTGGTCATGGGCAGGGATCTGCAATCCGAGATGTGTGCCAGATTGGCTAGCCTTGAGAAAATGCTCTCTAGCTCGGTCGCCCGTAAGGCTCCGTCTAAGAGAAAGCATTTGTCGCCGGCTCCGCCGGTGGATGATCTTGATGACAGAGATAATCTGGATTGGTCTGATTATCCCCAGCTAGAGGAGGGGGAAGTTGATGAGGGTTCAGAATTTTCGGATGATGAGCAGTCTGCTGGCGCTGATGCCGAGCTTTCTGATTTAGGGAGATCCTTGGACTCTCCTCACGCTCTGTCTCTCATGCTGGAAGTTCTGAATATTTCCCCTCCCGAGGAGGCGTCACAGCAGAAAGGTGAATTGTTTGAGGAATCCAGGCCGCGCCTGGAGTTTCCTACGCAACGCCATTTTGATAGAATCATTGACAAGGAATGGGATAGGCCGGCTCGGCTCCCTGGCATCCCTCAGGGGTGGGATAGGAAATATCCCTTTCCTTCTGAGGCGGTCAAGCGCTGGGCATCTCCCCCCGAGGTGGATGCACCGGTTTTGGGGTTGTCTAACTCCTCGGTGTTAAACAGACCTGATTGTTCCACTCTCAAAGATGGAGAGGATAAACGTATTGATCAGATGGCTTCTCATGGCTTTACTAGCATTGGGTCGGCCATCCGGCCTGTGTGCGCTTCGGAGCTAATGGTGTTGGCCACTAGGTCTGTGGTCAGGGACCTGTTGACTTCTTCCGGGCTTCGTCCTGGTAGTAACGAGTTCCTTAGCCTTAAACGGTGCGAGTTGTTTCTATCCTTTGTCTTGACTGCCTTGGATGATACTTTGATGATGTGTGGTAGGACTTCGGCTCTGCTTGTGGCTATTCGGCGGTCGGTGTGGCTGCGCCAGTGGGCGGCCGATTTTATGTCCAAAAAATCACTGACGGCTTTACCCTTTGTTGGTCTACGGCTCTTTGGAGAGACATTGGACTCTGTCACCAAGGGTGGTAGGTTACCTCAACGTAAGAAACAACGCCGCTCCTTTCGGGGGGCGCCTGCCTTTACCCCCTCCTTTCGGGGGGCCAGATCTGGCAGGGGTTCTGCATTTCCCTCTTCCAGAGGAGATTCCGGAAACAGGGGCAGAGGACGTGCCCGTTCTGGATACAGTTGGGGCTCTAAGCCCAAACCATGCGGGTGGGGGGACGGCTGCAGCACTTCTCTCAGATCTGGGATCAAGAGGTCTCGGACAGATGGATCCGGGAAGTGGTGTCTTCCGGCTACAAGCTGGAGTTCGAGCTCCGCCCCCCTTCCAGATTTGTCAGGTCTCGGATGCCGTCGGAGCCTCTAGCGGCGCAGGGGCTCCTGGTGGCAGTGGAGAATCTTCTGGACATGGCTGTCATTTGCCCAGTGCCCCCTTCAGATCGGGGCAGGGGCTTTTATTCCAATCTGTTCACGGTACCCAAGAAGGACGGGTTGGTCCGACCCATCTTGGATCTGAAGTTTCTCAACAGGTTCATCCGGCCGAGGAAATTCCGCATGGAAACGCTGCGTTCGGCCATTCACTCTCTTCGTCAGGGAGACTTTCTGACGTCCATAGACATCAAGGATGCTTATCTACACGTTCCGGTTTTTCCAGCACACCAGAGGTTTCTCAGGTTCGTGGTGGAGGATCGGCACTTTCAGTTTGTGGCACTTCCTTTCGGTCTCACCTCAGCTCCTCGGGTGTTCACCAAGGTGCTAGCGGGGGTGATGGCTCTGCTCAGAGGTCAGGGTATCCGCATCGTGCCCTATTTGGACGATCTACTGATCATGGCCTCTTCCTTCAACCAAGCGGAGTTGGACACCAGAGCGGTGGTGTCCACTCTGGAGAGGTTCGGTTGGGTGATCAACCACCCCAAGTCTTCTCTTTCTCCGTCCAGAATTCTGACCTTTCTGGGAATGTCTCTGGACACTTCACAGGCCAGGGTGTTTGTACCCCAGGCCAAGATTCTTTTGATTCAGGAGTTAGTTCGGCTTCTCTTGTCAACCCCTCATCCGACCATCCGGTTAGGGATGAGGCTGGTGGGGTTAATGGTGGCCTCATTCGAGGCAGTTCCCTTTGCGCAGTTTCACACAAGGACGCTTCAGCTTCATCTGTTGAAGGTTTGGGACAAGTCTCCTCTATCGTTGGATCAGTCCTTCCTGATGACTCCCCGAGTTCGTCGATCCCTGCAATGGTGGCTGGGGTCGGTCAATCTGTTGAAGGGCAGATCTTTTCTGGCTCCGTGTTGGGAAACAGTCACCACGGACGCCAGTCTGTCAGGTTGGGGGGGTGTTTGGAAGGACCTCCAGTTTCAGGGTCTGTGGGGCCCGCGGGAGGCTCACGAGCCCATCAATGTTCTGGAGTTGAGAGCCATCAGGTTGGTTCTGTTTCGCTTGACTCATCAGTTGAGAGGCCTGCCAGTTCAGGTCCGGTCGGACAACAGAACGGCGGTTGCTTACATCAATCACCAAGGAGGGACTCGCAGCAGGAGTGCCCTCAGGGAAGTGTCTTTGATTCTGGACTGGGCAGAGACCCACGTCCCGTGTATCTCAGCAGTCTACATTCCGGGGGTGGAGAACACGGAGGCGGACTTGCTGAGCAGGGCCTCCTCTCGTCAGGGGGAGTGGTCTCTCAGTCCCAAGGTGTTTCGTTCGATATGTCTCAGGTGGGGGGTCCCAGCGGTGGACCTCTTTGCTTCTCGTCACAATCACAAGCTTCCAGTCTTTGTGTCTCTCTCGCAGGATCCTCTGGCTCTGACAGTGGATGCCATGTCTCTAAACTGGAGGGATCTGGGGTTCCTTTACCTGTTTCCTCCGTTCCCAATGCTAGCCAGAGTGCTGCGCAAACTGGCCTTGGATGGTGCGTCGGCAATTCTGGTGGCCCCAAGGTGGCCAAGGCGAGTTTGGTTCGCAGACCTTGTAAGACTGGCAGAGGATCAGTTCGCCCTGCCTCTGCTGCCGGACCTGCTCACCCAGGGTCGGCTGCGCTATCCCAATTTACCATCGCTGGCTTTGACGGCATGGCTGCTGAAACCGCCATCTTGAAGGAAGAAGGTCTTTCTGACGCGGTGATTCAGACTCTTATCTGTGCCAGGAAGCGCTCTTCCTCTTCTATTTACTACAGGACTTGGAGGGCCTATATTGATTGGTGTGAAAGTAGGTCTTTCTCTTGTCGAGAGTTCTCCATTCCTAGAATTTTAGAGTTTCTCCAACATGGTCTAGATCTGGGGCTCCAGCTTAGTACATTGAAAGGGCAGGTTTCTGCCCTGGCGGTGTTCTTCCAAAGGTCTTTTGCACTTCATCCCTTAGTCAAGACCTTTTTCCAAGGTGTTACACATGTTCGGCCTCCTAGGAAGCCTTTTGTTCCAGTTTGGGATTTGAACCTGGTTCTTTCTGCTCTCCAGGGCCCTCCGTTTGAGCCCTTGAATGAGATAGCTTTGTCTTCTCTTACGCAAAAGGTGGCCTTTTTGGTGGCTATCACTTCGGTTAGGCGTGTTTCTGAGTTGGCAGCTTTATCCATTAAAGCTCCGTACTTCGAGAAACATCAGGACAAGGTTGTCTTTCGTTTCAAGCAGGATTTTCTTCCTAAAGTGGTCTCGGAGTTTCATCTGAATCAGGACATTGTTTTGCCCTCTCTATGCCCAAATCCCAGCGATGACAAGGAAAGGGCATTGCATTCCTTGGATGTAGTTCGTGTTGTGGAACATTATCTGGAGGTTACGTCTTCCTTTCGTAAGACTGATGCTTTCTTTGTGGTGCCCTGCGGGCCTAGGAAAGGTTTGGCTCCTGCCAAATCTTCCATTAGTAAATGGATTCGTCAGGCCATCATTGGGGCCTATTCTGCCAAGGGGAGGAGTCCCCCTTTTCGTGTTACTGCTCATTCTACTCGTGCAGTTGGTGCGTCCTGGGCTTTTCAGCACCAGGCTTCTGTTGAGCAAGTTTGTAAGGCCGCTACCTGGTCTTCTGTTCACACCTTTTCCAAGTTTTACAAGGTTGATGTTCGGGCATCAGCGGATGCTGTTTTTGGCCGCAAAGTTTTGCAAGCTGTTGTGGTTTAAGGTTGTGCATTGTTGCCTAGTTTTGGATCCCCGCCCTTGTTATGGACACTGCTGTTGGATGTCCCACGTTATGGATTCTTGAAGCGGGGTGTGTGACATACTAAGAATAATACCATTTTGTGAATACTCACCTTGTAAAATGGGTATTATGAGTATGTCACACACCCCGCTTCAACCCGCCCTTTTGTATTCAGGATCCTCTTTATTGCGAACTTTGCGTGGTTGTTGTTTATATTTGCCTCTTCCTGGTCCCTTACCTTACTGCTTCTGTATACTGGGTAGTGAGTGGGAGGTCCCAGGTATTTATGGATCAGGGAGGGGCTTTCTTTTGCTATCATCTCTGCAGGAACGCCCTCTTCAGGACGATATTACCCACATGTTATGGATTCTTGAAGCGGGGTGTGTGACATACTCATAATGCCCATTTTACAAGGTGAGTATTCACAAAATGGTATTATCCTTTACCCCCTGCATCCATCTATCCCTTCATCCTCCATCCATATCCATCTGTCCTTTCATACTCTATATCCATCTATCCTTCATTCCCTCCATTTTATCCTTTCACCCTCTCCATCCTCCTCAATGCATATCCCTCTATCCTTCATCCTCCTCCATCCATCTATCCCTTCATCCATATCCATCTATTCTTTATTCCCTTCATCTATCCATAACCCTCTCCATCCATATCCATCTAACGCTTCATCACCTCGCCATCTTTAGCCATCTATCCTTCGCCATCTTTAGCCATCTATCCTTCGCCATCTTTAGCCATCTATCCTTCGCCATCTTTAGCCATCTATCCTTCGCCATCTTTAGCCATCTATCCTTCGCCATCTTTAGCCATCTATCCTTCGCCATCTATCCTTCGCCATCTTTAGCCATCTATCCTTCGCCATCTTTAGCCATCTATCCTTCGCCATCTATCCTTCGCCATCTTTAGCCATCTATCCTTCGCCATCTATCCTTCGCCATCTTTAGCCATCTATCCTTCGCCATCTATCCTTCGCCATCTTTAGCCATCTATCCTTCGCCATCTTTAGCCATCTATCCTTCGCCATCTTTAGCCATCTATCCTTCGCCATCTTTAGCCATCTATCCTTCGCCATCTTTAGCCATCTATCCTTCGCCATCTATCCTTCGCCATCTTTAGCCATCTATCCTTCGCCATCTTTAGCCATCTATCCTTCGCCATCTATCCTTCGCCATCTTTAGCCATCTATCCTTCGCCATCTATCCTTCGCCATCTTTAGCCATCTATCCTTCGCCATCTTTAGCCATCTATCCTTCGCCATCTTTAGCCATCTATCCTTCGCCATCTTTAGCCATCTATACTTCGCCATCTTTAGCCATCTATCCTTTGCCATCTTTAGCCATCTAGCCTTCGCCATCTTTAGCCATCTATCCTTCGCCATCTTTAGCCATCTATCCTTCGCCATCTTTAGCCATCTATCCTTCGCCATCTTTAGCCATCTATCCTTCGCCATCTTTAGCCATCTATCCTTCGCCATCTATCCTTCGCCATCTTTAGCCATCTATCCTTCGCCATCTTTAGCCATCTATCCTTCGCCATCTTTAGCCATCTATCCTTCGCCATCTTTAGCCATCTATCCTTCGCCATCTATCCTTCGCCATCTTTAGCCATCTATCCTTCGCCATCTTTAGCCATCTATCCTTCGCCATCTTTAGCCATCTATCCTTCGCCATCTATCCTTCGCCATCTTTAGCCATCTATCCTTCGCCATCTTTAGCCATCTATCCTTCGCCATCTTTAGCCATCTATCCTTTGCCATCTTTAGCCATCTAGCCTTCGCCATCTTTAGCCATCTATCCTTCGCCATCTTTAGCCATCTATCCTTCGCCATCTTTAGCCATCTATACTTCGCCATCTTTAGCCATCTATCCTTCGCCATCTTTAGCCATCTATCCTTCGCCATCTTTAGCCATCTATCCTTCGCCATCTTTAGCCATCTATCCTTCGCCATCTTTAGCCATCTATCCTTCGCCATCTTTAGCCATCTATCCTTCGCCATCTTTAGCCATCTATACTTCGCCATCTTTAGCCATCTATCCTTTGCCATCTTTAGCCATCTAGCCTTCGCCATCTTTAGCCATCTATCCTTCGCCATCTTTAGCCATCTATCCTTCGCCATCTTTAGCCATCTATCCTTCGCCATCTTTAGCCATCTATACTTCGCCATCTTTAGCCATCTATCCTTCGCCATCTTTAGCTCTTTAGCCATCTATACTTCGCCATCTTTAGCCATCTATCCTTCGCCATCTTTAGCCATCTATCCTTCAACTTTAGCCATCTAACCTTCATCTTTAGCCGCCTATCCTTCATCCTCCGCCATCTTTAGCCATCTATCCTTCGCCATCTTTAGCCATCTATCCTTTGCCATCTTTAGCCATCTATCCTTCGCCATCTTTAGCCATCTATCCTTTGCCATCTTTAGCCATCTATCCTTCGCCATCTTTAGCCATCTATCCTTTTGCCATCTTTAGCCATCTATCCTTCGCCATCTTTAGCTCTTTAGCCATCTATACTTCGCCATCTTTAGCCATCTATCCTTGGCCATCTTTAGCCATCTATCCTTGGCCATCTTTAGCCATCTATCCTTGGCCATCTTTAGCCATCTAACCTTCATCTTTATCCATCTATCCTTCATCCTCCGCCATCTTTAGCCATCTATCCTAAATCTTTAGCCATCTATCCTTCATCTTTAGCCATCTATCCTTCATCTTTAGCCATCTATCCTTCATCTTTAGCCATCTATCCTCCATCTTTAGCCATCTATCCTCCATCTTTAGCCATCTATCCTCCATCTTTAGCCACCTATCCTTCATCCTCCTCCATTTCTATCCTTCATATTTATCCATCTATCCTTCAGCCTCCTCCATCTTTAGCCATTTATCCTTCACCCTCCGCCGTCTTTATCCATCTATCATTCATCCTCCTCCATCCATATCCACCATCCTCCAGGGGGGCTACTTACCTTACCCGTGTTCTCCTGGCACAGCTTCTCGTAGCCGCTGATCACCTCCTCCTGGCAGGTCCTCAGCAATTCCTGCAGGGTGACTCTGGGGATGGCGTGACCTCCGACCCGGTTCACCGCTTGGCACAGGCTGAACAGGAGTGACTGGACGTACCAGGAGCACTGCAAATACACAACACACCTATGAGGGCGCATTACGGGCGGCCATCATGTATGACCGCAGGGTGGCGTCACTTCCACCCACTGCTGGGACAGCTGGGCTTCAGGGTTATAGTTATTATTCGTAGAGCAGGGGGTCCCCAAATTTTTTTGCGTATCTTTCTAATTAAAGCGGGCCAATCATATTTGGCTTGTGGAACAAAAAAATGGTATTTGACTTTCCTGAGTTTTGTTCAGTGCAGCCCAAGTCGCTGCCGCTTACAAACTTACCCCTCCTCAGTCCAACAGCGCATGTGCGCGGTCTCGTCCAATGAAAGCCGCCTGCCAAGTCTATGTCATACGGCAAGTGGCTCTCATTGTTTTCAATGGGAAGCGCGCTGCGGTGTGCGCACGCTCTTGCTCCAGCCATTCAGAGGTGAGTCAAAGCAGCGTTCTGGGAGGTTTCACACACCGAAGTTGGGATGCCCCAGAAATTTTACCATCCCAATTTTGTTCTGCTTTAAAAAAAGAAAAATCACAAAAATATATAATGGGGTTGCACCAGCTTAAAAATAACGTGAGTGTGCACGCTGGGGGACACAGAACCAATATATATGAAGAAGTTACTGAGGGGTCCCACACCCCCCTCAATAGTATCCTCACATAAGCGGCACCACTATGTTAATGCATATAAAAAAAAGAATTTTATTCAAAAACAGAGCCAAGATATACCGTATATACTCGAGTATAGGCCGACCCGAATATAAGCCGAGGCACCTAATTTTACCACAAAAAACTGGAAAAGTTATTGACTCGAGTATAAGCCTAGGGTGGGAAATGCAGCAGCTACCGGTAAACAGGGGAACATGGACTCAAAAGAGGGACAGTCCCTCCAAATCAGGGACACTTGGGAGGTATGCAATAACAGTACACAGAGCTGTGGCAGCGCTATCACTAAAGAAGCTTTACCTGCTGCCATTTTAACATAAAAATCCCGCCCTCGCCTGTAGGGGCAGAGGAGCACACAGCCAGCATTGGTGTGCATCCTTCTCCCCTTTCCTGTCTCCCATTCGTTGCGTCCCTGGGCGTTCCAACCTCTTTGCTGAGTGAAGGTTGGGGACAAAAAGCGCAGACGCGCAGCCAAGCAGCTTCCAGGGAACGCTGCTCACCACCCGGGTAATGCTAAGAGCAGACTTGCTCTTAGTGGACGACTGCCCCGCCCCCTGCTCGCAGATTGACAGCAGCGATGTCGGCTGCCTTCACTCCTGCACGCCAGCTGTTAAGTTTTTTCATCCCTCCCCCCGCACGCCAGGAAGTCTCTTTGCGCCCGCAGGCACCGGGAACTATTAATTCAGAAGACACCAGCACACACACACCTACCTGATGAGGGGGACACAAGAGGACCACATGCCCCGCACTGCTCCAGCATCTTCACTGCCGACGGCGACCGGGGCTGCGCGGGGGGGCAGGCGTGGGTGCACGGCCGCGCGCGCACCTTAGCTCCTCCTACCTTTTCTCCTCCATTTCACTGACTCGAGTATAAGCCGAGGCGGCTTTTTTCAGCCCAAAAAGTGGGCTGAAAAATTCGGCTTATACTCGAGTATATACGGTACACAAACACATCACAAGTTTAAAAAAACATAGAATCACAGACAGACACCGGGGGGCGCTGCTGCCAAGCCACCTATTCCCATAATAAACTGATGCTGAGAGGGCAATAATAAAAAAATATATAACAAGCTGATCCCTAATGGATTATTCCCATAAATAATGTCTGTGCAAAAAATATGTGCAAATAACAATATTCTAGATTCAGTTGGTGCAAATGTAAAAAGTGCTAAGGTGCAAAATATGAGGACAAGCCGGGTACAGGATACAAATCAATACAGTGCAGACAAAGCCCAAATATGCATCTCATATGTCCCGGATTAAAAGGTAAGGAAAGGACACCCCCCGACTCCACGCCGACGCGTTCACGTCTTCAGGGCGAACATACTATTGAGGGGGGTGTGGGACCCCTCATTAACTAAAAAAAAAAAAGAAAAAAAAAAATATATATAATATATATATATATATATATATATATATACTGGAGACGCCTATTACAAGAGGCCGCGCAGACGCTGTGTGCGGGAGGATGTCCAACCCATCCCTATCCCTGTATCCAAGAATCACTCACCTGTCCAGGCAACCAGATCTTGGACGTCACGCTGCTCCCTGCCTCCGTCTCCTCCTGAATTTCTATTTCATCCCAGTGGGTGGCGGTAGCGAGCGCCGAGCCGGCTGTGTTTAGTAGAAGGGTTTGGCTGAAAGGGAGAACCAAGTGCTACAAGGAAAAGAACAACAATGACCAGCCGAGCTCACGCTGCTTCTCTACAGTTAGGTATGAATTTTACGTTTAGAGATTCCAACAGCTGGAAAAAAATTTAATTTAATATAAAAAAATTATTATTATTATTTTATTATTATTATTATTTTTATCATTATCATTACCACTAGCTGCTCTGCATAGTATTGGGTGGGGGGGGGGGGGGGGGTCTGACACGCTAATAAAGCTGCATATTAACTGAGTGGGCGGATCCGCTAGCCACTATGCATATTAGTTATTGGGTGTGGGCACTTGCTAGCCACTGTGTATATTAATTATTGGGTGCAGAGACCCACTAGCCACTCTGTATATTAATTATTGGGTGCAGAGACCCACTAGCCACTCTGTATATTAATTATTGGGTGCAGAGACCCACTAGCCACTCTGTATATTAATTATTGGGTGCAGAGACCCACTAGCCACTCTGTATATTAATTATTGGGTGCAGAGACCCACTAGCCACTCTGTATATTAATTATTGGGTGCAGAGACCCACTAGCCACTCTGTATATTAATTATTGGGTGCAGAGACCCACTAGCCACTCTGTATATTAATTATTGGGTGCAGAGACCCACTAGCCACTCTGTATATTAATTATTGGGTGCAGAGACCCACTAGCCACTCTGTATATTAATTATTGGGTGCAGAGACCCGCTAGCCACTCTGTATATTAATTATTGGGTGCGGAGACCCGCTAGCCACTCTGTATATTAATTATTGGGTGCGGAGACCCGCTAGCCACTCTGCATATTAATTATCGGGTGCGGAGACCCGCTAGCCACTCTGTATATTAATTATTGGGTGCAGAGACCCACTAGCCACTCTGCATATTAATTATTGGGTGCAGAGACCCACTAGCCACTCTGCATATTAATTATCGGGTGCGGAGACCCGCTAGCCACTCTGTATATTAATTATTGGGTGCAGAGACCCGCTAGCCACTCTGTATATTAATTATTGGGTGCGGAGACCCGCTAGCCACTCTGTATATTAATTATTGGGTGCAGAGACCCGCTAGCCACTCTGTATATTAATTATTGGGTGCGGAGACCCGCTAGCCACTCTGTATATTAATTATTGGGTGCGGAGACCCGCTAGCCACTCTGTATATTAATTATTGGGTGCGGAGACCCGCTAGCCACTCTGTATATTAATTATTGGGTGCGGAGACCCGCTAGCCACTCTGTATATTAATTATTGGGTGCGGAGACCCGCTAGCCACTCTGTATATTAATTATTGGGTGCGGAGACCCGCTAGCCACTCTGTATATTAATTATTGGGTGCGGAGACCCGCTAGCCACTCTGTATATTAATTATTGGGTGCAGAGACCCGCTAGCCACTCTGTATATTAATTATTGGGTGCGGAGACCCACTAGCCACTCTGTATATTAATTATTGGGTGCGGAGACCCGCTAGCCACTCTGCATATTAATTATTGGGTGTGGAGACCCGCTAGCCACTCTGCATATTAATTATTGGGTGCGGAGACCCGCTAGCCACTCTGTATATTAATTATGGGGTGCGGAGACCCACTAGCCACTCTGCATAATAATTATTGGGTGCAGAGACCCGCTAGCCACTCTGCATATTAATTATTGGGTGCGGAGACCCACTAGCCACTCTGTATATTAATTATTGGGTGCGGAGACCCGCTAGCCACTCTGTATATTAATTATGGGGTGCGGAGACCCACTAGCCACTCTGTATATTAATTATTGGGTGCGGAGACCCGCTAGCCACTCTGCATATTAATTATTGGGTGTGGAGACCCGCTAGCCACTCTGCATATTAATTATTGGGTGCGGAGACCCGCTAGCCACTCTGTATATTAATTATGGGGTGCGGAGACCCACTAGCCACTCTGCATAATAATTAAGGGTGCGGAGACCCGCTAGCCACTCTGTATATTAATTATTGGGTGCGGAGACCCACTAGCCACTCTGTATATTAATTATTGGGTGCGGAGACCCGCTAGCCACTCTGTATATTAATTATTGGGTGCGGAGACCCGCTAGCCACTCTGTATATTAATTATTGGGTGCGGAGACCCGCTAGCCACTCTGTATATTAATTATTGGGTGCAGAGACCCGCTAGCCACTCTGTATATTAATTATTGGGTGCAGAGACCCGCTAGCCACTCTGTATATTAATTATTGGGTGCAGAGACCCACTAGCTACTCTGTATATTAATTATTGGGTGCGGAGACCCGCTAGCCACTCTGTATATTAATTATTGGGTGCGGAGACCCACTAGCCACTCTGTATATTAATTATTGGGTGCGGAGACCCGCTAGCCACTCTGTATATTAATTATTGGGTGCGGAGACCCACTAGCCACTCTGTATATTAATTATTGGGTGCGGAGACCCGCTAGCCACTCTGTATATTAATTATGGGGTGCGGAGACCCACTAGCCACTCTGTATATTAATTATTGGGTGCGGAGACCCGCTAGCCACTCTGCATATTAATTATTGGGTGTGGAGACCCGCTAGCCACTCTGCATATTAATTATTGGGTGCGGAGACCCGCTAGCCACTCTGTATATTAATTATGGGGTGCGGAGACCCACTAGCCACTCTGCATAATAATTATTGGGTGCAGAGACCCGCTAGCCACTCTGTATATTAATTATTGGGTGCAGAGACCCACTAGCCACTCTGTATATTAATTATTGGGTGCAGAGACCCGCTAGCCACTCTGTATATTAATTATTGGGTGCAGAGACCCGCTAGCCACTCTGTATATTAATTATTGGGTGCGGAGACCCACTAGCCACTCTGTATATTAATTATTGGGTGCGGAGACCCGCTAGCCACTCTGTATATTAATTATTGGGTGCGGAGACCCGCTAGCCACTCTGTATATTAATTATTGGGTGCGGAGACCCGCTAGCCACTCTGTATATTAATTATTGGGTGCGGAGACCCGCTAGCCACTCTGTATATTAATTATTGGGTGCGGAGACCTGCTAGCTACTTTGCATATTCATTATTGGGTGCGGAGACCCGCTAGCCACTCTGTGTATTAATTATTGGGTGCAGAGACCCACTAGCTACTTTGCATATTCATTATTGGGTGCGGGAATACACTGTTTTGTGTGAATTTGTAACCACTCTGTATATTAATTATTGGGTGCAGAGACCCGCTAGCCACTCTACATATTAATTATTGGGTGCAGAGACCCGCTAGCCACTCTGTATATTAATTATTGGGTGCAGAGACCCGCTAGCCACTCTGTATATTAATTATTGGGTGCAGAGACCCACTAGCCACTCTGTATATTAATTATTGGGTGCAGAGACCCACTAGCCACTCTGTATATTAATTATTGGGTGCAGAGACCCACTAGCCACTCTGTATATTAATTATTGGGTGCAGAGACCCGCTAGCCACTCTGTATATTAATTATTGGGTGCGGAGACCCGCTAGCCACTCTGCATATTAATTATTGGGTGCGGAGACCCGCTAGCCACTCTGCATATTAATTATTGGGTGCGGAGACCCGCTAGCTACTCTGCATATTTATTATTGGGTGCGGAGACCCGCTAGCCACTCTGCATATTAATTATTGGGTGCGGAGACCCGCTAGCCACTCTGTATATTAATTATGGGGTGCGGAGACCCACTAGCCACTCTGCATAATAATTATTGGGTGCAGAGACCCGCTAGCCACTCTGCATATTAATTATTGGGTGCGGAGACCCACTAGCCACTCTGTATATTAATTATTGGGTGCGGAGACCCGCTAGCCACTCTGTATATTAATTATGGGGTGCGGAGACCCACTAGCCACTCTGTATATTAATTATTGGGTGCGGAGACCCACTAGCCACTCTGTATATTAATTATTGGGTGCGGAGACCCGCTAGCCACTCTGTATATTAATTATTGGGTGCGGAGACCCGCTAGCCACTCTGTATATTAATTATTGGGTGCGGAGACCCGCTAGCCACTCTGTATATTAATTATTGGGTGCAGAGACCCGCTAGCCACTCTGTATATTAATTATTGGGTGCGGAGACCCGCTAGCCACTCTGCATATTAATTATTGGGTGCGGAGACCCGCTAGCCACTCTGCATATTAATTATTGGGTGCGGAGACCCGCTAGCCACTCTGCATATTCATTATTGGGTGCGGAGACCCGCTAGCCACTCTGCATATTCATTATTGGGTGCAGAGACCCGCTAGCCACTCTGCATATTAATTATTGGGTGCGGAGACCCGCTAGCCACTCTGCATATTCATTATTGGGTGCGGAGACCCGCTAGCCACTCTGCATATTCATTATTGGGTGCAGAGACCCGCTAGCCACTCTGCATATTAAATTATTGGGTGCGGAGACACGCTAGCCACTCTGTATATTCATTATTGGGTGCGGAGACACGCTAGCCACTCTGCATATTAAATTATTGGGTGCGGAGACACGCTAGCCACTCTGCATATTAATTACTGGGCGAGGGGACCCGCTAGCCACTCTGCATATTCATTACTGGGCGAGGGGACCCGCTAGCCACTCTGCATATTCATTATTGGGTGCGGAGACACGCTAGCCACTCTGCATATTAATTATTGGGTGCGGAGACCCGCTAGCCACTCTGCATACCTGCTAGCCACTTTGCATATTAATTACTGGGCAAGGGGACTTTGCATATTCATTATGGGGTGAGGGGACCTGCTAGCCACTCTGCATATTCATTATGGGGTGAGGGGACCTGCTAGCCACTTTGCATATTCATTATGGGGTGAGGGGACCTGCTAGCCACTCTGCATATTCATTATGGGGTGAGGGGACCTGCTAGCCACTTTGCATATTCATTATGGGGTGTGGGGACCTGCTAGCCACTTTGCATATTCATTATGGGGTGAGGGGACCTGCTAGCCACTCTGCATATTCATTATGGGGTGAGGGGACCTGCTAGCCACTTTGCATATTCATTATGGGGTGTGGGGACCTGCTAGCCACTTTGCATATTCATTATGGGGTGTGGGGACCTGCTAGCCACTCTGCATATTCATTATGGGGTGAGGGGACCTGCTAGCCACTTTGCATATTCATTATGGGGTGAGGGGACCTGCTAGCCACTCTGCATACTCATTATGGGGTGAGGGGACCTGCTAGGCACTCTCCATATTAATTATCGGTAGATAGGACCTCCTAGCCACTCTCCATATTAATTATTAGCAGAGGGGACCTGTTGCCACTTTGCATATTAATTACAGGGAGGGGTCTCCAATAGCCACTCTGCATATTAATTATTGAATGGGGTGGGACCCAAAATGGGCTTAGCTCAGTGGGCGGGAATTCTAATTAGGCTGGAGGTCCTCTTTAATTTGCCATGGCCTGGACCACGTGCCGTATGTGGTCAGATCAGTCCCGAGAAGCTATTAATAGCCGATCCTCTATCTTGGCCGCCGCCCATAATCGGGTTCTGGCCCCAGTACAGGCCCTCCAGGCAGGGGAGCGGCACGACCGCCAGGCTAAGAAGCATTTTGATTGGTCGGCAGGGGGGAGGCAGGACGAACCTTTATGACGGCGGCGCTCCAGATGGAATAGGCATCCAGCGACTGACGGTTGAGTCTCTCTCTCAGCTCTTGCCACTTGCAGGAGACTTGAGGTTTCTCGGCCATTTTGCCCTTTCCGGGCTTCTTGGCGGACCTGGGAAGATCCGGGCTGCGCGTCTGTCCCAGGATGCACTGCTTCAGATGCGGGCAGAGTTCACCGAGCGACTGGCACAGCCGAGCCAGGAACAGGACCGCGGCGAGCTCGGAGCCGAGGAGGGCATCTCCATGGCCGGACACGGCCTGGTCCAGCCGGGCCTTGACGGCGTCCTGCACGCTCTGCAGGCAGAGGAGGCAGTGCCGAGACAGCATCTCCTGCACGACGCCGGCGTCGCCGTACCGCTCGAAGGCCGAGGGTTTGGTGGCGGGATCGCCCTGCGGGTCGGCGGCCTCCTGGGGCAGGTACGAGCGCAGGTCCTCCAGCTTCGCTTTCAGTTTGGAGTCCAGCGCTTGGCAGAAGCTCAGGATGGACGGGGTGACCGCCTGCGCCTTCAGGGACAGGCCGCTGCGGCTGAGAGGCCCGCGGTTGGCCACGCTCACCCAGGCGGCGTCGGCGGGGAGGTCGCCCTGGCTCTCGGTCCACAGGAAGGAGCAGAGGTCGCTCTGGTGCTGGAGGGGTTTGGGGGACTCGGGGCTTCTTTCAAGCTCTTGCAAGGACGACTGGAGCAGCTGGATGGAGTCCCCCGAGATGGCTTCCAGGCCCTCCTTCATCAGCGCCTAAAGGGGGAGGAGACACCGCCATGTTAAAGGGGAAAAAAAAACATGTAGGGAGACAACTCTCAACTCATAAATTGATCAAAAAATACATTTTTATTAATTACATATTTATAATCACTACATACCAAGAAAGAAAAAAGGGGATCCCACAACTCCCCAATTGTTGCCAAGAGGCTATACAAAGAATGGCACCACCCTCAAAGATATAAAAGAATGTATCTACAATTTATTATTTACAATTGCATAAGGTGAAAAGACATCATAACAATTACACAAATGAACAACATAGACACACAAGAAAACACAAGGGGGCGCTAGAGGTCTGGTGGAAATTGGAATAACAATGTGTCACCTGGGCTCTTAAGCGAACCATCCAAATTGTGCAAAGTATGCAGTAACTGTGCCAAATGTGCAATAATATAACTTGAAGGAGGAGAACGAGCCAGAGTAAGTAAAAGGATAATAAAACAAAAGTGTCACCTGCACCTTGCACAATCGCCCTGAGGAAGTAGTGCACGTGACACTACGACACGCGTTGGCGTTTTATTCCTGTGGGGGTGTCCTAGTTGGTCTGTATACACAAATCTTTTGTTTTATTATCCTTTTACTTACTCTGGCTCGTTCTCCTGCTTGATGGTATGTGTTATATTTATTAATTTAGATAGTTATGAAATTGTGATTTTTCAAGTTATATTATTGCACATTTTGCACAGTTACTGCATACTTTGCACAATTTGGATGGTTCACTTAAGAGCCTGTGTATTTTCCTTAGAAATAGGTGACACATTGTTATTACAATTTCCACCAGACCTCTAGCGCCCCCTTGTGTTTTCTTGTGTGTCTATGTTGTTCATTTGTGTAATTGTTATGTCTTTTCACCTTATGCAATTGTAAATAATAAATTGTAGATACATTCTTTTATATCTTTGAGGGTGGTGCCATTCTTTGTATAGCCTCTTGGCAACAATTGGGGAGTTGCGGGATCCCCTTTTTTCTTTCTTGGCATTTAATTGGTTATTGCTGGAGGTATTGTGCACACCATTACATGCTTGGACTAATATAATATATTGTATGTGATATATGTAATAAAGGTTAGTGCTGCCCATTTAGCTTATCTAAACATTATAATCACTACATACAATACACTCAACATATTAAAAACTCCTTAAAAAAACACATAAATGGGACAATAACACACAGGACAAACCAACATAAAGGTGTGTAGGCGATGGGGAGAGTCTCACCACACTAACTGATATCAAATGCCTAGATATATATGTGCTAAAATCATTCAACATAGTGTTCCAACAGTGCAACTGAGCATGTGCAAATCCTGCCTATGATCCGGATCACTATAAAATCTATATATTTATAAAGGGCAAGTGCTACTAGTCAAACAATCAATTAAGAATTAATATTACTAACCATAACAACTCAAACATATCAATCTACTCTATTCACCAATTAAAGAATAATATGAAGAAATAAACACCTGTATATATTATTAGGCATCCCAAAGGGGAACCACTGATGTGTATTGTGATATACATCAGTGGTTCCCCTTTGGGATGCCCAATAATATATACAGGTGATTATATGAAATTAATATATACGGGTGATTATATGTAATTAATATATACAGGTGATTATATGTAATTAATATACCGTATTTTTCGCCCTATAAGACGCACTTATTTTTCCCCAAAAGTGGGGGAAAAATGTCAGTGCGCCTTATCGGGCGAATGTAAAAAAAAAAAAAAAAAAAAAAAAAAAAAAATTTAAAAATTAAAAAAAAAAAAAAACTCACCCTCCCGCGTTGTCTGGCACACTGCGAGAGGCCAGAGGAGCGGCGGGGGCTCTGTCCCGGTCCCGCCGCTGCGATCGCTGTCTTTTCAGGCAGCGATGACAGCGGCGGGGCCAGAGACAGAGCCCCTGCCGCTCCTCCATCTGCTGCCGGGCTCAGAGCACACGCGAGCACGAAGGTCCCGGCAGTGGGTGGGCGTGGCCTGCACCGGCGCAGGCCACGCCCACCCGCTGCCCGGACCTTCGTGCTCGCATGTGGAGAAGCAGATGGAGGAGCGGCAGGGGCTCTGTCTCTGGCCCCGCCGCTGTCATCGCTGCCTGAAAAGACAGCGATCGCAGCGGCGGGGCCGGGACAGAGCCAGCTCGCGAATGGGGTGGGCGTGGCCTGCGTCGACGCTGCAGCGCAGGCTACGCCCACCCCATTCACGGAGCCGGCCGCTCAGCGCAGCGGTGTCAGCGGACAGGTGAGTTTAACTTTTTTTTTTTTTAATATTGCGCCTGCCTATACTAATGGGGGGAGGGGGGGAAGAAGGGCCACGCAGCCTATTCTAATGGGAGGAGAGGGGGATGCCACACAGCCTTTGGGAATGGGGGGAGGGGTATGCCACGCAGCCTTTGGGAATGGGGGGAGGGGTATGCCACACAGCCTATGGGGATGGCACACAGCCTTTGGGAATGGGGAGAGGGGGATGCCACACAGCCTATGGGAATGGGGAGAGGGGGATGCCACACAGCCTATGGGAATGGGGGGATGGGGATGCCACACAGCCTATGGGAATGGGGATGCCACACAGCCTATGGGAATGGGGAGAGGGGGATGCCACACAGCCTATGGGAATGGGGGGAGGGGGATGTCACACAGCCTATGGGAATGGGGGATGCCACACAGCCTATGAGAATGGGGGGATGGGGATGCCACACAGCCTATGGGAATGGGGGAGAAGGGGATGTCACACAGCCTATGGGAATGGGGGGAAGGGGATGTCACACAGCCTATGGGAATGGGGGGATGGGGATGCCACACAGCCTTTGGGAATGGGGGGATGGGGATGCCACACAGCCTTTGGGAATGGGGGGATGGGGATGCCACACAGCCTTTGGGAATGGGGGGATGGGGATGCCACACAGCCTTTGGGAATGGGGGGAGGGGTATGCCACACAGCCTATGGGAATGGGGGGAGGGGGATGCCACACAGCCTATGGGAATGGGGGGAGGGGGATGTCACACAGGCTGTGTGGCATCCCCCATTCCCATAGGCTATGGGAATGGGGAGAGGGGGATGCCACACAGCCTATGGGAATGGGGGGAGATGGGGATGCCACACAGCCTATACTAATGGGGGGAGAGGGGGATGCCACACAGCCAATGGGTATATGGGGAATGGGAGGGGGGGATGCCACACTGGATATACGGGGAATGGGATGGGGGCATGCTACACTGTCTATGGAATGGGGGAATCCCACACTGCCTATGTGAATTGGATAGGGGAATGCCACACTGTCTGTAATGGTGCGTTTTTGGTTTAAAAAAATGTTTTCTTATTTTCTTCCCCCAAATCCTAGGTGCGTCTTATAGGGCGAAAAATACGGTATACAGGTGATTATATGTAATTAATACATACGGGTGATTATATGTAATTAATATATACGGGTGATTATATGTAATTAATATATACGGGTGATTATATGTAATTAATATATACGGGTGATTATATGTAATTAATATATACGGGTGATTATATGTAATTAATATATACGGGTGATTATATGTAATTAATATATACAGGAGATTATATGTAATAAAAATGTATTTTTTGATCAATTTAGTTTAGAGTGCCTCCCTACATGCTTTTTTTTTGTTCTTAGACGAGGACTTAGGCGACAACAGCGGCTCCAAGCTCGCTGATTGGACGAGTGGCGCACATGCGTCCTAGGACCGGGAAGAGGTGAGTTGACTTTGGCGATCTGGGGAGTTTCCTGCAGCGGGGCATCTCCGATAGTCAAAATCCTGGGTTTTGGTTCACTTTAAAGCAGCGAGGTACAGAGTCAGTAAGACTTAGACACATTGAGGGTCAAGGGCAGTACTCATCTAGACCAGACACCAGTGGGGCATCTGATTGGTGGAACTAGAGCAAGGCCTAGGTGTGTTCACCTATTGGGGGGGCACATGGCAAATCTGATAGGGGGGGAGCGGTACCATTGAGGGGCCAGTTTTTGGTGGAGGGATCGAGGGTCTGCAGCGAGCCAATGAAAACGCGGACAGCTTACCTGCAGTCTGTCCAGGAAGAGGCGCTGCAGGAGGTCCTCCCAGAAGCGAATGGGGCGCTCTAGTAGCCTCTGACAGACCTTCTCCCAGTTCTGGCTGATGGACTCGCTGGTCAGCAGCTCCCACACTGCGTCCCTGATACCGGCCAGTCCCTTCAGGCTCTTCACGTAGATCAAGAGCCCCGCGATCCCCGACTTTATGTCCTCGTTGCACCTGAAGGAGACCCAACGGGTGTCACAGCAATGGCCGCCGAAGCCGCTAGACCAGCGGTGAACCGCCATACTTGCAGTGCATGTGACTGGCCACCAGGTGTGGCTCTAAGTCCTGAGCCAGTCAGTGAGGAACCAATAAACCCAACACATGTTTATGGTCTATATTCCAAATGCCAACAGCTGTCTCACTTGCTCTTGCCTCACCTAGGCCCACCTCCCCTCTGCTCACCTTACCTTTCCCTCCTCACTTTTGCCCATTACACCTCACCTTTTCCTGTTTCACCTCACTATTTCCTACCTCGGCTCTGCCCATTTCATCTCACCTCTTCCTGCCTTAGCTCTGCCCATTTCACCTCACCTTTTCCTGTCTCACCTCATTACTTCCTACCTCAGCTCTGCCCATTACACCTCACCTTTTCCTGTCTCACCTCACTACTTCCTACCTCAGCTCTGCCCATTACACCTCACCTTTTCCTGTCTCACCTCACTACTTCCTACCTCAGCTCTGCCCATTACACCTCACCTTTTCCTGTCTCACCTCACCACTTCCTACCTTGGCTCTGCCCATTTCACCTCACCTCTTCCTGCCTCAGCTCTGCCCATTACACCTCACCCTTTCCTGTCTCACCTCACTACTTCCTACCTCAGCTCTTCCCATTACACCTCACATTTTCCTGCCTCACCTCACTACTTCCTACCTCGGCTCTGCCCATTTCACCTCACCTTTTCCTGTCTCACCTCACTACTTCCTATCTCGGCTCTGCCCATTTCACATCACCTTTTCCTGTCTCACCTCACTACTTCCTACCTCAGCTCTGCCCATTTCACCTTACCTTTTCCTGTCTCACCTCACTACTTCCTACCTCAGCTTTGCCCATTTCACCTTACCTTTTCCTGTCTCACCTCACTACTTCCTACCTCAGCTCTGCCCATTTCACCTCACCTTTCCTGTCTCACCTCACTACTTTCTACCTCAGCTCTGCCCATTACACCTCACCTTTTCCTGTCTCACCTCACTACTTCCTACCTCAGCTTTGCCCATTTCACCTCACCTTTTCCTGTCTCACCTCACTACTTCCTACCTCAGCTTTGCCCATTTCACCTCACCTTTTCCTGTCTCACCTCACTACTTCCTACCTCAGCTCTGCCCATTTCACCTCACCTTTTCCTGTCTCACCTCACTACTTCCTACCTCAGCTTTGCCCATTTCACCTTACCTTTTCCTGTCTCACCTCACTACTTCCTACCTCAGCTCTGCCCATTTCACCTCACCTTTCCTGTCTCACCTCACTACTTTCTACCTCAGCTCTGCCCATTACACCTCACCTTTTCCTGTCTCACCTCACTACTTCCTACCTCAGCTTTGCCCATTTCACCTCACCTTTTCCTGTCTCACCTCACTACTTCCTACCTCAGCTTTGCCCATTTCACCTCACCTTTTCCTGTCTCAACTCACTACTTCCTACCTCAGCTCTTCCCATTACACCTCACCTCTTCCTGCCACACATTTGTCCATTTCACATCACCTCTTTCTGCCTTGCCTCTGCCTATTTCACCTCACCTCTCCCTGCCTTTCCTCTGGCAATTTCACCTCACCTCTTCCTGCCTCACATTTGTCCATTTCACCTTACTTTTTCCTGCCTTTCCTCTGCCCATTTCACCTTACTTTTTCCTGCCACACATTTGTCCATTTCACCTCACCTCTTTCCACCTTGCCTTTGCCCATTTCGCATCTTCCAGCCTCACCTCTGCTCATTTCACATCGCTTTTTCCTGCCTCATCTCTAGCCCTTTGACCTAATTTTTCCTACCCTCTCCTCTGCCCATTTCACATTACTTTTCCTATCACTCCTCTGCCCATTTAACATAATTTTCTTGCCTCACCCGTGTAATTTCCAATGCTAGCTGCTGTCCCACTTGGATTTGCCTCCCCTCTGTTCGCCTTACCTTTCCCCTCCTCACTTGCCAGCCTATGACACCTCACCTGCTCCTGCCTCATCTCTGTCCATTTCATCTCACTACGTCCTACCTCAGCTCTGCCCATTTCACCTCACCTCTTCTCGCATTTCCTGCGCCCATTTCACCTTACTTTTTCCCTGCCTCACCTCTGCCCATTTCACTTCACCTCTGTCTATCTTGCCTCTGCCCATTTCACATCTTCCAGCCTCTCCTCTGCTGATTTCACCTCACTTTTTCTTACCTTTCTACCGGCCATTTAACCTCACTTTCCCCCCCTCATCCCTGCATTTTTAACCTTACTTTTTCTTACCTCACTACCAGCCATATAACCTCACTTTTTCCTGCCTCATCTCTGTCCATTTCACTTATTTTCCTGTCTTCGTTCTGCCCATTTCACCTCACATCTTCCTGCCTCAGCTCTGCCCATTTCACCTTACCTCTTTCCACCTTGTCTCTGCCATTTCACCTCACTTTTTTTACCTAACGGCCATTTACCCTCACTTTTTCCCGCCTCACCTCTGCCTTTTCAACCTCACTACCGGCCATTTAACCTCACTACCTGCCCATTTCACCCGTTTTCCTTTCTTCGCTCTGCCCACTGCACCGCAACTCTTTTCACCTCATCCCATTTCACCTCACTTTTTCCTGCCTCACCTCACATCTTCCTGCCTCAGCTGTGTCATTTCACCTTACCGCTTCTACCTCACTTTTTCCCACCTCCGCACTGCTCATTTCACCTTACTTTTTAAATTGCCTCAGCTCTGCCAATTTCACTTTGCCTCTTCCTGCCTCAGGTCTGACCATTTCACCTCACCTCTTTCCACTGCCCATTTCACCTCACTTTTTCCCAACTGACCTCTCTCCTTTCCACCTTTGCCAATTTCATCTCAATTTTTCAATTATCTCAGCTCTGCCAATTTCACCTCACCTTTTCCCCACCTCACCTCTTTCCACCTCTGCCCATTTCACCTCACTTTTTAAATTGCCTCAGCTCTGCCCATTTCACCCCACCTTCTCCCAGGTCACCTCACATCTTCCTGCCGCAGGTCTGCCCATTTCACCTTACCTCTTTACACCTCAGCACTGCCCATTTCACCTCACCTCTTTCCACCTCTGCCTATTTCACCTCACTTTTTAAATCACCTCAGCTCTGCCAAATTCACCTCACCTCCTCCCAGTCCACCTCACATCTTCCTTTCCTCAGCTTTGCCAGACTCACCTCATTCCATTTCCTACCTTATCACTGCCTCAGCTCTAACCATTCCTCCTCAGCTCTTTAGGCCTCACCTGTGCCCATTTCACCTTTTTCCCACCTCAGCACTGCCCATTTCACCTCACTTTTTAAATTGCCTCAGCTGTACCCATTTCACCTCACCTTCTCCCAGGTCACCTCACATCTTCCTGCCGCAGGTCTGCCCATTTCACTTCACTTTTTTCCCACCTCACCTCACTATTTAAATTACCTCAACTCTGCCAATTTCACCTCACCTCCTCCCAGTTCACCTCACATCTTCCTTTCCTTAGCTTTGCCCGACTCACCTCATCCCATTTTACCTCACCTTATCACTGCCTCAGCTCTAACTAGTCCTCCTCAGCTCTTTAGGCCTCGCCTGTGCCCATTTCACCTCACTTTTTCCCACCTCACCTCTTTCCACCTCTGCCCATTTCACCTCACTTTTTAAATCGCCTCAGCTCTGCCAATTTCACCTCACCTCCTCCCAGTTCACCTCACATCTTCCTTTCCTTAGCTTTGCCCGACTCACCCCATCCCATTTTACCTCACTGTCTCCTACCTTATCACTGCCTCAGCTCTAACTATTCCTCCTCAGCTCTTTAGGCCTCGCATGTGCCCATTTCACCTTTTTCCCACATCAGGACTGCCCATTTCACCTCACTTTTTCCCACCTCACCTCTTTCTACCTCTGCCCATTTCACCTCACCTTCTCCCAGGTCACCTCACATCTTCCTGCCTCAGGTCTGCCCATTTCACCTCACTTTTCCCACCTCACCACTTTCTACCTCTGCCCATTTTACCTCACTTTTTAAATTACCTTAGCTCTGGCCAATTTCACCTCACCTCCTCCCAGTTCACCTCACATCTTCCTTTCCTTAGCTTTGCCCGACTCACCTCATCCCATTTTACCTCACCTTATCACTGCCTCAGCTCTAACTATTCCTCCTCAGCTCTTTAGGCCTCGCCTGTGCCTATTTCACCTCACTTTATCCCACCTCACCTCTTTCCACCTCTGCCCATTTCACCTCACCTTTTAAATTACCCCAGCTCTGCCAAATTCACCTCACATCTTCCTTTCCTCAGCTTTGCCCGACTCACCTCATCCCATTTCACCTCACTGTTTTCTACCTTATCACTGCCTGAGCTCTAACTATTCCTCCTTAGCTCTTTAGGCCTCGCCTGTTCCCATTTCACATTTTTCCCACCTCAGCACTGCCCATTTCACCTCACTTTTTCCCACCTCACCTCTTTCTACCACTGCCCATTTCACCTCACTTATGAAATTGCCTCAGCTCGGCCAATTTCACCTGACCTCCTCCCAGTTCACCTCACATCTTCCTTTCTTTAGCTTTGACCGACTCACCTCATCCCATTTCACTTCACTTTCTCCCAGGTCACCTCACATCTTCCTGCCTCAGGTCTGCCCATTTCACCTTACCTTTTCCACCTCAGCACTGCCCATTTCACCTCACATCTTTTTTTCCTTAGCTTTGCCCGACTCACCTTATCCCATTTTACCTCACCTTATCACTGCCTCAGCTCTAACTATTCCTCCTCAGCTCTTTAGGCCTTGCCTCTGCCCATTTCACCTCACTTTTTAAATTACCTCAGCTCTGCCAACTTCACCTCACCTCCTCCCAGTTCACTTCACATCTTCCTTTCCTTAGCTTTACCCGACTCACCTCATCCCATTTTACCTCACCTCATCACTGCCTCAGCGCCATCTATTCCTCCTCAGCTCTTTAGGCCTCGCCTGTGCCCATTTCACCTCACTTTTTCCTACCTTACCTCTTTCCACCTCTGCCTACTTCACCTCACTTTTTAAATCACCTCAGCTCTGCCAATTTCACCTCACCTCACATCTTCCTTTCCTCAGCTTTGCCCGACTCACCTCATCCCATTTCACCTCACTGTTTTCTACCTTATCACTGCCTCAGCTCTAACTATTCCTCCTCAGCTATTTAGGCCTCACCTGTGCCCATTTCACCTCACTTTTTCCCACCTCAGCACTGCCCATTTCACCTCACTTTTTCCCACCTCACCTCTTTCTTCCTCTGCCTATTTCACCTCACTTTTTAAATTGCCTCAGCTCTGCCCATTTCACCCCACCTTCTCCCAGGTCACGTCACATTTTCCTGCCTCAGGTCTGCCCATTTCACCTCCCTTTTTCCCACCTCACCTCTTTCTACCTCTGCCCATTTCACCTCACTTTTGAAATTGCCTCAGCTCGGCCAATTTCACCTCACCTCCTTCCAGTTCACCTCACATCTTCCTTTCCTTAGCTTTGACCGACTCACCTCATCCCATTTCACCTCACTTTTTCCCACCTCACCTCTTTCCACCTCTGCCCATTTCACCTCACCTTCTCCCAGGTCACCTCACATCTTCCTGTCTCAGGTCTGCCCATTTCACCTTACCTTTTCCACCTCAGCACTGCCCATTTCACCTCACATCTTCCTTTCCTTAGCTTTGCCCGACTCCCCTCATCCCATTTTACCTCACCTTATAACTGCCTCAGCTCTAACTATTCCTCCTCAGCTCTTTAGGCCTTGCCTCTGCCCATTTCACCTCACTTTCTCCCACCTCACCTCTTTCCACCTCTGCCCATTTCACCTCACTTTTTAAATTACCTCAGCTCTTCCAATTTCACCTCACCTCTTCCCAGTTCACCTCACATCTTCCTTTCCTTAGCTTTGCCCGACTCACCTCATCCCATTTCACCTCAACGTTTCCTACCTTATCACTGCCTGAGCTCTAACTATTCCTCCTCAGCTCTTTAGGCCTCGCCTGTGCCCATTTTACCTCACATTTGCCCGCCTTACCTCACAGACTTCTTGTAGTAAAAGCATTAGCATTTACATCACCCTATTGCGGCACCTTGAAACATTAAGACAATGCGCCCCTTAGACCCAAAAAGTGTGTGCACCCCTCCTCTCCGATCCGCCATCTTACATATCAATCCAATGCTGCAGCGTCTCGCGCAGATACTCCTGGTTGATGGGGTGGGCCAGGGTCCTGAGCATGGGCTGGAAGTCCACTATGGAGGCGGGAAGGTGCTTAAACCAACCAACCGACTTCATTTCTTCTCTTAGGACCTTAATGCCCCTTCCTGCAACGCAAAGGAGAAACCGATCTAGACTTTGCCCAGCCAATCAAATCCCAGCAGCGGCTCCATCAAGAGTTTGATGCGCATGGAAACGCTGGATACTCACCTCCCCCTTGCTGGGCGGTAACCGACTCTAACATGGAGAACAGCAGGCCACAGTTGAGAGAGGGGTCGGGCGGCATATTGCCAGGAGGCGTATAGAAGAGGGCGTGCGCCTGGTACAGGGTGTTGGCCAGCAGCTCCACCAGCGAGCACACCTGAGACTTGATGCTGGAACCTGTAAAAATGGAGAAACTCATCAGAAAAGCCAGGGGGGCGCTGGTTCCGGGGTGTAAAACTAACAGCAGCTTGAGCAGGATTGGTGGACAATACTGACATGTCTAGGGCTAACCTGAGGACAAGACAGAGAATGCTTAAACCGGACCTTCACCATGATTTATTGAAAAGCCCAAACCCTTAAAAAACGATTCCCCAGCATATAAAATTAATATATTTTAAGTTTTTAGTCACTTATTTATTATTCTTGACCCCACTAGGCTGCAACTCTGTTCAGGACTTTAGGATACGGGCGCCGCCATCTTGACTCAGAAGCATCACATACTGAGGAGAGGAGAGCGAGATAAAGTACAGGGCTTTGCACAGACAGAGCAGAGCTGGGGTCAGGAAAAGGACAGCAATCCCAGAATGCAGAGCTGCACAGTCAGAAAGCACTTCCTGTTTGCAAGCTGCCTGATGTCCCATGAGCCACCATCTTGAATGTTTAAAGGCTCATAACATGCAATAGATGCAGGTAGGATAATTTTTAATGTGGGCAATCTGTATGTACAGCGTAGAGGAAACATATAAGATAGACTCTTATTAAGAGCGAAGGACCGCTTTAAAATGGACCAAAACCTCTCCCCGGTTTTACGGCGCATGCGCGTCCGCTTGTCCAATTTATATGTTTTTATTGTTGGGATATATCTAATTGGGTATCAATGTTCTCTGTGCAGCTGAATTCTTGCAGTGAACAGTTTGCTGTTCACTGAACACCATCATGCCGGCCTCTCCTCCCCCCCCCCCGTCGCCGCACACACCGCTATGCAGCATTGATGTGTGGGGCATGTCACGATGGAGGTCTTGGGGGCGGGCGGTGGCGATGCCTGGTCATGCTGTGTCATCAGTGGGAGGGCCGAAGGGGCGCGCACGTTTGCCCTGCTCTTCTGCCGGCATATAGGCGGTTGCCGGCCGGGGACGCCGCATGCTCGGGGGGAGGCGTGGACGCGCAATGGCGGGATCCTGTCACTTTGCAGATTTTGTACATATACTTTGCTTGGCACTTAGCACTTTTGTTGTTGCACATTTGCATTGGCACTTTAGATATCTGATGGTAGGATTTATTATGGAGGATAATGATTATGTAGTTATATTATGGATAATGGGGATTAATTAGGTTGCTCCTGCTGGGGGATGAATTGTGTGTGTTTTTTTAATTGTATGTGATTGTATTGTATATGTCTTTTAAATCATGATGAATTAAAGAGGATTGCTATGAATTATGGATGGTATTATTTGAATGATTCATAAAGGGTAAGTGGTGCCTTCTGGAGCCATATCTTATTTTGGCGGTGTGCTGGAGCCACAGGCTTTCTTGTGTGTTATGATATAACTTTGGGATACCGGATTGGCACACTCTTTTTCCCTTTTAATATACAGTTTTTTTGTGGTGGTGCTGGACAGGGTGCACTTTGTACAGTGTTCTGTGCGCTTGTCCAATTAGCACGCTCTGAGCCGCTGACGTCATGTCGTCTAAGCCTACGTCTAAGGCCAGCGGCTCCGAGGGCGCTGACGGTCGCATCCCCCGCTACCCTCTAACAGGGAGCATGCCCGTGCCAGCCATTCACAAATGGCTGGTCGCTGCCCCGGGGGAACCCAGACACTCACCTTCACTCGGAATCTAGTGGCGAAGGCGGCGATGCCGCAGATTCCGCAGCGATTGTCCGCCGCATCGAGCGGTGTCTTTTGTTATTTTATGTATTACACGAACTAATAGGAGGGGGCAGGGGGTATTTTAATATTTTAAACCGGGGCTGGAGTGGCCCTATAACTAAAACAGAAAGTATTTTCATGGAGTATACCATCAAATCCCTTGCAATAGGTGGGCCCTATGCAAATGATCCCTTTACACCTGTTAAAACATTATCCAAAGCGTAATGAGTAGAAAAAGGGCGGAGCCATAAATGGCAGAGAAAAGGGGTGAAGCAGGAGCTGACAGAGAAATAATGGGAGGAGCTGGGAGAGTCAAAGGTGAGGGGCTACAAGAAAAGAGGAAAGGGCAACAGGAAGTAGCTTGAGTAGGAAAGGGGAGGATGAAAAGTCAATGGGGAGGAGCTAGAGGAAGAAGGGGCAACAGGGAGAAGCTAGAGGAAGAAGGGGCAACAGGGAGAAGCTAGAGGAAGAAGAGGCTACAGGGAGGAGCTAGATGAGGGTGGGGCTACAGGGAGGAGCTAGAACGAGGCAGCACTATTGGTGGTGGCCATGACGCACCATGATGGGGTTGGTTGAGCAGCTGCTGGATCCCGGATTTCCTCGCCAGCAGAAAGTCGGCCAGGGCCTGTCGGGGCGAGCTGTCCTCCAGCAGCATGATGGAGCACAGAGCCTCGGTCACGGATTGGTCGGATGCTGACGGACATCTGAGCAGGGCCTTGCTTTCCTGCAGGATGGTGGCGCTGAGGGGGGATAAAGACAGAATCGTCATGACAACCAGGAAGCACCGCAATAAGGGAGGCCCCGGTACTGGCACTTACCGGAAGCTTCCGGCAGCAGCCACCTGGCGGATGAGGATGGGGAAGCGGGCGAGGACGGGGCTGTAACGGGAGGCCGAGGAGTCCAACTGGAGGAGGGAGTGCAGATGGCAGCACAGGAGGTAGAGCTGCGTGGC
The DNA here is from genome assembly GCA_027917425.1 of Gastrophryne carolinensis. NCBI lineage: Eukaryota > Metazoa > Chordata > Amphibia > Anura > Microhylidae > Gastrophryne > Gastrophryne carolinensis. Next base: position 186,108,814 of record CM051243.1, read on the forward strand.
GTGCAGGTACTGCGAAGACTCCATGGCGCTCCACATCTTCTCCGGAATCTCCAGCAGGAGGCGGATCTGGGCGGCCATGCTGTAGAACCTCTCCTGGGGCTGAAACACCGGAGTATCATCAGAAACATCCGATAATGTTATGTTCTTATCACAAAACACTTAAAGGATGCCCACTGCACCACCAATCCACAATCAATATAAAGGAAATATGTGCTGGAGGTGTTCCTTTTAACAAGTTAAGACTATAAAAAATATGCAGTAAGCATGCGGCTCCAGAAGCCGCTCAGGAACAAACCACCGCACCAAAAAAAATCCCCGAATATCAGATCAATTCATTACATCAAGAAACAATTTATTAATCAAAAAAGAAAATCACTGATTACATTAAAACGGATCCAATCACAAATATACATGAATCCAATGTGCAAATCTGAGATATATTTCATCCAATCAAACAAAGTGCAAAGTGCTACATAAAGTGCTAAAGCTGTGTGCAAAATACGGTATATGAATATATCATATTTTGCACACAGCTTTAGCACTTTATGTAGCACTTTGTTTATTGTTTGGATGAAATATATCTCAAATTTGCACATTGTATTCATATTATTAGGGGAGCATTAATTTTTAGAAATTAGTATATGCATTGTTTGTTGTCTTTTACCCATGGGTGATTACCTGCCATGTCATCATGTATGTTTGTGATTGGATCCGTTTTTAATGTAATCGGTGATTTTCTTTTTTGATTAATAATACAATTCTGTGATTACTCACCTGTAGAATTGTTTTTATGGTAATTGCTTCATCTGTAATTCTTCACATTTGGGTAATCCGCCACCAGGTGGCGCAGTCGACTGCAGGAAGACTTGTGGCTCCTCCCGGTCCATAAAAGGGCAGGAATTACCCAGAAGACCCAGTGTTTGAAAAGCAGTAATGCAAGAAGCCGGGAGGCATAGACCATGTTAAGAAAAAACACAGCCCACTAAAAACGAACTCTCTCAACAAAAATCACCATAAAAAGGCAAAAGAGGATAACGATAACAAGGGTGGGATGAAGCAACTTGTGCTGGATTACCATAAAAACAATTCTACAGGTGAGTAATCACAGAATTGTATTTTTCTGGTATCCAGCACGGCTTGCTTCATTTGTAATTCTTCACATTTGGGACATCCAACAGCAGTGTCCAGGAAGAAGGGTGGGATCCCCAGTGAGCAACAAGGTTCAACAAGGCACCAGAAAAACAATAAAACAGAATCTAGTGTAATTCCATTAAAACCCAAGAGTTTTAATAAAGGTTTAAAAATTACACTCACAAACAAATTAATTAAAAACAGCATCCAATGAACAGTTAGTGCGATCCACGTCTCACCGGCCCTGGAGTAAAGCAGCTTTACCAGCAGGAGGGTCGCCACAACAACAGAAAAAGGTAGGTACCAGTATTCAGAAATTTCGCCACCGCCCAACGCGTTTCGTCGCCAATAGGCAACTTTAACTAGGCTGGTGGCATGCGGAAGGTGGAAGAATAAATAACAGACCAAGCGATCCCATAATCCAATGGGAAAAAAATCATGTGACCGCGATTACTAGGTCACATATTGTAAACAATAGGAAATACGAATATATTCAAAATGGGCCAGGATAAATCTAGCAAAGCACTAGAAGTAAGGAAATAGCAGAAACAAACCTGCCAGGGTGATGTTTTAGGCGCTTCAAATAAGCAGATTATAGCCGGGCGCTTTCAACAAACTGCCAAACGTTAAATACATACAAATAGCAACTGACCCTAACATTAATGCCGGTGAGCAATACGTTTGGGAATAGGATCCATCATCCATCCATATGTGGACCCTCTGAAGGCTTCATTTACTACAAGTAGTCGGTAAGAGTTTGCACTATCGGTGTTGGATTCTCTGTGGCTCTCACCACTGTGCGGAGGTTCAATGTGTTGTGGGACAGAGACTTTTTTGTACATATTCAATTTATTATTCTTCGGTGGCTGCTCTGTGTTTTCACTTGATGATCTGCATCCAGTTCTTTTAGGAATAAGGACTAACACACGCTGAGCACCTGAATGTGGACTTAAAAAATCATTGATTATATTCATTGTTATTTTTTTAGCGAGGTGTATGTATCAATATTTTATGTATATGTAAATATTGTACCTTTCTTTTCACAAAGGCAATAATGTCAGTGCAAAGCAAAAGGTCCTTATACTCGTCCCCTCGCTTGCGGTATCTGGCGGACTCAACAAGGCGCTTAATCTTCTTCTTGATATATGGCAACAATAGCCGCGGTGCAGACCGGGCGAAGGCCAGCCCCCACAAAAGTGAAAGCATGGCAAGCTAGTTGATCCATGCGCTGATCACCATTGTTGTGTAAGGTAGTGGTGTCAGGAGACGGCATAACCGAAGTATTGGAGAGCCCCACCTCCGGGGGACAAGACCAAAGACGGACCAACTCAGCAGAGAAGGGATACCGTCTATCCAGTCCCTTAGGCACCGAAGGCAACCTGTTGGGCTGTTCCCATTCTTTAAGAACCATCTTGGAAAAATGGCCCTGCTCCGGAAACTCTAGGCGTTGTCTATCAGGGCGGAAAAGCTCACCCTGTTTCTTTTTTACCGCCTTAGGGGGAACAATGTGCAAGGTCTCAAAAAACGCCGACAACAGTCTATCCGTATTGTCGGGGAGCCAAGTGTCCTCGTCCGAGGAAGACCCAAGATCACTGTCAAAAACTCCCTGACGTTCCACGGAGGAGTCGGAATAATGGAACAACTCTCCCTTCTCCATGGAGTCACGGCCGCCAAAAGTATCATAAACGTCATCTTCATCAGCAATGAGGGAATAAGCCGGTTCCAAATGCCTCTTCTTACTAGAGGCCTTGCCAGTGGCCCGGATGGGTCAACTGCCGCTCAAGGCTGGCCACGCGCAGCGCCAGGTCCGAATGGGACCCCCTGCTGGCTTCCCCCTCGCTAGGGGCTAAATGCAGGCGTGGGGGTGTAGGGGATGCTGTAGGCAGGATAGGACTGGGGAGAGTAGCGCTCGCCCCATCCTGCTCCGCAATGACTCTCTGGGCGCAGGGGACACAGACCGCGCTGCGATCGCTCAAAGGGGATGCCCCGCACATGAGACACAGCTGAGCCCCGCCCCGAAGGGCCCCCAAGCTCGCTATCCCCAGAAGCCTCTATATGGTGATTACAGTAATAGTAAAAATAAATCAAGGCACGGGTGATCAGGGCTAAAAACCCCACCCGGGATGCCCCCAAAGCGTCCCCTAACAAAAAAAGGAGGGTACTGGACCGGGAGAAACCACAAGCAAAATAAGAAGGCCCGTCTGAAAAACATAAGAAAAAAGGGCCAATGAGCATCCCACAGCACATGCACCTGAATAACAAATGAAAAACCAGGAGCGGACTCACGGACCAGCGGGGGGAGGGAGCCTCCGAAGCCCTTAGCCAGGAATGGAGCAGCAGGCAGGAGCGAGGGGAGTCCGTGTGGGCACCCACGTATCAGCCCAACAGCAGCCAGGACAACGGGGCCCGCAGCCGAGTGCAGAAGAAGCACAAGATGGCGCCCGTCGCCGAGAACCTCGAGGGGCGGGCCGCGGAGTGATGACGCGAAGGCCCCACCCCTCGGCAACGCGCAAAATCTCCGGGCGCCAGAGATAGAAAAAATGGTGCCCGAAAGAGACAGAGGGGGGAGGACACCCCTCCTCAGTAGCCCCCGCCGCGGAACGCAATGCGCCCGCAGCGGCAGGGCAACAGTCTTCGCCACCCCCCCCCCCCCCAGCAGTCCCCGCTGGAGGAGAAGGGTAGAAGGGGGGGGGGGAGAAGAAAAAAAGAGGGGGGGGACCACCGCATGGAATCCAACACACAGCAAAAACAAGTGGAGTAAACACAGACAATGTGAACACAAGCACAAGACAATATAATAAAGCATGTGGGATAAAACAATCAGGGTGGTTTCTCCCTTCCCCCATCCAGGCTCACCATTAGCCTATGGCCGGCTACCCTTTGGGTCCAGGGTCTGCGGCCCAGAGCATAGCTCTATGAACACCCGACCCCAGGTGTTCCCCTACCTTCACCTGAGCCGTCAGCTGGGGCTGGGAGGCAGAAAGGGATCCGGCACAGGTGGGAATAGGCTTGCAGGGCCGACGGGCTTGGGATGCCCCGCTCTCCTGCGAATAACCAGAGAGAGAAAATCTTCTGTCTTCGCAGTCAGGACTGCAGAAAAAAAACTGGGTCTTCTGGGTAATTCCTGCCCTTTTATGGACCGGGAGGAGCCACATGTCTTACTGCAGTCGACTGCGCCACCTGGTGGCGGATTACCCAAATGTGAAGAATTACAGATGAAGCAACCCGTGCTGGATACCAGAAAAAATTGTTTCTTGATGTAATGAATAGATCTGATATTCGGGGATTTTTGGGGGGGCGCTGGTTTGTTCCTGTGCGGCTGCTGGAGCCGCATGCTTACTGCATATTTCTTATGTTATGTTCTTAGAGTATAGAACAAACACAAGAGTATGGCCGCACCAACCAAAATATATGCACAGTGTGCAACCCTGGGGTAGTTGGCTATACAATATGACAAAGAAAGGGGGGACCCCCACACGGCCTCCAATTACCCGAGATACACTAGCACCACTGTAGTAATTGCAACATAATCCTTTAAAGCGGACCAACACCCAGGGGGGTGCCCCACCGGAGTGGACCAAAACCCAGGATAGTCAAAATCCTGGGTGTTGGTCCACTTTAATGGTAAAAAACACAAGACTGTTTAAAACATACAAAAAAAACACAAGACAACCACTAGAGGGCGCTGCAACCTGCTAGTAATCAATTAAAGCGGACCTTCACCCTGAATAAGAGCCTATCTTATATGTTTCCCACACCCTGTACATACAGATTGCTCACAATGAAAATCATCCTACCTGCATCTACTGCATGTTATGAGCCTTTAAACATCAAAAGATGGTGGCTCATGGAGCATTAGGGAGCCTGCAAACAGGAAGTGTCTTCTGATTGTGTTGCTCTGCATTCTGGGATTGCTGTCCTTTCCCTGACCCCAGCTCTGCTCTGTCTGTGCAAAGCTCAGCTATAACCCCACCACTGTACTTTATCCCACTCTCCTCTCCTCAGTATTTGATGCTTCTGAGTCAAGATGGCGGTGCCCGTATCCTAGAGTCCTGAACAGAGTTGCAGCCCAGTGGGGGAAAGAATAATAAGTAAGTGACTAAAAACTTAAAATATATTCAATTTAGATGCTAGGGAATCGTTTTTTAAGGGTTTGGGCTTTTCATTAAATCATGGTGAAGGTCCGGTTTAAATACACCAAGTCTATTATATTCCATATAATGAAACCCCCATCCTCCTAATCCAAAGTGCCCATGTGCAATCTCATAAGGTGCAAAATTCAATCAATATATACATAATCAAAAATCCTAGTTCGACTACAATGCCTAAATAAAGTGCTGATCTATATTTAAAGTGCAATGTGCTCTAATTCATACTAACGTGATAAGGACACAGCGGAGCAGCAAAAAATGTACAGACAATAACCATACTGACAAGGTCTTAGTCAAGTAGCAGTAGCCAGCGCCCACATCCCCGGCCAATGCGTTACGTGACGAGGAACTCGTCACTTCATAAGGGCAGCGGGTCATCACGAATTAGAACACATTGCACTTTAAATATAGATCAGCACTTTATTTAGGCTTTAATAGGATTTTTGATAATGTATATTTAGACACTTTAGATTAGGAGGATGCGGGTTACATTATATGCAATATAACAGACTTGGTGTATTTAATTGATTACTAGCAGGTAGCAGCGCCCTCTAGTGGTTGTCTTATGTTTTTTTTAGTATGTTTTAAAGTGGACCAACACCCAGGATTTTGACTATCCTGGGTTTTGGTCCACTTCGGGGGGGGGGGGGGGGCACCCCAATTGGGGGTGCTCCGCTGTGTGAAACCCCCCAGAAATCCCCAAAAACTCACCTCACCACGCTCCCACGTGACCGCTGCAGCCAATCCCCGCCGACGGACAAGCGGGTGACAGCAACGAGTGCTAGTGTATCTCTTGTTCTTATATTATAGACCTTAGAAAAAGAAACATTTCACCAATATATGATTATGATTATGAATATGATTATAGCACATCATTCATATGGATTTCTGCTGACTCGGCAAATTTCCTGAAGTGAGAAAAAAGTACAGAAGGAAATATTTCAGAAAAATAATGTAATAATAAAATAATAGTGGTGAAATGTTTCTTCTTCCGAGATCTGTAATAAAAGAACATTATCAGAGGTTTCAAGTGATACTTAAACATGTACCTGCGCTTCCCCTCACCTGTCTATACAGACATTCTCACTTTACACGGCACCCCCCCCACCGTCATCTATTGCTTGTTTCTTTCCTGTCCCTCATCTATCCCCCTGTCCCCCCAGGCACCCGCATATGTCCTCCCAGACGCACCCTTTACCAGTCCGCCCAGACGCCCCCTTTACCCGTCTCCCCAGGCCCAGACGCCCCCTTTACCCGTCTCCCCAGGCCCAGACGCCCCCCTTTACCTGTCCCCCCAGGCGCCCTCAGCCGTCCACCAATCCCAGACACCCTCACCCATCCACCAATCCCAGACACCCTCACCCATCCACCAATCCCAGACACCCTCACCCATCCATCCCAGGCGCCCTCACCTGTCCCCCATGCTGGGCACTCTCCCTCCTATGTACTCACCTGTCCCAGACACCCTCACTTGTCCCTCCAATGTAATTACCGGTCCCAGACACCCTCACCGGTCCCAGACTCCCTCACCTGTCCCAGACACCCTCACCTGCACCCCCCCCCCCCCCTGTACTCACCTGTGCCTGTCTGGGGGCAGCAGCTGCAGCGGGCTGGGCAGCTCTCCCGGGCCGGCAGTGGCCCTCCATGTCCCGCACAGCCCCCAGCACCTGCTCGGCGCTCCTCCGCATCTCCCCGATAGTATCGGCCGCCTCGATCAGATCGCGATATCTCTCGCCCACCATCTGTCGCAGCTCCTCCTTCTTCTGCTCGATGTCGGCTCGAACCTTCCGCTCCAGGCTCCGGATCTCCTCCGCGCTGTGCGCCTCGAACAGGGCGTCCGGGTCCCGAAGCTCGCTGCTCATCTTAACCAACGTCGCCATCTCTGCCACCGCAACTGCCTCCGTCCGGACTACAATCCCGTCAGCCTGTGCGGCCGGACTGCCAGCCGCGTGTACGGGCGAGCAGCCGCGGAGCATCACGGGAATTGTAGTCCACAAGAAGGCAGCGCTTGCTATTAGACGACGGCCCTGTCATGTGACTACCTCTGACACGTGGGCCGGAGCTGTCAGTGAGGAATTCTAATGGACGAGGGAGGGGATCACGTGACGATGGCAAACCCGACATATTAAAGCGGTACTCCGCCTACATGTGAGTGAATGAATCCCGCTGCCCACTGGCTTAACTTCAGGCAAAAAAAAATCAATTTTAAAATAGACCTGTGTTCTATTGTGAGATTGTTTTCGTTATGACGTCATAGAACACATGAATATGAAACTGGACCTAAACCTCGCTCTATACACCACTAAATAAAATGTATACAGCTGGGCTTTAAAGCAGACCTAAAATAAAAAAATAAATTTTGGACACCTTTCTAAAAGTGGACAAAAACCCAGGAGTTTAAAGCGGACCTTCACCCTGAATAAGAGCCTTATATGCCCCCCCCCCCCCCCCCTGTACATACAGATTGCTCACATTAATCCGGACCTTCACTCTGAATAAGAGCCTATCTTGTATGTTTCCCACACCCTGTACATACAGATTGCTCACATTAATCCGGACCCTCACCCTGAATAAGAGCCTATCTTATCATGTTTTTGTAGGGATTGCTGCCAATTGCCGGACAGGAAAAGGGAGCAAACAGGAGGAGAAGAGCTTACAATCTATTAGGGTATAAGCGAGGATACAGAAGGAGAAGAGCTTACAATCTATTAGGGTATAAGGGAGGATACAGGAGGAGAAGAGCTTACACTCTATTAGGGTATAAGGGAGGATACAGAAGGAGAAGAGCTTACAATCTATTAGGGTATAAGGGAGGATACAGAAGGAGAAGAGCTTACAATCTATTAGGGTATAAGGGAGGATACAGGAGGAGAAGAGCTTACACTCTATTAGGGTATAAGGGAGGATACAGGAGGAGAAGAGCTTACACTCTATTAGGGTATAAGGGAGGATACAGAAGGAGAAGAGTTTACACTCTATTAGGGTATAAGGGAGGATACAGAAGGAGAAGAGCTTACAATCTATTAGGGTATAAGGGAGGATACAGGAGGAGAAGAGCTTACACTCTATTAGGGTATAAGGGAGGATACAGAAGGAGAAGAGCTTACAATCTATTAGGGTATAAGGGAGGATACAGAAGGAGAAGAGCTTACACTCTATTAGGGTATAAGGGAGGATACAGAAGGAGAAGAGTTTACACTCTATTAGGGTATAAGGGAGGATACGGAAGGAGAAGAGCTTACAATCTATTAGGTTATAAGGGAGGATACAGAAGGAGAAGAGCTTATACTCTATTAGGGTATAAGGGAGGATACAGGAGGAGAAGAGCTTACACTCTATTAGGGTATAAGGGAGGATACAGGAGAAGAAGAGCTTACAATCTATTAGGGTATAAGGGAGGATACAGAAGGAGAAGAGCTTACACTCTATTAGGGTATAAGGGAGGATACAGAAGGAGAAGAGCTTACACTCTATTAGGGTATAAGGGAGGATACAGAAGGAGAAGAGCTTACAATCTATTAGGGTATAAGGGAGGATACAGAAGGAGAAGAGCTTATACTCTATTAGGGTATAAGGGAGGATACAGGAGGAGGAGAGCTTACACTCTATTAGGGTATAAGGGAGGATACAGGAGAAGAAGAGCTTACAATCTATTAGGGTATAAGGGAGGATACAGAAGGAGAAGAGCTTACAATCTATTAGGGTATAAGGGAGGATACAGAATGGGAAGAGCTTACACTCTATTAGGGTATAAGGGAGGATACAGAAGGAGAAGAGCTTACAATCTATTAGGGTATAAGGGAGGATACAGAAGGAGAAGAGCTTACAATCTATTGGGAGCGGTACGAGCTGCAAAAGCAACGTCCTGCCTGGAAGGGGTTAACTCCCATCCAGGTCTCCAGGCAGCAGCTCATTAAAAACATCACCATCCTAGTAAGAAATGAGTCCATTCCCCCCTCAGATTTGACCGTCTGGCTAAGGCGTTATGGTGATGTTCTCACTCCCCTGAAAAAAATTTTGGACGATCGCGACATCTGGACCGGGGGCTGGTCAGTGACCCTGAGGCTCCGCAGGAATGGCAACCAGGTCACCCACTTGCCATCATCTGCCTATATTGGCCGTGACCGGCTGACCATCTTTTATCCTGGTCAGCCTAAGGTTTGCCATAAATGTGGGGCCAAGGGTCACTTCAGCTCCTCCTGCTCGCTTCTTAGGTGCTCGTTGTGCCAGGGCTTGGGACACTTGGCTAAGGACTGCAACACGATCCGCTGTAATCTATGTAACCAGCTCGGCCACCCTTATAGTCAGTGTCCTGAGGCCTGGCACAACCTGGACAGGGAAGTGGTGCAGGAAATGCTGCGGCTGGATAGGGAGGAACATTCCCATGCTGCCCCGTCTGCGGTCCCTCCCCCCACTCAGCTGGGGGTTCCTGAGGCCCCTGTGCCTGTGCCATCTGCAGGTGGCCCTAAGGTGAATCCCCAGTCTGCCCCCAAGTCAGCAACCACTAATGTAAGACCAAGCAATATAATAGCTGAGGCGGCCCGGGGGGCTGGCACTGCAAGTACCAAGGGGGTTTCAGTAATTGTGCCCCCTGCTGTAAGATGTCGCAGGCTGGGGCTAGGTGATCCTGATCCTGCACCCCCTTCTGAGCAGGGTGGGAGTTCAGATCCCAAGACAGCATGGTCTGGACTCTCCCCTGGGGATCAGGATTACCTGGCTTACAGGCTAGCTACAAAGAAAAAAAGGAAAAAGGGTAATGCAGTGCCGGAGCCGGGGGAGAGCAGTGGGGTGCAGCTCTCCAACAGGTTTGAGGCACTTTCTGAGGACTCATCTATTGAAATATCTTCTTTTGATTCCGAGGCTTCAGATATGGAGGAGGAAGCACCAGTCTCCTCCAGTAAGCGTTTAGGGTCAGATAGTGAGGCCGGAGGGAAGGCTAAGAGACGTTCTCCCGAATGACTCTGATGGCAGTTCCCCCTCCGATAAAGGTGGCAACCATTAATGTTGCCAGCATTAAATCTGTAAGCGCTCGTTTTATGGCCTTATTTTTTCTCAGCCAGTTTGATGCTGACATTTTATTTTTGCAGGAGACCAGATTGGCCAGTCTGGCTGACATTCACGCTGTGAAGCGGGAGTGGAGGCACGGACCCTCTTTTTGGTCTCTTGCGGCCGAACCTTACAGCGGAGTGGCGGTGCTTTTTAAAACTGACATGGTAACTTGCCGGCGAGTCATTGAGGTGGAGATCGGGAGGTGCATGGCATTGGACGTCATTGTGAAGGGGCAGGACCTGCGCCTAATAAATATCTATGGACCTCAAACTAAGTGGGACAGGAAATGCCTCTTTACAAAGATCAAGCCGTTCCTTTTTACAGCCCGGCCAGTAGTCTTTGGGGGTGATTTTAACACCGTGACTAGGCCCATGGACAGGAGAGGCTTCAAAGGCAAGCTGGGCTGCGATAGTCTCTTTTTGAATAGTATGGTTAGAGAGGCAGGTCTGGAAGATGTGCACATTAAGCACTCCCCGGGCCTCACGGGCTTCACTTTTCAGCGAGGTAGCAGTCAGAGTAGGATAGACAGGTTTTTTTTGAAGGAGGGCTCGGCTTCTCAGCCTCCCCGGCTGCAGGCGGTCGAGTTCTCCGATCACCTTTTACTATCGATGGTCTTGAATGCTTCTGACACACCCCCTAGAGGAAGGGGCATCTGGAGGATGAATTCGGCTCTCCTTGAGGAGGAGTGGGTAAGACAATCCTTTGAGGAATTCTTTCAGGCACAGGTTTCCATTAAGGATTTTTGCAGCAGCAGGTCTGAGTGGTGGGAGCTGACCAAAATGAGAATTGCTGGGCTTTTCAGGGGCCTAGGAAAAAGGAAACAGCTTGATAAATACATTGCCTACCAGCGCTTGCGGAGGAAGCTTGACATCCTTGTCTCGAATGGTGGAGATCAAGGGGCAATCTCTGAAGTCAAGCTTCTCCTCAGGAAGTGTCAGTATGACCGGCATGCTTCTCTGGTTCTGGAAAGGGATTATGGGAAATACCACTCTCCCGATCCCTATCAGAATTGCAGACAGGCTGCAGCTCTCAAGACTGTCCTTGGTCTGAAGGATAGCACAGGTTCCCTGGTAAGATCTAAATCTGGGATCCTGGAGATCATTAGGTCCTTTTATGCTGACCTCCTGGGCAGAAAGGTTCTTGACCGGGCAAGGATGGAAAGTTTCCTGGACTCTACTCCAGGATTGGAAAATGGTGACATTTCTATCACTGGCTTGACAGAACCGGTCACGGCTGATGAGGTGGTAAGTGCAATTGATCACCTTGCCATCAAAAAGTCGCCCGGGTCAGATGGTCTGACAGCTGAATTTTATAAATGTTTTAAGACCATCCTGGCACCACATTTGGTGGAGGTTTTTAATTGCTGTCTGGCAGAGGGTTCCCTCCCTCCCTCCATGAGGCGCTCGGCCGTGATCCTTCTGTCAAAAGGTAAGGACTCTTCGATGATTGAGAACTGGCGCCCCATCAGCCTTCTCAATGTCGATAGAAAGATACTGGCAAAGATTTTGTTCTGGCGCTTGTCGTCAGTGGCGGAGCAACTGCTTTCTTGTCACCAGCATTGCTCCATCCAAGGTAGAAGCACCTTCTCAGCGGTTTTAGCTGTCCGGGAAGCCTTGGAGCGGTGCAGGGCTGCAGGCTGGGGAAAGTACTTGTTGGCGTTGGATCAGGCAAAGGCTTTTGATAGGGTCAATCATGAGTACCTATGGCTGCTTCTTGGTAAGTACGGCCTGCCGGGGCGGTTCATTAATTGGCTACAAACCCTTTATGAAGGGGCTGAGAGCTTCCCTCTTGTTAATGGTTGGGTTGGAAGGCCTTTCGAAGTTGGCTCTGGTGTGCGACAGGGATGCCCTCTGAGTCCCCTACTGTATGTGTTTGCGATTGATCCCTTTATAAGGAGGGTCGAGAGCAGCATGTTATGTGGGGTTCCTCTGGGTATGCCTGGTGAGCCTCCTTTGAAGGTCATTGCCTATGCTGATGATGTATCTGTGATTGTCTCTGGGACAAATGAGGCGGAGGAGGTGGCCTCTCTTATAGCACAGTATACAGAAGCGTCGGGCTCCAAGGTCAATCACGAGAAGAGTGAAGTTTTCTGGATGGGTAAGGAAGGTGAGGGCTTCGAACTTCCGGACGCCTTCCCAGTGCCCCAGCAGGAAATTAAGATCCTTGGCATAAATTTCGGTCCTGGCGATTATGGCCAAAAAAACTGGGAGCGCAGGCTGGAAATTGCCAATGCCAAGGTTGCAGTCTGGAAGAGCTGGAAAATGTCTCTCAGGGAAAGGGTTGACCTTATCAAGACCTACCTGATCCCCATCTTTTTATACGTCAGCTTCGTCTGTGTTTTGCCAGTGTCTCTCTACACCAGGGTCTACAGCGTGTTTTTCCAGATGTTATGGGGAAACTGCATGAACCTGGTGAAAAGAAATGTCACCTACCTATCTAGGCGGGAGGGTGGCCTAGGGATGGTCAACCCAGTCGTGTTTTTCTCTCTCTTGTTTCTGAAACATAATTTTGGAAGCATGTTGGCAGAGAGCCCGCCTGGCTGGGTGGGTATTTTCCAGTCCTGGTTTAAGCCCTTCCTGCGAGACTGGGAGAATGGTGGCCGGATGAAAAGCCCTCGAGTTCCTCAGGCTCAGCTCCCGGCCTATGTTGCCCCGTGCTTGAAAATACTTCGGCAATGGCAATTGACAGCAGACGACATGAGATCTACTCAGAGGAAGCTTCTGGTGAGTCGGGTCCTGGGTCTGGCTTTTCATGAGCCATTGTCCCTCAGGGATTGCCCAGGCTCCATCATGAGGGAGGGTTTGAGGCTTATTAACTCCTCAAGAATTCCTTTGAAATACCGGGATATAGCCTGGCTCTCCTTCCAAGGAAAACTCTACCTTAGGGGGATCCGGAAGAGTCGCAGCCTGCCAGAGATAATTTGTCTCCGTGAGGAGTGTCAGGATGAGGTGGAGACTATGGACCACTTCCTGCTCCGGTGTCCCTTTAATGTAGAGGTGTGTAAACAGGTGGGGTTGGCCCTCGGTGCCCCCTTCTTCTCCCAGCTTTCCTATGCTGAGTGGGTGTATGGAGCATTCAAGAACAGAGGGGATTTTTGTTTGGACACTTTATATCTAGTTAGTCTAGTGATCCGCTATTTCACATGGAATGCACGGTGCCAGCTCTGCATTAGGAAGAAAGTCCTCCCTTTCCCGGTGGTGGTGCATGACATCCTGCATGAGGTGGGCAAGATCCGGGTGCTTGAGAGGGACAGGTGGGAATGGGGGGCCTGGATGAAGGCGTGGAGGAACATCAGGCCTCCTTGATCCCCATGACTTCCCTCTGGGTGAGCTTTCCTATCTCTTATCACCCATAGATTTTTATAACAATGACAGATTTTTGAAGAACGGCTGCGTGCACAGGTGACGGCGTCTCTTAGTCTTCCTGCTGAGTTGTGTAGAGTGTAGTGTTTAGGTTGTAGACAGGATTGTATATAGAATAATGGATATTATATATTATATGCCGAATTGTTAGGCCTGTTTCTTTTTGTTTAGTTATTATTTATTTTATTTTTATTTATTTATTATTGTAACTTTGTATATATTGTATATATTGTATATGATTGCTTGATTTTACTCAATAAAAAAAAGTTACAATCTATTAGGGTATAAGGGAGGATACAGGAGGAGAAGAGCTTACACTCTATTAGGGTATAAGGGAGGATACAGGAGGAGAAGAGCTTACACTCTATTAGGGTATAAGGGAGGATACAGGAGGAGAAGAGCTTACACTCTATTAGGGTATAAGGGAGGATACAGAAGGAGAAGAGCTTACAATCTATTAGGGTATAAGGGAGGATACAGAAGGAGAAGAGCTTACACTCTATTAGGGTATAAGGGAGAATACAGAAGGAGAAGAGCTTACACTCTATTAGGGTATAATGGGGGATTCCTAGAACTGCCCTAGCCTTCCTAACTCTCCCCTGTAGAGCGCCACACTGTGGCCCAGCTCTGTAAATCATACTGGTTCGGGTCCTCTTTAAGGTATGGGAGACATGGCGGCGGGTTATCGGTGGGGATGTTTGCTCCTTGGCAAACCACCTGCCGATTCTCCATCACAAAGGCCGAAGCGGCTGCAGGTGATCAGCTCGGCAACCCATCTCGCCGTCTCGTAGCAGCTCTCTGTCAACATGGCCTCTCGCTTCAAAGCATCTCCTGAGCGCGGAAGTCAAGGATTGTCAAACATCATCCGTCACGCTCATCCGGCTCCATGAAGGCGAGTGTCACCTGTCAGTGAATGTGACGCCCCTCTTCTACCTCAGGGAAAAAATTGAGCAGACTGGCCATAGGGAGCACAGGGAGAATTCCCGGTGGGTCACGGTGCTTATGGGCCAGCTGGACTAACTTCACTCAGAGGCCTTGATTCACTAAGAGTTGAAAAAAACTCTCACGGTAGTAAAAAATTCAATTCATGAGAAAAAGCCTGAGAATGTCACTGTTACTGAATCACTAGTAAAAAAAGTGCCATTGACTTTCATTATATTTCTATCTAGTGATTCAGTAACAGTGACATTCTCAGGCTTTTTCTCATGAATTGAATTTTTTACTACCGTGAGAGTTTTTTTCAACTCAGGCAGGCTGATTCATTACTAACGCCAGGTAGCGACAGATGAGCGTCTGTAGAGCGGATTTCAGAGCACCCGCTAGTAGTCGCTGTGCTCGGCCATGGATCATTGTTTCAGAGCGCCTAAGTCGCTGGCCGACACATGATGAATATCATGTGTGAGTCGCAGTACTACGCTGTATGGGAGCGAACGGTAACGCCAGCTCAGTGCGACTGACTCACACCACATTCATCAAATAAAACAGCCTCAAACAGCGCCAGCTCTCAAAATCATGTAATTGTAGCCCATAGCGCTGGAGGCTGTGTGATTAAAGTCTGATTTTGAACATGTATCCACCAGTAACAAAGCGAAAACACATGGAATGACATTGTTATTACATTGTAACATGAAAACATTAATACCAGACATGTAAGGACAATTCTGCATAAAAATATTATTAATCCAAAAAGTTTTTAAAAATGTCATTTTCTTGCCCAAAATACATGTCAGAAGTTTTGTGGGTTTTATTAGGGAAAAAAAAATTGGGATCAGGAAAGGGATTTAAGGATCGTCCATAGAAATGTATGGGAGAGCGCCAGGTAGCGACAGGTAAGACGTGGCGCTCTGAAAGTCTGAACGCCGGCGCTGTACGCTGAGCCTGGGATAATGATGAATCGGACGCTACATGGCGTTGTTCCAGTCGCTCACCAGATTCGGCTTCATAAATGTGTAATTGCTGCCGTGTCCGGCGTTCACCTGGCGCTACCTGGCGCTGTACAGGCACTACCTGGCGCTATCCTATCATGAATAAGGCCCCTAGTGAATTTCACTTACGCATTTTCGAGCCCCCCCCCCCCCCACTCAAGTCTCTTCACAACTTCTCCCCCCATAAGTGGCGCCACTGGATGCCCCTCCCCCAGCCAAGGCAACCTAGTCCCTAATTTGCCCCTGCAATGCTAAAGCCTCAATGTGGGGAAAATGATGACTGTTAAATATTATAATATGCATTAATAGTGTGGGGTTATTTAAGAAGGGATAGCGCCATGTAGCGTCTGATTCATCATTTTCACAGCCTCAGCTAACAGCGCCGGCGTTCAGCCTTGCACAGCGCCAGGTATGACCTCTCGCTACCTGACGCTCTCCCATACATTTCAATGGACGATCCTTTTCTTCTCGTTTTTTTTTTTTTTTTTTTCTAATAATTCTGTGACCTCTCCTGCCATTTAAAAAGCAGTTTTTTAACAATTTTATCATTTTATATATATTTCCTCAGAAATGACATCACAGCTCTGCCATTAAAGTGTTCATGTTACAATGTTGTTACAGTGTAATTCCATATGTTTTCGCTTTGTTACTGGTGGATAGATGCTGGAAAACAGACTTTAATCACACAGCCTCCTGCGCTCTGGGCTTCAGAGAAGCATTTTTCAGAGATTTTTGAGGCTGTTTTTTTTGCTGAATATGGTGTGAGTCGGTCGCTATGACCAGTCGCTAACATGCGCTCCCATACAGCGCTGTACTGGTCAAATAGCGACTCCTCACAATGTATTCAACATTACTGCACAGCGACTGAGTCGCTATGAAGTAGCGATCCACGGCCGAGCACTGCGACTACTAGCGGGCGCTCTGAAAATGCCGCTACAGACGCTCATCTGTCGCTACCTGGCGTTAGTGATGAATCAGCCTGGCCGGCGCTCTCAAAAGGCTTCTGCTCTACTACAGCAAGGGGGGGGATTACACTCGCTTTGAGAGATGAGCAAATACAGGATGTGCTAAGATCAAAGAGCCCCCCCCCGCTGATTCCCTCACACCTTCATACAAACTGAATGGAACCCCTGCACCTCGGGAGGGTCCCCCTCTTTCTAATCCTTCTTCTTTACTTCTCTCTCTTTCTGTCAGTCCTTCTATTCTTCCATCTCTTCATATTTTTCTCCCATTCCTTTTCTCTCTCTTTCCTGCTTATTTTTTTTCCTTTCTTTCTTTCTTTCTTTCTTTCTATTTTTCTATCACTCTTTCTAATCCTTCTTCTTTACTTCTCTCTCTTTCTGTCAGTCCTTCTATTCTTCCATCTCTTCATATTTTTCTCCCATTCCTTTTCTCTCTCTTTCCTGCTTATTTTTCTTTTCTTTCTTTAGTTCTTTTTTTTATGACTCTTTCTAATCCTTCTTCTTTACTTCTCTCTCTTTCTGTCAGTCCTTTTATTCTTCCATCTCTTCATATTTTTCTCCCATTCCTTTTCTCTCTCTTTCCTGCTTATTTTTCTTTCCTTTCTTTCGTTCTTTTTTTTCTATGACTCTTTGTAATCCTTCTTCTTTACTTCTCTCTCTTTCTGTCAGTCCTTCTATTCTTCCATCTCTTCATATTTTTCTCCCATTCCTTTTCTCTCTCTTTCCTGCTTATTTTTCTTTTCTTTCTTTCTTTCTTTCGTTATTTTTTTCTATGACTCTTTCTAATCCTTCTTCTTTACTTCTCTCTCTTTCTGTCAGTCTTTCTATTCTTCCATCTCTTCATATTTTTCTCCCATTCCTTTTCTCTCCTTTTCCTGCTTATTTTTCTTTCCTTTCTTTCTTTCGTTCTTTTTTTCTATGACTCTTTGTAATCCTTCTTCTTTACTTCTCTCTCTTTCTGTCAGTCCTTTTATTCTTCCATCTCTTCATATTTTTCTCCCATTCCTTTTCTCTCCCTTTCCTGCTTATTTTTCTTTCCTTTCTTTCTTTCTTTCGTTATTTTTTTCTATGACTCTTTCTAATCCTTCTTCTTTACTTCTCTCTCTTTCTGTCAGTCCTTTTATTCTTCCATCTCTTCATATTTTTCTCCCATTCCTTTTCTCTTTCTTTCCTGCTTATTTTTCTTTCCTTTCTTTCGTTCTTTTTTTTCTATGACTCTAATCCTTCTTCTTTACTTCTCTCTCTTTCTGTCAGTCCTTTTATTCTTCCATCTCTTCATATTTTTCTCCCATTCCTTTTCTCTCTCTTTCCTGCTTATTTTTTTTCCTTTCTTTCTTTCTATTTTTCTATCACTCTTTCTAATCCTTCTTCTTTACTTCTCTCTCTTTCTGTCAGCCCTTCTATTCTTCCATCTCTTCATATTTTTCTCCCATTCCTTTTCTCTCTCTTTCCTGCTTATTTTTCTTTCCTCTCTTTCTTTCGTTATTTTTTTCTATGACTCTTTCTAATCCTTCTTCTTTACTTCTCTCTCTTTCTGTCAGTCCTTTTATTCTTCCATCTCTTCATATTTTTCTCCCATTCCTTTTCTCTCCCTTTCCTGCTTATTTTTCTTTCCTTTCTTTCTTTCGTTATTTTTTTCTATGACTCTTTCTAATCCTCCTTCTTTACTTCTCTCTCTTTCTGTCAGTCCTTTTATTCTTCCATCTCTTCATATTTTTCTCCCATTCCTTTTCTCTCCCTTTCCTGCTTATTTTTCTTTCCTTTCTTTCTTTCTTTCGTTATTTTTTTCTATGACTCTTTCTAATCCTTCTTCTTTACTTCTCTCTCTTTCTGTCAGTCCTTCTATTCTTCCATCTCTTCATATTTTTCTCCAGTTCCTTTTCTCTCTCTTTCCTGCTTATTTTTCTTTCCTTTCTTTCTTTCTTTCGTTATTTTTTTCTATGACTCTTTCTAATCCTTCTTCTTTACTTCTCTCTCTTTCTGTCAGTCCTTCTATTCTTCCATCTCTTCATATTTTTCTCCCGTTCCTTTTCTCTCTCTTTCCTGCTTATTTTTCTTTCCTTTCTTTCTTTCGTTCTTTTTTTCTATGACTCTTTCTAATCCTTCTTCTTTACTTCTCTCTCTTTCTGTCAGCCCTTCTATTCTTCCATCTCGTCATATTTTTCTCCCATTCCTTTTTCTCTCTCTTTCCTGCTTATTTTTCTTTCCTTTCTTTCTTTTGTTTTTTTTCTATCACTCTTTCTAATCCTTCTTCTTTACTTCTCTCTCTTTCTGTCATTCCTTCTATACCTTGTAATTTCTTCTATTCTTTCTCTCATTCATTTCAGCTCCCCCATTCCTTCTCTCTCTCTCTCTCTCCTGCTTATTTGTGTATTTATTTTCATCTATTACTTCTTTTTCTTTCATTCACTTTCTTTCTTTCCTGATTTCATTTTTTCTGTCATTCTTTCTAACCCTTCTTTACTTCTCTCTCTTCCTGTCATTTCTTCTATACATTGTAATTCCTTCTATTCTTTCTCTTCTTTTTTATGTCAGTCCTTCTATACTTTATTTTCTTCCATCTCTTTTTCTACCATTCATTCTCTCTCTCTCTCTCCTGCTTATTTGTGTATTTATTTTCATCTATTACTTATTTTTCTTTCATTCACTTTCTTTCCTGATTTCATTTTTTCTGTCATTCTTTCTAACCCTTCTTTACTTCTCTATCTTCCTGTCATTCCTTCTATACATTGTAATTCCTTCTATTCTTTCTCTTCTTTTTTTTATGTCAGTCCTTCTATACTTTATTTTCTTCCACCTCTTTTTCTCCCATTCCTTCTCTCTCTCTCGCCTGATTATTTTTTTTTATTTCTTTTAATCTATTGCTTCTTTTTCTTTCATTCACTTTCTTTCTTTCCTGATTTCATTTTTTTCCTGTCCTTCTTTCTAACCCTTCTTTACTTCTCTCTCTTCCTGTCATTTCTTCTATACATTGTAATTCCTTCTCTTCTTTTTTTATGTCAGTCCTTCTATACTTTATTTTCTTCCATCTCTTTTTTTTTCTCCCATTCCTTCTCTCTCTCCTGCTTATTTTTTTATTTCTTTTCATCTATTACTTCTTTTTCTTTCATTCACTTTCTTTCCTGATTTCATTTTTTCTGTCATTCTTTTTAACCCTTCTTTACTTCTCTCTCTTCCTGTCATTTCTTCTATACATTGTAATTCCTTCTATTCTTTCTCTTCTTTTTTTATGTCAGTCCTTCTAGCCTTTATTTTCTTCCATCTCTTTTTTTCTCCCATTCCTTCTGTCTCTCTCTCTCCTGCTTATTTGTGTATTTATTTTCATCTATTACTTATTTTTCTTTCATTCACATTCTCTCTTTCTTTCCTGATTTCATTTTTTCCTGTCATTCTTTTTAACCCTTCTTTACTTCTCTCTCTTCCTGTCATTTCTTCTATACATTGTAATTCCTTCTATTCTTTTTTATGTCAGTCCTTCTATACTTTATTTTCTTCCATCTCTTTTTTTCTCCCATTCCTTCTCTCTCTCTCTCTCTCCTGCTTATTTGTGTATTTATTTTCATCTATTACTTATTTTTCTTTCATTCACATTCTCTCTTTCTTTCCTGATTTCATTTTTTCCAGTCATTCTTTTTAACCCTTCTTTACTTCTCTATCTTCCTGTCATTCCTTCTATACATTGTAATTCCTTCTATTCTTTTTTTTATGTCAGTCCTTCTATACTTTATTTTCTTCCACCTCTTTTTCTCCCATTCCTTCTCTCTCTCTCTCGCCTGATTATTTTTTTTATTTCTTTTCATCTATTACTTCTTTTTCTTTCATTCACTTTCTTTCTTTCCTGATTTCATTTTTTTCCTGTCATTCTTTCTAACCCCTTTACTTCTCTCTCTTCCTGTCATTCCTTCTATACATTGTAATTCCTTCTATTCTTTCTCTTCTTTTTTTATGTCCTTCTATACTTTATTTTCTTCCATCTCTTTTTTTCTCCCATTCCTTCTCTCTCTCTCTCTCTCTCCTGCTTATTTTTTTATTTCTTTTCATCTATTACTTCTTTTTCTTTCATTCACGTTCTCTCTTTCTTTCTTTCCTGATTTCATTTTTTCTGTCAGTCTTTCTAACCCTTCTTTACCTCTGTCCCTCTTTCTGTCATTCCTTCTATACATTGTAATTCCTTCTATTCTTTCTCTCATTTCATTTTTTATGTCAGTCCTTCTATTCTTTATTTTCTTCCATCTCCTTCTTTCTCCCATTCCTTCTCTTTCTCTCCTGGGAAGCCCATCTCTGGGCCAAACCCACAATAGTCGAAATCCCAGGTTTTGTTCTGCTTTAAAAGCAAAGGTTTTGAATATTTTGTATGCCCGTGATTTCCATGCTTTCCTTCTATTGTTTCTGACATTACTTCAATTATTTGTTTCTTTCCTTCTAGTCTTTTTCTTTCTTTCATTCTTTCCATCTGTTCATTATTTCTTTCCTTCATATGTTCGTTCTGCTATTCCTTTCTTTCTTTCATTCCATTATTTTTATGTCAGTCCTTCTATTCTTAATTTCTTTACTTCAATCTCCTCCTTTTCTCTCTAATTCATTCTCTCTTGTTTCCCTACTTATGTTTTTATTTCTTTCCATCTATCCCTTCTTTTTCTGCCATTCTTTTTCTCTATTTCTCTCTTTCCTGCATTTTTTCTGTCATTCTTTCTAACCCTTCTTCATTATATCTCTCTCTTCCTGTCATTCCTTCTATACATTTTAATTCCTTCTATTCTTTCTATCATTTCCTTTTTTTATGTCAGTCCTTCTATTCTGAATTTTTTTCCATCTATTCTTTTTTCTCCCATTAATTTTCTCTCTTTCCTGCTTATTTTTCTTTCAGTCCTTTTCTTCTTTCTTTTTTTTCTATGAATCTTTCTAATCTTTCTTCTTTACTTCTCTCTCTTTTTGTCATTCCTTCTATACATTGTAATTCCTTCTATTCTTTCTCTCATTTCTTCGTTTTTATGTCAAACGGGGGGAGGTCACATGGTCATTGCGCTTGTAGGACCAGGAACTGCAGGCCCACCCAAGCCATCGCCTTCCCTTGAGGCTGGGTCCGGCGTCACTATATGGAGGGAGGTCACATGGTCACTGCGCTGGTAGGACCGGAACTGCAGGCTCACCCAAGCCACCGCCTTCCCGTGAAGCTGGGTCCGGCGTCACTATATGGGGGAGGTCACATGGTCATTGTGCTGGTAGGACCGGAACCGGAGACCCACCCAAGCCACCGCCTTCCTGTGAAGCTGGGTCCGGCGTCACTATATGGGGGAGGTCACATGGTCATTGCGCTTGTAGGACCAGAAACAGCAGGCCCACCCAAGCCACCGCCTTCCCGTGAGGCTGGGTCCGGCGTCACTATATGGGGGAGGTCACATGGTCATTGCGCTGGTAGGACCGGGAACTGCAGGCCCACCCAAGCCACCGCCTTCCTGTGAGGCTGGTCCGGCGTCACTATATGGGGGAGGTCACATGGTCATTGCGCTGGTAGGACCGGGAACTGCAGGCCCACCCAAGCCATCGCCTTCCCGTGAAGCTGGGTCTGGCGTCACTATATGGAGGGAGGTCACGTGGTCATTGTGCTGGTAGGACCGGGAACTGCAGGCCCACCCAAGCCATCGCCTTCCCGTGAAGCTGGGTCCGGTGTCACTATATGGAGGGAGGTCACGTGGTCATTGTGCTGGTAGGACCGGGAACTGCAGGCCCACCCAAGCCACCGCCTTCCTGTGAGGCTGGGTCTGGCGTCACTATATGGGGGAGGTCACATGGTCACTGCGCTTGTAGGACCAGGAACTGCAGGCTCACCCAAGCCACCACCTTCCTGTGAGGCTGGGTCCGGTGTCACTATATGGAGGGAGGTCACGTGGTCATTGTGCTGGTAGGACCGGGAACTGCAGGCCCACCCAAGCCATCGCCTTCCCGTGAAGCTGGGTCTGGCGTCACTATATGGAGGGAGGTCACGTGGTCATTGTGCTGGTAGGACCGGGAACTGCAGGCCCATCCAAGCCACCACCTTCCCGTTAGGCTGGATCTGGCGTCACTATATGGAGGGAGGTCACGTGGTCATTGTGCTGGTAGGACCGGAACTGCAGACCCACCCAAGCCACCGCCTTCCTGTGAGGCTGGGTCCGGCGTCACTATATGGAGGGAGGTCACGTGGTCATTGTGCTGGTAGGACCGGGAACTGCAGACCCACCCAAGCCACCGCCTTCCTGTGAGGCTGGGTCCGGTGTCACTATATGGAGGGAGGTCACATGGTCATTGTGCTGGTAGGACTGGATACTGCAGGCCCACCCAAGCCACCGCCTTCCCTTGAGGCTGGGTCCGGCGTCACTATATGGGGGAGGTCACATGGTCATTGTGCTGGTAGGACCGGGAACTGCAGGCCCACCCAAGCCACCGCCTTCCTGTGAGGCTGGGTCCGGCGTCACTATATGGGGGAGGTCACGTGGTCATTGCGCTGGTAGGACTGGATACTGCAGGCCCACCCAAGCCACCGCCTTCCCGTGAGGCTGGGTCCGGTGTCACTATATGGAGGGAGGTCACGTGGTCATTGTGCTGGTAGGACCGGGAACTGCAGGCCCACCCAAGCCATCGCCTTCCCGTTAGGCTGGGTCTGGCGTCACTATATGGGGGAGGTCACATGGTCATTGTGCTGGTAGGACCGGGAACTGCAGGCTCACCCAAGCCACCGCCTTCCCGTGAAGCTGGGTCTGGCGTCACTATATGGAGGGAGGTCACGTGGTCATTGCGCTGGTAGGACCAGGAACTGCAGGCCCACCCAAGCCACCCCTCGGGTACCCTGAAGTACTACGCATCATCCTTTGGCTAAGGTGAACCCGACTTTCTGTTGTAATTACTTACCTCTAACTTGTATTCCACTGGCAGACCATGGAATAGTTCATAATATGTCATATTTGTATTGTTGCTAGAGTGCGCTTATCGCACTATATATATATATATATATATATATATATATATATATATATATATTTATATATATATATTTATATATATATATGTGTAAGAAGGTTCCAGAGGAATAACATGTTTATGATCTAAATTATTGAT
Source organism: Gastrophryne carolinensis (assembly GCA_027917425.1). Classification (NCBI taxonomy): domain Eukaryota; kingdom Metazoa; phylum Chordata; class Amphibia; order Anura; family Microhylidae; genus Gastrophryne; species Gastrophryne carolinensis. The sequence goes on from CM051243.1 coordinate 186,132,489, forward strand.
GAATTATTATTAAATCACTAATATTATTGATGTATATAGGTAACTTGGATGAATGTGAAATCTGTGGATGTTTACCTGCTTGTTTATTATGATTCTGGTCCGGAGCTGGCTGATTCAGAGGAAATAATGCACATATAATATAACATAATATAACATAAATTTGAATTTGGTTAATTGCGTCAATATTCATTATATATATATATATATATATATATATATATATATATATTTATACAGACTCAAGTAATGTTATGTCTGGGTTTCTCTCCCAGGAATTGATTGATATATGGACTATTTAACTGAAACCATATGTTTTGTGTCTAGGCTAAGGAGATAGTGTTACTTGACTGTATTGTAATAGGAAGAATTGGGGGAGGGGAAAAAAAGGTTTGACCAGAAGGATAACATTTAAGGAGGAAAGGGGGTTGCTTTTGGTCTCTTGGCTTTTTCTCACTTTCAGCAATGGAAGAGACATGAAGAGCTGCAACGCAGGGAGTATCAGGGGAGCTGGGCAGAGAGAAAAAAAGGTCCTGTTTAAGAATTGCTGTTTCTTTGTATGGACTTATGAACCCACTAATCGATTTTTGGTTTCGGCTAATACTTGTTTCTTGAATCACCATAGCTGAAATTATATCTGGGTGGCCCAATAGTCCTTGTTAAAGAGCAAAACAAGGAAACAAACGTATTACTATATATATATTGATATAACCTGAGCCAGTTCTTTTATGCTTTGATCGGAACTCACGTGTCCCATTAACAAACTGGGACTAGTGAAAGCGTATTGGGCGATCCTGGAAGCCATGGTCTCATTTGGGCTCGCGTGATTGGCTGTTCCTCATGCTCAGCATTATGGGCAATACCCGCCACTGCCACAGTATCTTCTCTTACAACACAGAATCTTCATAACCATTTCTTTTAAAGTGGACCAAAGGCACTATCCCGGGTTTTGATCCTTGCATCCCGATTTTTGGATGCCCCCACTGTGCGGAAACCCACAAGGTTGCCTCTAATAACTTACCTCCCGATGTTCCCATGGCGCATGCACGTGCTCTGACCGATCAGCGCTGTGCGCCGTGCGTGTTAATCCGTTTAGACCAGAGCTCCGGAAAAGCAGGATCGGTCTCATTCGTGGCCTTTCTGTGCACTTGGAGCGGAAAGGTGAGTGGTTTCTCGGGCAGTCAAAGGGTTTTCCACAGCAGACATCTCCATTGGGGATGCTGTCCCAGGGGGGACAGAAATGGACAACTCTGGTTGGTCCACTTTGGTGGTTGGTCCACTTTAAAGTGGCCATATGTGAAAATGGGCACTTTAAAGTGGACCAAAACCCAGGATTTTGATTATCTAGGGTTTTGGTCCGTGCCTCGCTGTGTAAAACTCAACCTCTTCCCGGTTCTACGGCTCATGCAAGGCCGCTTGTCCAATCAGCTTGGAGCCACTGACGTCACGTCGTCTAAGGTGAGCGTCTCCAAACGTGCTGACGGCCACATCCCCTGCTACCCTCAAACAGGGAGCGTGTCCGCGCCGGGCATTCACAAATGCCTGGTGCAGGCACACGCCCTTCTAGAAGTGTATGGGATGACCTGGGGGGTGGGAATCCTATAGATTCCCGATCGCCGTGGGTTTTGATCCACTGTAAAGTGGACCAAAACCCAGCAGGATCGGCCTGGGAATCTTTAAGATCCATTCCCTCGCCACGGGGCATCCAAAATCGGGATGCCCCGCTGTGTGAAACCCCCCAGGACACCCGCTACACTTACCTTAATCCTGGTCCAACAACGCATGCGCGGGCTGCATCTCGCGCTACTCTCTAGCAGGGCGCGTGCCTGCGTCAGCCATTTGCGGGCGCGCTCCCTGTTAGAGGGAAATGCGAGATGCGGCCGCCAGGGAGCTTGGAGCCGCTGAGCTGAGACGCCGCTAAGCTGTGCATAGCTCAGCGGCTCTAAGCACGCTGATTGGACGAGTGGCCGCGCATACACCGTAGGACAGCGGTGAGGTGAGTTGATCCCGGTGATCTGGGGGAAGTGGACCAAAACCCAGGATAGTCAAAATCCTGGGATTTGGTCCACTTTAAAGCAGAACAAAACCCAACCTGGCTTTCTTTTAGATTCCAGGGCCGTCTACTGGGATTGCGAAGCCCAGCTGTGTGAACCCCCCCGGGGCACCTTAAAACTCACCTGGTTCCCTCGCCAATGTAAATATTGGGCGGCCGTATCTCTGGCATCTCTGGGCTGTGTGCTCGCTTCCGCCCGCTCACTCCCGAAGCAATAGTCGAAATCCCAGGTTTCGTTCTTCTTTAAAAGCAAAGGTTATAAAGATTTGGTATGCCCATGATTTGGATGCAAAGCACCTTGGGGGTGGGGTTTCGCACCTCGTGGGCTGCCCAGGGGCCGGCAGGAGCCAATCAATGCCAGGGCTGATTTGTGGGCCCAGTCCGCCCCCTGCCCACAGACAGAAGATAAGGATCAGATAGCTTTGGTCTGATTGGGCAGCAATGTCAAACCCGAGAAGAGACAGCAGACTGACACTGGGCTCAGACTTGCCCCCAGGGGAATTGCCGGGGGGAAAGTATAAATACCCCCTCACTCCATAAGAGGCCTCTAAGACAAGAAAATACCCCCTTGATCTCTGTGTGATAACTTCTCCGCCCAGCCGCTCACCTAACCCCTGCGCGCGGCCACTCACCTAAAACCTCTGCCCAGCTACTCATCTAACCCCTCTGCCAGCCGCTCACCTAACCCCTGCGCCCAGCCGTTCACCTAACGCCTGCCCCCAGCCACTCACCTAGCCCCTGCGCCCAGCCGCTCACCTAACCCCTGCACCCAGCCACTCACCTAACCCCTGCACCCAGCCACTCACCTAACCCCTGCGCCCAGCCACTCACCTAACCCCTGCGCCCAGCCACTCATCTAACCTCTCTGCCCAGCCACTCATCTAACCTCTCTGCCCAGCCACTCACCTAGCCCCTGCGCCCAGCCACTCACCTAGCCCCTGCGCCCAGCCACTCACCTAACCCCTGCGCCCAGCCACTCATCTAACCTCTCTGCCCAGCCACTCATCTAACCTCTCTGCCCAGCCACTCACCTAGCCCCTGCGCCCAGCCACTCACCTAGCCCCTGCGCCCAGCCACTCATCTAACCTCTCTGCCCAGCCACTCATCTAACCTCTCTGCCCAGCCACTCACCTAGCCCCTGCACCCAGCCACTCACCTAGCCCCTGCGCCCAGCCGCTCACCTAACTCCACCGCCCAGCCGCTCACCTAGCCCCTGCACCCAGCCACTCACCTAGCCCCTGCGCCCAGCCGCTCACCTAACTCCACCGCCCAGCCGCTCACCTAACCCCTGCGCACGGCCACTCACCAAAAACCTCTGCCCAGCTACTCACCTAACCCCTGCGCCCAGCCACTCATCTAACCCCTGCGCCCAGCCGCTCACCTAACCCCTGCACCCAGCCGCTTCCCCAACTCCACCGCCCAGCCGCTCACCCAACCCCTGCACCCAGCCCCTCCGCCCAGCCGCTCACCTAACCCCTGTGCCCAGCCACTCACCTAACCCCTGTGCCCAGCCGCTCACCTAACCCCTGCACCCAGCCGCTCACCTAACCCCTGCGCCCAGCCGCTCACCTAACCCCTGCGCCCAGCCGCTCACCTAACCCCTGTGCCCAGCTGCTCACCTAACCCCTGTGCCCAGCCGCTCACCTAACCCCTGCGCCCAGCCACTCAGCTAACCCCTGCACCCAGCCACTCAGCTAACCCCTGCACCCAGCCGCTCACCTAACCCCTGCACCCAGCTGCTCACCTAGCCCCTCCACTCACCTAACCCCTGCGCCCAGCCACTCATCTAACCTCTCTGCCCAGCCACTCATCTAACCTCTCTGCCCAGCCACTCACCTAGCCCCTGCGCCCAGCCACTCACCTAGCCCCTGCGCCCAGCCACTCATCTAACCTCTCTGCCCAGCCACTCATCTAACCTCTCTGCCCAGCCACTCACCTAGCCCCTGCACCCAGCCACTCACCTAGCCCCTGCGCCCAGCCGCTCACCTAACTCCACCGCCCAGCCGCTCACCTAGCCCCTGCACCCAGCCACTCACCTAGCCCCTGCGCCCAGCCGCTCACCTAACTCCACCGCCCAGCCGCTCACCTAACCCCTGCGCACGGCCACTCACCAAAAACCTCTGCCCAGCTACTCACCTAACCCCTGCGCCCAGCCACTCATCTAACCCCTGCGCCCAGCCGCTCACCTAACCCCTGCACCCAGCCGCTTCCCCAACTCCACCGCCCAGCCGCTCACCCAACCCCTGCACCCAGCCCCTCCGCCCAGCCGCTCACCTAACCCCTGTGCCCAGCCACTCACCTAACCCCTGTGCCCAGCCGCTCACCTAACCCCTGCACCCAGCCGCTCACCTAACCCCTGCGCCCAGCCGCTCACCTAACCCCTGCGCCCAGCCGCTCACCTAACCCCTGTGCCCAGCTGCTCACCTAACCCCTGTGCCCAGCCGCTCACCTAACCCCTGCGCCCAGCCACTCAGCTAACCCCTGCACCCAGCCACTCAGCTAACCCCTGCACCCAGCCGCTCACCTAACCCCTGCACCCAGCTGCTCACCTAGCCCCTCCGCTCACCTAACCCCTGCGCCCAGCCGCTCACTTAGCCCCTCCGCCCAGCCGCTCACCTAACCCCTCTGCCCAGCCGCTCACCTAGCCCCTGCGCCCAGCCGCTCACCTAACCCCTCCGTCCAACCACACATCTAGCCTCTGCACCCAGCCGCTCACCTAACCCCTGTGCCCAGCCGCTCACCTAACTCTTCCGCCCAGTCGCTCACCTAACCCCTGCGCCCAGCCGCTCACCTAACCCCTCCGCCCAGCCACTCACCTAACCCCTGCGCCCACCTGCTCACGTAACCCCTGCGTCCAGCCGCTCACCTAACCCCTCTGACCAGCCGCTCACCTAACCCCTGCGGCCAGCCACTCACCTAACCCCTCCTCCCAACCACTCATCTAACCTCTCCGTCCAACCACACATCTAGCCTCTCCGCCCAGCTGCTCACCTAACCCCTGCGCCCAGCCGCTCACCTAACCCCTGCACCCAGCAGCTCACCTAACCCCTCCACCCAGCCGCTCACCTAACCCCTGCACCCAGCAGCTCACCTAACCCCTGCACCCAGCAGCTCACCTAACCCCTCCACCCAGCCGCTCATCTAACCCTTATGCCTGGTGATAAATAATTGGGGGTGGGGGGGGCAGTTTGGGCTCTCGGTCACTGCTCTATAGGTTATTATGTGACAGGTGAGGACATGGAGCCTCCTTCATCCGATCCTTTTCTCCCCCTCGATCCGCTATGTTTTCATCCTCCGCCGGTCTGGAAAAAAAAACGCTCCCGCTTGCGCTCTCCCGCCATCTTGGCGGAACGGCGGTGTAAATATTTATTAAGCGTGGCCTGGAGGAGGGGGCGAGCATAGCAGGGATACCTGAGCAGGCTGCAATACGCAGCTGTCTAATATCCGGCGCGTGCTTTTATTAGAGGCTTTATGACACAGATTCCTGCTTTATAAGATTAGCGAGCGCAAAGCGCTTTATATGGCGTGAAGGCGATAGTTCCTGCCACGCTACCGCTCCATGTGTTTTCCTCTCGCGCATCACCTCTAAGAACCCCGACAGAGGCGTGTGAGGATCCTGATGGCTTGTTTCTATATCAACCACACCCCCGAGGAGCAAGCCACACCCATCACAATAACAACTGGTCCCCATTCCTTCCAACTGTCCTTGATTTGGAGGGACTGTCCCTCTTTTGAGACCATGCCCCCCGTTCCTTGTTCTCATTTGTCCCTTTTTGAGGTGTAACATGCAGATCTGCAGCAATAAATGATTCATTTGCCTATTCAAAGTGTTTCTATTGTTGTAACTGTTACACCCTATCTCCTATCCACCCCTCTATGAGGGGTGTGGCTTAATTTGCATATTGTCCCTTTTTGAGGTGTAATATGCAGATCTGCACCAATAAATGATTAATTTGTAGCTCCTATCCATCCCCCAATAAGGGGGCATGGCTTCATACATCCCTCAATGAGGGGCGTGGCTTCATTCTTTCCTCAATGAGGGGGCGTGGCTTCATTCTTCCCTCAATGAGGGGCATGACTTCTACCATCCCTCGATGCGGAGGCGTGGCTTAATTTACATATTGTCCCTCTTTGAGGTGTAACATGCAGATCTGCACCAATAAATGATTAATTTGCCTATTCAAAGTGTTTCTATTTTTGTAACTGTTACAATGTATCTCCTATCCATCCCTCAACGAGGGGGCGTGCCTTCAACCATCCCTCAATGAGCGGGCGTGGCTTCATCCATCCCTCAGTGAGGAGGCGTGGCTTCATTTACATAGTGTCCCTTTTTGAGGTGTAACATGCAGATCTGCACCAGTAAATGATTCATTTGCCAATTCAAAGTGTTTCTGTGGTGGTAACTGTTACAATCTATCTCCTATTCATCCCTCAATGAGGGGGCGTGGCTTCATCCATCAATGAATGAGGGGTGTGGCTTCATCCATCCCTCAATGAGGGGCATAGCTTCATCCATTCCTCAATGAGGAGGCATGGCTTCATTTACATATTGTCCCTCTTTGAGGTGTAACATGGAGATCTGCACCAATAAATTATTCATTTGCCTATTCAAAGTGTTTCTATGGTGGTAACTGTTACAATCTATCTACTATCCATCCTCCAATGAGGGGGCGTGGCTTCATCCATCCCTCAATGAGGGGTGTGGCTTCATCATCCCTCAATGAGGGGCGTGGCTTCATTTACATATTGTCCCTCTTTGAGGTGTAACATGCAGATCTGCACCAATAAATGATTCATTTGCCTAATCAAAGTGTTTCTATTGTTGTAGATGTTACATCCTATCGCCTAAATTTCCCTCAATATAGGAGCGTGGCTTTATCAATCCCTCAATGAGGGAGCATGGTCTAATTTAACAAATGCCCCTCTTTCCCACCCTGATAAGTTGGTAGGTATGCTGGTCCCCTGTGCTCATGTAAGTGCTGGTTAGCCTGGAGGGGATCTGGGAGAGAGTTTGTAAACAGTTTGTAGGCAGAGGGAGTAGCGAGGGAGCTGGGCAATGTCCCATGAAAGGTGGGCAATTCTAAACCTAAGATAAAAACACTGGTATATCTACTAATAAACCAAAATAACGTATTAAACAAAAAGATATGATAGAATAGTTAATTTACATACTAGAGTTGTACTTGGAAATTTTGTACAATAAGCCCCCTCGTCAATACCATGCCACACCCCATACCTCACCAAATTTCCCACCCATCCACACCATTTCACACTCAACCTTCTTCAATGATATTGAGTGTGCTAGCACTGGCATTCAGTTCAAAAGAATTGCATTGGTATGCACGGCATACGGCACTGATTGGATGAGAGCCCACACATGGGAACAGCTGGTTGTGTGGGAAATCTGGGGGGTCTCACACAGCGGGGCAGCGGGGACAAGAACCTATCACCAGGATATAGTAAAAATTCCTGGTGATACCACTCCTGCAGCCTTAACGTATTACCCTATAAATGAGAGCTTGCAGAGAAAATTTTCACCTTTCCCCAGTCCCACGGTGCATGCACGAGCTCTCATCCAATCAGCACATATTAATGCGCGGCATAAAGTGCTGTTTGTATGAGAGCTCTGGCAAAGGGGAGTGGGAGCAGGCTGGGGATACAGCTGTGGGAGGCTCACACAACCACCAGCCCTGGAGTTTGAAAGACTCTAGAGAGGCCAGTTGGGATGCCCAAAGGTCATTTAATTGGGCCTCTCTAGAGTCTTTCAAACTCCAGGGCCGGTGGTTGGTAAACAGTGTTAAACTCCCCACACACAGTGTTAAGCCCCCCCCCCCACCGTGCAGACTTACCAGGGATCAACGGTGCCAGCCAGCCATCAGTCTCCTTCTAGCTGGCCTGCCAGCCAGCGTGCACGTGCAGTGGCGCCCCCTCCAAAACTCATGTGTAGCGGCGCGCTGCTCCTCGTCAGAGGAGGCAGTAGACCAGCAGGGGGAATGGGGGCGGGGACTATACTCATCGTCGCGCTGCTCCACTCAGGGGGTGGGATGTAGGGCCCCGCTGAGCCACCAATGTAAAAAAAAAAATGACAGCTGCACGACGTGCGTGGACGCCGGGCAGAGCTGCGCGCCCGGGGAGCTGGCGGTGTGCGGCCGCGCTCCTGCGCACGTTACAGGGAACACTGTTTGTAGGTAGTTCTGTGTGGACATGCTGTTCAAGAAGCTTTGATGAGAAAGGGAGCAGAGAGATCGGGTGGTAACTGGGAAGGGCCGAGGGGTTCAGAGAGATCGGGCACTAACTGGGGAGGATCGGGGGGGGGGTCCAGAAAGATTGGGTGGTAACTGGGGAGGGTCTGGGGGGGTCCAGAGAGATAGGGCAGTAACTGGGGAGGGTCGGGGGGGGGGCCAGAGAGATAGGGCAGTAACTGGGGAGGGCAGAGGGGTCCAGAGAGATAGGGCAGTAACTGGGGAGGGCAGAGGGGTCCAGAGAGATAGGGCAGTAACTGGGAAGGGCCGAGGGGTCCAGAGAGATCGGGCAGTAACTGGGGAGGGTCGGGGGGGGGTCTAGAGAGATAGGGTAGTAACTGGGGAGGGTCGGGGAGGTCCAGAGTGATAGGGCAGTGACTGGGAAGGGCTGAGGGGTCCAGAGAGATCGGGCAGTAACTGGGGAGGGTCGGGGGGTCCAGAGAGATAGGGCAGTAACTGGGAAGGGCTGAGGGGTACAGAGTGATCGGGCAGTAACTGGAGAGGGTCGGGGGGCTCCAGAGAAATAGGGCAGTAACTGGGGAGGGCAGAGGGGTCCAGCACGATTGGGTGGTAACTGGGGAGGACAGAGGGGTCCAGAGAGATCGGGCGGTAACTGGGGAGGACAGAGGGGTCCAGAGAGATCGGGCGGTAACTGGGGAGGAAAGAGGGGTCCAGCGAGATCAGGCAGTAACTGGGGAGGGCCGAGGGGTCCAGAGAGTTCGGGTGGTAACTGGGGAGGGCAGAGAGGTCCAGCGAGATCGAGCGGTAACTGTGGAGGGCCGAGGGGTCCTGAGAGATCGGGTGGTAACTGGGGAGGGCAGAGGGGTCCTGAGAGATCGGGCTGTAACTGGGGAGGACAGAGGGGTCCTGAGAGATCGGGCCGTAACTGGGGAGGGCAGAGGGGTCCAGCGAGATCGGGCTGTAACTGGGGAGGACAGAGGGGTCCTGAGAGATCGGGTGGTAACTGGGGAGGGCAGAGGGGTCCAGCGAGATCGGGTGGTAACTGGGGAGGGCAGAGGGGTCCTGAGAGATCGGGTGGTAACTGGGGAGGGCAGAGGCGTCCAGCGAGATCAGGTGGAAACTGGGGAGGACAGAGGGGTCCTGAGAGATCGGGCGGTAACTGGGAAGGGCAGAGGGGTCCAGCGAAATCGGGAGATAACTGGGGAGGGCAGAGGGGTCCAGTGAGATTGGGCGGTAACTGGGGAGGACAAAGGGGTCCAGAGAGATCGGGCCGTAACTGGGGAGGACAGAGGGGTCCAGAGAGATCGGGCTGTAACTGGGGAGGGCAGAGGGGTCCAGCGAGATCAGGCGGTAACTGGGGAGGGCAGAGGGGTGCTGCGAGATCGGGTGGTAACTGGGGAGGACAGAGGGGTCCTGAGAGATCGGGCGATAACTGGGGAGGGCAGAGGGCTCCAGAGAGATCGGGCCGTAACTGGGGAGGGCAGAGGGGTCCAGAGAGATCGGGCGGTAACTGCGAAGGACAGAGGGGTCCAGCGAGATCAGGCGGTAACTGGGGAGGACAGAGGGGTCCAATGGGGTAGGGCAGTAACTGGGGAGGGCAGAGGGGTCCAGAGAGATAGGACGGTAACTGGGGAGGGCAGAGGGGTCCAGAGAGATAGGACGGTAACTGGGGAGGAAAGAGGGGTCCAGAGAGATCAGGCGGTAACTGGGGAGGGCAGAGGGGTCCAGAGAGATCAGGCAGTAACTGGGGAGGGCAGAGGGATCCAGAGAGATCAGGCGGTAACTGGGGAGGGCAGATGGGTCCAGAGAGATCGAGCGGTATCTGGGGAGGGCAGAGGGGTCCAGAGAGATAGGGCAGTAACTGGGGAGGGCAGAGGGATCCAGAGAGATCGAGCAGTAACTGGGGAGGGCCGAGGGGCCTAGAGATATAGGGTGGTAACTGGGGAGGGCAGAGGGGTCCAGAGAGATCAGGCGGTAACTGGGGAGGGCAGAGGGGTGCTGCGAGATCGGGTGGTAACTGGGGAGGACAGAGGGGTCCTGAGAGATCGGGCGATAACTGGGGAGGGCAGAGGGCTCCAGAGAGATCGGGCCGTAACTGGGGAGGGCAGAGGGGTCCAGAGAGATCGGGCGGTAACTGCGAAGGACAGAGGGGTCCAGCGAGATCAGGCAGTAACTGGGGAGGGCAGAGGGGTCCAGAGAGATAGGACGGTAACTGGGGAGGGCAGAGGGGTCCAGAGAGATAGGACGGTAACTGGGGAGGGCAGAGGGGTCCAGAGAGATCAGGCGGTGACTGGGGAGGAAAGAGGGGTCCAGAGAGATCAGGCGGTAACTGGGGAGGGCAGAGGGGTCCAGAGAGATCAGGCAGTAACTGGGGAGGGCAGAGGGGTCCAGAGAGATCAGGCGGTAACTGGGGAGGGCAGATGGGTCCAGAGAGATCGAGCGGTATCTGGGGAGGGCAGAGGGGTCCAGAGAGATCGAGCAGTAACTGGGGAGGGCAGAGGGATCCAGAGAGATCGAGCAGTAACTGGGGAGGGCCGAGGGGCCTAGAGATATAGGGTGGTAACTGGGGAGGGCAGAGGGGTCCAGAGAGATCAGGCGGTAACTGGGGAGGGCAGAGGGGTGCTGCGAGATCGGGTGGTAACTGGGGAGGACAGAGGGGTCCTGAGAGATCGGGCGATAACTGGGGAGGGCAGAGGGCTCCAGAGAGATCGGGCCGTAACTGGGGAGGGCAGAGGGGTCCAGAGAGATCGGGCGGTAACTGCGAAGGACAGAGGGGTCCAGCGAGATCAGGCGGTAACTGGGGAGGACAGAGGGGTCCAATGGGGTAGGGCAGTAACTGGGGAGGGCCGAGGGGCCTAGAGATATAGGGTGGTAACTGGGGAGGACAGAGGGGTCCAGAGAGATCGGGCTGTAACTGGGGAGGGCAGAGGGGTCCAGAGAGATCGAGCAGTAACTGGGGAGGGCCGAGGGGCCTAGAGATATAGGGTGGTAACTGGGGAGGGCAGAGGGGTCCAGAGAGATCAGGCGGTAACTGGGGAGGGCAGAGGGGTGCTGCGAGATCGGGTGGTAACTGGGGAGGACAGAGGGGTCCTGAGAGATCGGGCGATAACTGGGGAGGGCAGAGGGCTCCAGAGAGATCGGGCCGTAACTGGGGAGGGCAGAGGGGTCCAGAGAGATCGGGCGGTAACTGCGAAGGACAGAGGGGTCCAGCGAGATCAGGCAGTAACTGGGGAGGGCAGAGGGGTCCAGAGAGATAGGACGGTAACTGGGGAGGGCAGAGGGGTCCAGAGAGATAGGACGGTAACTGGGGAGGGCAGAGGGGTCCAGAGAGATCAGGCGGTAACTGGGGAGGAAAGAGGGGTCCAGAGAGATCAGGCGGTAACTGGGGAGGGCAGAGGGGTCCAGAGAGATCAGGCGGTAACTGGGGAGGGCAGAGGGATCCAGAGAGATCAGGCGGTAACTGGGGAGGGCAGATGGGTCCAGAGAGATCGAGCGGTATCTGGGGAGGGCAGAGGGGTCCAGAGAGATAGGGCAGTAACTGGGGAGGGCAGAGGGATCCAGAGAGATCGAGCAGTAACTGGGGAGGGCCGAGGGGCCTAGAGATATAGGGTGGTAACTGGGGAGGGCAGAGGGGTGCTGCGAGATCGGGTGGTAACTGGGGAGGACAGAGGGGTCCTGAGAGATCGGGCGATAACTGGGGAGGGCAGAGGGCTCCAGAGAGATCGGGCGGTAACTGCGAAGGACAGAGGGGTCCAGCGAGATCAGGCGGTAACTGGGGAGGGCAGAGTGGTCCAGAGAGATCAGGCGGTAACTGGGGAGGGCAGAGTGGTCCAGAGAGATCAGGCGGTAACTGGGGAGGGCCGGGGGGTCCAGAGAGATAGGGTGGTAACTGGGGAGGGTTGAGGGGTCCAGAGAGATAGAGCGGTAACTGGGAAGGGCCGAGGGGTCCAGAGAGATCAAGTGGTAACTGGGGAGGGCAGAGGGGTCCAGAGAGATCAAGGCAGTAACTGGGGAGGGCAGAGGGGTCCACAGAAGGCAGGGTAGATGGTGTTAATGGGTAATGTTAGACTTACCAGGTGCAGGGGGACACTGTGAACTTAGGAGTGAGAGGAAGCAGGACTGTGAAACTCTTGGGGAGATCTTGGTCTACCTCTTTATGGGGCATCCGAAATTGGGATGCCCTGCTGTGTGAAACACTGTGGACAGCCCCTAGAATACTCACCTCTTCCACCCGCCCACAGCCGACAGCGCTCGCTTCATTCAAATTTCTTTGCCGCAAAGGAATTTTGAATGGAACGAGCACCACTGATTGGCTGAGGAGCCTGTGCATGTGCCGTGGGAACGAGGAAAAGATTAGCTTATGGGTGATCCTAGGGGACCCACACATCCCCGATTTGGGATTCCCATCCAGAGGAGAACAAACCCCAAGATAGTCCAGGTGTTGTTCCTTTTTGGGAGGGTATCCCAATTTGAAATTCACGGTTGTGTGGTATCCCTGTGGACCGCCTAATGTCCTCACCATTCCAGTGATCCCACAGCGCATGCACGGACAGACAGCTGAGCAGTGCTCTCAGCTCCATTAAAGTGGACCAAAACCCTGGATTTTGACTATCCTGGGTCTTGGTCCTTGCCCCCGCTTTGGTCCTTGCTGTGTGAAACGACCCAGGTCGCCTGAACACACTCACCTGTTCCCGGTCCTAAGGCGCATGCGCGGCCTTTCGTCCAATCAGCGGATCCAAACAAGGAGCGTGCCCGCGCCGGCCATTTGCAAATGCCTGGCGCGGGCACGCGTCCTGCTAGAGGGATAATAGGGATGAGCCTGCTGCTCACGCCGCTAGACCGGGAAAGAAGGTGAGTTTATGGGCGACCTGGGGGGTTTCACACAGTGGGGAATCTCAATTTTGGATGATCTCCATGGGTTTTGGTCCACTTTAATCAGCTGATTGAAGAGAGTGCACTGCAATTTGCACCCCCTTGTTCCCGTGTCAGGCATTTTTTGCCATTTGGAGCCCTTACACAGCAAATCATCCAGAATCAGGATGCCACACAAAGAGGGTAAAAAGCCAGCCCTGGAATCTTATAAATTCTAGGCTTGTGGTTGCACTTCTTTAAAGAGGATTCTCACCCTCCTGACTGTTGTTCCTCACCCTAATTTGGTATTGCCAACTGTATGTATCCCTTACTAACCTTTCCAGTGATCCCACAGCGCATGCATAGGCAGCGGCTGACATCAGAGCAGCGAGCAAGCTGAATGCACCAAGCGCATTTCTGGCCTCACCCCTGATCCTGCGCCAGGCATTTTGGCCATTTCACACCCTCAGATGGGTGGATGCAGTATATGGTGATTGTTGGGTCGTGATGGTACATGGTGATTGTTAGTTATTTGGGACAGTGCACAGTGATTACCAGGAATGGACTGACTCTAAGCGACACAGGAAGAATTCCTGGTGGGCCACAGTGCTTTGGGGCCAAATGGGCTGTCACTTCAGGTGTGGGGCAAAAAAACGAAAAAAAAGACTAAGGGACCCACAATCCCGAAACGCGTCACTCAACTCAAGTAGTCTTTCACATATATCTTGCACTGGGTATACAATCTTTTTAAATGCATTAGTAAAAGTTATGTAGGGAATTGGTGAGCTAGATATATGTTCATAGCACACTTCAGGTTCAGGCTCAGCTGCTTGTGGGCCATTCATGGGTCTGACTTTTTGCCCCTTTCCGTTCCTGGTGATAGCTGTGTCACAGTGATTTCTAGATTTTTGGGACAGTACATGGTGATTGCTGCTTCAAGCAGCCAAAATCTGGGATTTTTTCACCCCCCTTCAGCAGGGCACCCTGGGTTGTGGAACTGTCCCTTTCTTACCTCCCTCCACGACCCTACCGGGCAGGCGTGGGCCTCTTCTGCAAGGCCGGATTATGAGAAGGGCACAAGGGACGTGTGCCCTGGGGCCTCCACCACTTGCCCTGCAAAGGGGGCCTCCACCAACCTTGGGATTATAGTCTGGTCCAGGAGACTTTTCAGCTTTGGTCTGATGGGGCAGCAACAAAGCTATTGGCGGCAGTGGGGGGCCCCGCGCCTGGGCAGCCAAAGCCACTGCAGGGCAGGATGGAGAGTGTAGAGCAGCAAAGCCGCTGTCAGCAACGCTACAGTGATGGGTGCAGAGCTGTCGCTGCACATAAGCCACCAAGCACAGCCGCTGGCAGCTCAATGCAGGGAACCAGCCGGGCGACTACACTACCCCCCACCCAGAATGGCAAAGCAGGAGTTCCCGAGCAGCACTCATCCGCACAAGGGTGGACGTTGCAGTAAGTGGTTGGGTGCCAGGCAACCACCAATCAGTTACTTGGCTGGACTATTATTTTAAAGGAAAAAAAAAACTGCATCTGGGGCCTCCACCAGATGTTGTGCCCAGGGGCCTCCATCACATTTAATCTGGCCCTGCTCTTCTTGCATCCCCTACATGCTGCGCAACCCATGTGCCAGTCATCATCTTTCATGTATTCAGGTCTACTGCCTCACCCCATATAGATAACCATAAGTCATCAATCACTCCTGTCATCGGGATAAACCCAGTGGTGGCCCTCCGCTGTGTTTGCCGGAGGCTTATGATTGCTCACTTACGGTGATATCGTCTCTATTAGTACAGCACAATCTCTACAGATCAATAGCCGTCATCGCTGAGAGCTTAGAAACCCGGCAGCGCTCCCATCAATGACCCAGACATAGAAGCAATACCGGGAAGAGATCAATCGACCAATCACAGACAGCCGTCTGTACCCATGACCATTGCATCCATCAACCAAACCAGGGTCCCTACTAGTGTCCTGTACAACCGGGAAGCGATACGCAGCTGCCGAGGATTTAATATTAAAGAGTGAGAGAGAAACCTCAATAATATTCATGATAACAGCTAGTGATGTCATAGAGCAAATGTCATCACAACTCCCAGGCATGAATGATTACTCCATAGGAAATGATGTGCATTAACCCCTTAACAGTCCCAGCAGACAAAGTTCAATAAATCTAACGTTTACCTCCATTAGCCTCCAGACACACAGTGCAGAGCGCGGGATCCTGGCGGGCACATAGGGTGAGGCTCATAAAAAACTGTAAGATCCTTTTTTCATACACTGTCAGGGGGTAAAGGAACACAGACGATGATAACAGTCCTCCCGAAACACTGGTTATCTGGCTGTCCTACTGCCTCCCCACCTGAAACACATAGCCAGCCACCCTGGAACAAGCATGCCGCTTCTGGGTTCAGGAACACTGAATTAGGTGAGACAATTAATAAGTATAATATTAATCCTACAAAAAATACAACCTAATAAATTCCTTATAGACAGATTATATGAGATAGATAGATAGATAGATAGATAGATAGATAGATAGATAGATAGATATGAGATAGATAGATAGATAGATATGGGATAGATAGATAGATAGATAGATAGATAGATAGATAGATAGATAGATAGATAGATATGGGATAGATAGATAGATAGATAGATAGATAGATAGATATGGGATAGATAGATAGATAGATAGATAGATAGATAGATAGATAGATAGATAGATATGGGATAGATAGATAGATAGATATGGGATAGATAGATAGATAGATAGATAGATAGATAGATAGATATGAGATAGATGGCGGGGAAAGATGTAGATAGATAGATAGATAGATAGATAGATAGATAGATACATAGATCGATATGAGATAGATAGATAGATAGATAGGGGATAGATAGATAGATAGATAGATAGATAGATAGATATGGGATAGATAGATAGATAGATAGATAGATGATAGATAGATAGATAGATAGATAGATAGATAGATAGATAGATATGAGATAGATGGCGGGGAAAGATGTAGATAGATAGATAGATAGATAGATAGATAGATAGATCGATATGAGATAGATAGATAGATAGATAGATAGATAGATAGATAGATATGGGATAGATAGATAGATAGATCGATATGAGATAGATAGATAGATAGATAGATAGATAGATCGATATGAGATAGATAGATAGATAGATAGATAGATAGATAGATAGATAGATATGGGATAGATAGATAGATAGACAGATATGGGATAGATAGTGTTACGTTCAAGTCACTAACCGGACTTGATATGGCTTCTGTTGTCCGATTCCCAATTACTATATTCTAAGAGAAATCAATACACGCGACAAGGTGTGTAGCAAAACCTCAGAGAAAAACACTGAGCAGGGGACGCTTCTGACCCCTGATTTTATTGAAAACTTTCATAGTTAGAGCATGCGCAGAACAGACAATTACCTAAGTTAAAAATAATGAGAACAGAAAATTTATGACCATGTACAAGGTTGAGTTCAGGGAGTATTTTATAGTTTTCTCAGTTCCCAGAGCCCCCCATGCGAAGCAGCACATTCCTTAGATAAGGAATAAGGGATAAGAAGAAGCCTTGCAAAAGCAATTACAGAAAAGTCCAGTGTTAAAGCGTTACTCTAACATACAGAAAATAAACCATAGTCTTTCAGAACTATGTTTCTTAAATCTGGATCTTCTCATTTCCCCCCTTTGACATCTCCATCTGTCTTTCCTTTGACTGTGTCCACTTCGGAAGGTTTATAGCCAGTTCAGTCACTCAGGTACTATCCCAGGCCGGCGAGTTGCCTAGGGGAACACAGGTCTTCTCCAACTGGTTCCATCCCCCAAGTACTTGAACAGCATCCTTCCAAAGAAGAGTCTCGAATTTTGACAGATGATATGTCAATTCTAAAGGAAAGAAACATAGTTACTAACTTAGAAAGCGCATTATCTGCAATCAAGATAAGTTTATGTGTTACTTTAGGTGTCTTGATCTTGGCTACAAGGCAAAGAGCTAGTTTTACTAGAACATAAATCATTATGCCCAGAAGGCACAATGCCAAAATATTAATCAAGATATTCTTGATCCATTGTAGTGGACCACTCCAGTTTCCCCAATCTCCAAAAGGAGACCAGTCTTTTGCAAATGTCCTGATTTTACTCTGTATCTTTTGAACTTCTTCTCTATGACCTATTATTACTTCATAATAATCAGGTATCTCTAATGAGGTATTATGTATCCAAGTACAGCACTCGTAATCCTCTGTCATTTCACAAAGTTATTTAACAAACTCTCTTTACAAGTAGATGCTCCTATATGGGTGTGGTTTTTATTTCCTAATAAGAAGCACCAATCTGGTCTATATGCTCTTCCCGTTAAATGGTAATTTATCTCATTAGCAGAACTATTGACTCTCTCATACTGTAATTGAATAGGGATGGCTATGAGGGGTACCCGGGAAGACGAAGGATGTAACTTACTACATATGCAGCATTTGTCAAAACCAGTTTGTCTAGCAAAAGAGTATTTATACTTTAGCAAAAGTAACTTTTGATGATGAGTGCCTATCTCCCTTCTATTTCTTATAGGTGCAGGGGATGAAATATTGAGGCAGAAAGCCATTATCATTGTTAAGAGGAAATATTTAATTTTCCCTCTGGACCTGTAACCTTTTTACAATGACTTGCGTGTATCCAACTGGATTTTCCTTCAAGTTTCACTGAAGTAGGCGTTGTCAAAAGAACTTGAAAGGGTCCTTCAAACCTTGATTCCAAAGATTTTCTAGAATGTTTCTTTACATAGACAAAGTCTCCTGGTTGGAGATTATGAGTTCCTGTTATCTGGTCGGGGTCTGGAAGAGAATCAAAAACACTTTTGTGCAGTTTAGTGAGATGTTTCTGCAACTGTATCACATAATCAGTCAATTCATCACATTTTAGGGCAAGATGTTGTGGAAAGTACAGCCCAGTTCTGGGAGCACTTCCAAACAGAATTTCATAAGGTGACAACCCTGTTTTCTTTGTAGGGGTGCATCTTATTGAAAATAACACAATTGGTAAACAATCTATCCATGGTTTACCTAATTCCTTCATAGTTTTCTGTAACTTCAGTTTAATGGTGCCATTCAGTCTCTCCACACTCCCTGAACTCTGTGGGTGATAGGGTGTATGGAAGGACTGCTGGACACCTAACATTTGCATTACATTTTGCATTATTTCACCTGTAAAGTGCGAGCCACGGTCACTTTCTATGGTCTCACATAGACCAAAACGTGGTATCAATTCTGTAATTAGTTTCTTTGCCGTGGTCTTAGCTGTTGCTGATTTTACTGGGTAAGCTTCTGGCCATCCCGAAAACAAGTCAATACACACAAGTACATACTCAAAAGGTCCACTCTTAGGGAGTTGGATGTAATCAATTTGAAGCCTTTGAAATGGATAGAGAGACCTAGGTTGATGTCTTACCGGTGTCTTAACAACCTGTCCTGGGTTCTCCGTCAAACAGATAGAGCATGCTGCACAGTATTGTCGTGCCATGCTACTAAAGCCTGGAGCATACCAAGTCTGATTGGTACTCCTTACCATAGAGTTTGCACTCTGATGTGTAGGCAGATGTGATACCTGTGCCTGTTCTGGGTATAGGAAGCTAGGCAAGCACAATCGGCTTCCTTTGACCCATAATCCATCATTTTGCTGGGCTCCTGCTCTGAGCCATTTTTCCTTTTCCTCAGGCATCACTTTGTCCTGAAGATTTTTCAGCAGTTCCATACTTACCGCCGATTCCTGGGTAAGATTTACACTTACACTCTCTATCTTCTTCAAAGCTGCTTGTTTAGCTGCTAAGTCAGCTTTTTCATTACCTTTAGCCTCTTTGGTTGTTTGTTTTGTGTGGGCTGCTACTCTTACAATAGCTACCTTTTTGACATTGTTCAGGTTGGTCAGAATTTCTTTAACTAAATCAGCATGTCTAATGGGGGTTCCTGCAGCTGTTAAGAAGCCCCTTGCTTTCCACAAGTGGGCGTAATCGTGGGCAATACCCCAAGAATAGGCGGAGTCTGTCCAGATCGTGCCTGTAGTGTCTTTTAGCAGCATTAATGCCCTACAGAGGGCTGTAAGTTCTGCTTCCTGAGCAGACATATGAGGTGGTAATGGTTCAGCTTCTACAACTTCATGTTCAGTTACTATTGCATAACCTGTATGAAACTGTCCTTTTTCATCAGCATATCTGCTGCCATCTAGAAAAAATTAAAATTCTGGGTTTTCTAGAGGTGTATCATGCACATGTGGTAAACCCATTGTTTCTTGCTTCATAAGTTCAATGCAGTCATGTGTGTCTTCAGTATATTCAAATTCTAAAAAATTCTCAAAATCTTCACTATTACTCCCCCCTTCAGAATCTGAAGAAATTGGTAACAAAGTCGCCAGATTCAGAGAAGTACATCTTTGAAACTTAATTGTTGGGGGTAGTAAAAGGGTACACTGCAGCCTAAGCTGTCTAGCCATTGACAGGTGTTTGGGATTTACCTGTCATAATATCCCATGAATGTCGTGATTGGTAGACACAGCTAATTCAGTATCAAGTACAATTTCAGAAGCTTTGTCTACCAATAGAGAAACTACTGCTACACGAATAATAAGCAATAGGTCTTTGTTTTGTGCCATGTGCCTGCCTTAAAACTCCTGTAGCGTGTCCTTGTATTTCAGTAGCCATGAGTGTAAATGGCTGAGAATAATCAGGAAGACCTAAAGCTGGTGCTTGTGTGACTGCAAGTTTAAGTTGTTCAAAAGCATCTCTTACTTCTGGTGTTAGGCAAAAAAAAAAGTGTGACTTTGACACAATCATACAGTGGTTGTATAAGTGAACTGGCATGCATAATCCACTGTCTACAGTAAGAGATGAGTCCTAGAAACGCTCTTAACTGTTTATGTGTCTTAGGAGGTGACATGTTCTTGACTATTTCCACTCTGTCTTTAGTAAGGTGTCTAGTGCCTTGTGAAATGCAGTGACCTAGAAAGGTAACTTGTGTTTGGCAGAATTGTAGCTTTTCTTTGCTAGCCTTGCAGCCATTCTCAGCCAAAAATGTAAGAAGAGACAAAGTACCCTCCTCACATGTGATTTTGTCTGGGCAGCAAAGAAGCAAAACGTCTACCTATTGTAGAAGTACACAATCTGTTGATGGTTTCCATCCTGCCAAGACTGAAAAGCGAAGAGGTGGTAACATTCAGGTGCTAAAGGAACCGAAAAGAAAGCTCCCGTTAGATCCACGCAAGAAAAAATACATGCTTGTACTCGGTATTTGAGAAAGCAATGTATGAGGGTTTGGAACCACTGGTGTCATTGGAGCCAAAATGTTATTAATGGCTCTAAGATCTTGTACCATCCTGTATTTCACAGGCTGTCCTGGTT
This sequence comes from Gastrophryne carolinensis, assembly GCA_027917425.1. NCBI lineage: Eukaryota > Metazoa > Chordata > Amphibia > Anura > Microhylidae > Gastrophryne > Gastrophryne carolinensis. The sequence continues at coordinate 186,153,015 of CM051243.1, forward strand.
CCAAAACCTTTTTCCTGACTGGATACAAAGGAGTATTAGCCCCTGATTGCATCTGAATCAAAGCACCCTTGGCCAAAAGCTCGTCAATTTGTTCTCCTATAGCTTGTTCTTGTGCAGCACTCAAAGGGTACTGTTTAAGCTGTGGTAAGGTAGATCCTGGTTTGATATGGACCTCTACTGGTGAGACAGGGAGAAGTCCTATATCAGACCCTGACTTAGACCATAAATGGTCAGGTACAGTTCTTAGTAAGTCTTGATCATTCTCTGTAAGTACATTAGTGAGTTCAAAATCTTCAAGAGCTTGTATTTGCATACAATATTCTAAATCATCAGGATGGTCAGGCAAAGTTAGAACAACTTGACCATCTTCTTGAAAATCAATTTTTGCTTGAAGTTTAGTTAAGTTATCTACACCCAATAATTTGTAAGGAGCCGACTCACAGACTAAAAATTTAGAGATAAACATGTGTGGACCAAGTCTGCCCTCTAGTGGCTTAAAAATGGGCATGACTCTGGGTAGTCCATCAAAACCTGAAGCTATAGTTTGGGCTTCTAACTGCTGTTTCTTACTTAAAACTTTATTACTAATGACAGATTTAGTCGCTCCTATAGCAATCAAAAATTCAACTGTTTTGCCATCAATTTCAATCGGTATTATGGGTGTTTTGGCTGGTACTGTGAATGTTACTGCCGATAGTCAGTCTTGTTCTTTACTTTTAGATTCTGACTTATTGGGGGCTGTTCCTTGATCGGCAGCAAACTTTCTACAATTCCTCTTAATGTGACCAGGTTTGTCACAGTAGTAACATTTTAAAATTTTACTCTGAAAATTACCTTGAGATTTAGGTCTCACATCAGTGTTAACCTGGGCAACCATACGCACCTTGGGCTTGTCATGCATATCCATTTCAATACCCTGTGCTTTAGCTAACAATTGTGCCATAGTATGGTTAGTTCTCCAATCTGGGATAGAAGCCTTTAACTTTTCCTTAATGGTTGGTTTTAAACCATCAATATAGGCTCTAACAAACAACCTTTGAACTCCAATATTTCCAACATCTAAGCCTTCATCAATATATGTTTGTTCAAAATAAAAAATCAGTTCTACTGTCCCCAAGTCTAACATTCTGTGGTACATGTGCTCTCATATAATCAGTAAATTGATGAAACATAGTAGGGGACATTTTCATCCTACAAAGATCTTCTCCATCCAACCAGGTGGCATTATGTGACTCCATCATTTGTACTACATACCTGCCAAACCTAGAAGGGCTAGTACGGGGATCAGGTGCATTCTGCAACAAAGCCATACATTCAGCTGGAGTCCATGGCTTATAATAAGGGATTTCTTGGTTAATAAATTGACAAACTGTCCTGCATTTTGAGCATCTGGACTGGTATGGGTAAACACAGGCACAACTAATTTATATGTGTTGTTCCTGGGAGGGGGTCCTGTGTACCTATAAGTTTTACACCTTGGACAATGTGTAACATTTTCTGGTAAACCATAAGTCATACAGTGATGGCAAGTCCATGATTTTTCAGTAACTAAATTTACTTTTTTCTTTCTTGTGCTAACACCATTTATTCTCTCATCTGGATCCCCTCCTTGCTGATCTGCTCCACAAACATTACATTCTTCTAAACCCATCCCCCTACAACCACAAACTTTACATTTCCATGTTCCTTCTTCATTTACTACTTTATCCTGCTCCCTTACTTTACACTGAGTACACATTCTGTCCTAACCCTTATTTATCATTCCACAATAGCATTGCCATAAGCCGCTATCGCCATCATCTGGTCCTGGATCTGGACCATACGTACTGTTACTGGCCAATGGGGAGTCTAGGATACAACTTACTAGTTTCTTTCTTTTACTGTCTTTTCATATGGGGGTGGCGGTACTGGGTTTGTTGGAACATCAGGTATGGGGTCTACTTGGGGATGAAGCAATGGTGTAGTATTCCATTGTTTCCTATGTGGACTGTACGTCCAGCCTTCCTTTTCTGCTAAACTTGAAAGTTTCAGAGCACATTCCACTTGATGATCCCATCCTTTGTCAAAAATAATTCCATGTTTCCCTTTAGCTATCTGTTCCCATTTCCCTAAATCTAATTGTCATTTATGAACTAGCTTAAATTCCTTCCAAATCTTTTTCAAATTCCTAGCGACATCTAAGCCACACCTTTCCCTGGTGATTTCTTCTAATGTCTGCCACTTCTCTTCCTGGGGTATCTCTTTGGACTGTTCTTTTCCCACCTTCCTAGCAACCTGCCTCAGGTACCTTATTGGGGTCTAACCTCTCTGTGGGCTAGCCTTCTTTGGCTTCCTCCTAAGGAACTAGGAACTGGAGTACCTCTCTGTGGGTCTCTCCTGGTAATGTCTAGTGATCCTACACGCTAACCAAATAGCAACACATAATCCAAGACAAACAATTAGGATCACAAACAACACATCACCTATCATATGGGTAAGTGACAGTCCTAGATACACTAATTGTATCTTATTCCCATCCCAGTAATATTGGCTTTAATTTTCTGAAATCACCACAAACAACACATCACCTATCATATGGGTAAGTGACAGTCCTAGATACACTAATTGTATCTTATTCCCATCCCAGTAATATTGGCTTTAATTTTCTGAAATCACCTATCGACTAGTCCTGGTCTTCTAACTAAGCCTGGGAACTGTGGTTCTTATAACTTAACAAAGTCAAGATCGGCTGGCATGCACCGTGAAGGCGCCGTCAAATCCGGTCAACTTGACAAACTAGCTCACGCCTAAATGAGCTATGGAACCATACAGGGTAAAATTTTTATCTAAAACTTCTTCTGGTCACCACTTGCGTTCACCGTCACTGGGTTATAGCGGGTTTTCCCTCGCCAGTGGGATGGGGCGTCTAATGACCTTCCAAAGTTTTTAACTAAATGCCAGGCTCATGATATCACAATTATACCTATCTCAGTATATTTAACTATCTAAAAGAGGAACAGACAGTACAAACAAATACAGACAGACAAAACAAATGCAGACAACAGAAGCGCCTTAGGATTCTTAAAATGACCCTCTTTCGCAGAGGCTGGCTATGCCTATCTTACCTTAGAACGGACCCGCTGATGCCTCACAGGGAAGAGCAGAGTATAAGAGTACATAAAAGCTGTCTCTTACCTGGCCAGGTTTTGAAGTCTGCTGTTCCGAGGTGGCATCAGTTGATGTTCCGTTCGGCGGGTGCGATACCTCTTGCGACAAAATAGAGAGTCCCTGTTCGGGCGCCACGTAATGTTACGTTCAAGTCACTAACCGGACTTGATATGGCTTCTGTTGTCCGATTCCCAATTACTATATTCTAAGAGAAATCAATACACGCGACAAGGTGTGTAGCAAAACCTCAGAGAAAAACACTGAGCAGGGGACGCTTCTGACCCCTGATTTTATTGAAAACTTTCATAGTTAGAGCATGCGCAGAACAGACAATTACCTAAGTTAAAAATAATGAGAACAGAAAATTTATGACCATGTACAAGGTTGAGTTCAGGGAGTATTTTATAGTTTTCTCAGTTCCCAGAGCCCCCCATGCGAAGCAGCACATTCCTTAGATAAGGAATAAGGGATAAGAAGAAGCCTTGCAAAAGCAATTACAGAAAAGTCCAGTGTTAAAGCGTTACTCTAACATACAGAAAATAAACCATAGTCTTTCAGAACTATGTTTCTTAAATCTGGATCTTCTCAATAGATATGATATAGCTAGCTAGATAAATAGGTAAAAATACCTAGACAGATAGATTGATTTGAGGTATATAGACAGATGGAAAATAGATAGATATAAAAATAGCTAGATATGGGATAGATAAGTAGATTGATTTGGTGTAGATAGATGAATGGATAGATCAATATTAAATAGATAGATAAATTGATCAATAGGGTTCGGTTAGATGACTTAGAAGTCGATAGATTGATATATATAGGATTGAGAGGTGGATCGATAGATATATAAATAGATAAAGGATACATAGATCAATATGGAATGGATCAATAGATATATAGATCGATATGGGGTAGATAGATGTACAGATAGATAGATAGATGAATATGGGATGGATTGATAGGAAGATTGGTCGATTTGGTGTAGATAGATAGATAGATAGATAGATAGATAGATATGGGATAGATAGATAGAGCATAATAATATCTATGGATGGATGGATGGGATAGATAGATAGATAGATATGAGATAGATAGATAGATAGATAGATAGATAGATAGATAGATATGGGATAGATAGATAGATAGATAGATAGATAGATAGATAGATAGATATGGGATAGCTAGATATGGAATAGATAGATAGATAGATATGAGAGGGATAGATAGATAGATAGATAGATAGATAGATAGATAGATATGGGATAGATAGATAGATAGATAGATAGATATGAGATAGATAGATAGATAGATAGATGATAGATAGATAGATAGATAGATAGATAGATAGATAGATAGATAGATATGGGATAGATAGATATGAGATAGATAGATAGATAGATAGATAGATAGATATGGGATAGATAGATAGATAGATAGATAGATAGATAGATAGATAGATAGATATGGGATAGCTAGATATGGAATAGATAGATAGATATGAGAGGGATAGATAGATAGATAGATAGATAGATAGATAGATAGATAGATAGATAGATAGATAGATAGATATGGGATAGATAGATAGATAGATGATAGATAGATGATAGATAGATAGATAGATAGATAGATAGATAGATAGATAGATAGACTGATAGATAGATAGATAGATAGATAGATAGATAGGAGATAGATAGATAGATAGATAGATGATAGATAGATAGATAGATAGATATGAGATAGATAGATAGATAGATAGATAGATAGATAGATAGATAGATATGGGATAGATAGATAGATAGATATGAGATAGATAGATGATAGATAGATAGACTGATAGATAGATAGATAGATAGATAGATAGATAGATAGATAGATAGATAGATATGGGATAGATAGATAGAGCATAATAATATCTATGGATGGATGGATGGGATAGATAGATATGAGATAGATAGATAGATAGATAGATAGATAGATAGATAGATAGATAGATATGGGATAGATAGATAGATAGATAGATAGATAGATAGATAGATATGGGATAGCTAGATATGGAATAGATAGATAGATAGATATGAGAGGGATAGATAGATAGATAGATAGATAGATAGATAGATAGATAGATATGGGATAGATAGATAGATAGATAGTTAGATATGAGATAGATAGATAGATAGATAGATAGATAGATAGATAGATAGATAGATATGAGATAGATAGATAGATAGATAGATAGATAGATAGATAGATATGGGATAGCTAGATATGGAATAGATAGATAGATATGAGAGGGATAGATAGATAGATAGATAGATAGATAGATAGATAGATAGATAGATATGGGATAGATAGATAGATAGATAGATAGATAGATAGATAGATATGAGATAGATAGATAGATAGATGATAGATAGATGATAGATAGATAGATAGATAGATAGATAGACTGATAGATAGATAGATAGATAGATAGATAGGAGATAGATAGATAGATAGATAGATAGATAGATAGATAGATGATAGATAGATAGATATGAGATAGATAGATAGATAGATAGATAGATAGATAGATAGATAGATATGGGATAGATAGATAGATAGATAGATATGAGATAGATAGATGATAGATAGATAGACTGATAGATAGATAGATAGATAGATAGATAGATAGATAGATATGAAATAGATAGATAGATATGAGATAGATAGATAGATAGATAGATATGAAATAGATAGATAGATATGAGATAGATAGATAGATAGATAGATAGATAGATAGATAGATAGAGCATAATAATATCTATGGATGGATGTGATGCTTCAGCGTTAAAGTTTTGCCAGTTTTTGATTGTTTGTATGAATTTCTCTCCCATATATTCTTTTTTGTACTTGTAGTCTCGTGTTCTGATGATTCCAATCACTGTCCGTTGCCATGGTTACCGAAATGAAGAAAGAAAAAAAAAAAAGAAGATGTAACTTTCAGACTGGGAAAATTAATGGCGCAATAACACATTCCCGGCCTGTGGCCCAAAGGAGAGATGTTTTTATCCCTCGTCTTTTTTATTAGGACACGTCCCCACCTGGCCGGACGCCACACACGCGAGGATTCCCTTATCGGCATCATCAGCCCCGAATTCCAGAAAAGGAAGGACGCCGTGACCCCGGCCCCCCCCCCCCCCCACCTCCTCTCCTGCCTGTTGCCATGGAGGCGGGTATCGCTGTGACTCCGCTAATATCTCAGTCAAGACTTTCCAGATATTTACAAATGCCTCAGGGAATGAAGATTCGAGCGCGGCGGGATGCACGAGAAAGCTCCGGAAAACATTGACATGAAGGACTTATAGCGGTCCTTCACTCTGAATAAGAGCCTATCTTATATGTTTCCCACACCCCGTACATACAGATTGCTCACATTAATCCGGACCTTCACCCTGAATAGGAGCCTATCTTATATGTTTCCCACACCCTGTACATACAGATTGCTCACATTAATCCGGACCTTCACCCTGAATAAGAGCCTATCTTGGATGTGTGTGTGTGTTTGTGTGTGTGTGTCTATGTGTGTGTGTGTGTGTGTCTGTGTGTGTGTGTGTCTATGTGTGTGTGTGTGTGTTTGTATCTGTGTGTTTCTGTCTATGTGTGTGTGTTTGTGTCTGTGTGTGTTTGTGTCTATCTGTGTGTCTATGTGTGTGTGTGTGTGTGTGTGTGTGTGTGTGTGTGTGTGTGTTTGTGTCTGTCTGTGTGTGTGTCTATGTGTGTCTGTGTCTATGTGTGTGTGTGTGTCTATGTGTGTGTCTGTGTCTATGTGTGTGTGTGTGTGTCTATGTGTGTGTGTGTGTCTATGTGTGTGTGTTTGTGTGCGTCTATGTGTGTGTGTTTGTGTCTGTTTCTGTTTGTGTCTATCTGTGTGTGTTTGTGTCTGTCTGTGTGTGTGTCTGTGTATGTGTGTCTATGCATGTGTGTTTGCGTATGTGTCTGTGTGTATGTGTCTGTCTGTGTGCCTATGTGTGTGTCTGTGTGTATGTGTCTGTGTCGCCCCTAACTGGTTGTGTAACGAGGGACGCCCTATTTCTTAGGTGGTGTTTCCCTTTAAGGGCGTGACTAAGGGTGTGGCTGGGGGCGTGGCTAGGTGTGTCTTCTTTTGTCCCTCTTTACAGCTTTCAAAAGTTGGGAGGTATGATATAGCCTATATATATACAGCCAGGGCCAGATAAAGTGTGGTGGGGCCCCTGGGCACAAAATCTGGTGGAGGCCCCAGATACAGTATAAAATAATAGTCCAGCCAAGTAACTGATTGGTGGTGGTATGCAGGGTCGGGCTCCAGGTTTATGCGGGCCCTTGGGCGATAGTCTTAGCTGGCCCCTTGCAGTGCGGTCTAATACTCCATACAAGTTGCAGGTATGGTGAATACTGGCAGAGAGAAAATAACTGAAGGACTGACAAAGTGTAGAAGGAATGACAGAAAGAAAGTGAAATAAAGAACAAATAATTAGAATGATAAACAATAAAAGAAAGGTGGCTAGAAATAAAGACATATAAAAAACACACGGAAAGAAAGAAAAAAAGAACAAAAGCAGCATTGAATGAAGGACAGGAACGAAGAAAGAATAAAGGGAATGATGGTAAAAAAAAAAGGAGAACAGTGGGAGAGAAGGAATGACAGAAAAAATAATAGAAAGAAGAAAGGAATAGAAGAAGGAAAAGATCAAAGGACAAAACAAAAAAATAGATGGAAAGAAAGAAAGTAAAAGACTAGAAAGAAAGAATATAATTAATAGATGGAAAGTAAAGAAAGGGAATTTTTTCTTATGGACCACAAAAGTTAGTCCTGGTAGCGACCACAGAATAAACCCCTAACATTTAGCTGGATTTTATGAGCTGGTTCATAGTATAGCCCCTTCTTAAACTAATACTTATCCCAGGGCTAGGTCCCCTAATGGGCATTTAAAGGTTTAATACTATGACCACGCCTCCTTTCCTTATAAAAATGAATGCTTTTATTCAATAATAATTAAATACATATTACATTAAAAAAGAGGACATCTTATACATTGCTATAGTCATATGTATTACTGTTGTAACATCTTTATGTCACTACTCCTTAGTGGGCTTTTCTGCATTTACACTTCAGAAAGGGAAAGGCAGAAAGAAGAGATTAAAAGAAGAATATATAGAAAGAATTAATGAAAGAAAAAAAGAAATAGAAGAAAGACTAGTTGAAAGAAAGCCAATCTCCCAATGGCTAATCTGCCCCTGGCTGACAGTCCTTAGTCCTGGTTACTGCATGGCCCTGCGTCCTGCATAGAGCCTGCCCAGGGTAGTGTTAATGTGGCGGGCCCTCCCAAGGTGCAAGGCCCCCGACACTTGCCCGGGTATGCCTAGTTCTGACGCTGGCCCTGGTGGTCTGGTACCCGCGTACTTACTGGAACATCAGGTTGATTCCCTCGTGCAGGGCCGGCTCCAGGTTTATGTGGGCCCTTGGGTGGCACGGTCTCAGGGGACCCCTTTGTAGTGAAGAGTCGCGTCACATCACTGAGGGACATCCCAAATCTGGATGCCCCTTAAGGATCATGCTATTTGGACCAAAACTCTAGTTTTGGTCTACTTTGAAGCGCACCAAACCCCTTTAAACCTCACCTCTGAGTCTAAACGAATCTAGATCCTCCTGATTTTGGATGTGTGTGACCCCCCCCCCCCCCTTTGGTTATTACATTCCTTGAACTGGTAAATGCACTGTGGGATCGCCAGTTTGAGTTAATGGCCAAACCAGGAGGGTTCTTTCACAAACAGGGGCATCCCAATTTGTAAAGTGGACCAAAACTCAGGGGTGGAATTGCTTGCAAAGTGGGTATGCTAGCGATCCCAGGGGGTGTCACACAGTAGGGTATCACAGATTGGAATGCTGCAGGGATAGGAAATCAGCTGGGGTGGGCAACTTAAAAGTAGAACAAAACCCAGCACTTCCTCCCCTGGAATCTAAATTGAGACGCCCCGTTGTGCGGAACCCCGACATTCCAGGACATGTGGGCACCAGCCATGGCGGGGCCCTCCCAGCCTGCCGCCAGTCAAGTACCGTCGGACACCCCAAACGCCGGCCCTATAAGCGGGCCCCCCCAGAGAGTGCCCGCCTTGCCAGGTGCTGACGCCGGCCCTGGTTTAGAAACCCTCCTTCCACTTTGGATATGAATGAGGTTGGAGAATGAGAAAGAGGAAAGCTCAGCTGAACTTCATAGGTTGGAGGATGCAAAGCTCAGCTGAACCTCACAGTTACTTTTTCAGGTCAGGACATGAGATACATTCTTTCTTCCTCATAGAGAACACAATTTATCAAGGCCAAAGCTTTTTCGGAGCGCACATATACTTTCATTTAGTTCATGTAGCAGATGCCTTTGGCTCGCACAGTAATGAGCCGCTATCAGAGCCGCGCAGCTTCCCTAAATCTCACTTCCCGGCAGCAGATGATACTTGCATGTCAATGGAAGCATCAGCTAATAACGTGGTTGAGGCTCTCAGCCAAATAAATCCAAACTAAAAACCTTTCAGAGCATAGCCATCACCATCTATTCATTTACTGCCAAACATTTTTCTGCTTCCGAAAAGCATCCGTGACCGGTCTAAAGACCTTTCAATGGCAACCTGTAATGTGATGTCGAATTCATGATTAAAGTTGACTGCTCCGTGCCCGACCTGTAAATTGTGGAGTGCCGAGTGCAGGCTTTATGCTAGACCTTCTGTCTGTGGTTGTTCCACTATAAGATCATTAGGAGTCAATGGGAGACATGATGCGTCTCTAGCGTCACTAGGTATTTTGGGGCCCCTTACAGCCACAATGTCTGCCCCCCCCCCCGTTTTGATCTGACAAATGTATAAATACAATATTTTTTCTTGCTTTAATTTCCCACAAAAAAAAAAACAGATACACTGGCAAACCTCAGGGCCATGTGTCGTGTCTGTGGCCACCCCGCTATAAGATCATTAGGGGTCATCAGGAGACATGACGTGTCTGTGGTCACCCCGCTATAAGATCATTAGGGGTCATCAGGAGACATGACGTGTCTGTGGCCATCCCGCTATAAGATTATTAGGGGTCAGCAGGAGACATGACGTGTCTGTGGCCACCCCGCTATAAGATCATTAGGGGTCAGCAGGAGACATGATGTATCTGTGGCCACCCCGCTATAAGATCATTAGGGGTCAGCAGGAAACATGACGTGTCTGTGGCCACCCCACTATAAGATCATTAGAGGTCAGCAGGAGACATGACGTGTCTGTGGCCACCCCGCTATAAGATCATTAGGGGTCAGCAGGAGACATGATGTGTCTGTGGCCACCCCACTATAAGATCATTAGGGGTCAGCAGGAGACATGACATGTCTGTGGCCACCCCGCTATAAGATCATTAGGGGTCAGTGGGAGACATGACGTGTCTGTGGCCACCCCCCTATAAGATCATTAGGGGTCAGCAGAAGACATGACGTGTCTGTGGCCACCCTGCTATAAGATCATTAGGGGTCAGCAGAAGACATGACGTGTCTGTGGCCACCCCGCTATAAGATCATTAGGGGTCAGCAGGAGACATGACGTGTCTGTGGCCACCCCGCTATAAGGTCATTAGGGGTCAGCAGGAGACATGACATGTCTGTGGCCACCCCGCTATAAGATCATTAGGGGTCAGTGGGAGACATGACGTGTCTGTGGCCACCCCCCTATAAGATCATTAGGGGTCAGCAGAAGACATGACGTGTCTGTGGCCACCCTGCTATAAGATCATTAGGGGTCAGCAGAAGACATGACGTGTCTGTGGCCACCCCGCTATAAGATCATTAGGGGTCAGTGGGAGACATGACGTGTCTGTGGCCACCCCGCTATAAGATCATTAGGGGTCAGTGGGAGACATGACGTGTCTGTGGCCACCCCCCTATAAGATCATTAGGGGTCAGCAGAAGACATGACGTGTCTGTGGCCACCCCGCTATAAGATCATTAGGGGTCAGCAGGAGACATGACGTGTCTGTGGCCACCCCGCTATAAGATCATTAGGGGTCAGTGGGAGACATGACGTGTCTGTGGCCACCCCCCTATAAGATCATTAGGGGTCAGCAGAAGACATGACGTGTCTGTGGCCACCCTGCTATAAGATCATTAGGGGTCAGCAGGAGACATGACGTGTCTGTGGCCACCCCGCTATAAGGTCATTAGGGGTCAGCAGGAGACATGACGTGTCTGTGGCCACCCCGCTATAAGATCATTAGGGGTCAGAAGGAGACATGACGTGTCTGTGGCCACCCCGCTATAATATCATTAGGGGTCAGCAGGAGACATGACGTGTCTGTGGCCACCCCACTATAGGATCATTAGGGGTCAGCAGGAGACAATGCGTGTCTGTGGCCACCCCGCTATAAGATCATTAGGGGTCAGCAGAAGACATGACGTGTCTGTGGCCACCCCGCTATAAGGTCATTAGGGGTCAGCAGGAGACATGACGTGTCTGTGGCCACCCCGCTATAAGATCATTAGGGGTCAGAAGGAGACATGACGTGTCTGTGGCCACCCCGCTATAATATCATTAGGGGTCAGCAGGAGACATGACGTGTCTGTGGCCACCCCGCTATAATATCATTAGGGGTCAGCAGGAGACATGATGTGTCTTTGGCCACCCCGCTATAAGATCATTAGGGGTCAGCACGAGACATGACGTGTCTGTGGCCACCCCGCTATAAGATCATTAGGGGTCAGCAGGAGACATGACGTGTCTGTGGCCACCCCGCTATAAGATCATTAGGGGTCAGCAGGAGACATGACGTGTCTGTGGCCACCCCGCTATAAGATCATTAGGGGTCAGCAGGAGACATGACGTGTCTGTGGCCACCCCGCTATAAGATCATTCGGGGTCAGCACGAGACATGACGTGTCTGTGGTCACCCCGCTATAAGATCATTAGGGGTCAGCAGGAGACATGACGTGTCTGTGGCCACCCCGCTATAAGATCATTCGGGGTCAGCACGAGACATGACGTGTCTGTGGTCACCCCGCTATAAGATCATTAGGGGTCAGCAGGAGACATGACATGTCTGTGGCCACCCCGCTATAAGATCATTCGGGGTCAGCACGAGACATGACGTGTCTGTGGCCACCCCGCTATAAGATCATTAGGGGTCAGCAGGAGACATGACGTGTCTGTGGCCACCCCGCTATAAGATCATTCGGGGTCAGCACGAGACATGACGTGTCTGTGGTCACCCCAGTTGGATACATTTTGTGCCTGGAGCCACCCTGTACGCGGCCAGACAGAGCATCATCTATGGTCACCTGCGTTGGAACACGTCATCAAGGCCCAGGCAATGAAAGGGTTAAGCTGATAAAATCATAATTGAAACATCATTTTAACAGTCACATTAAACAGACACGGGACACAAGATCTGTTTGGCCGGCCAATCTTATTAAAGTCTTCTTCATAAACCCAGTTTTGCTACAAAGCAGACCTTCCCGTTGACGTTATCATGAGATCTGAACTTTATGGTGACTTGTACGTGGTCCAAGGGCCCGGCAGGAGCCAGGATTCCCGCAACCATAATACCCAGCTTTCTGCGCCACCTACATGCTTGAAGAAAAAGGCCATGGGGGGGGGGGGGGGGTGGGGTGGAGGGATGATGGGCTCTCGGAATCAGGTCTTAAAGAGGAGCTTAAAGTGGTCCTTCACCCTGAATAAGAGTCTGTCCTATATGTTTCCCCCACCCTGTACATACAGATTGCTCACATTAATCCGGATCCTCACCCTGAATTAGAGCCTATCTTATATGTTTCCCCCCTGTACATACAGATTGCTCACATTAATCCGGACCTTCACCCTGAATAAGAGCCTATCTTATATGTTTCCGACAAACTGTACATACAGATTGCCCACGTTAATCCGGACCCTCACCCTGAATAAGAGCCGATCTTATATGTTTCCCACACACTGTACATACAGATTGCCCACATTATTCCGGACCCTCACCCAGAATAAGAGTCTATCTTATATGTTTCCCACACACTGTACATACAGATTGCCCACATTAATCCAGACCCTCACCCTGAATAAGAGCCTATCTTTTATGTTTCCCACACCCTGTACATACAGATTGCTCGCATTAAAAATCATCCTACCTGCATCTACTGCATGTTAAACATTCAAGATGGCGGCTCATGGAGCATCAGGCAGCCTGCAAACAAGAAGTGCCTTCTGACTGTGCTGCTCTGCATTCTGGAATTGCTGACCTTTTCCTGACCCCAGCTCTGCTCTGTCTGAGCAAAGCACAGCTATAACCCGCCCCCCTGTACTTTATCCTGCTCTCCTCTCATCAGTAAGTGTGATGCTTCTGAGTCAAGATGGCGGCTTCCGTATCCTAAAGTCCTGAACAGAGTTGCAGCCCAGTGGGGGAAAGAATAATAAGTAAGTGACTAAAAACGTAAAATATATGAATTTTAGATGCTGGGGAATCATTTTTTAAGGGTTTGGGCTTTTCAGTAAATCATGGTGAAGGTCCAGTTTAAGGATTCTGGCATAGGAGAGGGAGCTAAGGACACTCATGCTGGCCATAGTAAGATTATCAGCTTTACTGGGTCCAGGTAGGTGCTAAATAAGGTTCTCATTGAAACTAGATTTTGGGCATCTGGTTTATTAGTTATAATAGTTTGGCCCTACACCTTACACAGCCAAAGCAGAAACAGGAAATCCTGGTACCGAACACGAGCTTACCCTGCACATCAGATTGATTTACATTCACTCGAACCAAGTTCACCTGGATGAGAACGTTTTTCATAGAGATAGTTACACAGGCCCTTATTTATGAAGGAATAGCGACAGGTAGCGACTGGTGAGCGACCGGTAATGACGGGCCCCGCCACGAGAACGCCGGCTTCCCACCACAATCACACATTTATCAAGCCGATCCTGCTTAGCGACTGAGATAGCGCCAGATAGCCACTCATTCATCATTATTCCAGCCTCAGCCCACAGCGCCAGCGTCCGACCTTGAACAGCGACAGGTGTGACCTCTCGCTACCTGGCGCTCTCCAATGCATTTCAATGGAACAATCTTTAAATATTCATAATTAATTGTTATTAATTTTTTTTTTTTTTAAATGTGAAAAATTCTGTGACCACTTCTGCCATTTTAGATATTTTTTTTAATGGATACAAAATTAAAAAAATAAATTGTACAGAATTGATATTACAGGTCTGATATTAATGTATTCATATTACTAAATTATTTAAAAACTTTTTTTTTTTGGTTTCCAAAAATATGGTTGTTTGGGGGTTAAAAAACTAATTTTAACCCATCGCCGCCAGCGCTCTGGGGTTTAAACATGCATTTTACAGCGCGAGAATTTTTTGAGCGTGATTTTTTAATGAATATGGTGGGAGCTGGTCGCTAGGGCCAGTCGCTATCATGCGCTCCCATACAGCGTGGAACCTGTCAAATAGCGACTCCTCGCCTAATATTCAACATTAAGGCAAACCGACTGAGTCGCTATCAACTACCCAACAACGGCCAAGCACAGCGACTACTAGCGGGCGCTCTGAAAATGCCGCTACAGTCGCTACCTGCCGCTATTAATGAATCAGCCTCTTAGTTAATACTGTTGAAATAAGACTTATTTCCATCAAGTTCAACCAAGGGTGTTGGGGGAGGGGAAGTTATTTTTTATTTTTTTCTATTTTTTGTTTTTTTACTGCTAACAGCTAATAGTAACTGTTAATGTTATTTTCTTCTAAATAAGCATCTAATGCTTCTTTGAAGCTGTCAGTGGTTGATGCTGTAACAATCCTCTGTGGAAGGATATTCCACAGATTTATAGTTTTTATGGTAAAAAACGATTGTCGCCTCCAGAGACTGAATTTCTTTTTTTTCCAGTCGAAGTGAGTGCCCCCTTGTCTTTAGAGAGGATTTTACCTGAAATAGTGTTCCCTCATATTTTTTTGGCCATTTATATATTTATACAAGTTAATCATGTCCCCCCTCAGTCGTCTCCTCTCAAGACTAAACAGATTTAATTCTCGTAGTCTTTCCTCATAACTAAGATCCTTCATTTCTCTTATTAGTTTGGTGAATATAAAAGGTGGATAACGCATCATCCGAGCAGAACTCTCGTACATGACGTCATTATTGCCTGTGACTATCTACCGTCCTGGCATGGGGGCAGTCCTACATTGTGGCTCCGGCCCTTACACAACCAAAGTGTTAGATGAAGGTGATGCTGTGGATATCGCCTATCTGGATTTTAGCAAAGCCTTTGACACTGTACCACATAAGGAGCTCATAGATAAGTTATTGAAGGTAGGACTCAATCCCTGGATAGTTCAGTGGATTTCCAGTTGGCTGAGGGATCGGTATCAGAGAGTTGTTGTTAATGGTGTGCAATCTGAACAAAGGCGAGTTACAAGTGGTGTGCCGCAAGGCTCTGTCCTGGGCCCCATTCTTTTTAATATATTTGTAAGTGACATAGGAGAAGGCTTGGTAGGAAAAGTTTGTCTGTTTGCTGATGATACAAAAGTTAGTAATAGGGTGGATATTCCTGGAGGTGTCTGCAACATGGAAAATGATTTAGCTTTACTGGATAGATGGTCAAAACTGTGGAAACTAGAGTTTAATGTCTCTAAATGTAAAATCCTGCACTTGGGTAGAAGGAATCCCTGCTCTGAGCACCGTATGGGCAGCACTGTGTTATCCAGGACCTCGGAGGAGAGAGATTTAGGGATACTGATTACTGATAGCTGCAAGATGATTGGACAGTGTAGCCAGGCAGTGGGAAAAGCAAGCAGGATGCTCGGCTGCATAGCTCGAGGCATCACCAGTAGGAAGAGGGAGGTTGTGATGCCGCTGTATAGAGCCCTGGTGAGGCCACAGCTCGAATACTGTGTGCAGTTCTGGGGACCTCCCCTGCAAAAAGACATTATTCAAGTAGAACGTGTCCAAAGGCCGGCAACAAAATTGGTGGAAGAACTTATACTTAAAACTTATCAGGAGAGACTTAAAGAACTTAATTTGTACAGTCTGGAGGAAAGAAGAGAGAGGGGACATGATTGAGACCTTTAAATATGTGAAAGGATTGAATAAGGTTCAGGAGTGTTTTAAGAAGAAACTTAATGATAGAACAAGGGGGCACAACCTGAAGCAGGTCGGGGGGAAGATCAGGAGCAATGTTAGAAAATATTATGTTACAGAAAGAGTAGTAGATGCTTGGAACAAACTTCCAGCAGAGGTAGTTGAAAAATCAACAGTCACTGAATTTAAACATCTCTGTCAAGAGAACATACAGTATACACATAAGATACAGAGAACATACAGTATATACATAAGATACAGAGAACATACAGTATACACATAAGATACAGAGAACATACAGTATATACATAAGATACAGAGAACATACAGTATATACATAAGATACATAGAACATACAGTATATACATAAGATACAGAGAACATACAGTATATACATAAGATACAGAGAACATACAGTATACACATAAGATAAAGAGAACATACAGTATATACATAAGATACAGAGAACATACAGTATATACATAAGATACAGAGAACATACAGTATACACATAAGATAAAGAGAACATACAGTATATACATAAGATACAGAGAACATACAGTATACACATAAGATACAGAGAACATACAGTATACACATAAGATAAAGAGAACATACAGTATATACATAAGATACAGAGAACATACAGTATATACATAAGATACATAGAACATACAGTATATACATAAGATACAGAGAACATACAGTATATACATAAGATACAGAGAACATACAGTATACACATAAGATAAAGAGAACATACAGTATATACATAAGATACAGAGAACATACAGTATATACATAAGATACAGAGAACATACAGTATACACATAAGATAAAGAGAACATACAGTATATACATAAGATACAGAGAACATACAGTATACACATAAGATACAGAGAACATACAGTATACACATAAGATAAAGAGAACATACAGTATATACATAAGATACAGAGAACATACAGTATACACATAAGATACAGAGAACATACAGTATATACATAAGATACAGAGAACATACAGTATACACATAAGATACAGAGAACATACAGTATATACATAAGATATAGAGAACATACAGTATACACATAAGATACAGAGAACATACAGTATATACCGTATATACTCGAGTATAAGCCGAGTTTTTCAGCCCACTTTTTGGGCTGAAAAAAAAGCCGCCTCGGCTTATACTCGAGTCAGTGGCCGCTCTCACACACACTGACACTTACTGGCTGTTGCGCGCAGGTTGGTGGGAGGCGTCCATTGTTTCTATTGGACGCCTACCACATGGGGCCCGCCCACCTGTTGGTGGGCGCGCGTTTGTGAGAGCGGCGGCGGCGGCGGAGGCAGTGGCGGCGGCAGAGGGAACGGAGGTGGCCAGCGCGCGTTTGTGAGAGCGGCGGCGCAACAACAGGTAAGTGTGGGGGGGAACCACTGGGTTTTTTTTATTTTTAATTGTTGTTAACTGTTAATGATGCCAAGTGAGCACACATATGATATCCAGGGCCAACCTGAGGAGAAGAAAAGATGGGAAAAAGAGTAATACTTCCAGAAGTTGGAACAAGAGATGGACAGAATGTGGAAAAGAGAATTTAAAAAGTAGTAAAGAGTGAATTTAGAAAAGGGAGAGAGGGGTAATGAGGAAACACAAAGGAAGAGAAGGTGATAGATAAGCAACACCAGCAGTAATAGAGTGGCAACCTGCATGTCTCAGGTCAGAGTGGCCATTATTAGGGCCACCTAGCCGGGCCCCCTTTTCATCCCTTGGACCCCTATACCTGAGTCCCTAATGGCTGCTGTCATCACATCCACAGCCTGCATTTCCCACCCTAGGCTTATACTCGAGTCAATAACTTTTTCCAGTTTTTTGTGGTAAAATTAGGTGCCTCGGCTTATATTCGGGTCGACCTATACTCGAGTATATACGGTACATAAGATACAGATAACATACAGTATATACATAAGATACAGAGAACATACAGTATATACATAAGATACAGAGAACATACAGTATATACATAAGATACAGAGAACATACAGTATACACATAAGATACAGAGAACATACAGTATACACATAAGATACAGAGAACATACAGTATACACATAAGATACAGAGAACATACAGTATACACATAAGATACAGAGAGCATACAGTATACACATAAGATACAGAGAGCATACAGTATACACATAAGATACAGAGAACATACATTATACACATAAGATACAGAGAACATACAGTATACACATAAGATACAGAGAGCATACAGTATACACATAAGATACAGAGAGCATACAGTATACACATAAGATACAGAGAACATACATTATACACATAAGATACAGAGAACATACAGTATACACATAAGATGCAGAGAACATACAGTATACACATAAGATACAGAGAACATACAGTATATACATAAGATACAGAGAACATACAGTATATACATAAGATACAGAGAACATACAGTATATACATAAGATAAAGAGAACATACAATATACACATAAGATAAAGAGAACATACAGTATATACATAAGATACAGAGAACATACAGTATACACATAAGATAAAGAGAACATACAATATACACATAAGATAAAGAGAACATACAGTATATACATAAGATACAGAGAACATACAGTATATACATAAGATAAAGAGAACATACAATATACACATAAGATAAAGAGAACATACAGTATACACATAAGGGCAGACTAGATGGACCGTTTGGTCTCCTTCTGCCGTCAACCTCCTATGTTTCTATGTTTCAAAGCAGAAACAGGACATCCTGGTACCGAGCATAAGCTTAAACTGCAGATCAGATCGCTTTAGGTTCACTCCCATCACAAGTTCACCTGGATTTCAAGGATATGAAATTGTTTCATAGAGATACATGGTGATGCGTGAATATAAAAGGAGGATAATGAGTCATCCGAGCAGAACTCGCATACCTGGCATCATTATTGAGCACAATAAAAAATGTTCTGCACAGCTAATTTTAATCTACTGGTATAGAGGTAATGCTGGTGCAGGCTGATAGGGGATGACCAAGGGGTGTATATAGAACAAAACGGGCAGGCTGATCCATCACTAGCGCCAGCTATCGGCAGATGAACGTCTGTACAGAGGCGCTTAGAGCGATCGCTAGTAGACGCTGTGATCGGCTGTCGGGCGCTGTTAAAGAGCGCCTCAGTGGCTGTAGTAACCTGGCCGGAATTGATGAATGAGATGTATGTTGGGCATTCTAAAACCAGTACAGCGTTGCAGGGAGCGAAAGGAAGCGCCAGCTCATTGCGACCGACTCTCAGCGTCTCACACCATATTCAGCCAAAAAAACAGACACACACAGCGTCGGCGCTCTGGATCTGGTCGCTGTAGCATAGAGTGCCAGACGCTGTGAGATTAAAGTCTGTTTTTGAACACATATCCACCAGTAACCAAAGCGAAAACACAGGAATTACATTGTTGTAACATTGTGACATTAATACTTTAATGCCAGACCTGTAATGACAATTCTGCATATAAATATAAAAAATCAAAAACGTTTTCAAAAATGACTTTTAATAGGCCAGGAGATGTCACACAATTATTTGATAAAAAATAAATAAATAAATAAATAAAAGAAAACCCTGTTTAAAGAGAAGAAAAAGCCTCATATTCCCAGGGCTCTTCTGCCCCCCCTGGCCTTTGGGGAGGCAGGTAATGGGGGGGCCGGGTGTTAATGGCAAGTGACCCGCTAGCCGCAGGTGACTTTCCAGCCCCCTAAGCCTTGTGAACTGGTATAGGGGTCTCATGGACCCCTTACCAGTTCACAAAGGGTTAAGTGTAAAAAAAAAGACACTGACACAGAGAAAAGGGGGGGGGGTGGCATCTGCCCTTCCAGCCCCCTTGGAATTGAGAATAAATCCAGGGAAGAAATGGTTTTTGGGGTCACATACAGAGGGTCCGATCCTTGATCGTGGTGTGTCCCATTGCTCCTCCAGCCCTCGGAACAGAAGTCTTTATCCATTTATGAGGTATATGATTTCCGATGTTTTCTCCTTTTATTTTATAACTGTTTTTCTGCACATTTGTTTATTGTCTTTTTTTTTGTTTATTATTTGAATTTTTGTCTTTTTATTAAAATTTTTAAATTTCCATTTTTGCACGGGCCGACCTTTTTGGCAATTAGAAAACCTCTAACCTGGTTTCTTTGAAGCTCTAAAAACGACCCTGGTTTCTGAAGATTGTATGACCGCTCGTAACTGTGTATTAACCCATAGACTGTAAGATCGATTGTAACTAATCCATTGTATGATTGGGAAAGTGTAACTAATCCTATAGTGTTACCAGGTTGAATGACTCACAGTTAACTTGGAGTGCTGCATGGTAACTGTGTGTGAGCCAGCAGATTGCAAGCTGATTGTATCTGATCGTTCCACAGCAGAACTGATCAGACTCTCCTCAGGATAAGTGTGGGACGGAATCAGTGTGGATTGCTTGCTTGTATGTGGAGAGGGGTCTGCAGGTGTGTGGTGACTGTCTCGATTACTCGCCAGCAGAGTTTGATCGGATGGTGATTGAGGATTGAGGGTGATTGAGGCCCGATTTAATCGTTTAAAGTGTAGTTGCGGTGGTGGTGGCAGCGTGTTGTAAATGGTGTGTGGGGTGTTTTTGGTGCGATTGCTCTCTGTGCTGGAAGCAGCCCACACACACGTCGCAGATCGCTCGATCAAATAGACGTTGAACGATCGATTTCGTGACAAGACCTGGCATTTGAAAGTCCGAAGCCAGCAGAGGGATGACCTTGTGCGTGACATCATAAGCCCCGCGAGAAGGGGTGGGGCCAGCGGCGAGAACATCAAAGGGGGCATGTTTTGAGCCCCCTCCTCACCGTGAAGACCTGGGGGGAGGGGGCGATTGGAGGCCTCCGGTCTGTCATTGAGGGTTGGATGAAGCCACTCCCCCTCATTGAGGGTTGAATGAAGCCCCGTCCCCTCATTGAGGGTTGGATGAAGCCTTGCCCCCTCATTGAGGGATGGTTAGGAGATACATTGTAACAGTTAGAACAATAGAAACACTTTGAATAGGCAAATGAATAATTTATTGCTGCAGATCTGCATGTTACACCTCAGAGAGGGACAAATGAGAACAAGGGACAGGAGGACATGGACTCAAAAGAGGGACAGTCCCTCCAAAGCAGGGACACTTGAGAGGTATGATAAAGTTTAGAATTTTTAAGAAAAGCGGTTAATAAAAGTTTGAAAAAAAAAGTGTTACGTAATGGCGCGGTACAGCGGGTAAAGCGTTAATGTCACCTACGCGTCCTCTGTGGCGCGCCTCCTATCAGCGCTCCCTCGGCACCTTCCACTATCTGATTCCCGGCTTCTTTCCGGAGCCCATAATAAAGGCTTGTGTCAATATTTGCCTCCCTGCTTGCAAACAGGAGATGTGACCACGATCAGGCTGCACAGAGAGGTGGGAACAGGCATCACCTGCTGGAAAGGCTCCATCACCCGGCTCCTCCATATCTGTGACCCCACAGTGACAGAATACAAACGTCATCAAACAGTTAAACCCTGACCCTCACCCTGAATAAGAGCCTATCTTATATGTTCCCCCCCCTGTACATACAGATTGCCCACATTAATCCGGACCCTCACCCTGAATAAGAGCCTATCTTATATGTTTCCCCCCCTGTACATACAGATTGCCCACATTAATCCAGACCCTCACCCTGAATAAGAGCCTATCTCATATGTTTCCGACACCCTGTACATACAGATTGCTCACATTAATCCGGACCCTCACCCTATATAAGAGCCTATTTTGTATGTTTCCCACACCCTGAACATACAGATTAATCCGGACCTTCACCATGAATTAGAGCCTATCTTATGTTCCCCCCACCCTGTACATACAGATTGCTCATATTAATCCGGACCCTCACCCTGAATAAGAGCCTATCTTATATGTTTCCCCCCACCCTGTACATACAGATTGCCCACATTAATCCGTAGTTATCCGTAATTAGTGCGTTTCATGAGCCTTTAAAAATCCAAGATCCATGGGGTCTCAGGCTGCCTGCAGACAGGAAGTGTCTTCTGACTGTGCCGCTCTGCATTGGGGGATTGCTGTCCTTTTCCTGACCCCAGCTCCACTCTGTGCAAAGCACAGCTATATCCCCGACCCCTGCACTTCCCCCCCCCCCCCCCGGTTTGGTGCCTGGTAATGTAAGTGGGGTGTGTGTGGTATGATTAGATAAATCCGATCAAACAACCAGTCGAAAGGTCTGATTGTCTCAGTCTGATGAGACAAGAGTAGAGACCTTCGCAGCAGCGCAGGGATGGTTACTTTTATTTCTATTCCGTTGATTTTGCAATTGAAAGAAAAGGCTGTACAGTGGTGGGTCCATATACTTTTGGCCATATGCATTGATTCAGTGATTCTGTCCGGGTTTGCGGTATGTGGTTACATGGTATCATGTGACCTTGTGACGCCCGGCTGCCACTTCGTTATCAGGAACAATGATGGAAACACTTTTCAAAAGGACACCTGAGCGATACATCTTCCACCTGGCCGGGATTTAGATGTGGCAGTGTGCCGCAGAGATAATCCGGGGAGGTCGCCGTGTGCTCCCGTCCTGGTCACACGCTGGTCACGACGATATCATTAGAGGAAGTGATGGGGAAGATCTATAAATAGAAGGGAACTCCAGGTTGACATTTTTCACCTGGACTTCCAAACCAGATCCCTGGCTATTCAATGACCCTCAGAATCCATCCAGCACTCCTTTCATCCTGCTTGTAAACTCCGACATCCACCCATCAAACTTTATTCTTCCCATACCTCTAGTATCCATCTATATGAACTTCCTAAACTCCTTGAGTATATCTATTTCACCCGTCCCATACCCCATGCATCCATCCATTTTCCATTAACTCTTCCCATATCCCTTCCCATTATCTATCCAATTCTTCTTCAGTTTTCCCATACCCTTGCATCCATCCATTCTTTCTTCTAGAACCCCCTAGGATTCATCTACTTCCAATTTATTCTTCCCATGCCCCTATTATCCATCCATTTGACCTTCTAAAGCTCCTTGAGTATATCTATTTCACCCATCCCATACCCCATGCATCCATCCATTTTCCATTAAATCTTCCCATATCCCTTCCCATTATCTATCCAATTCTTCTTCAGTTTTCCCATACCCTTGCATCCATCCACTTCCCATTCTTTCTTCTAGAACCCCTAGGATTCATCTACTTCCAATTTATTCTTCCCATGCCCCTATTATTCATCCATTTGACCTTCTAAAACTCCTTGAGTATATCTATTTCACCCATCCCATACCCCATGCATCCATCCATTTTCCATTAACTCTTTCCATATCCCTTCCCATTATCTCTCCAATTCTTCAGGTTTCCCATACCCTTGCATCCATCCACTTCCCATTCTTTCTTCTAGTACCCCTAGTATTCATCTACTCCCAATTCATTCTTTCCATTCCCCTAGTATCCATCCATTTTCCATTAACTCTTTCCCTATCCCTTCCCACTATCTATCCAATTCTTCTTCAGTTTTCCCATACCCTTGCATCCATCCACTTCCCATTCTTTCTTCTAGAACCCCTAGGATTCATCTACTTCCAATTCATTCTTCCCATGCCCCTATTATCCATGCATTTGACCTTCCTAAACTCCTTAAGTATATCTATTTCACCCATCCCATACCCCATGCATCCATCCATTTTCCATTAACTCTTTCCATATTCCTTCCCATTATCTATCCAATTCTTCTTCAGTTTTCCCATACCCTTGCATCCATCCACTTCCAATTCTTTCTTATAGAACCCCTAGGATTCATCTACTTCCAATTCATTCTTCCCTTGCCCCTATTATCCATGCATTTGACCTTCCTAAACTCCTTAAGTATATCTATTTCACCCATCCCATACCCCATGCATCCATCCATTTTCCATTAACTCTTCCCATATCCCTTCCCAATATCTATCCAATTCCTCTTCAGCTTTCCTGTACCCTTGCATCCATCCACTTCCCATTCTTTCTTCTAGAACCCCTAGGATTCATCTACTCCCAATTCATTCTTTCCATTCCCCTAGTATCCATCCATTTGACCTTCCTAAACTTCTAGAGTATATCTATTTCACCAGACCTGTACCCAATGTATCCATCCATTTTCCATGAACTCTTCTCATATCCCTTCCCATTATCTATCCAATTCCTCTTCAGCTTTCCCGTGCCCTTGCATCCATCCACTACCCATTCTTTCTTCTAGTACTCTAGGATTCATCTACTTCCAATTCATTCTTCCCATACCCCTAGTATCCATCCACTTCTTATTTGCCCTACCCATACCCTATAGGTCTGTCCATTTGTCATTCACCCTTCCCATATCCCTAGCATCCACCCACTTCTCATTCAGCCTTCCTATACCCAAAGGAGCTATTGACTTCCCATTCACACGTCCAGTGCCCCTAGGATCCACTTCTGATTCACCCTTCCCATACCCCTGGCATCCACTCACTTCTCATTCAGCCTTTTTATACCCCACCCTTCCCATACCCCTAGCATATATCCACTTCTCATTCACCAGCCATGTATCCCAAGGATCCATCCACTTTCCATTCCCTCTTCTAGCACCTCTAGCATCCATCTAGATGATCGATTGATCCTTCCCATGCCCTTGTATCCATCCATTTTCCACTAACTTTTTCCATATCCCTTCCTATTATCTATACAATTCCTCTTCAGCTTTCCCATACCCTTGCATCCATCCCCTTCCTATTCTTTCTTATAGTACCCCTAGGATTCATTTACTTCCAATTCATTCTTCCCATACCCCTAGTAGGCATCCACTTCTTATTTGCCCTGCCCATACCCCAAAGGTCTGCTCACTAGTCATTCACCCTTCTAATACACCTAGCATCCACCTACTTCTCATTCAGCCTTCCTATACCCCAAGGAGCTATCGACTTCCTATTCACACGTCCAGTGCCCCTAGGATCCACTTCTCATTCACCCTTCCCATACCCCTGGCATCCACCCACTTCTCATTCAGCCTTCCTATACCACAAGGAGCTATCGACTTCCCATTCACATGTCCAGTGCCCCTAGGATCCACTTCTCATTCACCCTTCCCATACACCTAGCATCCACCCACTTCTCATTCAGCCTTCCTATACCCCAAGGAGCTATCGACTTCCTATTCACACGTCCAGTGCCCCTAGGATCCACTTCTCATTCACCCTTCCCATACCCCTGGCATCCACCCACTTCTCATTCAGCCTTCCTATACCACAAGGAGCTATCGACTTCCCATTCACATGTCCAGTGCCCCTAGGATCCACTTCTCATTCACCCTTCCCATACCCCTGGCATCCACCCACTTCTCATTCAGTCTTTCTATACCCCACCCTTCCCATACCCCTAGCATACATCCACTTCTCATTCACCAGTCATGTATCCCAAGGATCCACCCACTTTCCATTCACTCTTCTCTAGCTCCTCTAACATCCATCCACCTCCGATTGATCCTTCCTATGCCCCTAGTATCCATCCATTTGACCCTCCTAAACTCATCGAGTTTATCTATTTCATCCTTCCCATACCCCATGTATCCATCCACTTTCAATTAACTCTTTCCCTATCCCTTCCCAATATCTATCCAATTCCTCTTCAGGTTTCCCATACCCTTGCATCCATCCACTTCCCATTCTTTCTTCTAGTACCCCTAGGATTCATCTACTTCAGCATCCACCCACTTCTCATTCAGCCTTCTTATTCCCCCAGGAGCTATCGACTTCCCATTCACATGTCCAGTGCCCCTAGGATCCAATTCTTATTCACCCTTTCCATATCCCTGAAATCCACCCACTTCTCATTCAGCCTTTCTATACCCCACCCTTCCCATACCCCTAGCATACATCCACTACTCATTCACCAGTCATGTATCCCAAGGATCCATCCACTTTCCATTCACTATTCTAGCACCTCTAACACCCATCCACCTCCGATTGATCCTTCCCATGCCCCTAGTATCCATCCATTTGACCTTCCTAAACTTCTTGAGTATATCTATTTCACCCGTCCCATACCCCATGTATCCATCCATTTTCCATTAACTCTTTTCTTATCCCTTCCCAATAGCTATCCAATTCCTCTTCAGGTTTCCCATACCCTTTCATCCACCCACTTCCCATTCTTTCTTCTAGTACCCCTAGAATTCATCTACTTTCAATTCATTCTTCCCATACCCCTAGCATGCATCCGCTTCTTATTTGCCCTGCACATACCCCAAAAGTCTATCCACTTTTCATTCACCCTTCCCATACCCCTAGCATCCACCCACTTCTCATTCAGCCTTCCTATACCCCAAGGATCTATCTAATTCCCATTCACCCTTCCCATACCCCTAGCATACATCCACTTCTCATTCACCCATCCAGTATGCCAAGGATCCATCCACTTCCCATTCACTCTTCTAGCACCTCTATCATCCATCCACCTCCAATTGATCCTTCCCATGTCCCTAGTATTCATCTACTCATTCACTCTGCCAGTGCCCCAATGTTTCATCCACTTCTCATTTACCCTTCTAGCACCCCTAGGATCCAACAACTTCAAATGTATCCCTCTCATACCAATAGCATCTATCCACTTGTCATTCACCCTTCCCATACCCCAATAATCCATCCACTTGTCATTCACCCTTCACATACCCCCAGCATCCATCAATTTGACATTCACACTTCCCATACCCTAAAGGTCCATACGCTTGTAATTCACCCTTCCCATACCCTTAGTATCCATCCACTTCACATTCACCCTCCCCATACCCCAGGGATCCATCCACATCCCATTTTCCATTTTGCACCCATATCATTCATTCACATCCTTTTTCTCTCCCCAATTCCTTTACTTCTAATATCTATTCACTTCCCCTCTATCCATCCCATACCCCTAAAATTCACCCCCTGTCCAACTATCCATGCTTTAGCACATATCTGTTTACTCCCTCACAGGCCTGTTTTGTGGTATCTGGTTCCATGGCATCATGTGACCTTGTGACGCACGGCTGTGTCAATGTTATCAGGGACGATAATGGAAACACTTTAAATAAGGACACCTGAGTGATACATCCTCTACCTGGACGGGATTTAGATGGGGAAGCATGCAACAGAGATAATCCTGGGAGTTCACCATGTGCTGCTGTCCTGGTCATCCACTGGTCATGAAGATATCATTATCAGAAGTGATGGGGATGATCTATAAACAGAAGAAGGATATTTTTCACCCGACTTCCCAACCAGATCTCCGGCTATTCCATTACCCCTATAACTCATCCAACATCCCTTTCCTCCTTCTCATACCTCCCTCAGCACCCTACTACTACCTGTAGCCTTAGTATTCATCCCTTTTCTCTGTTTTCTCCACTTTCCCTTTATCCTTCCCTTACCCCAGATATCCATCAACTTCCCCACGCATCTAAGACTCATCCACTTTCCTTTCATACCATACTGCTTGTAACAATTCATTAGCTCTTTTCATCCCCTTTATATCCGATAGCATCCATTCACTGCCCTTTTTATTCTTCCCATACCTATATCCATCATCTTCCCTTTGTCAGGTCTGGAGTTCCCCCACAACATGGAAGTCTGTTTCTGCCCTGCACAGACCTGGCCTGTCTCAACTTCCTGCTGTATGCTGCTCCGCCAGCAGGTGGCCCTCTGCTGCAGAGGTGCTGGTGATTAGCCAGCACCTGTGCTATTGACTTCCTGCTCTTTTTTAAGCTGATCCGCCCTTGCAGCTGATGGATCAGCATTACATTGTCTTCTATACCCAGACCTGGACTCTGAACTCTGTAACCCAGAACTCCTGCCTCAGCCTCTGTGTTTTGCTTCCCTATCTCAGCCGTAAATCAGCCTT
This sequence comes from Gastrophryne carolinensis, assembly GCA_027917425.1. Classification (NCBI taxonomy): domain Eukaryota; kingdom Metazoa; phylum Chordata; class Amphibia; order Anura; family Microhylidae; genus Gastrophryne; species Gastrophryne carolinensis. Next base: position 186,181,196 of record CM051243.1, read on the forward strand.
TGGACTTTCACTGGATTCTTATGCATTTATGTTTCCTGACTCCATCTTTGTGTTTGTACAACCAGAGCTTGTTTATGTTTTCCGGGTTACCTATATTGCTGTATAGCAGTCGTAGCACTCAGTGATTACCTGTATACTTCTATAGTTATTTCAGCACATGTATGTGTATACGTCCACTTGTAAATCTGTACAGCAGCCTGGTTGGAGTGTGCTCTGTTCACTTATCACTGTTTATCACCATTAAACATTGTTTTCCGCATATCCGCCTTTGTCTCACAGCCTCAATTACTGGTCATTCTATAATAGAGGATTTCTATGCTGAGAAATCCGTGACACTCTTCATCCTTATGTCTGCCCTAGTAGTCATTAAATGGTTCTTACAACCTTCAGCCTATTATCCACCTAGACATAACCTACAATCGATCCATTTCCCACTTACTGCCTTTACTGTAACCCCTAATATCAAGTCTACTTCCCCTTCATCCTTACCATACCCCTAGCATCTCTCTACTTTCCATTTATCCTTTCTAAAATTACATCCCATAACATACTCCCAGTATCCACCTGCTTCCCATTCATTCTACCCATACTCCAAGGATCCAGATACTTCCTCTTCCAAAATTCCAGAATCTACTTTCATCTCATCCTTCCTATGCTATTAGGATCCTGCACGGGGTCTTCATCTTTCCTCTACTCCCAGTTTTCATCCTCGTTGTCCTTCATGTTTCCCTAGGATCTGTCCACTTCATCATCATTCTTCCTCTACTACCATCCTCTTTTCATTTTCCTTCTTGTGCAGCTAGTATCTATCCGTTTTCCTTTCTTCCTTGCCATACCCAGAGTACCCGTCTTCTTTACCTTCACCACCCCTGTGCTTCTAGTATCAATTCATCACTCTTTTTAACCTCCCTACTTTCCATCCTGCACCCGTTTCATCCTTCCTATACCCCTCATATTCATCTCCCTTCTTTCATCCTTCCCATGCTCTAGTGTTCACCAAATACCCCCTTCATCCATTCTGTAAATCTATTTTGCATCTATCCCATCCCTCTATAATATATTCACTTCATCCCTCCATCCACTTACCTTCACACTTCCTGAACACCTAGTATCCATCTACTTTGCATATATCCGATCCCTCTATAATATATCCACTTCTTACTTGCCATACTGTTAGTATCCGTCCACCTTGCATATATCCTTCCCATGCTTCTAGAATACATCCACTTCACTCTTACCACATTCTTAGTATCCATTCACTTTGTATATATCCTTCCTATCCCTTTAGAACACATCCACATCCACATCATCCTTCCTATTCCATCCACTTTGCAAATATCTTTCTAGAACAGAATACCATTTTCCATTGTGCAATTATGTTTAATACCATGGATATAGATTTCTTCAGGAGGATGCAGGTTCTATACTGGCTCAATGATGCAAGCTCTTCTGCCAGCAATGTGGTCATCCCAAGATGCTCCACTCCTACAGCTTGTCCTGGCACATCCTATGGGAGCAGTAGCTTGTATGAAGTGCTTCATGGTCTCCCCCTCAATTTCATCTTCAGTGGCTTTGAGTACTACCAGAGGGGAGCTCAAGTAGCACTAGTAGTACTAGTACCACTGGTTGTAAACCCCAGTTCTAGAATACATCCACTTCATCCTTCACATACTCTTAGCAGGGGCAATAGGGAGACCCGGGACAATGCCCCATGGGCTGCACTGCTTTGGGACCAGTTGGGCTGCTGCTTTTAACACCCACATTCAATCCCTGCCCCCTTAGTCTCCCTCTCAGCCCCTTTTACCCTGCTCCACCGTAACCACAAGCCAAGGAACCCCAGCCCCTAATGCTATAGCCCTGGCATCATGGTGGGGGGGGGGGGCTCAGCAAGGATGCCTTGGGCTGGCCAGAGGCTGGTAAAATCCAGGGCTGATTTTTGACCCCAGTCCCCCACTGACTCGTAGTATCCATCCATCTTGCATATATCCTCTAGAATACATCCCCTTCACCCCTCCCATACCCCTTGCAGGCTTTTAGTATCCTTCCATATTCTAAGTGTGCCATACACTCCACTTCCTTCTTCATGACATCTGGGTAATCTCCAGTAGAGGGCGAACTTCTGCAGAGATGAATATGCAAAAAAGAAAGCCCCTCCCGGTCCATATATACCTGGGACCTCCCACCTATTCCCCAGTTTCTTTTCTGCAGAGAAGGCGACAAGACAGAAGATGAGGACTTCTTTGCTTTCAGGTAAGCCGGGCTCGGCCGGGCTTCTATTATCCCTATTACTGCCAGGACCCTTCTAAATTACCCTGTATTGAGCCTCCCAGCTTAGGCTGCGGGTCCTGGTGAAGGTAGGAGCACCCTATGGGTGCAGCAGGAGCACTGCTCCACCGTGAGACCTCACTATGGGGTAGGCGGTTTCCAGGTTTCTTGGTGATCCTGTTGTGGGATGCCCCGTCCCGTTAGGCTTATGCAGGCTCCTGGCTGGATTTCCCCCCTTCCGGGTCCCTTATTCCCCTTCGGGGGGAGGCCTGGCCTATATTTAGTTTTGGCCGATATTTCGTTTTACCCAGCCCTTGTCACGGTGTGTTTCACTTGTGTGTGTGTGTGTGAGTGCTTGATGTTTACTGGCCTCACGGTCTGACTACAGCCTGGGGGAGCTTCTCCCCCTCAGGCTGCGTTCGGGAAGGGGGCGGGGCCGGGCTCTCGGCGCGGCCGCGGTAGCCCGCCCCTTATTTGGCGCGATTACAGTGCTCGTTGTCTAGGGGTCCGTGCTGCTGGGAGGGGGGCGTGGCCTCGGAAAACGTGCGTTCTGCGCTGGCCCTCCCTTCCCCTGCTCTCCCTTCCCAGGCACGAGGCTGCGTGGGGGCCATCTTCCCTGGCAGGCCGCTTTGCACTCGGGGTGGTAAGGGCCTGATGGCCATCTCTTTGGCTTGTGTGTGTGTGGGGGCCCCTATTTAGCGGGGGCCCCCACTGGTCTCTAACATGTGTGTGTGTGTCTAGGCCTTATTTGCACTGTTTGGCTGTGTTGTGGTATATATATAATATATATATATATATATATCTATATATCTATATATATTTCCATTGTGTGGCTGTAAGATCAAATGCTATTGCATTTTTTACACTGCTCTGCTCTTATGTGGCTTATTTTGTGTGTTACAGGTTGCCCTGTATATGTGCATAGTAAGGGGTCCCTCCTGGTCCTGGGGTCCGTAGTTATAAAAATTGTCCACCCAAAAATCCTCCCACCGGGACTTTTAAGGGGCATCCCGGGTTGCTTATACGTAATTCCCTGCGGTCTTGCAACTGACCACAAAAATTCACCATATGGAGGCTCTGCAGGATACCGGGCCCGGGATCCCTTCGGGACAATCCGGGCCATGTGTGGGGTGCGGGGTATCCCTTACGGGGGAGAATGTGCTGATCTGTATACCATGCGCACAAAAGGCCATAACGCGGCAGTCTGGTACCCAGCCTTCTGGGTCGGCTCCTCCCGCTTCATCGCCTTCCCCTCCCCACCTGATCCGTACCCCAAGTGACATTGGTACCAGTAGGGAGTTGCTTTCTCATGTTTGGGCTCGGTTGGCCAGCATAGAGAAAAAGATTGCTAGCACGGTGGGCAAGAAGGCCCAGGCTAAAAAGAGACAGTTGTCGTCGGCCCAGCCTTTGTGGGATATTGACGACGAGTCCGCTGATTTGTCCGATTATTCCCCGTTAGAGGAGGGGGAATTGTATCAGGATTCAGAGGCTGACTATGGTCAGCCTGGGAATTCCAATGTCGGGCAGGCGCTGGGGGATGCCGTTGATACGGCCACTGTTTTGTCACATTTATTGGAGGTGTTGGATATTGATCCACCTGAGGCGCCCCCTCTTAAGAAGGGGGAATTTTTTTGGGCCCACAAGCCCCGTCTGGAATTCCCTACACAGGGTCATTTTGATGCGCTGAAACTTGGGAGAGGCCCAGTCGGCTTCCTGGTGTTCCTCAGGGATGGGATAAGAAGTATCCTTTTCCGTTGGAGGCGGTCAAGCGCTGGTCTTCTCCTCCCGAGGTCGACGCGCCTGTTTTAGGTTTGACCAACTCTTCTGTGCTGAACACCCCTGACGCCACCTCCCTTAAGGATGGCGAGGATAAGCGCCTTGATCAGATGGCGTGCCACGCATTTGCCAACATGGGCTCGGCCCTGTGGCCTGTTAGTGCATCTGCCCTGGTGTCGCTTGCTACCAGGTCTCTTATCAAGGACTGGCTGAATAATGCTCAGCTTGATCCAGATGGCGCTGAGTTCGCTATACTTAAGTAGTGCGAATTGTTCATGGATTTTGTCATGGCTGCGATGGAAGACTCAATTGTCGTGTGTAGTAGGACTTCAGCCTTACTGGTGGCTATGCGCAGATTGGTCTGGCTCCGTCAGTGGACAGCGGACGTTGGAGCCAAGAAGTAGCTCACAGCTCTCCCCTTCTTGGGTGCGCAGCTGTTTGGACATAAATTGGATGCTGTTGCTAAAGGAGGTAAGTTACCTCAGCGGAGGAAACAGCGCCGTCCCTATCGGGGGGCGGGCTCGTTCACTCCTTCCTTTCAAGGGGCCAGAGCGTCTAGGGGTCTGGCCTTCTCAGGTGTCAGGGGCTCGTGCTCGAACAGAGTCAGAGGTCGGGCACGTCCCGCGGCTGCCTGGGGTTCCAAGCCCAAGCTTGCCGGTAAACCGTCTCAGCAATGAAGGGGTGCCCTCACCCGCAAGGGTGGGGGGACGGCTGCGGCTCTTCTTCCAGGTCTGGGCCCGGGAGGTCACAGACAATTGGATCTTGGAAGTGGTCTCCTCCGGATACAAACTGGAGTTCGAGTACTGGCCGCCCCCAAGATTCTTAAGGTCTCGGGTGCCCTCGGACCCTCAGGCTGCACAGGGGCTCCTGTTAGCAGTAAAAAACCTTCTGGACATGGGGGTTATATGCCCGGTGCCTCTGTCGGAGAGAGGCAGGGTTACTACTCCAACCTTTTCACGGTTCCCAAAAAGGAGGGTTTGGTGAGACCCATTCTAGATCTCAAGGTTCTCAACAGGTTTATCAGAGCCAAGAAGTTCCGCATGGAGACTCTGCGCTCGACTATCAATTCCCTTCGCCAAGGGGATTTTATGACATCCATAGACATTAAGGATGCGTATCTGCATGTTCCGATTTTTCAGGCACATCAGAGATTCCTCCGGTTTGCGGTGGAGGATCAACATTATCAATTTGTAGCTCTTCCCTTCGGTCTGACCTCGGCACCGAGGGTCTTCACCAAGGTTTTGGCGGGCGTAATGGCTCTGCTCAGATCTCAGGGCATTCGCATTGTGCCTTATCTGGACGATCTGTTGATTTCAGCTTCTTCCCTTCAGCAGGCGGAACTGGACACCCACCAGGTGGTGTCGACCCTGGAGAGGTTCGGGTGGGTGATCAACCGCACCAAGTCTTCTCTCTCCCCGTCTCGAGTGATTTCCTTTCTGGGCATGAATCTGGATACCAGTCGGGCCAGAGTGTTTCTGCCACAGGCCAAGGTGCAGGGGATTCAAGGCCTGATCCGTCTTCTTCTGGCCAGTCCTTGTCCCTCTATCCGACAGGGGATGAAACTGGTTGGTCTGATGGTGTCCTCCTTCGAGGCGGTGCCGTTTGCACAGTTTCACATGAGATCTCTTCAACTTCTCCTATTGGCGTATTGGGACAGGAGCCCACAGTCATTGGATCAACTTTTCAAGATGTCTCCCAGGGTTCGGCAGTCCTTTCGGTGGTGGCTGGACTCGAGCAATCTGGTGAAGGGCAGATCCTTTCTGGTCCCTTGTTGGGAGACGGTTTCCACGGATGCTGGCCTGTTGGGCTGGGGAGGTTATTGGAAGAGTGATCAGTTCAGCGGGGTGTGGGGTCCCCAGGAGGCTCACACCCCCATCAATGTATTGGAGCTCAGAGCCATTCGACTGGTTCTGGCTCGGCTGACCCCACAGTTACGGGGTCTTCCGGTTCAGGTGCGTTCGGACAACCGAACGGCAGTGGCTTACATAAATCACCAAGGAGGGACTCGCAGCAGGAGTGCCCTCAGGGAAGTCTCTCTGATCCTGCACTGGGCGGAGAGCAATGTTCCTTGCATTTCGTCAGTCTACATTCTGGGAGTGGAGAATACGGAGGCGGATTCCCTGAGCAGGGGATCCTCTCGCCACGGAGAGTGGTCTCTCAACCCCGAGGTTTTTCTGGATCTTTGCCTCAAGTGGGGGACTCCGGAGGTGGATCTCTTTGCCTCGAGGCACAATCACAAACTTCCGGCCTTTGTGTCTCTTTCTCAGGATCCCCTGGCTTTGGCAGTGGATGCCTGGTCACTGGCTTGGAAGGACCTGGGTTTTCTGTACCTGTTTCCACCTGTCTCCATGCTGGGCAAGGTAGTTTGAAAACTGGTTCTAGAAGGGGCACCAGCGGTTCTGGTGGCTCCAAGGTGGCCAAGAAGGGTTTGGTACGCAGACGTTGTATGGATGGCCGTAGACCAGTACCGGCTTCCCTTGCTGCCGGACCTGCTATCTCAGGGTCATCTACTTTACCCCAATTTACAAACGCTGGCTTTGACGGCTTGGCTGCTGAAACCTTCATCTTGAAAGAGGAAGGTTTGTTTGAGGCTGTTGTTCAGACCCTGATTAGGGCTAGGAAGTGGTCCTCTTCGGGCATTTACTATAGGACTTGGAGGTCCTATATTGATTGGTGTGAGGCTAGGGCCTTGCCTTGCAGGGTTTTTTCTACACCCAGGATTTTGGAGTTTCTTCAGCATAATCTGGATCTTGGGTTCCAGCTTAGTACTTTGAAAGGACAGGTTTCTGCTCTGTCGGTTTTCTTCCAGAGGTCTTTTGCTTTACACCCGCTGGTTAAGACCTTCTTCCAAGGGGTGGCGCATGTGCGGCCCCCTCGGAAGGCTGTAGTTCCTGTTTGGGATTTGAATTTGGTTCTTTTGGCTCTGCAGGGTCCTCCTTTTGAGCCGCTACAGGATATTGCTCTTTCGGTTCTCACTCAGAAGGTTGCCTTCTTGGTGGCTATTACCTCTGTTTGGCGGGTCTCTGAGTTGGCGGCCCTGTCGATTCAGGCCCCTTACTTTGAGAGACACCAGGATAAGGTGGTTTTTTGTTTTAAGCCGGATTTTCTTCCTAAGGTGGTTTCTGCTTTCCACCTCAATCAGGACATTGTTCTCCCTTCCTTGTGTCCTAAGCCTAGCAATGACAAGGAGAGGGTTTGGATGTTGTTCGCTGTGTGAAGTACTATTTGGTGACTACTTCTTCCTTCCGCAAGACGGACGCTTTTTTCGTGGTGCCCTGCGGCCCAGGAAAGGTTTGGCGCCTGCTAAATCTACGATTAGCAAATGGATTCGTCAGGCCATTGTTGGGACCTATTCTGCTAAGGGGAGGACTCCCCCTTTTAGGGTCACTGCGCATTCTACTCGTGCTGTTGGTGCATCCTGGGCTTTTCAGCTCCAGGCTTCTGTTGAACAAGTTTGTAAGGCTGCTACTTGGTCTTCCGTTCATACCTTTTCCAAGTTTTACAAGGTTGATGTTCGGGCTTCAGCGGAGGCTGTTTTTGGCCGCAAGGTTCTGCAAGCTGCAGTGGTTTGAGTTGGTATATTGGTCCCAGATGTCATGAAGAAGGAAGTGGAGTGTATGGCACACTTAGAATAATACCGTTTTGTGAGTACTCACCTTTAAAATGGGTAATATGAGTGTACCATACACTCCACTTCGCCCCACCCTTGTTTTTTTCAGGTATTCTGGGGCTTTTATATGGTGAACCATTGGTTTTGATTGTTACGGTTATATTTGGTTCTTCCTGGTCCCTTTACTGCTTTTATACACTGGGGAAATGGTGGGAGGTCCCAGGTATATATGGACCGGGAGGGGCTTTCTTTTTTGCATATTCATTTTTGCATACTGTATATCTTTCTAGAATACATCCACTCCAGCCCTCCTATACTCCTAGTACCCATCCACTTTGCATATATCCTTCTAGAGTACATCCATTTCACCCTTCCCATACTCTTATTATCCATTCACTTTACATATATTCCTCTAAAATACATCCATTTCACCCTTCCCATACTCTTAGTATCCAACCACTTTGCATATATCCTTCTAGAATACATCCATTTCACCCTTCCCATACTCTTAGTATCCAACCACTTTGCATATATCCTTCTAGAATACATCCATTTCACCCTTCCCATACTCTTAGTATCCAACCACTTTGCATATATCCTTCTAGAATACATCCATTTCACCCTTCCCATACTCTCAGTATCTATCCACTTTGCATATATCCTTCTAGAATACATCCATTTCACCCTTCCCATACTCTCAGTATCTATCCACTTTGCATATATCCTTCTAGAATACATCCATTTCACCCTTCCCATACTCTTACTATCAATCCACTTTGCACATATCCTTCTAGAATACATCGTTTTCAATCTTCCAATGCTCTTAGTATCCATCCACTTTGCATATATCCTAGAATACATCCATTGTACCCTTCCCATACTCTTACTATCCATCCACTTTGCACATATCCTTCTAGAATACATCCATTTCACCCTTCCCATACTCTTCGTATCCATCCACTTTGTATATATCCTTCTAGAATACATCCATTTCATCCTTCCCATATTCTTAGTATCCATCCACTTCCCCTTTATTCCTTCTCTAACCATAAGTTTCATCCTTTACCTTTATCCTTCCCCCACCCCAAATGCCAATTCATCAACCCTTTCAACCTTTTTTATCCATCCTAGCATACACCCAACATCCTCTTTATACTTCCTATACCCTCCACTATACTGTTTTGGTCAGATAGACCCAGGTGACCTAGGATTCATCCACTATCCCTTCCGATAACCCCTCCTTATGTTTATTCTCTTTTCATCTTTCCCCTAACCCTAATATCCATCCACTTCCCGGTCATCCCTATTTTGCCTTAAAATCCATTCCCTTGATGTACCCCTAAAAACCCTTTCCCTTCTATATCTCCAAAAAACACAAACTCACTCATGTAAAGCAGTAAACACCATCTCGTTTTTAATATATTCTTTGATATAATTGAAGCACTCTTGAAAAATATATACAAAAAGGAAAAGAAGATCTGACAATAGAGAACATCTTTACAAGCCACATGGCACATAGTCAGTAAAGTGTGCCCTGGACTACATACACAGCTGGAAGCCATTTTGTTTTCTGAGCCTTTAACCTAATGGGGGATATCGCCTGCAGAAATGTTTCCAAGCATATCAAATAAAAAACATGTATAATATATATATATATATATATATATATATATATATATATATATATATATATTTTAGGCATCCAGTCGATCTAACCTTTGAGGCCCACTGATGGTTTTAAGGAATAAGACTTTGGTGTCCAAAATGTGGTCATTTTGGGTAGGAATGACTACCCAAAATGACCACGTGGTCACCAGGGTAGGAATGACTTTCATAATGCTAGGTGCGATCCACCAGGCATTGGGAAGGCTGGTGAACTTTTCCAAAAGAGCTCAGATCAGATAAAACAAAAAGGACCTGAACAGAGGGTCTGGAACCATAGAGGAGCCTGGTACATATTGGCTGGGGACGACTGAATGGCGTGTCTCTTGTAGTTTACATTAAAAGCGCAACAAAACCCTGCACGGCCGTCCCTGGAATCTAAAAGCCTTCACCCGGGATGTCGAATTGGAATGCCCCGCTGTGTGAAACCCTCCTGTCCAGTAAACTCATGTCTTCCTCATTCCCACGGCGCATGAGCAAGCGCACAACCAATCAGAGATGTTTGCCATACATATGTAATTCGGCAAACTGCTCTGTTTGTTTACAGTGGGAACAAACAGATAGATAGGCGGGACTACACGCGCCCTCTCTCGATCCCTAATGAAGTCGATCAGAGCCATTTGCCGAATTAAACGGCAAACAGGTCTGATTGGCTATCGTAGGAATGAGGAAGAGGTGAGTTTTTCTGGGTGATGTGGGGGGGGGGCATCCAAATTCGGGAGTAAAATATTTGTAAGTATTCCTTTGTTAAGATATTAATAAATATTTGTATTGTTTTCATTGTTTTTTTTTCTCTTTCCTTCTCATTTCTTGAACAAGGGCCTAGTGCTTTAGAGGAGTGAAAGGGCTGGTACATATTGGATAGGTATGGTGGGTAGCTTAAAATGAAAAATGGTCCCATTATCAATTTGCCCCATAACTCAAATATGAGTATTGTTAGTATCCTGCAGATACCTCCATAAGCCTTTTGAAAGCCCGACTGTGTCGCATTGGCCCCGAATCTTTGGTGCCTCCAGCTACGCAACCCTAAGTAACACAAAACTTCTCGTCTCTTTTTGTCATGGCAGCAGCTTGAAATCTGATGGCATTGGATAGTTTCCCCCTTGAGGTGAACCTTTACAACACAAGGTAAAGCGGACCAAAACCCACATTTTTTACTAGCATCCCTCGAATTGCCCCCCCCCCCCCATGAAAAGTACCTTTGGGTAATTTTTCCTTGCTCCTGCGTTAGTCTGCTCCCCACTAATGCTGCTTGTTTTAGCTGTAAAGCTCCGCCTCCTCCATTCAGTGACACTGCAGTGATGTCATTGCCGCACCTATGCAATGACTGATAGTCTGCAATGTTACAGAGCGGAATAGCAAAAATATTCGATGTTCCAGGACAGTTCTGTAGGCAAAAATATTCATTTACACCCTAAGAAGAGATTAATGGCAAGGGCTTTGGCCAAATTTATTTCACAAGCTTGGTGGGTTTTGGTCCACTTTAAATTGAAATGTTTAGTGGCTCACTATTTGTCACTTCACTTCAGGATACAAAGATATCAGAGAGCCCAGCAGCCTGCCTAGGTGGGAGGATTCTGTAATAAACCCCCCTCGGCCTCCTGCATAAATGCAGTGCGGTGAATTGCTTCTGGGTCATGCGTTGTTCTACATGAATAAATTAATTAATATTATAAATAAATATTCCCTATTTACAAAAGAGCCAACAAGAGTCACCAGAGCCACCCCAACAACTGTTACCTTTCTATCCTCCACCTAGCCAATAAGCCCTTCTCTCACTGTTAAAGTGGACCAACAGTCTAATAAAAAGACATTTAGTAAAAAAAAAAAAAAAAATCACCCGTGCTGAAAACTATCTTAATAAAATCTTACCTAAAGCTTCAGTTTTCCTAATAATACAGAAATGCCTGGACACTTCCGCATCTGTGGGCAGCAGAATCTGCAGCTACAAGGGTGTTTCAGCCAATTGCGAGGCTTGCATCCAGGTCCCACCACTGCCATTAGCGCCCGTGCCCTGTTGCTGCCATCTCCCTCCATGCCCGCCGCTGTCATATATGTCTAAGCTCTGACGTTGTCATCCAGGGCCATGCTCCCCTGTCATGCCCTGCTGCTGTCATCCAGGGCCGTGCCCCACCGTCATGCCCTACTGCTGTCATATATGTCTAAGCTCTGACGTTGTCATCCAGGGCCATGCTCCCCTGTCATGCCCCGCTGCTGTCATCCGGGGCCGCGCCCCACCGTCATGCCCTACTGCTCTGTCATATATGTCCAAGCTCTGACACTGTCATCCAGGGCCATGCCCCACCACCATGCCCTGCCACTGTCATCCAGGGACGTGCCCGACCATCATGCCCTACTGCTGTCATCCGGGGGCTGTGCCTCACCGCCATGCCCTGCCACTGTCATCCAGGGCCATGCCCCACCATCATGCTCTGACAATGTAATCCCGGGCCCGGGCCCCACTGCCATACTCCACTGCTGTCATCTAGGGCCGTGCTCTACGCCATGCCCTGCCACTGTCATCCAGGGCCATGCCCCACCATCATGCTCTGACACTGTAATCCCGGGCCCGGGCCGCACTGCCATACTCCACTGCTGTCATCTAGGGCCGTGCTCTACGCCATGCCCTGCCACTGTCATCCAGGGACATGCCCAACCGCCATGACCCGCTGCTGTCATCTAGGGCTGTGCCCCACCGCCATGCCCTGCCACTGTCATCCAGGGCCGCGCCCCACCGTCATGCCCTGCCACTGTCATCAAGGGCTGTGCCCCATCGCCCATGACCCGCTGCTGTCATCTAGGGCCGTGCCCCACTGCCATGCCCTGCCACTGTCATCCAGGGCCATGCCCCACCGCCATGCCCTGCCACTGTCATCCAGGGCCATGCCCCACTGCCATGCCCTGCCACTGTCATCCAGGGCCGCGCCCCACCGTCATGCCCTGCCACTGTCATCAAGGGCTGTGGCCCACCGCCATGCCCTGCCACTGTCATCCAGGGCCGCGCCCCACCGTCATGCCCTGCCACTGTCATCAAGGGCTGTGCCCCACCGCCATGACCTGCTGCTGTCATCTAGGGCCGTGCCCCACGCCATGCCATGCCACTGTCATCCAGGGACATGCCCCACCACCATGCTCCACTGCTGTCATCTGGGTGCCGTGCCCCACTGCCATGCCCTGCCACTGTCATCCAGAGCAGTGCCCCACCGTCATGCCGTGCCACTGTCATTCAGGGCCGTGCCCCACCGACATGCCCTGCCACTGTCATCCAGGTCCATGCCCCGCTGCTGTCATCCAGGACTGTGCCCCACTGCCAAGCCCTGCCATCCAAGGTCGTGCCCTGCTGCTGTCATCCGGGACCGTGCCCCACCGCCATGTCCTGCCACTGTCATCCAAGTTCGTGCCCTGCTGCTGTCATCCGGAACCGTGCCCCACCACCATGCCCTGCCACTGTCATCCAAGGTCGTGCACCGCTGCTGTCATCCGGGACCGTGCCCAACCGCCATGTCCTGCCACTGTCATCCAAGGTCGTGCACCGCTGCTGTCATCCGGGACCGTGCCCCACCACCATGCCCTGCCACTGTCATCCAAGGTCGTGCACCGCTGCTGTCATCTGGGACCGTGCCCCACGCCATGCCCTGCCACTGTCATCCAGGGACATGCCCCACCACCATGCTCCACTGCTGTCATCTAGGTGCCGTGCCCCACTCCCATGCCCTGCCACTGTCATCCAGAGCAGTGCCCCACCATCATGCCCTGCCACTGTCATCTAGGGCCATGCCCCACCGACATGCCCTGCCACTGTCATCCAGGGCCATGCCCCGCTGCTGTCATCCAGGACTGTGCCCCACTGCCAAGCTCTGCCACCCAAGGTCGTGCCCTGCTGCTGTCATCCGGGACAGTGCCCCACCGTCATGTCCTGCCACTGTCATCCAAGGTCGTGCCCTGCTGCTGTCATCCAGGACCGTGCCCCACTGTCATGTCCTGCCACTGTCATCCAAGGTCGTGCCCTGCTGCTGTCATCCAGGACCGTGCCCCACTGTCATGTCCTGCCACTGTCATCCAAGGTCGTGCCCTGCTGCTGTCATCCAGGACCTTGCCCCGCCATCATGTCCTGCTGCTGTCATCTGGGACCGTGCCCCACCACCATGCCTTGCCACTGTCATCCAAGGTCGTGCACCACTGCTGTCATCCGGGACCGTGCCCCACCGCCATGTCCTGCCACTGTCATCCAGGGCCATGCCCCGCCATCATGCCATGCTGCTGTCATCCAAGGACGTGCCCTGCTGCTGTCACACCGGACCGTGCCCCACCACCATCATCTGGGGCCAGGCTCCTCCAATGTCATCATCTGACCTGTCATCCGCCGCTGTGACATCTGACAACAGCCAGGAGGAGAAGAGAGGTTTGCAGTGCACCCCGCTCCTGCATCTATCCAAGATGGCGACACCTAGCATAACATTTCAAAACCTTTTAGGAAGCCCTGGGATGTGTTACTCAATATGGTAAATACTTTATTTCAATAAATATCGCCTGAGAGAGATAGAGGGGGTTGGATGTTTTGCTATTTATAAGTATTTTTTCATTGTTGGTCCACTTTAAATACCTCCACTTCGAAACTCTAATTTAATTTTGTCTTTTTGGTTTACTTATACTTAAAACAGGACCAACAGCCTGGTACAAATGGAACAAAAAAAACTCCCCGGCACTCACTTGCCCCCATTTGCTTGCAAGATACTAAATCATTGTCAGCACTTATATGTATTCCTGCACCCACCCAAAACTGAAATGCCACCTCACCGATTTTCTAGTGGTAGCGGCCATTTTGGAGATTCCTTTCCCAGCATCCCGGCCGTGCTGCTGCCTGTATTTGACAGACTTATATTAAACTGGACCTTCACCCTGAATAAGAGCCTATCTTGTATGTTTCCCCCACCCTGTAACTACAGATTGCCCACATTAATCCGGACCTTCACCCTGAATAAGAGTCTATCTTATATGTCCCCTCCCCATACATACAGATTGTCCACATTAATCCGGACCTTAGATAGGCTCTTATTCAGGGTGAGGGTCCGGATTAATGTGAGCAATATGTATGTACAGGGTGGGGGAAACATCCTGAATAAGAGCCTACATATAACGTAGGCTGTTATTCAGGGTGAAGGTCCAGTTTACAGTGTAGGCATGAGTGTTTTTAATACTAAAATATTAAATTTAAATGTAATACTAAAATGTAAAAGTAAACCAAAAAGACAACATTGAATATGAGCATTGAAATGGGGGTAGAGGAGCTCATTGGAAGAGTGAGGATAGTAAAGTAGCAACTGTTCTACTAGTTTAATCCCCCCCCCCCCCCCCAAACAAATGAGGAAGGAAAGGGCAAAAAATAAAACTAGCTTGGTTTTAGTCAAATGTGCAACTTCAACAGATTATACCCAAAAAGCTTGCCGTGGTCATTCAGCCTAGAATTACCTATCGACACCCATGCCAGTGATTCCACCGCTATACGCGGCTGCAGCAAACAGAATGGCTACCTCGCCTGTGTCCAGGACAAGGCACAGGCGGAGCGAAATCTTTCCGATGTGCATTCTAACAACAATTTATCCTTATAACATAGAGATAGTGTTGTGTGTTATACTTACAGATTAAAAAAAAAGTTTTTGATATTTTTAAATATCCACAATCTGCACAAGTAGTGAAAAGTAGGTTATGTGCACTCTTTTGCTTTTGCAGCTTTGGGCATTACCGAAACTCAACTTCGAGACATTATTGGCAACAAGAAACATCTTAAGAGTGTCTAGAATTGGTCACGACTAAAGAGCAGAAGACCTACTTTTGAACTGAATTAGAAGATTTTGGCAAAAAAATACCCATAAACAGTCTCGTTCACCAACATTTTAAGAACCACTTAAAAAAAAGAATGAATCAGTTTCACCAGCGTACTCTGTTCCTCTCGGGTTCTTTTGGGCAAACTCTGCATTTTCCTTACTGAAGAGGGAGCTTCAGAAGAAGTGGTGTATGGTCACCACCTCCTCGTACGAATAATCAAGAGTAATTTCTTTTTCCGCTTTCGTCGATAAGCCTCGTTCCATAGAGAGGCTTTTTTTTTCACATTTCGAGGTCCCGTCTGCCACTTGAGCTCATGCTTGGTCTTGAGACCACGACCTTTGACTTTAAAGTGCAATGTGAATTTTGAAAGAAGTGCACTTAGTCATATTTACTGCCTGGAGAATAGTCACTCGCCAAGATGGGGTTGAAAAATGCTGAATTATTTTCCATGTCTCTTTATTTTCTTTAATTGGTTGACGTTATTGCTGGAAGGAATAATGGTTCCTAAAAAGCAATTTTGTGTGTGTGTGTGTGTGTGTGTGTGTGTGTGTGTGTGTGTGTGTGTGTGTGTCATTGTGTTGAACGGTCGGGATGAGATTGGTAGCATATAAAAATCAGCGGAAGGAAATACAACCCAAACTAATGTTAATTTATCAAATAAATTGTACAAAATGTATCTGGAAAATTTGAGACGAGCCGGGGGAAGAAGATGACCTTGAGTGGTGGTATCATAAGTTCCTTCTTAGGCCAAAAGCGCATGTTAAAGATGATGTACATTTTTAGATGTTGATGAGTTTGCTCATCATGCTTTAATCAAAAATCTCTAAAGTGTTTTTCTTGTTGATTTGTAAGAGAGAGAAACAAGCGTTTCCAGATTACTCTTCTGTTTGACCCCCAAAAACTGAAGGAGTATTTATTAACCATTTCGAAACTGGTCCATAAACCTGAAAAAATAACCAGACGGTGACTTGTGTTTTTTATAAGAGGCCTCCGGTTTCACATTGAGCCAAAAGCCTGGACAGCCTTAGAAAGATTAGATATTTTGATGTATGGTGAAGGCCCGAAGCATTTTGGTTGAAAGACCACTTGGAGGCAAAAAGCTGTGGTTAAAAAGAACCTTCAATAGACTTCACAAAAATGTTTGCGTAACTTTTTTATAACCAAGCAAGACTTAAACGTACACCTTTGGCCCAATACGCACACCTAGATGCTAGTCTGAAGATCTCCATTGAGCAACGTGCGTTGGGTCTCGGTGGTTTCATTGAGCCGGGACTTGTCTTGTTTGCTGTCGCTTCTGTCAGCTTCGTCCATGCCACTGACTTTGGACAAGCACAAGACATTCTGAAAGCTCTTTTTAAAGTTGTCTGAGAGGAAAGCGTACAGGATGGGATTGGCACAGCTGTTGGCATAACTCAACACTACCACAAAGTCCCACATGGCCTTCAGGCCCGGCGTTGGCACGATCAGCAGAGACACAGAGGAGACGTTGAAGATATAAAAGGGAAGCCAGCAGAAGATAAAAACTGCTACCACTATGGACACCATTCTGGTAACTTTCTTTTCGGAACGTTTTCTCTTGGAGGAACCAACTCGGATTCCCGACGATTTGACTTTGATGATGATGAATAGGTAGCAGAGGCAAATAATACTCAGCGGGATGAGGAAGCCGAGGATGAAGGCATAAATGATAAAACCGGTATACCACCTTCCTGAGTTACCAGGCCAAATGATGGTGCAGCTGCCTCTGCCGCGATAAAACTGAACATCGGAATAATTCATGATCGGCATGATGGCAAAAAGCGAGATGGTCCACACGGCAGCGTTCACCATTTTGGCAGTCCTGGGTCTTCTCCATTTGGCAGACTTAATGGGATGAACCACCGCTAGGTATCGGTCGATGCTCATGACCGTAAGGCAGAAGATGCTGGTGAATTGGTTGATGCCGTCCACCGTCATGACGATCCTGCAGATAACTTTGCCGAACGGCCAGTGGACCAAGGCCACCTGCATGGCCAAGAAGGGCAAGCCGAGCATGAAGAGTTCGTCAGCGATGGCCAAGTTGAGAATGTAGATGTTGGTGATGGTCTTCATCTTGGCGTAACGAAGGATGACGTAGATAACCAAAGTGTTCCCACACAGCCCTACGATGCACACCACAAAGTAGATGAAGGTTAGGACGGCGTTGCTCGTCATGTTGTAGTACGAAGACGTCATGTTGGACGACATATTCAATGTTGTTTCCATGATGTCGCCCTGGGACACCGGAGAAAAGTACAGCTCCGTGATGTTGGGCAGATCGGCGTAATCCTGATCCATGTTGGCTGCTGAGCAGAGAGGTCCACCAGAAAGTGTCTACTCAACGATCATCGCAGGTGGTCAGGAGTTATCAAGTCCTTGGATCCAGCACTGGAAAACATAAATTGGAATCATTAGAAAGTCACACTTTTTATCAATTATAACTAGGGGTTTATTCATCAAGGGATTGCAGCAGGTAGCGCCTCGTAGCGACAAGTAGCAAACGGCGAGCGACTCTAACAGCGTCATGTACCTTCCGATTCATCATCACAGACGGCTCAGCGTATAGAGCCGGCGCTCTGCCTTCCAGAGCGCCTGGTATTACCTGATGCTACCCGTCGCACTCCCATACATTTCAATGGACGTTACTTTTCTTCTCTTTAAACATATTTATTTATTTTATGAAATCATTGTGTGACCTCTCCTGGCCTATTAAAATTCATTTTTGAAAACTTTTTTGATTTTTTATATTTTTATGCAGAATTGTCATTGTAGGTCTGGTATTAAAGTGTTCATGTCACAATGTAATAAGACAATTCTGTGAGTACTCACCTGTAGAATTAATTTTACTATGCATGGAACGGCCTGCTTCCAGAAGTCCTTAGGTATGGGTTATTCCGCCACAAGGTGGCGCAGTGTACTGCAGAAGAGTTGTGGCTCCTCCCGGTACCATATAAAAACGTAATCACCATACACTTATCCAGTGTTGACAAGCAGTTATTCAAGAAACCGGGAGATAATAAAGGTAAAAAAGGTAACAAACCCCAACTAACTTGGAACAATCACCATAAAGAGGCAACCAACAACAACGATAACAAGGGTGGGGTGAAGCAGGCCCTGCCATGCATAGTAAAAGCAAATACAAATGGGATGTAAGGTAGGGTGGGATCCCCAAAGAGTAAGAACAGGCAGTTCAAGTCTCATAGACTCCAGGGTGTTTTTTGGTCCTCTCTAAAACTGCACATATGCTACCTGCAAGCCCAAAACCAGGCAGAGCTTACTTACCTCTTCCATGTTCCATTGCTGCCAGCTGCTACTCTGGCTATCACTGCCAGTAACCTCATTTTTGAGTGAAGGTCTGCTTTAAAGAAGACCAAAACCCACACCCCATCGGCCCTGAAATCTATAAGGGCTGCTGGATTCCCCGCTCTGTGAAACCCCCCAGGTCGCCCGGGAACTCGCCTTCTTTCCCGGTCCAACTGCACATGCGCGAGCTGCGGCCACATCCGCGTTATACCTTTAGCAGGGCACATTTGTGAATGACCGACGCGGGAACACTCCCTGTTGGAAGGTAGTGGGGGATGCGGCTGCCAGCGCACTGATTGGATGAATGGTTGCACATGCGCCATAGGACAGGGAAGAGGTGAGTTTGTTCGGGCGACCTGCGGGATTTCACACAGCGGGGAAGGCCCAAGACCCAGGATAGTGTTTTGGTCCATTTTAAAAGGGCAAATATAATTTGTCAGCTGCTATGCTGATGGAATGTATTTATTTTATTCAATGACACTTCTCTGCCTCTCAGTTGATAAATCAGTTACTTCTCCTACTGCAGGGGAAACTTGTTACATTCAGATACAGTTGGCTGTTACTTCTACTGCAGGGGAAACTGTTACATTCAGATACAGTTGGCCGTTACTTCTACTGCAGGGGAAACTGTTACATTCAGATACAGTTGGCCGTTACTTCTACTGCAGGGGAAACTTGTTACATTCAGATACAGTTGGCAGTTACTTCTCCTACTGCAGGGGAAATTTGTTACATTCAGATACAGTTGGCAGTTACTTCTCCTACTGCAGGGGAAACTTGTTACATTCAGATACAGTTGGCAGTTACTTCTCCTACTGCAGGGGAAACTTGTTACATTCAGATACAGTTGGCCGTTACTTCTACTGCAGGGGAAACTTGTTACATTCAGATACAGTTGGCCGTTACTTCTCCTACTGCAGGGGAAACTTGCTACATTCAGATACAGTTGGCCGTTACTTCTACTGCAGGGGAAACTTGTTACATTGAGATACAGTTGGCCGTTACTTCTCCTACTGCAGGGGAAACTGTTACATTCAGATACAGTTGGCCGTTACTTCTACTGCAGGGGAAACTTGTTACATTCAGATACAGTTGGCAGTTACTTCTCCTACTGCAGGGGAAACTTGTTACATTCAGATACAGTTGGCCGTTACTTCTCCTACTGCAGGGGAAACTTGTTACATTCAGATACAGTTGGCCGTTACTTCTCCTACTGCAGGGGAAACTTGCGACATTCAGATACAGTTGGCAGTTACTTCTCCTACTGCAGTCGAAACTTGTTACATTCAGATACAGTTGGCAGTTACTTCTCCTACTGCAGGGGAAACTTGTTACATTCAGATACAGTTGGCCGTTACTTCTCCTACTGCAGGGGAAACTTGCGACATTCAGATACAGTTGGCAGTTACTTCTCCTACTGCAGTCGAAACTTGTTACATTCAGATACAGTTGGCCGTTACTTCTCCTATGGCAGGGGAAACCTGTTACATTCAGATACAGTTGGCCGTTACTTCTCCTACTGCAGGGGAAACTTGTTACATTCAGATACAGTTGGCCGTTACTTCTACTGCAGGGGAAACTTGTTACATTCAGATACAGTTGGCAGTTACTTCTCCTACTGCAGGGGAAACTTGTTACATTCAGATACAGTTGGCAGTTACTTCTCCTACTGCAGGGGAAACCTGTTACATTCAGATACAGTTGGCCGTTACTTCTCCTACTGCAGGGGAAACTTGTTACATTCAGATACAGTTGGCCGTTACTTCTACTGCAGGGGAAACTTGTTACATTCAGATACAGTTGGCCGTTACTTCTCCTACTGCAGGGGAAACTGTTACATTCAGATACAGTTGGCCGTTACTTCTACTGCAGGGGAAACTTGTTACATTCAGATACAGTTGGCAGTTACTTCTCCTACTGCAGGGGAAATTTGTTACATTCAGATACAGTTGGCAGTTACTTCTCCTACTGCAGGGGAAACTTGTTACATTCAGATACAGTTGGCAGTTACTTCTCCTACTGCAGGGGAAACTTGTTACATTCAGATACAGTTGGCCGTTACTTCTACTGCAGGGGAAACTTGTTACATTCAGATACAGTTGGCCGTTACTTCTCCTACTGCAGGGGAAACTTGCTACATTCAGATACAGTTGGCCGTTACTTCTACTGCAGGGGAAACTTGTTACATTGAGATACAGTTGGCCGTTACTTCTCCTACTGCAGGGGAAACTGTTACATTCAGATACAGTTGGCCGTTACTTCTACTGCAGGGGAAACTTGTTACATTCAGATACAGTTGGCAGTTACTTCTCCTACTGCAGGGGAAACTTGTTACATTCAGATACAGTTGGCCGTTACTTCTCCTACTGCAGGGGAAACTTGTTACATTCAGATACAGTTGGCCGTTACTTCTCCTACTGCAGGGGAAACTTGCGACATTCAGATACAGTTGGCAGTTACTTCTCCTACTGCAGTCGAAACTTGTTACATTCAGATACAGTTGGCAGTTACTTCTCCTACTGCAGGGGAAACTTGTTACATTCAGATACAGTTGGCCGTTACTTCTCCTACTGCAGGGGAAACTTGCGACATTCAGATACATTTGGCAGTTACTTCTCCTACTGCAGTCGAAACTTGTTACATTCAGATACAGTTGGCAGTTACTTCTCCTACTGCAGGGGAAACCTGTTACATTCAGATACAGTTGGCCGTTACTTCTCCTACTGCAGGGGAAACTTGTTACATTCAGATACAGTTGGCCGTTACTTCTACTGCAGGGGAAACTTGTTACATTCAGATACAGTTGGCCGTTACTTCTCCTACTGCAGGGGAAATTGTTACATTCAGATACAGTTGGCCGTTACTTCTACTGCAGGGGAAACTTGTTACATTCAGATACAGTTGGCAGTTACTTCTCCTACTGCAGGGGAAACTTGTTACATTCAGATACAGTTGGCCGTTACTTCTCCTACTGCAGGGGAAACTTGTTACATTCAGATACAGTTGGCCGTTACTTCTCCTACTGCAGGGGAAACTTGCGACATTCAGATACAGTTGGCAGTTACTTCTCCTACTGCAGTCGAAACTTGTTACATTCAGATACAGTTGGCCGTTACTTCTCCTACTGCAGGGGAAACTTGTTACATTCAGATACAGTTGGCCGTTACTTCTCCTACTGCAGGGGAAACTTGTTACATTCAGATACAGTTGGCCGTTACTTCTACTGCAGGGGAAACTTGTTACATTCAGATAGAGTTGGCCGTTACTTCTTCTACTGCAGGGGAAACTTGTTACATTCAGATACAGTTGGCAGTTACTTCTCCTACTGCAGGGGAAACTTGTTACATTCAGATACAATTGGTCGTTACTTCTACTGCAGAGGAAACTTGTTACATTCAGATACAGTTGGCCGTTACTTCTCCTACTGCAGGGGAAACTTGTTACATTCAGATACAGTTGGCCGTTACTTCTACTGCAGGGGAAACTTGTTACATTCAGATACAGTTGGCTGTTACTTCTACTGCAGGGGAAACTTGTTACATTCAGATACAGTTGGCCGTTACTTCTACTGCAGGGGAAATTTGTTACATTCAGATACAGTTGACCGTTACTTCTCCTACTGCAGGGGAAACTTGTTACATTCAGATACAGTTGGCCGTTACTTCTCCTACTGCAGGGGAAACTTGTTACATTCAGATACAGTTGGCCGTTACTTCTCCTACTGCAGGGGAAACTTGTTACATTCAGATACAGTTGGCCGTTACTTCTCCTACTGCAGGGGAAACTTGTTACCTTCAGATGCAGTTGGCCGTTACTTCTACTGCAGGGGAAACTTGTTACATTCAGATACAGTTGGCCGTTACTTCTCCTACTGCAGGGGAAACTTGTTACATTCAGATACAGTTGGCCGTTACTTTTCCTACTGCAGGGGAAACTTGTTACATTCAGATACAGTTGGCCGTTACTTCTCCTACTGCAGGGGAAACTTGTTACATTCAGATACAGTTGGCCGTTACTTTTCCTACTGCAGGGGAAACTTGTTACATTCAGATACAGTTGGCCGTTACTTCTCCTACTGCAGGGGAAACTTGTTACATTCAGATACAGTTGGCCGTTACTTCTCCTACTGCAGGGGAAACTTGTTACATTCAGATACAGTTGGCCGTTACTTCTACTGCAGGGGAAACTTGTTACATTCAGATACAGTTGGCTGTTACTTCTACTGCAGGGGAAACTTGTTACATTCAGATACAGTTGGCCGTTACTTCTACTGCAGGGGAAATTTGTTACATTCAGATACAGTTGACCGTTACTTCTCCTACTGCAGGGGAAACTTGTTACATTCAGATACAGTTGGCCGTTACTTCTCCTACTGCAGGGGAAACTTGTTACATTCAGATACAGTTGGCCGTTACTTCTCCTACTGCAGGGGAAACTTGTTACATTCAGATACAGTTGGCCGTTACTTCTCCTACTGCAGGGGAAATTTGTTACATTCAGATACAGTTGACCGTTACTTCTCCTACTGCAGGGGAAACTTGTTACATTCAGATACAGTTGGCCGTTACTTCTCCTACTGCAGGGGAAACTTGTTACATTCAGATACAGTTGGCCGTTACTTCTCCTACTGCAGGGGAAACTTGTTACATTCAGATACAGTTGGCCGTTACTTCTCCTACTGCAGGGGAAACTTGTTACCTTCAGATGCAGTTGGCCGTTACTTCTACTGCAGGGGAAACTTGTTACATTCAGATACAGTTGGCCGTTACTTCTCCTACTGCAGGGGAAACTTGTTACATTCAGATACAGTTGGCCGTTACTTTTCCTACTGCAGGGGAAACTTGTTACATTCAGATACAGTTGGCCGTTACTTCTCCTACTGCAGGGGAAACTTGTTACATTCAGATACAGTTGGCCGTTACTTTTCCTACTGCAGGGGAAACTTGTTACATTCAGATACAGTTGGCCGTTACTTCTCCTACTGCAGGGGAAACTTGTTACATTCAGATACAGTTGGCCGTTACTTCTCCTACTGCAGGGGAAACTTGTTACATTCAGATACAGTTGGCCGTTACTTCTACTGCAGGGGAAACTTGTTACATTCAGATACAGTTGGCTGTTACTTCTACTGCAGGGGAAACTTGTTACATTCAGATACAGTTGGCCGTTACTTCTACTGCAGGGGAAATTTGTTACATTCAGATACAGTTGACCGTTACTTCTCCTACTGCAGGGGAAACTTGTTACATTCAGATACAGTTGGCCGTTACTTCTCCTACTGCAGGGGAAACTTGTTACATTCAGATACAGTTGGCCGTTACTTCTCCTACTGCAGGGGAAACTTGTTACATTCAGATACAGTTGGCCGTTACTTCTCCTACTGCAGGGGAAACTTGTTACATTCAGATACAGTTGGCCGTTACTTCTCCTACTGCAGGGGAAACTTGTTACCTTCAGATGCAGTTGGCCGTTACTTCTACTGCAGGGGAAACTTGTTACATTCAGATACAGTTGGCCGTTACTTCTCCTACTGCAGGGGAAACTTGTTACATTCAGATACAGTTGGCCGTTACTTTTCCTACTGCAGGGGAAACTTGTTACATTCAGATACAGTTGGCCGTTACTTCTCCTACTGCAGGGGAAACTTGTTACATTCAGATACAGTTGGCCGTTACTTTTCCTACTGCATGGGAAACTTGTTACATTCAGATACAGTTGGCCGTTACTTCTCCTACTGCAGGGGAAACTTGTTACATTCAGATACAGTTGGCCGTTACTTTTCCTACTGCAGGGGAAACTTGTTACATTCAGATACAGTTGGCCGTTACTTTTCCTACTGCAGGGGAAACTTGTTACATTCAGATACAGTTGGCCGTTACTTCTCCTACTGCAGGGGAAACTTGTTACATTCAGATACAGTTGGCCGTTACTTTTCCTACTGCAGGGGAAACTTGTTACATTCAGATACAGTTGGCCGTTACTTCTCCTACTGCAGGGGAAACTTGTTACATTCAGATACAGTTGGCCGTTACTTTTCCTACTGCAGGGGAAACTTGTTACATTCAGATACAGTTGGCCGTTACTTCTACTGCAGGGGAAATTTGTTACATTCAGATACAGTTGACCGTTACTTCTCCTACTGCAGGGGAAACTTGTTACATTCAGATACAGTTGGCCGTTACTTCTCCTACTGCAGGGGAAACTTGTTACATTCAGATACAGTTGGCCGTTACTTCTCCTACTGCAGGGGAAACTTGTTACATTCAGATACAGTTGGCCGTTACTTCTCCTACTGCAGGGGAAACTTGTTACCTTCAGATGCAGTTGGCCGTTACTTCTACTGCAGGGGAAACTTGTTACATTCAGATACAGTTGGCCGTTACTTCTCCTACTGCAGGGGAAACTTGTTACATTCAGATACAGTTGGCCGTTACTTTTCCTACTGCAGGGGAAACTTGTTACATTCAGATACAGTTGGCCGTTACTTCTCCTACTGCAGGGGAAACTTGTTACATTCAGATACAGTTGGCCGTTACTTCTCCTACTGCAGGGGAAACTTGTTACATTCAGATACAGTTGGCCGTTACTTTTCCTACTGCAGGGGAAACTTGTTACATTCAGATACAGTTGGCCGTTACTTCTCCTACTGCAGGGGAAACTTGTTACATTCAGATACAGTTGGCCGTTACTTCTCCTACTGCAGGGGAAACTTGTTACATTCAGATACAGTTGGCCGTTACTTCTACTGCAGGGGAAACTTGTTACATTCAGATACAGTTGGCCGTTACTTCTACTGCAGGGGAAATTTGTTACATTCAGATACAGTTGACCGTTACTTCTCCTACTGCAGGGGAAACTTGTTACATTCAGATACAGTTGGCCGTTACTTCTCCTACTGCAGGGGAAACTTGTTACATTCAGATACAGTTGGCCGTTACTTCTCCTACTGCAGGGGAAACTTGTTACATTCAGATACAGTTGGCCGTTACTTCTCCTACTGCAGGGGAAACTTGTTACCTTCAGATGCAGTTGGCCGTTACTTCTACTGCAGGGGAAACTTGTTACATTCAGATACAGTTGGCCGTTACTTCTCCTACTGCAGGGGAAACTTGTTACATTCAGATACAGTTGGCTGTTACTTCTACTGCAGGGGAAGCTTGTTACATTCAGATACAGTTGGCCGTTACTTCTACTGCAGGGGAAATTTGTTACATTCAGATACAGTTGACCGTTACTTCTCCTACTGCAGGGGAAACTTGTTACATTCAGATACAGTTGGCCGTTACTTCTCCTACTGCAGGGGAAACTTGTTACATTCAGATACAGTTGGCCGTTACTTCTCCTACTGCAGGGGAAACTTGTTACATTCAGATACAGTTGGCCGTTACTTCTCCTACTGCAGGGGAAACTTGTTACCTTCAGATGCAGTTGGCCGTTACTTCTACTGCAGGGGAAACTTGTTACATTCAGATACAGTTGGCCGTTACTTTTCCTACTGCAGGGGAAACTTGTTACATTCAGATACAGTTGGCCGTTACTTCTCCTACTGCAGGGGAAACTTGTTACATTCAGATACAGTTGGCCGTTACTTTTCCTACTGCAGGGGAAACTTGTTACATTCAGATACAGTTGGCCGTTACTTCTCCTACTGCAGGGGAAACTTGTTACATTCAGATACAGTTGGCCGTTACTTTTCCTACTGCAGGGGAAACTTGTTACATTCAGATACAGTTGGCCGTTACTTCTCCTACTGCAGGGGAAACTTGTTACATTCAGATACAGTTGGCCATTTCTGATACGTATCTATCAGAATGTAACAAGTTTCCCCTGCAGTAGGAGAAGTAACTGATTTATCAGCTGAGAAGCGTCATTAATGACAATAAATTGTTGGCAAATACTTGTCCTGGAAAGGCTTTTAGAACCAGGCAGCAGAGGGGCACCTTAAGGAGGAATGTCACAGATATGCGAAGCTTGAACCCTGATACTAACCTACTTCCACGATCCCTTATTTTGGTGTTGGATAGCGACCACTGGATATCACGTGGGGGCCACAATGCTGCAAGGGATACAGAAGCAGGTGAATACAGGAGACAGGCCTTCCCTCCTCTTGTTCAGGGGGGGACCACAATGCTGCATAGGATACAGAAGCAGGTGAATACAGGAGACCGGCCTTCCCTCCTCTTGTTCAGGGGGGGGGCCACAATGCTGCATAGGATACAGAAGCAGGTGAATACAGGAGACAGGCCTTCCCTCCTCTTGTTCAGGGGACCACAATGCTGCATAGGATAAAGAATCAAGTGAATACAGGAGACAGGCCTTCCCTCCTCTTGTTCAGGAGGGGGGGGGGGCGACCACAATCCTGCTGGGATACAGAAGCAGGTGAATACAGGAGACAGACCTTCCCTCCTCTTGTTCAGGGGACCACAATGCTGCATGGGACACAGAATCAGGTGAATACAGGAGACAGGCCTTCCCTCCTCTTGTTCAGGGGACCACAATGCTGCATGGGATACAGAATCAGGTGAATACAGGAGACAGGCCTTCCCTCCTCTTGTTCAGGGGGGGGGGGACCACAATGCTGCATGGGATACAGAATCAGGTGAATACAGGAGACAGGCCTTCCCTCTTCTTGTTCATGGGACCACAATGCTGCATGGGATACAGAAGCAGGTGAATACAGGGGACAGGCCTTCCCTCCTCTTGTTCAGGGGACCACAATGCTGCATGGGATACAGAATCAGGTGAATACAGGAAACAGGCCTTCCCTCCTCTTGTTCAGGGGACCACAATGCTGCATGGGATACAGAATCAGGTGAATACAGGAGACAGGCCTTCCCTCCTCTTGTTCAGGGGACCACAATGCTGCATGGGATACAGGAGCAGGGGAATACAGGAGACCGGCCTTCCCTCCTCTTGTCCCGGGGGGGGGGGGGGACCACAATGCTGCATAGGATACAGAATCAGGTGAGTACAGGAGACGGGGGGGGGGCCACAATGCTGCATGGGATACCTTCCCTCCTCTTTTTCAGGGGACCACAATGCTGCATGGGATACAGAATCAGGTGAATACAGGAGACAGGCCTTCCCTCCTCTTGTTCAGGGGACCACAATGCTGCATGGAATACCGAAGCAGGTGAATACAGGAGGCAGGCCTTCCCTCCTCTTGTTCAGGGGACCACAATGCTGCATGGGATACAAAATAACGTGTATACAGGAGACAAAGAAAGTAAAGAAGAGAGGAAGGAAATGAAGGAATGACAAAGAAAGTAAAAAAGAGAGGAAGGAAATGAAGGAATGACAAAGAAAGTAAAAAAGAGAGGAAGGAAATGAAGAAATGACAAAGAAAGTAAAGAAGAGAGGAAGGAAATGAAGGAATGACAAAGAAAGTAAAAAAGAGAGGAAGGAAATGAAGGAATGACAAAGAAAGAAAAGAAGAGAGGAAGGAAATGAAGGAATAACAAAGAAAGAAAAGAAGAGAGGAAGGAAATGAAGGAATGACAAAGAAAGAAAAGAAGAGAGGGAGGAAATGAAGGAATGACAAATAAAGAAAAGAAGAGAGGAAGGAAATGAAGGAATAACAAAGAAAGTAAAGAAGAGAGAAAGGAAATCAAGGAATGACAAAGAAATAAAAGAAGAGAGGAAGGAAATGAAGGAATGACAAAGAAAGTAAATAAGAGAGGAAGAAATCAATAGTCTGGTCCTTTCGGCCGGCTGGAAAATAACCGATTGCTTTGTGCAGCCGCGGGAGGAATGGGAATCGGGGTCATTAGGGGGCGTTGCTATGCAATGCTCTTATATCCGTAGCCATAAAATGTACGCGGGCCTGGCCCTCGGGCGGCAGACTCTAAGCGGCGCCCCTTTGCGTTGTGTCGTAACACACGCGGCGGTAACGCTGCACGTGTGCTGGATATTGACTATTGCTGCAGTTCATCCGGACCTTCACCATGATTTATTGAAAATCCCAAACCCTTAAAAAACGATTCCCCAGCATCTAAAATTAATATATTAATACTAATAATATAAGTTTTTAGTCACTTACTTATTATTCTTTCCCCCACTGAGCTGCAACTCTGTTCAGGACCTTAGGATACGGGCGCCGCCATCTTCACTCAGAAGCATCACACTGACTGAGGAAAGCGGGATAAAGTGCAGGGGGCAGGGTTATAGCTGTGCTTTGCTCAGACAGATCAGAGCTGGGGTCAGGAAAAGGTCAGCAATCCCAGAATGCAGAGCAGCACAGTCAGAAGACACTTCCTGTTTGCAGGCTGCCTGATGCTCCATGAGCCGCCATCTTGGATGTTTAAAGGCTCATAACATGCAGTAGATGCAGGTAGGATGATTTTTAATGTGAACAATCTGTATGTACAGGGTGTGGGAAACATATAAGATAGGCTCTTATTCAGAGTGAAGGTCCGGATTAATGTGAGCAATCTGTATGTACAGGGTGTGGGAAACCTATAAGATGTGGTCTTATTCAGGGTGAAGGTCCGGATTAATGTGAGCAATCTGGATGTACAGGGTGTGGGAAACATATAAGATAGGCTCTTATTCAGGGTGAGGGTCCGGATTAATGTGGGCAATCTGTATGTACAGGGTGTGGGAAACATATAAGATAGGCTCTTATTCAGGGTGAAGGTCCAGATTAATGTG
The DNA here is from genome assembly GCA_027917425.1 of Gastrophryne carolinensis. NCBI lineage: Eukaryota > Metazoa > Chordata > Amphibia > Anura > Microhylidae > Gastrophryne > Gastrophryne carolinensis. Next base: position 186,210,306 of record CM051243.1, read on the forward strand.
AGCAATCTGTATGTACAGAGTGTTGGAAACCTATAAGATGTGCTCTTATTCAGGGTGAAGGTCCGGATTAATGTGAGCAATCTGGATGTACAGGGTGTGGGAAACATATAAGATAGGCTCTTATTCAGGGTGAAGGTCCGGATTAATGTGAGCAATCTGTATGTACAGAGTGTGGGAAACATATAAGATAGGCTCTTATTCAGAGTGAAGGTCCGCTTTAACTCTTCTGATTTCATAGACTGACCCCAGAGCCAACAAGCCCCAGGCCACCCAGGTGCCACTCTCTGCTCTGAGGTCTTTTCATGGACTTTCCCCTTTAAAGTGGCCCAAAACTTAGGATTTTCACTCTTGGGTTTTGGTCCACTCCCCCGGGGCCCCCCAATCAGGAATGGCCCGCTATGTGAAACCCCCTGGTTCTCCAGCATCAATTCACCTCACCGCGGTCCTACGGCGCATGCGCGGCCGCTCGGCCAATCAGCGCGCTCGGAGCCACTGAGCTATGCGTGTCTGAGCGACGTCTTAGCTCAGCGGCTCCGAGCGGCTCTCGCGCTTCCCTTTAAAAGTCTCCACACCCCCTCATTGATTGATGGATGAAGCCACGCCCCCTCATTGGTTGATGGATGAAGCCACACCCCCTCATTGATGGATGGATGAAGCCACACCCCCTCATTGATGGATGGATGAAGCCACACCCCCTCATTGATTGATGGATAGGAGATAGGATGTAAAAGTTACAACTATAGAAACACTTTGAATATGCAAATCAATAATTTATTGGTGCAGATCTGCATGTTACATCTCAAAGAGGGACACGCCTCCTCATTGATGGACGGATGAAGCCACACCCCCTCATTGATTGATGGATGAAGCCACGACCCCTCATTGATGGATGGATGAAGCCACACCCCCTCATTGAGGGATGGATGAAGCCACACACCCATTGGTTAATGTATAGGAGATACATTGTAACAGTTACAGCAATAGGCGAATTAATCATTTATTGCTGCAGATCTGCATGTTACACCTCAAAGAGGGACAATTGTTAAATGACACGCCTCCTCATTGAGGGATGGATAGGAGATACATTGTAACAGTTACAACAATAGAAACACTTTGAATAGGCAAATGAATCATTTATTGTTGCAGATCTGCATGTTACACCTCAAAGAGGGACAAATGAGAACAATGAGGGACAGGGGAACATGCACCCAAAAGAGGGACAGTCCCTCCAAATCAGAGACACTTGAGAGGTATGGGTAGGGGATGGCAGGCGTCACCCTTGCCGGCCCAAGATGGGCTGCATATAGTACAGCGCCATGGCATATGCTGGCGCTCTATAAATAAATAAACGATAGTATTCCATGCAGCCCAGGCCGATGTAGGGATCGCGGCGGGTGCGCGGCTGTCTATTTAGAGTTGTATCATTTCATTAGAGGAAGAGCAGCCCGACATTCCAGGCAGATCTCATCAGCCGCTCGCTGACTCAATTTGTCTTCCCGGAAAATCAATTTATCAAGGTTGTCAATGGCAGGTGGCGAGACAGAGAGGCCAGCACAGTAAATAGTGCCGCTCCGCCGACATGCTGGGGTTTGTAGTTGCCGCTATAGAAGTATAGAGAGTCTTGCTTGCCCTTTAAAATTAATTAATTTATTTTTTTGCAGGCAGGAGCGCATCTCCTATGAGGCCGGGTGAGGCAGCTGTCTCAGGCTGCTCCATTTATTTGGTTCAGCAGGGCACCGCTGCAAGGCAATATGGATTTTTTTTAATACATTCAATAATTGGAGGCTCAGCGACCCCATTGGACAGCGTGGACCAATTATATTTGGCCTACTATTTGATAGGGGCCTTTCTATAGTTACGGGTCCCTTCTCCTCCTTCCTTGGAATCCTGCCAAGCTAATAGTGGGAAATCCCCCTCTTTGTCCCTCCCCTCCAGCGACATCATTAGTCACATGGATGGGATTCCACAGACACTCCTCCTGGTATAAAAGCCTTCCTGCCCCACTGGAGAAGGAGAGGACTGGTGTCCCCCCTTCCCTACAGATGCCGGCTGGGTAGCAGTTCCCTGGCATCAAGAAGATAATAGCCCGCTGGACCAGGAGGGGGCCCCATTGGGCCAGCATTTTGACCAGGCTCCATCAGACCAGCATTATAGTGTGGACCCATAAGACCAGTATTTTGACCGGGCCCCATCAAGCCAGAATTTTGACCGGGCCCCATCAAGCCAGAATTTTGACCGGGCCCCATCAAGACAGTTTTTTTACCGGGCCCCATCAAGACAGAATTTTGATGGGGCCCCATCGGGCCAGCATTTTGCCTGGGCCCCATCGAGCTGTTTTTTTGCCTGGGCCCCATCGAGCCGGCTTTTTGCCTGGGCCCCATTGAGCCGGCCTTTAGCCTGGGCCCCATCAAGACGGCATTTTGCCTGGGTCCCATCGAGGCGGCTTTTTGCCTGGGCCCCATCGAGCCGGCATTTTGCCTGGGCCCCATCGAGACGGCATTTTGCCTGGGCCCCATCGAGACGGCATTTGGCCTGGGTCCCATCGAGCCGGCTTTTTGCCTGGGCCCCATCGAGCCGGCATTTTGCCTGGGCCCCATCGAGACGGCATTTGGCCTGGGCCCCATCGAGCCGGCATTTGGCCTGGGTCCCATCGAGCTGGCATTTTGCCTGGGCCCCATCGAGCCGGCTTTTTGCCTGGGCCCCATCGAGCCGCCTTTTTGCCTGGGCCCCATCGAGCCAGCTTTTTGCCTGGGCCCCATCGAGCCGGCTTTTTGCCTGGGCCCCATCGAGCCAGCTTTTTGCCTGGGCCCCATCGAGCAGGCTTTTAGCCTGGGCCCCATCGAGCCGGCTTTTTGCCTGGGCCCCATCAAGCCGGCTTTTTGCCTGGGCCCCATAATACACACACTGACCACTAGAGGGAGCGCAGTCCTACATCACACTAAGCAGAAGCAGCTCATGATGGCAGTGCTCCCTCTAGTGGTCAGTGTGCAGTGTGACAGCGGGTGTAATACACACACTGACCACTAGAGGGAGCGCAGTCCTACATCACACTAAGCAGAAGCAGCTCATGATGGCAGTGCTCCCTCTAGTGGTCAGTGTGCAGTGTGACAGCGGGTGTAATAGCACACACTGACCACTAGAGGGAGCACTGCCATCATGAGCTGCTTCTGCGCGCTGCCTCTAATGGTCAGTGTGTGTATTACATCCGCTGTCACACTGCACACTGTCCACTAGAAGGTAGCAGCACCATACTCGGGCATTAATGACTATAGAAACAGGGGCTGTGTCACAATAAAAGAGGGGAGAAGGGGATATAGTAAGGGGGAGAAACAGAAGGAGCATGATGGGAGACAGGGGGAGGGGCATCCACATTGTACAGTGCCATGGAAGATGACGTCGCTTTATAAACAAATAATAATAATGAGCAGTCTGGGGAGGGGCGGGGATTCAGACACCACTGCAGTTGGCTTAAAGTGGACCAAAACCCACTGCGATCGGCTTGGGAATCTATAACACAATACTGACCCTCAATCATCCCCTAAAAACTTCAAGCATTTTTTAAAACTCATTTACATTCGAAGACCCGCCCCCGAGGAGTCACCAACTAATCATTTAATTCCCTTTTTTTGGAATGTCCAGCAATACTGAGTCTATGGGCCTCTCTCACTCCAAAACTATTAAGCTCCTAAAAAAAACACAACTGGCAATAGGTCCAGCTAAGAAAAAAGGGGGCGGGGTCTGGAGGATCCCGATGATTCCAAGGAAATGTAAGTGAGATCAGATGTTGTTTGTATAGCCACTCAGGCCCAAACAATTTTTGTCTGGGGTCTCAATGGATGATGATGATGATGAGTCCCTATAACGCGCCCATCACACTCTCCCCCTCTGTCACAAATGTCGTCCCCGCTAGGCTCTGCCGGCTTCGATGACGGGAGCGTTCAGCTTTGCTGCTGTAACGGCTCCCTGGTCATTTAAGGCACCGATAAGATTACTTCAAGTCGCAATTTACTTCAAGTAAATAAGCAGAAGGGGAACGCGCGCGGCCCAGAACGCCCCCCCCCGCAGCCATGAAAAACAATAACCACAGCCTAAGACACTAAAATTAAAATCCAATCAAGGGCTTACATACCATAGAGGCAGTCTCATAGACTCTTAGACAGTCTCATAGACTCATAGACAGTCTCATAGACTCATAGACAGTCTCATAGACTCATAGACAGTCTCATGGACTCATAGGCAGTCTCATAGACTCATAGGCAGTCTCATAGACTCATAGACAGTCTCATAGACTCATAGACAGTCTCATAGACTCATAGGCAGTCTCATAGACTCATAGACAGTCTCATAGACTCATAGGCAGTCTCATAGACTCATAGGCAGTCTCATAGACTCATAGACAGTCTCATGGACTCATAGACAGTCTCATAGACTCATAGACAGTCTCATAGACTCATAGGCAGTCTCATAGACTCATAGACAGTCTCATAGACTCATAGGCAGTCTCATAGACTCATAGACAGTCTCATAGACTCATAGACAGTCTCATAGACTCATAGACAGTCTCATAGACTCAAAGGCAGTCTCATAGACTCATAGGCAGTCTCATAGACTCATAGGCAGTCTCATAGACTCATAGGCAGTCTCATAGACAGTCTCATAGACTCATAGGCAGTCTCATAGACTCATAGGCAGTCTCATAGACAGTCTCATAGACAGTCTCATAGACTCATAGACAGTCTCATAGACTCATAGGCAGTCTCATAGACTCATAGGCAGTCTCATAGACTCATAGACAGTCTCATAGACTCATAGGCAGTCTCATAGACTAATAGGCAGTCTCATAAACTCATAGACAGTCTCATAGACTCATAGACAGTCTCATAGACTCATAGACAGTCTCATAGACTCATAGACAGTCTCATAGACTCATAGGCAGTCTCATAGACTCATAGACAGTCTCATAGACTCATAGGCAGTCTCAGTCTTGTAGACTCATAGACAGTCTCATAGACTCATAGGCAGTCTCATAGACTCATAGGCAGTCTCATAGACTCATAGACAGTCTCATAGACTCATAGACAGTCTCATAGACTCATAGGCAGTCTCATAGACTCATAGACAGTCTCATAGACTCATAGGCAGTCTCATAGACTCATAGGCAGTCTCATAAACTCATAGACAGTCTCATAGACTCATAGACAGTCTCATAGACTCATAGACAGTCTCATAGACTCATAGGCAGTCTCATAGACTCAGACAGTCTCATAGACTCATAGGCAGTCTCAGTCTCGTAGACTCATAGACAGTCTCGTAGACTCATAGACAGTCTCGTGGACTCATAGACAGTCTCGTAGACTCATAGACAGTCTCGTAGACTCATAGACAGTCTCGTAGACTCATAGACAGTCTCGTAGACTCATAGACAGTCTCATAGACTCATAGACAGTCTCATAGACTCATAGGCAGTCTCATAGACTCATAGGCAGTCTCATAGACTCATAGGCAGTCTCATAGACTCATAGGAAGTCTCACACACTCATAGGAAGTCTCATGGACTCATAGACAGTCTCATAGACTCATAGACAGTCTCATAGACTCATAGACAGTCTCATAGACTCATAGGCAGTCTCATAGACTCATAGGCAGTCTCATAGACTCATAGGCAGTCTCATAGACTCATAGACAGTCTCATAGACTCATAGGCAGTCTCATAGACTCATAGGCAGTCTCATAGACTCATAGGCAGTCTCATAGACTCATAGACAGTCTCATAGACTCATAGACAGTCTCATAGACTCATAGGCAGTCTCATAGACTCATAGGCAGTCTCATAGACTCATAGACAGTCTCATAGACTCATAGGCAGTCTCATAGACTCATAGACAGTCTCATAGACTCATAGGCAGTCTCATAGACTCATAGACAGTCTCATAGACTCATAGGCAGTCTCATAGACTCATAGACAGTCTCATAGACTCATAGGCAGTCTCAGTCTCGTAGACTCATAGACAGTCTCGTAGGCTCATAGACAGTCTCGTAGACTCATAGACAGTCTCGTAGACTCATAGACAGTCTCATAGACTCATAGGCAGTCTCATAGACTCATAGGCAGTCTCACAGACTCATAGACAGTCTCTCGGACTCATAGACAGTCTCATAGACTCATAGACAGTCTCATAGACTCATAGGCAGTCTCATAGACTCATAGACAGTCTCATAGACTCATAGACAGTCTCATAGACTCAAAGGCAGTCTCATAGACTCATAGGCAGTCTCATAGACTCATAGGCAGTCTCATAGACAGTCTCATAGACTCATAGGCAGTCTCATAGACTCATAGACAGTCTCATAGACTCATAGACAGTCTCATAGACTCATAGACAGTCTCATTGACTCATAGGCAGTCTCATAGACTCATAGGCAGTCTCATAGACTCATAGACAGTCTCATAGACTCATAGGCAGTCTCATAGACTCATAGGCAGTCTCATAGACTCATAGGCAGTCTCATAGACTCATAGACAGTCTCATAGACTCATAGACAGTCTCATAGACTCATAGACAGTCTCATAGACTCATAGGCAGTCTCATAGACTCATAGACAGTCTCATAGACTCATAGACAGTCTCATAGACTCATAGGCAGTCTCATAGACTCATAGACAGTCTCATAGACTCATAGACAGTCTCATAGACTCATAGGCAGTCTCATAGACTCATAGACAGTCTCATAGACTCATAGGCAGTCTCAGTCTCGTAGACTCATAGACAGTCTCGTAGACTCATAGACAGTCTCGTGGACTCATAGACAGTCTCGTAGACTCATAGACAGTCTCGTAGACTCATAGACAGTCTCGTAGACTCATAGACAGTCTCGTAGACTCATAGACAGTCTCATAGACTCATAGACAGTCTCATAGACTCATAGGCAGTCTCATAGACTCATAGGCAGTCTCATAGACTCATAGGCAGTCTCATAGACTCATAGGAAGTCTCACACACTCATAGGAAGTCTCATGGACTCATAGACAGTCTCATAGACTCATAGACAGTCTCATAGACTCATAGACAGTCTCATAGACTCATAGGCAGTCTCATAGACTCATAGGCAGTCTCATAGACTCATAGGCAGTCTCATAGACTCATAGACAGTCTCATAGACTCATAGGCAGTCTCATAGACTCATAGGCAGTCTCATAGACTCATAGGCAGTCTCATAGACTCATAGACAGTCTCATAGACTCATAGACAGTCTCATAGACTCATAGGCAGTCTCATAGACTCATAGGCAGTCTCATAGACTCATAGACAGTCTCATAGACTCATAGGCAGTCTCATAGACTCATAGACAGTCTCATAGACTCATAGGCAGTCTCATAGACTCATAGACAGTCTCATAGACTCATAGGCAGTCTCATAGACTCATAGACAGTCTCATAGACTCATAGGCAGTCTCAGTCTCGTAGACTCATAGACAGTCTCGTAGGCTCATAGACAGTCTCGTAGACTCATAGACAGTCTCGTAGACTCATAGACAGTCTCATAGACTCATAGGCAGTCTCATAGACTCATAGGCAGTCTCACAGACTCATAGACAGTCTCACAGACTCATAGACAGTCTCTCGGACTCATAGACAGTCTCATAGACTCATAGACAGTCTCATAGACTCATAGGCAGTCTCATAGACTCATAGGCAGTCTCATAGACTCATAGACAGTCTCATAGACTCATAGACAGTCTCATAGACTCAAAGGCAGTCTCATAGACTCATAGGCAGTCTCATAGACTCATAGGCAGTCTCATAGACAGTCTCATAGACTCATAGGCAGTCTCATAGACTCATAGACAGTCTCATAGACTCATAGACAGTCTCATAGACTCATAGACAGTCTCATTGACTCATAGGCAGTCTCATAGACTCATAGGCAGTCTCATAGACTCATAGACAGTCTCATAGACTCATAGGCAGTCTCATAGACTCATAGGCAGTCTCATAGACTCATAGGCAGTCTCATAGACTCATAGACAGTCTCATAGACTCATAGACAGTCTCATAGACTCATAGACAGTCTCATAGACTCATAGGCAGTCTCATAGACTCATAGACAGTCTCATAGACTCATAGACAGTCTCATAGACTCATAGGCAGTCTCATAGACTCATAGACAGTCTCGTAGACTCATAGACAGTCTCGTAGACTCATAGACAGTCTCGTAGATTCATAGACAGTCTCGTAGACTCATAGACAGTCTCATAGACAGTCTCATAGACTCATAGGCAGTCTCATAGACTCATAGGCAGTCTCACAGACTCATAGACAGTCTCACAGACTCATAGACAGTCTCATGGACTCATAGACAGTCTCATAGACTCATAGACAGTCTCATAGACTCATAGACAGTCTCATAGACTCATAGGCAGTCCCATAGACTCATAGGCAGTCTCATAGACTCATAGACAGTCTCATAGACTCATAGGCAGTCTCATAGACTCATAGACAGTCTCATAGACTCATAGACAGTCTCATAGACTCATAGGCAGTCTCATAGACTCATAGGCAGTCTCATAGACTCATAGGCAGTCTCATAGACTCATAGACAGTCTCATAGACTCATAGGCAGTCTCATAGACTCATAGACAGTCTCATAGACTCATAGACTCATAGGCAGTCTCATAGACTCATAGACAGTCTCATAGACTCATAGGCAGTCTCATAGACTCATAGGCAGTCTCATAGACTCATAGACAGTCTCATAGACTCATAGGCAGTCTCATAGACTCATAGGCAGTCTCATAGACTCATAGACAGTCTCATAGACTCATAGACAGTCTCATAGACTCATAGGCAGTCTCACAGACTCATAGGCAGTCTCACAGACTCATAGACAGTCTCACAGACTCATAGACAGTCTCACAGACTCATAGGCAGTCTCACAGACTCATAGACAGTCTCACAGACTCATAGACAGTCTCACAGACTCATAGACAGTCTCATAGACTCATAGACAGTCTCATAGACTCATAGACAGTCTCATAGACTCATAGGCAGTCTCATAGACTCATAGGCAGTCTCATAGACTCATAGGCAGTCTCATAGACAGTCTCATAGACTCATAGGCAGTCTCATAGACTCATAGGCAGTCTCATAGACTCATAGACAGTCTCTTAGACTCATAGGCAGTCTCATAGACTCATAGACAGTCTCATAGACTCATAGACGGTCTCATAGACTCATAGGCAGTCTCATAGACTCATAGGCAGTCTCATAGACTCATAGACAGTCTCATAGACTCATAGGCAGTCTCATAGACTCATAGACAGTCTCATAGACTCATAGACTCATAGGCAGTCTCATAGACTCATAGACAGTCTCATAGACTCATAGGCAGTCTCATAGACTCATAGACAGTCTCATAGACTCATAGGCAGTCTCATAGACTCATAGAGAGTCACATAGACTCATAGACAGTCTCATAGACAGTCTCATAGACTCATAGGCAGTCTCACAGACTCATAGGCAGTCTCACAGACTCATAGACAGTCTCACAGACTCATAGTCTCACAGACTCATAGACAGTCTCACAGAGTCATAGACAGTCTCATAGACTCATAGACAGTCTCATAGACTCATAGACAGTCTCATAGACTCAGACAGTCTCATAGACTCATAGGCAGTCTCATAGACTCATAGGCAGTCTCATAGACTTATAGACAGTCTCATAGACTCATAGGCAGTCTCATAGACTCATAGACAGTCTCATAGACTCATAGACAGTCTCATAGACTCATAGACAGTCTCATAGACTCATAGGCAGTCTCATAGACTCATAGACAGTCTCATAGACTCATAGGCAGTCTCATAGACTCATAGGCAGTCTCATAGACTCATAGACAGTCTCATAGACTCATAGGCAGTCTCATAGACTCATAGGCAGTCTCATAGACTCATAGACAGTCTCATAGACTCATAGGCAGTCTCATAGACTCATAGGCAGTCTCATAGACTCATAGACAGTCTCATAGACTCATAGGCAGTCTCATAGACTCATAGGCAGTCTCATAGACTCATAGACAGTCTCATAGACTCATAGACAGTCTCATAGACTCATAGGCAGTCTCATAGACTCTAGGGAGGCTTTTGGTCCTCTTTAAGTGCACAGCTTTAGCACTAGATTAACCCCATCAGTGCCAACGCTCTGTACCTATGTCAATGATAGAGAAAAAGAGGATTTTATATTACTCCCCTTAAATTCTCCTCCTCCTGATTTTCACTTAAAGTGGACCAAAACCCACGTCGATCCACCCGGGAATTTAGAAGATTTTGTGAATGGCCGACGCGGGCGCGCTCCCTGTGAGAGGGAAGCGGGGGATGCGTCCGCCAATGCGCTCGCTTAGATGCTGGCTTAGATGGGGTGATGTCAGCGCATCTGAGTGCACTGATTGGACGAGTGGCCACGCATGCGCAGTAGGCCCAGGAAGAGGCGAGTTGCGCTCGGCGATCTGGGGGGTTTCACATAGTGGGGCATCAGTGTGCATCAAAACGCCGGAATAGTTAAAATTCTGGGTTTTGGTCCACTTTAACGGGTTAACCCCGTCTGAGCTGAATACCTGTATCTTTGTAAATAACAGATAGAGTATTTTAATATGTAATAATATATTTGCAATATATATTTAATCACTGTAAAAGCTTTCACCTAGTATACATACAGTCAACTCCATACCTTCCAACTTTGCAGGGTGGGAAAGAGGGACAATTGTTAAATTAAGCCACGCCCCCTCATTGAGGGATGGATGAAGCCACACCTCCTCATTGAGGGATGGATGAAGCCACACCCCCTCATTGAGGGATGGATGAAGCCACCCCCCCTCATTGAGGGATGGATGAAGCCACGTCCCCTCATTGAGGGATGGATGAAGCCACACACCCTCATTGAGGGATGGATGAAGCCACACCCCCTCATTGAGGAATGTATAGGAGATACATTGTAACAGTTACAACAATAGAAACACTTTGAATAGGGAAATTAATCATTTATTGCTGCAGATCTGCATGTTACACCTCAAAGAGGGACAATATGTAAATAAAACCACGCCCCCTCATTGAGAGTGGATGAAGCCACGCCCCCTCATTGAGGGGTGGATGAAGCCACAACCCCTCATTGAGGGGTGGATGAAGCCACGCCCCCTCATTGAGGGATGGATAGGAAATAGGTTGTAACAGTTACAACAATAGAAACACTTTGAATAGGCAAATGAATCATTTATTGCTGCAGATCTGCATGTTACACCTCAAAGAGGGACAATATTTATATGAAGCCACGCCCCCTCATTGAGGGATGAATGAAGCCACGCCCCCTCATTGAGAGATGGATTAAGCCACACCCCCTCATTGAGGGATGGATTAAGCCATGCCTCCTCATTGAGGGATGGATTAAGCCACGCCCCCTCGTTGAGGGATGGATAAGAGATAGGATGTAACAGTTACAATAGAAATACTTTGATTAGGCAAATTAATCATTTATTGATGCAGATCTGCATGGTACACCTCAAAGAGGGACAATATGTAAATGGAACCACGCCTCTCATTGAGGGATGGACGAAGCCAAGACCCCCCTATTAAGGTATGGACAAAGCCATGCCCCCTCATTGAGGGGTGGATTAAGCCACACCCCCTCATTGAGGGATGGATTAAACCACGCCCCCTCATTGAGGGATGGATTAAGTCACGCCCCCTCATTGAGGGATGGATGAAGCCATGCCCCTCATTGAGGGATGGATAGGAGATAGGAGTATGTAACAGTTACAATAGAAACACTTTGAATAGGCAAATGAATCATTTATTGATGCCGATCTGCATGTTACTCCTTAAAGAGGGACAATATGTAAATGAAGCCACGTCCCCTCATTGAGGAATGGATAGGAGATACATTGTAACAGTTACAATAGAAACACTTTGAATAGGCAAATGAATCATTTATTGCTGCAGATCTGCATGTTACACCTCAAAGAGGGACAGTATGTTAATTAAGCCACGCCCACTCATTGAGGAATGGATAGGAGATACATTGTAACAGTTACAACAATAGAAACACTTTGAATAGGCAAATGAATCATTTATTGCTGCAGATCTGAATGTTACACCTCAAAGAGGGACAAATGAGAACGAGGGGCAGGGGGACACGGGCTCAAAAGAGGGACAGTCCCTCTAAATCAGGGACACTTGGGAGGTATGCAAATCTCATACTCTTACGATTCACTTGATATTCTATTCCTAATATTCACTTAGGTACAAAGCCTCAGCGCTGATGCGTTTAACCCCGTCAGTCCTGAAGCTGCGCACCTTAGTGTATAATAAAGAACAGTGGATGTTACTGTCGCCGCACAATCTCTCTCTCTTCATATACACTTGTGTACACAGCACAGCGCCAACAGCACTAACACTGACGGTGCCGAAGCTCTGCACCCAAGTGGATCATAGAAAAAAAAAGGGTTAACCCCCTCCTTGCCTCCTTATACCTTTAGTATACCCACTGCAAAATCTTTTTCTACACATAGTTACACAGCTTGAGCACTGACGGCTTTAACCCAATCAGTGCTGATGCTGTGGATCATAGAGAAAAAAGGGTTAACCCCCTCATTGCTGAAATTGTGCACCTAGGTGAATGATAGAGAAAAGAGGATTTTAGTATACCCACTGCAAAGGCTCTTAACCCCATCAGCGCTGAGGCTGTGCACCTCAATAAATAATAGAGAGAGAAATAAAAAGATTAACCCCATCAGTGCTGAGGCTGTGCACCTCAATAAATAATAGAGAGAGAACTAAAAAGGTTAACCCCCTTTACAAACTGTATTCCTAAGTGAATGTTAGCGAAAAGAGGATTTTAGTATACCCACTGCAAAAGCTCTTAACCCCATAAGAGCTGAAGCTGTGCACCTCTATAAATAATGGAAAGATAAATAAATAGGTTAACCCCATCAGTGGGGTTTCAGCAATGGGGGGTTAACCCTTTCTTCTCTATGATCCACAGCATCAGCACTGATTGGGTTTAGAGAAAGAGATTTTGCAGTGGGTATACTAAAATCCACTTATCTCTATCTTTTATTTATTTTTATTTTTTTAAAAGGTTAACCCCAATAATAGAGAAAAAAAGGTTAACCCCCTTAAAAAAAAATAATGATAGAGATAACTGGATTTTAGTATACCCACCGCAAAAGCTCTTAACCCCATCAGTGCTGAAGCTGTGAACCCAAGTGAATAATAGAGAAAAAAAAAGGTTAACCCCATCAGTGGGGGTTTCAGCAATGGGGGGGTTAACCTTTTCTTCTCTATGATCCACAGCATCAGGAGTTTTTGGGTTAAGAGAAAGAGATTTTGCAGTGGGTATACTAAAATCCACTTATCTCTATCATTATTTTTTTTTAAGGGGGTTAACCTTTTTTTCTCTCTTATTGGGGTTAACCTTTTTAAAAAAATAAAATAAATAAAAGATAGAGAAAAGAGCATTTTAGTATACCCACTGCAAAATCTCTTTCTCCACATCAGCTTGAGCACTGACAGCTTTAACCCAATCAGTGCTGATGCGGTGCACCTAAGTGGATCATAGAGAAGAAAGGGTTAACCCCCCTCCTTGCTGAAACTGTGCACCTAGGTGCATGACAGAGAAAGAGATTTTGCAGTGGGTATACTAAAATCCTCTTTTCTCTGTCATGCACCTAGGTGCACAGTTTCAGCAATGAGGGGGGGTTAACCCTTTCTTCTCTATGATCCACTTAGGTGCACCGCATCAGCACTGATTGGGTTAAAGCTGTCGGTGCTCAAGCTGATGTGGAGAAAGAGATTTTGCAGTGGGTATACTAAAATCCACTTATCTCTATCATTGTTTTTTTTAAGGGGGTTAACCTTTTTTTCTCTCTTATTGGGGTTAACCTTTAAAAAAAAAAAATAGATAAAAGATAGAGAAAAGAGGATTTTAGTATACCCACTGCAAAATCTCCTTCTCCACATCAGCTTGAGCACTGACAGCTTTAACCCAATCAGTGCTGATGCTGTGCACCTAAGTGGAACATAGAGAAGAAAGGGTTAGCCCCCTCATTGCTGAAATTGTGCACCTAGGTGCATGATAGAGAAAAGGGGATTTTAGTATACCCACTGCAAAATCTCTTTCTCCACATACTTTCACAGCTCTGGAACACTGACAGCTTTAACCCCTCTCAGTGCTGATGCTGTGCACCTAAGTGGATCATAGAGAAAAAAGGGTTAACCCACTCCTGGCTGAAACTGTGCACCTAGAATGATAGGGAAAAGAGGATATTAGTATACCCACTGTAAAATTTCTTTCTCCACATAGTTACACAGCTTCAGCACTGACAGCTAAACCCCCCTCAGTGCTAATGCCGTGCACCTAAGTGAATAATAGAGAACAAACAAAAAAAAAGTGTAAACCTCTGAAATTGTGCACCTAAATGAGTAATAGAGAAATTAGGATTTTAGTATACCCACTGCAAAAATCTCTTTCTCTGGACGCGATCATAGGCACACAGCTTCAGCACTGACAGGGTTAACCCAGTCAGTGCCTAAGCAGTAGACCTAAAGTAATAATCGAGAAAAAAATGGGTTAACCCCCTCCATGCTGAAACTGTGTACGTTAGTGAATGATCAAGAGAAGAGTTTAACGTAGTCACCGTAAATTCTCTGCTATACACTTGAGTACACAGTATCAGCACCGACTAACCCCATCAGTGCCGAACTGTGCGCCTAAGAGTTTAAAATAGAAAAATAACTGTTAACCCCCTCCGTGCTAAAGCTGTGTACCTAAGTGCACGATAGAGAAAAGAAGAGTTTAGTGTACCCACTGCAAAATCTCATAACCCCATCAGTGCTAACTCGATAATAGAGGGAAAAAAAGGTTAACCCCCTCCATGCTGGAACTGCGTACCTAAGTGAAGGATAGAGAAAAGAGGATATTAGTATATCCACTGCAAAATCTCTTAACCCCTTCCATGCTGAAGCTGTGCACCTAACTCAATATTAGAGGGGAAAAGAGGATATTAGTATACCCACTGCAAAATCTCTTAACCCCTTCCATGCTGAAGCTGTGCACCTAACTCAATAATAAAGGGGGAAAAAAGTGTTAACCCCCTCCGTGCTGAACTGCGTACACAAGTTAACGATAGAGAAAAAAGGATTTTAGTATACCCACTGCAAAATCTCTTAACCCCTTCCACGTTGAAGCTGTGCACCTAACTCAATGTTAGAGGGGAAAAGAGGATATTAGTATACCCACTGCAAAATCTCTTAACCCCTTCCGTGCTGAAGCTGTGCACCTAACTCAATATTAGAGGGGAAAAGAGGATATTAGTATACCCACTGCAAAATCTCTTAACCCCTTCCATGCCGAAGCTGTGCACCTAACTCAATATTAGAGGGGAAAAGAGGATATTAGTATACCCACTGCAAAATTTCTTAACCCCTTCCATGCTGAAGCTGTGCACCTAACTCAATATTAGAGGGGAAAAAAGGATTTTAGTATACACACTGCAAAATCTCTTAACCCCTTCCATGCTGAAGCTGTGCACCTAACTCAATATTAGAGGGGAAAAAAGGATTTTAGTATACACACTGCAAAATCTCTTAACCCCTTCCATGCTGAAGCTGTGCACCTAACTCAATATTAGAGGGGAAAAGAGGATATTAGTATACCCACTGCAAAATCTCTTAACCCCTTCCATGCTGAAGCTGTGCACCTAACTCAATAATAAAGGGGGAAGAAAGTGTTAACCCCCCTCCATGCTGAACTGCGTACACAAGTTAACGATAGAGAAAAAAGGATTTTAGTATACCCACTGCAAAATCTCTTAACCCCTTCCATGCTGAAGCTGTGCACCTAACTCAATATTAGCGGGGAAATAAGTGTTAACCCTCTCCGTGCTGACACTGCGTACGTAAGTTAATGATAAAGTAAAGAAGAGTTTAGTATACCCACTGCAAAAACGATTAACCCCATCAGCACTGAAGCTGTGCACCTAACTCAATAATAGAGGGAAAAAATGGGTTAACCCCCCCTCTGTACTGAAACTGCATATGTAAGTTAATAATAGAGAAAAGGGGATTTTAGTGTACCCACTGCAAAATCTCTTAACCCCTTCCGTGCTGAAGCTTTGCACCTAACTCAATATTAGAGGGGAAAAAAGTGTTAACCCTCTCCGCGCTGAACTGCGTACGCAAGTTAACGCCAGAGAAAAGAGGATTTTAGTATACCCACTGCAAAAAAATATTACGGTAACCCCATCAGCGCTGAAGCTGTGCACCTAAGTGAATAATAGAGGCAAAAACTCTGTGCTGAAACTGCATACGTAAGTGAATGATAGACAATAGGGGATTTTAGTATACTCACTGCAAAAACTATTAACCCCATCAGAGCTAAAGCTGTGCACCAAAGTGAATAAATGAGGGAATAGAGGATTTTAGTATACTCACTACAAAAACAATTAATCCCATCAGAGCTAAAGCTGTGCACCAAAGGGAATAAATGAGGGACTAGAGGATTTTAGTATACTCACTGCAAAAACTATTAACCCCATCAGAGCTGAAGCTGTGCACCAAAGCGAATAATACAGGATTTTAGTATACTCACTGCAAAAACTATTAACCCCATCAGAGCTAAAGCTGTGCACCAAAGTGAATACATGAGGGAATAGAGGATTTTAGTATACTCACTGCAAAAACTATTAACCCCATCAGAGCTGAAGCTGTGCACCTAAGTGAATAATAGAGGCAAAAACTCTGTGCTGAAACTGCATACGTAAGTGAATGATAGACAATAGGGGATTTTAGTAAACTCACTGCAAAAACTATTAACCCCATCAGAGCTGAAGCTGTGCACCAAAGTGAATAATACAGAATTTTAGTATACCCACTGCAAAAACAATTAACCCCATCAGAGCTAAAGCTGTGCACCAAAGTGAATAATACAGAATTTTAGTATACCCACTGCAAAAACTATTAACCCCATCAGAGCTGAAGCTGTGCACCAAAGTGAATAATACAGAATTTTAGTATACCCACTGCAAAAACAATTAACCCCATCAGAGCTAAAGCTGTGCACCAAAGTGAATACATGAGGGAATAGAGGATTTTAGTATACTCACTGCAAAAACTATTAACCCCATCAGAGCTGAAGCTGTGCACCAAAGCGAATAATACAGAATTTTAGTATACCCACTGCAAAATCTTTCTAACCCCATTTCCAGTCGGATCTCTTCCTCTTGGTAACCCCGCCAGTCCTGTGCACCTTAGTGAACGATAGCGAAGTGCAGTTTTTTTTTTGTATACTCACTGTAAAACCTCTTTATCCCCTCAACAGTGAATCCTTTAGGCGCTCTGCGGCGGTTTGGATGCTCACAGCCAATCATCTTATTCCAGAAAAACCTTTAAAATTAACCCCCCGATCGATACGGTCGTATAATCCAATAGAAGGTAACAGCGACGGGCTGTGATTTGCTGGGTGTGAGGAGATAATTGCAGGGTGCATACGGCGCATAGGGTGAGTAATTAGCGGCTACAATAAGACATCTAAGCACATAAAAGCCATAAATAACACAACCACGTCTCTTCTCCCCTATGCGTGTTATGGGGATGGGAAACAGGTGCACTCACCTGAAGTTTTAGGAAGCCCGAACAACTCTCCCGGTTACTCCTCCAGTGGAAGCGGCGCGTTCCCGGATTGTCGTGTTTCCCGTCCCCGGAAAATCCATCTGGAATGTTGGGGAGTCTGGAGCAGATTGTGTGTGTGTGTGATGAGGAGATCCCCCAACCAGGGCTCAGCTGCTCAGCTCCAGCCTGTGTGCGCTCACCTCGAAGCTCCCCGAGCATCTGAGCCAGACGAGGGCAGGCGCTCCACTCCCACTGCTCACACCTAGGTGGAGCTCTGCTCCATTTACTGTACACGGATTGCGCTGCTCATTCTCCCACTCCCCTTACAGCTCTCCGCTTTCTTTTTTTATTTTTTTTTTCTCCCTCTTCGTTTCTTTGCCCTTTTGCGCCTCTTGGTCTTTTTTTTTATTCCTCTTTTACTTTTCCCTCTCCTCTGTTTCCTTCATTTTTTTTTTATTTGCCATCTGTTACTTTTGTCTCATTTGCCTCTACATATTTGTATGCCTCTGTTTCTCTTCTCATCTTTCCTCTGTTTCTCCTTTTGTATTTTTTTCCCTTTCTCTCTTTTTTAATTTTTTTTATCTTTCTTTTCCTCTGTGGATGAGTGAAGCTAGTTAGGGGTGAAGGCTTGAATCTGGATGGATGAGTGGAGCTGGGAGGAGGGATGGGTAGAGCCGGGAAGGTGGGGTGAATGAGTGGAGCTGGGAGGGTGAGTGGATGAATAGAGCTGGGAGGAGGGATGAGTAGAGCTTGTAATGTGAGGTGGATGAGTGGAGCTGGGAGGAGGGATGGGTAGAGCCAGGAAGGTGGGGTGGGTGAGTGGAGCTGGGAGGGTGAGTGGATGAATAGAGCTGGGAGGAGGGATGAGTAGAGCTTGTAATGTGGGGTGGATGAGTGGAGCTGGGAGGAGGGATGGGTAGAGCCGGGAAGGTGGGGTGAGTGAGTAGAGCTGGGAGGGTGGGTGGATGAGTGGAGCTGGGAGGGTGGGTGGATGAATAGAGCTGGGAGGAGGGATGAGTGGAGCTTGTAATGTGGGGTGGATGAGTGGAGCTGGGAGGAGGGATGGGTAGAGCCAGGAAGGTGGGGTGGGTGAGTGGAGCTGGGAGGGTGAGTGGAGCTGGGAGAGTGGGTGGATGAGTAGAGCTGGGAGGAGGGATGAGTGGAGCTTGTAATATGGGGTGGATGAGTGGAGCTGGGAGGAGTGGATGAGTAGAGCTGAGAATGTAGGATGGATGAGTGGAGCTAGGAGGGTGGTTGGATTATTAGAGCTGTGAGGGTAGAGTGGATAAGTGGAGCTGGGAGGGTAAGTTGATGAGTGGAGCTGAGAGGAGTGGATGAGTAGAGCTGGGAACGTGGGGTGGATGAGTTGAGCTGGGAGGGTGGGTGGATGAGTGGAGCTGAGAGGGGTGGATGAGTAGAGCTGGGAACGTGGGGTGGATGAGTGGAGCTGGGAGGGTGGGTGGATGAGTGGAGCTGAGAGGGGTGGATGAGTAGAGCTGGGAACGTGGGGTGGATGAGTGGAGCTGGGAGGGTGGGGTGGTTGAGCTCCCCGAGCATCTGAGCCAGACGAGGGCAGGCGCTCCACTCCCACTGCTCACACCTAGGTGGAGCTCTGCTCCATTTACTGTACACGGATTCATTCTCCCACTCCCCTTACAGCTCTCCGCTTTCTTTTTTTATTTTTTTATTTTCCCTGTTCGTTTCTTCACCCTTTTGCGCCTCTTGGTCTTTTTTTTTATTCCTCTTTTACTTTTCCCTCTCCTCTGTTTCCTTCATTTTTTTTTTTTTCATTTGCCATCTGTTACTTTTGTCTTATTTGCTTCTCCATATTTTTATGCCTCTGTTTCTCTTCTCATGTTTCCTCTGTTTCTCCTTTTGTATTTTTTTGCTCCTCTTTTCCCTTTCTTTCTTTTAATTTTTTTTATCTTTCTTTTACTCCGTGGATGAGTGGAGCTACTTAGGGGTGAAGGGTTGAATCTGGATGGATGAGTGGAGCTGGGAGGGTGAGTGGATAAGTGGAGCTGGGAGGATGAGTGGATGAGTGGAGCTGGGAGGGTGTTTGGATGAGTGGAGCTGGGAGGGTGAGTGGATGAGTGGAGCTGGGAGGGTGAGTGGATGAGTGGAGCTGGGAGGGTGAGAGGATGAGTGGAGCTGGGAGGGTGAGTGGATGAGTGGAGCTGGGAGGGTGTGTGGATGAGTGGAGCTGGGAGGGTGTTTGGATGAGTGGAGCTGGGATGGTGGTTTGATGAGTGGAGCTGGGAGGGTGTTTGGATGAGTGGAGCTGGGAGGGTGAGTGAATGAGTGGAGCTGGGAGGGTGAGTGGATGAGTGGAGCTGGGAGGGTGAGTGAATGAGTGGAGCTGGGAGGGTGAGTGGATGAGTGGAGCTGGGAGGGTGAGTGGATGAGTGGAGCTGGGAGGGTGAGTGGATGAGTGGAGCTGGGAGGGTGAGTGGATACGTGGAGCTGGGAGGGTGAGTGGATGAGTGGAGCTGGGAGGGTGAGTGGATGAGTGGAGCTGGGAGGGTGAGTGGATGAGTGGAGCTGGGAGGGTGAGTGGATACGTGGAGCTGGGAGGGTGAGTGGATGAGTGGAGCTGGGAGGGTGGTTTGATAAGTGGAGCTGGGAGGGTGTTTGGATGAGTGGAGCTGGGAGGGTGAGTGAATGAGTGGAGCTGGGAGGGTGAGTGGATGAGTGGAGCTGGGAGGGTGAGTGGATGAGTGGAGCTGGGATGGTGGTTTGATGAGTGGAGCTGGGAGGGTGTTTGGATGAGTGGAGCTGGGAGGGTGAGTGAATGAGTGGAGCTGGGAGGGTGAGTGGATGAGTGGAGCTGGGAGGGTGAGTGGATGAGTGGAGCTGGGGGGTGAGTGGATGAGTGGAGCTGGGAGGGTGTTTGGATGAGTGGAGCTGGGAGGGTGTTTGGATGAGTGGAGCTGGGAGGGTGAGTGGATGAGTGGAGCTGGGAGGGTGAGTGGAGCTGGGAGGGTGAGTGGATGAGTGGAGCTGGGGGGTGAGTGGATGAGTGGAGCTGGGAGGGTGTTTGGATGAGTGGAGCTGGGAGGGTGAGTGGATGAGTGGAGCTGGGATGGTGGTTTGATGAGTGGAGCTGGGAGGGTGTTTGGATGAGTGGAGCTGGGAGGGTGAGTGGATGAGTGGAGCTGGGAGGGTGAGTGGATGAGTGGAGCTGGGAGGGTGAGTGGATGAGTGGAGCTGGGATGGTGGTTTGATGAGTGGAGCTGGGAGGGTGTTTGGATGAGTGGAGCTGGGAGGGTGAGTGAATGAGTGGAGCTGGGAGGGTGAGTGGATGAGTGGAGCTGGGAGGGTGAGTGAATGAGTGGAGCTGGGAGGGTGAGTGGATGAGTGGAGCTGGGAGGGTGAGTGAATGAGTGGAGCTGGGAGGGTGAGTGGATGAGTGGAGCTGGGAGGGTGAGTGAATGAGTGGAGCTGGGAGGGTGAGTGGATGAGTGGAGCTGGGAGGGTGAGTGGATGAGTGGAGCTGGGAGGGTGAGTGGATGAGTGGAGCTGGGAGGGTGAGTGGATGAGTGGAGCTGGGAGGGTGAGTGGATGAGTGGAGCTGGGAGGGTGAGTGGATGAGTGGAGCTGGGAGGGTGAGTGGATGAGTGGAGCTGGGAGGGTGAGTGGATGAGTGGAGCTGGGAGGGTGAGTGGATGAGTGGAGCTGGGAGGGTGAGTGGATACGTGGAGCTGGGAGGGTGAGTGGATGAGTGGAGCTGGGATGGTGGTTTGATGAGTGGAGCTGGGAGGGTGTTTGGATGAGTGGAGCTGGGAGGGTGAGTGGATACGTGGAGCTGGGAGGGTGAGTGGATGAGTGGAGCTGGGAGGGTGAGTGGATACGTGGAGCTGGGAGGGTGAGTGAATGAGTGGAGCTGGGAGGGTGAGTGGATGAGTGGAGCTGGGAGGGTGAGTGGATACGTGGAGCTGGGAGGGTGGGTGGAGGAGTGGAGCTGGGAGGGTGGGTGGAGGAGTGGAGCTGGGAGGAGGGATGAGTAGAGCTTGTAATGTGGGGTGAATGAGTGAAGCTGAAAGGGTGGGATGGATGAGTATAGCAGGAAGTGTTGGATGGTAAATGAAGCCAGGATGGTGGGTTAGGTGAGTAGATCTGAGTGAGGGGCTGAAGGTGTGACGCTGGGTGGGTGAGAGGAGCTGGGAGGTTGGGCTGCAGCGGGCTGGGTCAGGCAGAAACAGCTGCAGCCTGGGCCCCCCATATTGGCAGGGCCCCCTGTGTATAAAGTAGGCAGCTGTATATGGAAACATTTAGATGCAATGGCCAATGGCTATGGAAAGCCATGGCGACTGTTAGCTCTTGGGCAGCAGACGGACCTTCACCCTGGATAAGAGCCTATCATATTTGTTTCCCACACCCTGTACATAAAGAATGCCCACATTAATCCGGACCTTCACCCTGAATAAGAGCCTATCTTAAATGTTTCCCACACCCTGTACAACTCACATTAGAAATCATCCTACCTGCATCTACTGCATGCTATGAGCCTTTAAACATCCAAGATGGTGACTCATGGAGCATCAGGCAGCCTGCAAACAGGAAGTGTGTTCTGCTCTGCATTCTGGGATTGCTGTCCTTTCCCTGAACCCAGCCCTGCTCTGGCTGTGCAAAGCACATTAATAACCCTGTACTTTATCCCGCTTTCCTCTCCACAGTATGTGTGATGCTTCTGAGTCAAGATGGTGGAGCCCGTATCCTAGAGTCCTGAACAGAGTTGCAGCCCAGTGGGGAAAAGAATAATAAATAATTGACTAAAAACCTAAAATGTATTAATTTTAGATGCTGGAGAATCGTTTTTTAAGGGTTTGGGTTTTTCATTAAATCATGGTGAAGGTCCGGCACGCCCCCGCTAAATGCCGACATTCCGACAGATCAGGATTACAGCGCTTTGATCTGATCGTCTCGCTGTCAAATGTCAAGTGTTCGCCTCCCTGATATGTAGGAAATGCTCCTTTATCTCTGACAGAGGAAAATGAAGACACGCTCTAATTACGCCTTATAACAATGGGGTCAAGGCAACGGGTGAAATTAGGATTGTGTGCGCAAGCATTGATTCCCTGATACATATAGCAAAGCTATGACACTCTCACTATCCAGAGTTTTATTCCTCACCCCGATATGGGATGCCCTGCAGTGTGGAAGCCACCACAAAGCCAGGTACGTTTACCTCTCAAGCAATCGCATCTCCTCCAATCAGAATTCTGTGCTGCATATTAATGAGCTGCATGGAAGGAGACGGTGATGGCCCGGATTAATGTGGGCTATCTGTATGTACAGGGGGGGGGGGGACATACAAGATAGGCTCTTATTCAGGGCGAAGGTCCGGATTAATGTGAGCAATCTGTATGTACAGGGGGGGGACTTACAAGATAGGCTCTTATTCAGGGCGAAGGTCCGGATTAATGTGAGCAATCTGTATGTACGAGGTGGGGGAAACATATAAGATAGACTCTTATTCAGGGTGAGGGTCCGGATTAATGTGGGCAATCTGTAGGTACAGGGGGGGGGAACATACAAGATAGACTCTTATTCAGGGTGAGGGTCCGGATTAATGTGAGCAATCTGTATGTACAGAGTTTGGGAAACATATAAGATAGGCCCTTATTCAGGGTTAAAGTCCGGATTAAGTGTTCAAAATAGAGCCTAGACCTCAATCCGACTGAAAGGGCGCTTTTTTTTTTTTAATACTTTTTTGTTTTTGTAAATATTTACAGAGATGCTCTCGTACTGTTACACAACGGAGTCGGTTTCATTGCGGACGCTCCTCTCGAGAGCTGTTATCAAACAGGCTGGTAATGCATTGAAATGTCTCCTAATAACAGGCCGCGGCTGGCGTTGCGGGAGCGCACTTATTTTCCATCATGGAAAGGAGCGGATCACTTTGCGCTTCGGCTGAAGAGGGGGATAATTTGCATGATAAAAGGTTGCGCCGTGTTAAAAGGAGCAGAGCGGCGAGAGTATGGAAAATGCAGCTCTAATTGCGGCCCGTAAACGCGCGCGCATATATATGCGTGTGTGCCGCGTTTTGCGAGGCGGGATGGAAACACAATCGCCAAGCTGATGAAAAGCGGAGAGAGCACTTCAAGGAGGGAACCGCAAGAGCTCGCGCTCTATAAATCCATTACTCGGGGCGAAAGCAATTTTAGAGTAAATAAATGCGCAATGACAAAAGTATTCAGACGCTCCGGTCCGCTTTAACTCAACTGAATGCAGCTGGACCACTAAAGACTTAAAGTGGACCAACACCCAGGATTTTGACTATCCTGGGTTTTGGTCCCCTTCGGTGGGGCACCCCGATCGGGGGTGCCCCGCTGTGTGAAACCCCCCAGAAACCCCAAAAAACTCACCTCTCCCCGCTCCCACGTGACCGCTGCAGCCAATCCCCGCCAACGTCTAGGCGGGGGACAGGAACGTACAAGCCTCTTCCGCCGCCGCCGCCTCCCGCGCGTCACTCTCGGCGCCCGCGCCGGCCATTCACAGAGGGCCGGCGCGGGCGCGCGCACGTCTGGTAACTATTCAGAGCCAGGTGAGAATTCTCATTTCTTTTTTAGGAGGGAAAACTGCCATTGAATTTCATTGTCTAACGGGTGTAAATTTTCAACTGGCTCTGAATCAGCCCCAAGGTAGACAATAGGCTCAATTCATGGTCGGTGCGTGAAAAAGCTCAGACGGAGCACGAGCGATTCCGCATGAGCCTAGGCGCTTGATTCATGTGCGCACACCGGACACACATGCAAATTGCACCAAATGGCAAGGGCATGGGAGAAGAGTAAATAGCGTCATCTTGCGCCAGTTTGCACATTCCGTATGAAAAACCTGCTGTTTTGAAGCACAAATGGCCCCGCCCCATGCGCATTTGGCCGGCAAAGCCACTGGCCCTGATGGTCCACCATGTTTTTCCCCTTTCATTTACTATTTACTTTACTGTTTCTCCATAGTGATTTGATCTCTCCAACTTCTGTGTTTTCTGCGAAGCTCTATTCGCCATTTCGGAGTGTATTCCCTGCAGAACCTGTGTTCTGCATTTTTTGGGGGGTGGTTTTTGGGCATATTCTGATTCCAGTTAACCCTTAACGTTTTTTTTAACTCAATGTTTTGTCCCAGATGTTCTCTTTATCCCTACCTTGCCTGTTTGGTTTGCATATTAATGCTTAAGAACTTAACTATCATTTTTTTAATTCTTTTTGTTTTTGCTAAACTTTTGGGGCCCAATATCCACATTTTTGTTGCTTGGACCTTAATTTTTTTAAACTTTTTATCAATTTTTTTTTACAAAAAAAAACGAAAAAGGGTTGAAACCCTAAAAAGAACATGCGGCTGATACTTTCATTGTTCATAAACATGCCTGAGCCACCGGCGTGTGTTTTCAGAATGAAATAAGTTACTCATTGGAGTCGCCAGTCTCCTCCACCTATTTGCTGGAGGAAATTTACTCTTCAATATGCCACATTTGCGCGCACTTTTCTGGCCTCTAAACACAGCATAAATCAGGCGCCGAAGACAGTTTGGTGCGCCAAAATGGCGCAAGTGGAGGATTTCGGCCGCAAATTGGTGCATTAGCGAACGTCCGGGTATCCCTGTGGACTGAGACACGGTTCCGCATCCACCCTTTTAGATACAAGGTAATCGGGCTCAGCTACAGGTAATCGGGGGAGGTTTCACACAGCGGGGCATCCCGACTCTGGGAAATAGAAACGGCCAGCCCTGGAGTCTTTTAGACTCGATGGATGATATTTGAGGTGG
This sequence comes from Gastrophryne carolinensis, assembly GCA_027917425.1. NCBI lineage: Eukaryota > Metazoa > Chordata > Amphibia > Anura > Microhylidae > Gastrophryne > Gastrophryne carolinensis. The sequence goes on from CM051243.1 coordinate 186,235,722, forward strand.
TGAGTCCACTTTAAAGGCAAAAAAGCATGCAAAAATGACCAACAGGCTGATTCATCACTAGCGCCAGGTAGCGACAGATGAGCGTCTGTAGCAGGCATTTCAGAGCGCCCGCTAGTAGTCGTTGTGCTCGGCCGTGGGTCGCTAGTTCATAGTGACTCGCTGTGCAGTAATGATGAATACATTGGGAGGAGTCGCTATTTGACCAGTACAGCGCTGTATGGGAGCGCATGTTAGCGACTGGTCAGTGTGACCGACTCACAACATATTCATTAAAAAAACAGCCTCACAAAACTCCAGCGCTGAAAAATGCTTCTCTGAAGCCCAGAGCGCAGGAGGCTGTGTGTTTAAAGTCTGTTTTTTAGCATCTATCCACCAGTAACAAAGCGAAAACATATGGAATTACATTGTAATAACATTGTAACATGAACACTTTAATGCCAGTCCTGTAATGTCATTTCTGCAGAAATATATAAAACATTAAAAATATTTGAAAACATGGCTTTTTCTAGGCCAGAGGAGGTCACAACATTATTTGAGTTTAAAGAAAAAAAAACCCTGTTTAAAGAGAAGAAAAGGATCGTCCATTGAAATGTATGGGAGAGCGACAGGTAGCGAGAGGTCATACCTGGCGCTGTGCAAGGCTGAACGCCGGCGCTGTTTGCTGAGGCTGGGATAATGATGAATCGGATGCTACATGGCGCTATCCCAGTCGTTATCCTAAAAACAGATTCTGCTTGATAAATGTGTAATTGCTGCTGTGTCCGGCGTTGACCTGTCGCTACCTGTCATTTACAAGGCGCTACCTGGCGCTATCCCTTCATGAATAAGGCCCCAACTGTCCTTCGTGGCCAGAGGCAATTGTGCCGCACATGACGCAGCATCCCTCACGGGTCTCCTGGGTCTGGTTAGCTCTGACTAGCCGCTAAATTATTCACACTCTTTATTTTAGTGTCAGGTTAAGGGCCGGCTGCGCGTGTCATCAGGAACAAATGTTTCTGTCTTACGGCCATTGTGATCTCATTATCAGCCAGGGACGGCTTCTGCTTGGCTGGCTTTAAAGCGGACCTAAACCTGGGATTGTAACAGTTACAACAACAGAAACACTTTGAATAGGCAAATGAATCATTTATTGCTGCAGAGATGCATGTTACACCTCAAAGAGGGACAATATGTAAATGAAACCACACCCCCTCAATGAGGGATGGATAGAGCCACGCCCCCTCATTGAGGGATGGATAGGAGATAGGATGTAACATTTACAATAGAAACACTGTGAATAGACAAATGAAACATTTATTGCTGCAGATCTGCATGTTACACCTCAGTAAGGGACAGTATGTAAATAAAGCCACACCCCCTGATGAATGATTGTGAAGCCACGCCCACTCATTGAGGGATGGATAAGAGATAGGATGTAACAGTTACAACAATAGAAACACTCTGAATAGGCAAACTAATCATTTATTGCTGCAGATCTGCGTGTTACACCTCAAAGAGGGACAATATGTAAATGAGGCCATGCCCCTCATTGAGGGATGGATAGTAGATGGGATCTGCATGTTACACCTCAAAGAGGGACAAATGAGAACAACGAGGGACAGGGGGACATGGACTCAAAAGAGGGACAGTCCCTCCAAATCAGGGACACTTGGGAGGTATGGATATGGGATCATCTCGGGAGGCATATTGGATTTTTATTTTGGGTACAAGGGCTCCTCAGGGTCTAAATTATCGATGACATATAGCATTGTTTACAGATAGATAACATGATCTACTAAAGATTGGTATTAAGTGTCCCTATCGATTTAGCCCCATATTTATTTTTTGACTGTGTTTTTTTTTAATTGTATAATGTGTATCTTTAATTCTATTTATTTCTTGTCTTCGGAGAGCTTTAAACGTACCTTCTAACTTTTCAGGGTGGAAAAGAGGGACAATTGCTACATTAGACCGCACCCTCTTATTGAGGATTGATGAAGTCACGCCCCCTCATTTAGGGATTGATGAAGCCACGCCCCCTCATTGATTGACCGATAGATAGGAGATACGTTGTAACAGTTAAAACAATAGAAACACTTTGAATAGGCAAATGAATCGTTTATTGCTGCAGATCTGGATGTTACACCTCAAAAAGGAACAATATGTCAATGAAGCCACGCCCCCTCAGTGAGGAATGGTCGAAGCCACGCCCCCCATTGGGATGTGTGAAGCCACACCCCTCATTGATTGACGGATAGATAGGAGATACGTTGTAACAGTTAAAGCAATAGAAACACTTTGAATAGGCAAATGAATCATTTATCGCTGCAGATCTGGATGTTACACCTTAAAAAGGAACAATATGTCAATGAAGCCACGCCCCCTCAGTGAGGAATGGTCGAAGCCACGCCCCCATTGGGATGTGTGAAGCCACACCCCTCATTGATTGATGGATGAAGCCACACCCCCTCATTGAGGGATGGATAGGAGATACATTAAAAGTTAAAACAAAAACACTTTGAATAGGCTAATGAATCGTTTATTGCTGCAGATCTGCATGTTACACCTCAAAGAGGGACAAATGAGAATGAGGGGCAGGGGGACATGAACTGAGGCTCCTCTCTCACCCAGGGCCGGATTATGAGGGGGGCACAAGGGGCACGTGCCCAGGGGCCTCCACCATTTGCCCTGTGAAGGGGGCCTCCACCAACCTTTGGGTTATGGTCTGGTCCAGGAGGCTTTTCAGTCTCTGGTTTGACGGGCCGCGGGGCCAGCAACAAAGCGGCAGTGGGGGCTTTTTTGGTTTTGCAAACCCGCAGCCAAGAGAGTCTGGAGCAGTAAAGCCTCCGCCAGCAACGCTACAGTGATGGGTGCAGAGATGTCACTGCACATAAGCCACCAAGCACAGCCGCTGGCAGCTCAATGCAGGGAACCAGCCGGGCGACTACACTACCCCCCACCCAGAATGGCAAAGCAGGAGTTCCCGAGCAGCACGCACCCGCACAAGGGACTCAGTCTGACCTTCCAGTAAGTAGGCGGGGCCAGACAACCACCAATCAGTTACTTGGCTGGACTATTGTTTTATAATGTATCTGGGGCCTCCACCAGATTCTGTGCCCAGGGGTCTGCAGCGCACTGATTCCGGCCCTGCTCCCACCCCATGGTGCACAAAGCTGTAGGTGTTAAAATCTTCTGGCACCAGTAAGTGAGCCATCGGCCGGTTGAGCTCCGGCACAGACGCGCCCTCACATGCTATATCCAAGCGGAGGGATAATCCTCAGGATTGCAGATGTTAAATTATATCCAACACAGGGGATTTCTGCCAGTCGAGCTCAGTCTCGGTTTATAGCCATTGTGCGAGAGATTACACGCTTCCCCTCGCCCCCCGTCCATCGTCACTCAATCCGAGGGTCAGACACGGGGGGGGGGATGGTAAGCCTTCATTCTCCAGTTTTATAGATCCATCCTGGCTTAAAGTGGACCAAAACCGAGCTGGATGGGCCCGGGAATTCCCTCCTCCCGGGGCAACCAAAATCAGGATGCCCTGCTGTGTGAAACCCGGTCGCCGCTACACTTACCTTACCTCCCGGTCCAATGGCGCATGTGTGGGCCGCGGCCGCATCCACGCTGTCCTTCTAGCAGGGCGTGTGCCCGCGCCAGCCATTCACAAATGGCATGCTCCCTGTTAGAGGGAAGCGCAAGATGTGACCGCTAGCATGCTCAGCGGCTCCCAGTGTGCTGATTGGACAAGCGGCCGCGCATGCGCCGCAGGACCGGGACAAGGTGAGATGATGTGTGCGATCTGGGGGGTTTCACGTAGTGGGGCACCCCCAACCGTGGTGCCCGGTGGGAAAGGACCAAATCCCAGGATAGTCAAAATCCTGGGTTTTGGTCCACTTTAAGCTCACCAGGATTTGTTGCTTTTTTTGGTTGTCCTGTGCAAACATTATAGTAGACCTCTACCCTTGGGTTTGTTTGCTTGTTTGTAAGAGCCTGGTTTTACATTATTATGAGTGTGACAGGGTGGCGGGTTAGCCATCGCCCCTGTTACGTTTGTTAAGTAAGTCAGCGTAAGTAGGGTAGGGATTGCAGTGAGGGTGTATGGACACCAGGTGTCGCCCTCACTGCATGACTGGGCAGCCAGGGTCCTGCCTGTGCCTGATTACTGGTTCCCAAGTCTAGAAATAGATTCGGGGTTCCCAAGTCTAGAAATAGATTCGGGGTTCCCAAGTCTAGAAATAGATTCGGGGTTCCCAAATCTAGAAATAGATTCGGGGGGTCTGTAAGACTGGAGGGGCAAAGCAAGAGGTGCATCTGGTCATCGAGGGGTGCTAGATATTTGCACCCCAGACTGCTCACCTGGCGGACGGTGGAGGTCGACCCATAAGTCCGCCCTCCCCGGGTAAGGGGCAGAGAGAAGGGCAGAGATCGAGGCGCTCTCTGCAGTCCTTTGTGGAAGAAAACCAAGTCACAGTGGACCCCATGAAGGATGGACCAAGTGGGGACCAGCCACAAGACAAGGCAGAATTAGGACCCCGATTGCCAGGGGCCCTGACTATTGCTATCCAGCTGTTGAATAAGGAAGTTGCCTTGGTAAGCCTTCATTCTCCAGTTTTATAGACCCATCCTGGCTTAAGCTCACTAGGATTTGTTGGTTTTTTGTTGTCCTATGCAAACATTAAATAGACCTCTACCCCTGGGTTTGCTTGTTTGTTTGTAAGAGCCTGGTTTTACACTTATTACATTATTATGAGTGTAACAGGGTGGCGGGTTAGCCATCTCTCCTGTTACGTTAGTTAGATAGGTCAGGGTAGGTTTAGTTAGAGTAGGGATTGCAGTGAGGGTGTATGGACACCAGGTGTCGCCCTAACTGCATGACTGGGCAGCCAGGGTCCTGCCCCTGCCTGCTTACTGGTTCCCAAGTCTATAAATGGATTCGGGGTTCCAAAGTCTATAAATAGATTCGGGGTTCCCAAGTCTAGAAATAGATTTGGGCGGTCTGTAAGACTGGAGGGGCAAAGCAAGAGGTGCGTCTGGTCATCGAGGGGTGCTAGATATTTGCACCCCAGGCTGCTCACCTGGCAGACTATGGAGGTCGACCCATAAGAGTCCGCCCTCGCCCGGTAAGGGGCAGAAAGAAGGGCAGAGATTGAGAAAGACACCATATATTCCTCAATAATCAATCATTAAAGATATAATCAAATCAACTTTAATTCATTGGCATATTAAAAAGATCACAAACACATACATAATTACATACAATCATAAAATTTAAAAAACATTTACACACAGACCCGGCCCCAGCATGGGACCCTCATTATTAATCCAAACTCCATGAACTGTATATATAATTTGATGAGTACCAAATGCATCCAATACCCCTAAACTAAAGTGCAAATGCTGCAAAATGTGCAATATTGCGAAAAAAAAAAAGAAAGTGCTATAAGTGCTAAATGTGCAATGTCCGCATATAACAAATGAACAGAGCGAACTATCTGAGACAGAGAGTCACCCCTGCCAGACCCGGCTAATAATCTCACCACCCACGCATTCCGTGGCCCCGATACTTTCCACGCAACGCGTCGGCTGGTTGCTGCCCCGGAGGACCCTATGGCTCGATCTTATTCTTTCAGGGTGATGTAAAACAATCCTATGTATTTCTCATTACTTTGCCAGCAGGTGTTTTTTTGTACATTAGTCGTGTTCAGTCACATTCGGATTGGTTATTTATTGCACAGATACTTGGTACAGCTAGTATATGTCAGTGCCATTATAGCACTAGTCACTTTATATTCATTGTCTTATTGTGGTTATTTTTTAAACAATTAATTGTTTGTACATGCACGGGCACTTTCAGATCCTTGGGATCTATTTTGTCATTTATTCTTTTTGCTGTGTCATATATTGCATACTTCTCTCCTGCTGGATTTAACTTAAAATTATCATATGATATAATGTCATTTGCTACGGTATTAGAGCCTTCTCTTTTGGGATTCCCTTGTGGCATGTGTCTTAGTGTTTTTTCATCTTGTATTGTGTGTTCATTGTCTTGTGTCCTACTATGAGCTTCAATAAATATGTAATACATTTTTATCTTGAAGTGGTGAGTGCAGACCTTTTCTTGTATCCTATAGGGGCATCCCCAGAGCCCCTATCTTGTATTGTCTTGTATTGTCCCCCCCCCCCCCTGTAAGGGGCAGAGATTGAGGCACTCCCTTTGGGGGAAGAAAACCAAGTCACAGTGTACTCCTGAATGGTGGACCAAGTGGGGACCAGCCACAGGACAAAGCGGGGATAGGACCTCAACTGCCAGGGGCCCTGACTATTGCTATCCATCTGTTGAATAAGAAAGCGGGGAGGCCGATTCATCAATAGCGACAGATGAGCGACTGTAGCGTGATTTTTTCAGCGCCAGCCAGTATTCGCTGTGCTTGGCCGGCATTAGCTTGATGACAGCAACTCAGTCGGTGTGCGGTAATGTTGAATACGGGCTGGGGGGTCGCTGTTTCACAGGTCCAGCGTTGTATGTGAGCGCCTGACAACGAATGGCCAGAGCGAACGGCTAGCTTCATATTCATCAACAAATCACGCTCCGAATGTGCTGTCGCTGTCCATTCCTTGTTTAAACCCCAGAGCGCTGGCGGCGATCTGTATTAACTAGTTTTTAACCCCTAAACAACCATATTTTTTGAATGTAACATTATACATGTTTTTAGAATCATTTTGTTATATGAATACATTAATCTCAGACCTGTTAGATCAATTCTGCACATATTTTTTTTTTTTTTTTTTTTTTTACTTAAAAATAAATCCTAACATTGCAGAAGTGTTCTCCGATTTTTTGACATTAAAAAAATAAAAAAAAAAATTATTACCAATTAATCATGAATTATTATAGATTGCTCCATTGAAATGCATTGGACATCGCCAGGGAGCGACAGCTCATACCTGGCGCTGTGAGGGAATTTGCAGCGGCGCTGTTCGGTCCAGGCGGCTTCATGATGAATGCCGCGCTAGCCGTCACTCTCGCCGGCGCTAGCCTCATTTTGCTTGATAAATGCGTCATTGTGACCGCCGCCGGGCGTACTTGAGTCGGTAGTCGCCGTTAGCTGCCGCTACCTGGCGCTCGTCAGACACTACCTGGCGCTATCGCTTGATGAATAAGGGCATAAGTGTATGGGGGGTTTCACACATCCTGATTTTGGATGCCCCGGGGGGAGGGAATGGATCGTCCCAGGAATCTTATAGATTCCAGGGCTGATCGGTGTGGGCTTTGGTCCACTTTAAGTATTGGGGGGGCTGCATGCAGTGCCAATGGTAAAGACTGTAGGTTTCTCTAGCTTACTGGGGTGGCACCCCAGGCGTGAAACAGATGTATGTATGTAAGCTGCCGCCATGGGCATACATACCATAGAGGCAGAGGAGGCAGCTCCTACCGGGCCTGTGGGAGAAAGGGGCCCGGTGCAAGCTACCTTCCTCCACCCTGCAGCATCTTTGGACCACCTGTGTGGTCTGTTTCATGCCTGGGGTGCCACCATCCCTATAGCAGACTGTGTGGCAGTACAACTTCCATCATCCTCATAGCAGACTGTGTGGCAGAACAACCCCCATCATCCCTATAGCAGACTGTGTGGCAGAACAACCCCCATCATCCCTTTAGCAGACTGTGTGGCAGAACAATCCCCTTCATCTCATAGCAGACTGTGTGGCAGAACAACCTCCATCATCCCATAGCAGACTGTGTGGCAGAACAACCCCCATCATCCCTATAGCAGACTGTGTGGCAGTACAACTCCCATCATCCCCATAGCAGACTGTGTGGCAGAACAACCCCCATCATCCCTATATCAGACTGTGTGGCAGAACAACCCCCATCATCCCTATAGCAGACTGTGTGGCAGAACAACCCCCATCATCCCTATAGCAGACTGTGTGGCAGAACATTCCCCATCATCCCCATAGCAGACTGTGTGGCAGAACAACCCCCTTCATCTCATAGCAGACTGTGTGGCAGAACAACCCCCATCATCCCTATAGCAGACTGTGTGGCAGAACAATCCCCATCATCCCTATAGCAGACTGTGTGGCAGAACAATCCCCATCATCCCCATAGCAGACTGTGTGGCAGAACAATCCTCATCATCCCTATAGCAGACTGTGTGGCAGAACAATCCCCATCATCCCCATAGCAGACTGTGTGGCAGAACAACCCCCATCATCCCTATAGCAGACGGTGTGGCAGTACAACTCCCATCATCCCCATAGCAGACTGTGTGGCAGAACAACCCCCATCATCCCATAGCAGACTGTGTTTCAGAACAACCCCCATCATCCCATAGCAGACTGTGTTTCAGAACAACCCCCATCATCCCTATAGCAGACTGTGTGGCAGAACAACCCCCATCATCCCTATAGCAGACTGTGTGGCAGAACAACCCCCATCATCCTCATAGCAGACTGTGTGGCAGAACAACCCCCATCATCCCTATAGCAGACTGTGTGGCAGAACAACCCCCATCATCCCTATAGCAGACTGTGTGGCAGAACAACCCCCATCACCCCAATAGCAGACTGTGTGGCAGAACAACCCCCATCATCCCTATAGCAGACTGTGTGGCAGAACAACCCCCATCACCCCTATAGCAGACTGTGTGGCAGAACAACCCCCATCATCCCTATAGCAGACTGTGTGGCAGAACAACCCCCATCATCCCTATAGCAGACTGTGTGGCAGAACAACCCCCATCACCCCAATAGCAGACTGTGTGGCAGAACAACCCCCATCATCCCTATAGCAGACTGTGTGGCAGAACAACCCCCATCATCCCTATATCAGACTGTGTGGCAGAACAACCCCCATCATCCCTATAGCAGACTGTGTGGCAGAAGGCTCTCTCTATGCATTTTTCTGATGTGTTGTATTTCCTGTATATTCAGCTGCGCTCTATCACTTCTTTTTCCTGTCTGTGTTATCCACCATGTAAGGTGACATTCCCGTACTGCACTTATATTCCAGTAAAGACAGTCCCTGTTACACCACTAATGTCTAACTGGATTTGACCCTGCTGCGCCCAGCACTCACACTCTGCAACAAGCTTATCCACCACCACTGTTAAACCTAATAACAAAGTTATTAACTCCTTAAGGGTTAATAGGTAGTTTAGGTGGAAAATGTACTCAAATTTACTCAAATTGTTTAATTTTATTTGCAGGTGCAGTTGCATAGTTAGGCCACTAGATGGCATACGATGGAAATTAACAGGTTGTTTAAATTCCAAATATGAGTATTCAAATAGGGACAGCCCACCTGCTCACTGAATGGAGTCCTATATAAGGGAGTGCAATCTTCTCTAGTGTTGTGGTGCAAAACTTAAATGCGAAGCCAGGAGGCTGAAGAAGAGGACGAGACCAGTGAGAGAAGCAATGGCCAGTACCACCCTCTACGAGGGGTGATGTGGGAGCACCCCTGAAGCATTTCCTATCTGAGGGGGGCCTTGGAGGTCCACTGTGGAGGAGTACCCCTTGGGGCAGAGGAGTAGCTGGGCTTTCTGGCACCCAGGGCAAAATTCGAAACGGTGTCTCCCATCTGTGCTCAAGCCTCCCTTTGGTGCCCCCTGACCTGCTACACCTGGGGCACATGCCCCCCCTAGCTACGTCCCTACCTTGGGCAATGTACTGGGGTCAGGAGGGTCTTCAGAGCCGAGGGGAGGAAAGCCCAGTGGACAGACCGGGGGCCAAGCAGCTGGAGGTGAGTCCCACACTAGAAGACCTCTACATGCCGGGGACCCACCATGGAAGACAGTGACCCGCCTCCGTAGGCTGCCAGGGGGTTCAAGGACCTGAGTGAGCACCCAAACACCCCGGGCCACAGAGACCGCTCCATAGACAGTTGGTCCAGTTTTAGTTTCAGCTACGCGCCCTGACATGTCGATCTGCATCTCTTATGGGGGCATCCCAAAGTATGCGGTTCTTCTGATTACCCAAAGACCGAGAGCTCATTTAAAGCAGACCTCTAGTTAAGGTGGACCAAAACCCAGGATTTTGACTATCCTGGGTTTTGGTCCTTGCCCCCCGGGGGTCTCCCGCTGTGCCCGATCTCACTCACCCTCAGTCCTATGGCGCATGCGCAGTCTCAGTGCGCTCGGATCCGTACGTGCTGACGGCAGGCATCCCCCGCTACCCTCTAACAGGGAGCATGCCATTCACAAATGCCTGGCGCGGGCACGTGTCCTGCTAGAGGGATATGCAGGGGTGATGCGGTCGCTGCTCATGCATGCGCTGTTGGACCGGAAAAGAAGGTATGTGTATGGGTGGCATGGGGGGGGGGGTTTCACACAGGGGGGAGAGAATGGATTGATTCCGGGGCTGATCGCCGCTGGTTTTGGTCCACTTTAAAGTGGACTGAAACCCAGCTGGATCCTAGGTTTTGGTCCACTCCGCCGGGGCACCATGATCGGGGTGCCCCTCTATGTGAAACCCCCCAGATCTCCCGGATGAACTTACCTAACCGCGGCCCTACGGCGTATGCACGGCCGCTTGTCCAATCAGCACGCTCAGAACCACTGAGCTATGGACGTCTAACCCGGCGTCTAAACTCAGCGGCTCCGAATGCGCTGGGGGCCGCATCCCCGCTATCCCTCTAGCAGGGTGCGTGCCCACGCCGCCATTTGTGAATGGCCGGCGCGGGCGTGAACCCTGTTAGAGGGAAGTGCGATATGCGGCCCCCAGCGCGTTCGGAGCCGCTGAGCTTAGACGTCGGGTTAGACGTCCATAGCTCAGTGGTTCTGAGCTTGCTGATTGGACAAGCGGCCGTGCATACGCCGTAGGGCCGCGGTTAGGTAAGTTCATCCGGGAGATCTGGGGGGGTTTCACATAGAGGGGCACCCCGATCATGGTGTCCACTTTAAACACGCTGACATTTTGAGTACAGACCTGTCAGTGAAAATTAGAGATGTATTTTGGGACAACTTCCATATTCCATTCACCATGTTGTCCGTATATTAGCGAGATTCCACTGCGAAGATGGATTAACCCCCCGACATGTATGTGATCCTTAATAGTGAATTTTAACGTGTGTCTGGAATCTGTTTGACAGATTAAGTCATTGTAAGTATGGTTCCAATAGCGCGTCCATCTATAAATACGCAGGAGGAATGCAAGGCGCCCGGCTCCCATACCATTCCCCAGCGTCGCATACCTCCGGGAGGAGAAAAATGATACAATGTATTTAAAAAGCTTTCACAATGTTATGAGATTCCGGCTTTCCGGAGCCATCGGACCTGAGCTGCTGACCCGAGGAAGTGCTTTTCCATGGAAAAACCTTTACCTTCATTTTGCTTATGTAGACAAGAGGGTTACTGAGGGCTTTACTCACTGGGTCGGATAGTCAGGGCCGGCTGCAGGTTTATGTGGGCCCTCGGGCAGCATGATCTCAGTGCGCCCCTTTGCGGGGTAGGGTCGCGGGTCAGGGGTTTATAAATTCCTTTTCAATAATTTTTATTGAAGATATATATAAACACATTTGGTGTATCTGATATAACAGATCATAGACATCATAAACACATCATTTAATTCTATATTCTAATTATAAAGAATAAAGGCTTATGTCATAAAAAATAGACACAGTACATCTTATCAATTTCCTTTTCAATAATTTTTATTGAAGATATATATATATATATATATATAACACTTCTGGTATATCTGATATAACAGATCATAGACATCCTTATATATACCTGCGCACATAAACACATCAATTCAATTCTATATTCTAATTATAAAGTATAAAGGCTTATGTCATAAACATATCCATCAAACACATCAATTCAATTCTATATTCTAATTATAAAGTATAAAGGCTTATGTCATAAACATATCCATCAAACACATCAATTCAATTCTATATTCTTCTAATTATAAAGTATAAAGGCTTATGTCATAAAAACTAGACACAGTATATGTTATCAATTTCCTTTTCAATAATTTTTATTGAAGATATATATAAACACTTTTGTTATATCTGGTATAACAGATCATAGGCATCCTTATATAAACCAATCTGTGCACATAAACACATCAATTAAATTCTATATTCTAATTATAAAGTATAAAGGCTTGTGTCATAAAAAAAACTAGACATTTTTTATAAAAAACTAGAAAAGGGGTTTATAAATTCCATGGGCAAAACTGGGAGGCCGATTCATTAATAGCGGCAGGTAGCGACAGTTGAGCGACTGTAGCGGCATTTTCAGAGCGCCCGCTAGTAGTCGCTGTGCTTGGCCGTTGTTCGGTTGTTGATAGCGACTGAGAGGCCGATTCATTAATAGCGCCAGGTAGCGACAGATGAGCGACAGTAGCGGTATTTTCACAGCGCACGCTAGTATTCGCTGTGCTTGGCCGTTGTTCGGCTGTTGACAGCGACTCATTCGGTGTGCGGTAATGTTGAATACGGGGTTAGGAGTCGCTGTTTGACAGGTTCCGCGCTGTATGGGAGCGCATGACAGCGAATGGCCATAGCGAACGGCTCCCAGCATTTTCATTAACAAATCACGCTCAAAAAATTCTTGCGCTGTGAAATGCTTGTTTAAACCCCAGAGCGCTGGCGGCGATGGGTTAAAAGTAGTTTTTTAACCCCCAAACAACCATATTTTTGGATAAAAAAAAACATGTTTTTCAAAACATTTTGTAATATGAATACATTAATATCAGACCTGTAATATCAATTCTGCACAAATTTTTTTTTTTTTTTTTTTTACCTTTAAAAAAATATCTAACATTGCAGAAGTGGTCACAGAAATTTTAACATTTAAAAAAAAAAAAAAAAAATAGCAATTAATTATGAATATTTAAAGATTGCTCCATTGAAATGCATTGGAGAGCGCCAGGTAGCGAGAGGTCATACCTGTCGCTGTTCAAGGTCGCTCGCTGGCGCTGTGGGCTGAGGCTGGAATAATGATGAATGAGTGGCTATATGGCGCTATCTCAGTCGCTAAGCAGGATTGGCTTGATAAATGTGTGATTGTGGTGGGGAGCCGGCGTTCTCGTGGCGGGGCCCGTCATTACCGGCCGCTCACCCGTCGCTACCTGTCGCTATTCCTTCATAAATAAGGGCCTATATAACTATGTAACTATATAACTATGTAACTATATAACTATGGCCCTTATTCATCAAGCGATAGCGCCAGGTAGTGTCTGACGAGCGCCAGGTAGCGGCAGCTAACGCGACTACCGACTCAAGTACGCCCGGCGGCGGTCACAATGACGCATTTATCAAGCAAAATGAGGCTAGCGCCGGCGAGAGCGACGGCTAGCGCGGCATTCATCATGAAGCCGCCTGGACCGAACAGCGCCGCTGCAAATTCCCTCACAGCGCCAGGTATGAGCTGTCGCTCCCTGGCGATGTCCAATGCATTTCAATGGAGCAATCTATAATTATTCATAATTAATTGGTATTAATTTTTTTTTTTTTTTTTAATGTCAAAAAATCGGAGACCACTTCTGCAATGTTAGGATTTATTTTTAAGTAAAAAAAAAAAATAAAAAAAATATGTGCAGAATTGATCTAACAGGTCTGAGATTAATGTATTCATATTACAAAATGATTCTAAAAACATGTATAATGTTACATTCAAAAAATATGGTTGTTTAGGGGTTAAAAACTAGTTAATACAGATCGCCGCCAGCGCTCTGGGGTTTAAACAAGGAATGGACAGCGACAGCACATTCGGAGCGTGATTTGTTGATGAATATGAAGCTAGCCGTTCGCTCTGGCCATTCGTTTTCAGGCGCTCACATACAACGCTGGACCTGTGAAACAGCATTCAACATTACCGCACACCGACTGAGTCGCTGTCATCAAGCTAATGCCGGCCAAGCACAGCGAATACTGGCTGGCGCTGAAAAAATCACGCTACAGTCGCTCATCTGTCGCTACGTGGCGCTATTAATGAATCGGCCTCCCCGTAACTATATAACTATGTAACTATGTAACTATATAACTATGTAACTATGTAACTATATAACATTGGCCCTTATTTAACAAGGGATAGCGCCAGGTAGCGAATGGGGAGCGAACGGTAATGACGGTCACCGCCACGAGAACGCCGGCTCCCCTCCGCAATCACACATTTATCAAGCCGATCCTGCTTAGCGACTGACAGAGCGCCAGATAGCGAATCATTCATCATTATTCCAGCCTCACCCCACAGCGCCAGCGAGCGACCTTGAACAGCGACAGGTATGACCTCTCGCTACCTGGCGCTCTCCAATGCATTTCAATGGAGCAATCTTTAAATATTAATAATTAATTGTTATTAATGTTTTTTTTTTTTTTTTTTTTTTTTTTTTAAATGTCAAAAATTCTGTGACCACTTCTGCAATGTTAGATATTTTTTTTAAGGTTAAAAGAAAAAAATATTGTGCAGAATTGATATTACAGGTCTGATATTAATGTATTCATATTACAAAATGTTTTGAAAAACTTTTTTTTTTTTCCAAAAATATGGTGGTTTGGGGGTTAAAAAACTACTTTTAACCCATCGCCGCCAGCGCTCTGGGGTTTAAACATGCATTTCACTGCGCGAGAATTTTTTGAGCGTGATTTGTAATGAATATGCTGGGAGCCGTTCGCTATGGCCATTCGCTGTCATGCGCTCCCATACAGCGCGGAACCTGTCAAATAGCGACTCCTCACCCAATATTCAACATTACGGCAAACCGACTGAGTCGCTATCAACTACCGAACAACGGCCAAGCACAGCGACTACTAGCGGGCGCTCTGAAAATGCCGCTACTGTCGCTCATCTGTCGCTACCTGGCGCTATTAATGAATCGGCCTCTATGTAACTATATAACTATGTAACTATGTAACTATATAACTATGTAACTATATAACTATGTAACTATATAAGTATGTAACTATATAAGTATGTAACTATATAACTATGTAACTATGTAACTATATAACTTTGTAACTATATAACTATGTAACTATATAAGTATGTAACTATATAACTATATAACTATGTAACTATATATCTCACCTTGCACTGAATTCAATTTTTTTAAACCCAGGCGACCATCTAAAGTGTGCAGCAGCTTCCGTGCCCCGAGCGCCATCTGTGCCCTGTGAAGTTGCAATTTTCCGGTTCGTTTTTTTTCCGCCACAGACATTTGTGGACGTCGGTAAAGACGCGTGAAGCCCGCATTGCGTAACGTTCTCCTTCACACACATTTCGATGCTCATTTTCACCTCTGAGTCATGTGTGAAGCAAATCGCTGCGTTCTCCTGCTGTTCCCGGGCGCTCAGTGGAAGTGGGTCAGCGAACGTGCTTCCCTTCATCTGCTGACAGCCAGAAAGCATGGCGGGCGAATCTAATGACCTTCATGGACCACTGAGGAGGGTGGGTGCTTCGTGTCTGGGGTGGGTGCAATCAAAGTGCCTCAGCCCCATTATTCATGACTGAATGGGGCCCATAGGCTAGTAGTGTCATATAGAAAATGATCAGTTAAACCGGACCTTCACCATGATTTAATGAAAAACCCAAACCCTTGAAAAACTATTCCCCAGCATCTAAAATTAATACATTTTAAGTTTTTAGTCTCTTACTTATTATTCTTTCCCCCACTGGGCTGCAACTCTGTTCGGGACTCTAGGATACGGGAGCCGCCATCTTGACTCAGAAGCATCACACATAAAGAGGAGTGGGGCTAATGTACAGGGGGCGGGGTTATAGCTGTGCTTTGCACAGACAGAGCAGAGCTGGGGTCAGGGAAAGGACAGCAATCCCAGAATGCAGAGCGACACAGTCAGAAGACACTTCCTGTTTGCAGGCTGCCTGATGCTCCATGAGCCGCCATCTTGGATGTTTAAAGGGTCATAACATGCAGTAGATGCAGGTAGGATGATTTTTAATGTGAGCAATCTGTATGTACTGGGGGGGGGGGGACATATAAGATAGGCTCTTATTCAGGGTGAAGGTCCGGATTAATGTGGGCAATCTGTATGTACAGGGTGCGGGAAACATATAAGATAGTTCTTATTCAGGGTGAAGGTCTGGATTAATGTGGGCAATCTGTATGTACAGGGGGGAAACATATAAGATAGTTCTTATTCAGGGTGAAGGTCTGGATTCATGTGGGCAAGTTGTATGTACAGGGGGAAATATATAAGATAGGCTCTTATTCAGGGTGAAGGTCTGGATTAATGTGGGCAATCTGTATGTACAGGGGGGGAAACATATAAGATAGGCTCTTATTCAGGGTGAAGGTCCGGATTAATGTGAGCAATCTGTATGTACAGGGTGGGGGAAACATATAAGATAGGCTCTTATTCAGGGTGAAGGTCCGGATTAATGTGAGCAATCTGTATGTACAGGGTGGGGGAAACATATAAGATAGGCTCTTATTCAGGGTGAAGGTCCGGATTAATGTGGGCAATCTGTATGTACAGGGTGGGGGAAACATATAAGATAGGCTCTTATTCAGGGTGAAGGTCCGGATTAATGTGGGCAATCTGTATGTACAGGGGGTGAAACATATAAGATAGGCTCTTATTCAGGGTTAACATCCGCTTTAATATAACTGACATCTTTTTTAGGTGTCTGCTTCAGTTAAAGTGGAACAAAATCCAGGATTTTAACTATCCAGGGCACCCCAATTGGGCGCGTGAAACACCCCAGATCGCCGAAGCCAACTCACCTCTTCCGGGTCCTACGGCGGCGCATGCGCGGCCGCTCATCCAATCAGTGTGCTCAGAGACACTGAAATCACGTCCTCTAAGGCCAGCAGCATCGATGGCTGCATCTCCTGCTTCCCTATAACAGGGGGCACGGCCGCGCCGGCCATTCACAATTGCCTGGCGCGGGTACGCACCCTGCTAGAGGGATAGTGGGGATGCGGTAGCAGCTTGCGCAAGCGCCGTTGGACCGGGAAACAAGGTAAGTGTATGGGGCGACCTGGGGGGTTTCACACAGCTTCGGGATGCCCCAGAGGGAGGAAATCGATCAGCACAGGAATCTTATAGATTTCCGTACACCACAAATAACTACGCACAGCTCGCAAATTACTAGGTGCAGGTCACGGGGGGACAACCAATACACGAGCACACCACAAAGGCACTCAGGCCCTAGAGCTGGCCCGCTGCAACCCCACACATAAATATGGCCGCACACTGAAATCAATTTTCACAATTTTATAGAAAATCATGCCAAAAATGCACAACAATTAAACACAGACAAACATATAAGACAATTAAAACCATCAAAACTTAGTGGGGAGGAATATTGGGGCTAGTTCTAATACCTAATCAGTATATATTCCAAATAGGTTCTGATGCCTTTTGTATGGATAGCAGCAAAAGAAAAGTGAGAGGACGCTAGCTCAGGGCTACCACAGATGTGCCCACATCACAGCGCTTTGGCAGGACATAATTCATTTCATAAATACGACAGAGGGGATAAACATCACACTAGACAATGCAAGAATCCTTCTAAATATCCCAATACCGGACTTACCCAAGGCTAAGAGGGCTAAGGAGCAGTATCTCGAAATTTGCATTAAAAAAATAAATAAATAATTAAATAGCCACACAATAGCTTCTAACATGTGTATAAATAATGTGGCGATAGAAAAAGGAAAAAATATCTGCCTTTCTTTTAAATTGTATAATGACAATGGCTCAGTCCATTTGCTGAATAGGGGGATCTGCTGGGTTGTATTTAGTGAGCTGCTTCATTTAGCCCACTGGTCTCCTAGCAACACTTTACCTCAGAGGCTGACACTGTAATCAGTGGTAACGGCTGTGTGTGTGTGAGGTGCTGCTTTTGTTATGAGACCAGGTGACTCAAATGTGTAAAATCTATACAAAATAAACTAAACTGACTGAAAATGACTGAAATTCTTCTTTGAATAACTGTGCAGGAAAATCTAAAGGTATTAAAGTGGAACAAAACCCTGAGTGGCCGACCCTGAAGTCTATAAGACCCGGCTATTGACCTTCCCCCTTGGGCATTCTAAATCAGGATGCCCCACTGTGTGAAACGACCCCTGGATAACCACAGATCCCCCCATTTTTCTGGCACGCTCACGCAGATAGTCATTTAGACAGGCCGGGCGGCCAGGAAGGTTACTGCTCAGGTTCCCCATCTGCGTGCAAACAGCGCTGATTGGATGAGAGCCCGCGCATGCGCTGTGGGACAGGGAAAGGTACGTTTTCACAGGCGAACTTGGGGATTTCACATATCAGGGCATCCCAAGGCATCCCGCCCCTAGGGGCACAAAACAAAACTCCAGATAGTGAAAATCCTGGGTTGGGCTTTGCTCAAAACACACAAAGCTGAAAGAAAGATCATATGGAAAAATGTGTTGAGAAAAGAGAGAGAAAATGGTAACCTGAAAGATTCTGCAGCAGAGCCAACATGAAGGGAAAACTGTCAAAATCAGCTAAATGACTTCTAGAGCTTTTCTCTCTGTTATGATATATAAGTTCTGGCCAGGCAATGTTGTTATCTTATGCTGGACGGCTGCCAGCACTGAACAGCTGAGACTTTGACATATTGTTTCACCCCTCTCCTCAGTGTGGAACAGGCCAGAGTGTCGGGCTCCGACACTCGGAAGACATAAACATGAGCTATTAGTCTCCAGCTGCTCAACACACACATCAATTTTTTCTAAATTTGTAATTCTTACTCGATACTGCTCCTTTAATCAACATTATTATAATGGGCTCCAAGTACTATATCGTCAATCATTGGCGCAAGCCTACCCCACCTACTTTTGGAAAGTGGTCAAAAAACATGTTAGAAATGATAAAAATAGAAGCCGAGGTGACGACACAGGTCGAAATCAGGAAACAACTCCTTCAATTCGGTAAGGAACTGTAAGAAAGACTCAAACAAGTACCGCCTGGAGAGTAAAGTGATAGGGAAAAAAAAAAAAAAAAATATATATATATATATATATATATATATGCAGAAGTGTGTACATATGTCTGTATATGTATATATTTATATATACATGTTTGTAGGTATGTTTATATGTATGTATGTAGCCAGATAAATCAGTTATTCTCGTGGTATAGCTAGGGAGGGGTCGTATTAAAGAGAAAGGGGGGGGATAAAAAAAAAAAAAATTACTATATGTATATATGTATGCGTGTGTGTGTGTGTGTGTGTGTGTGTGTGTGTGTGTGTATATATATGTATATACATATTAATACGTTCTATCTCTAGGTGGAGGGGACCATAGATAAGATATAACCAAGAATTAATTAGGCAGCACCCGCAAATGATGATAAAAGGACCCCATCTGCTGATGAAAGACTATGAATCTGAAAGCAGCAAAGGGAGACTTAAATCTGAGCGAGAAAAAAAAAAAAAAAAAGAAGCCAATCCAGCTCAGGTTAAGGCTCAATCCAGACCAAGGTTAGAGGGAGCCGGCTCAGGTTCTTGGTAGAGAAAATTAGCTAAAGTTAGAAGTATCTAGCTCAGGTTCTTGGGTGAGAAAATGGACCATAATTAGGGGAAACCAGCTCGGGTTCTTGGATGAGAAGATGAGCCAAGGTTGGAGAGAGCTAGCCCAGGTTTTTGGATGAGAAGGTGGACCAAAGTTAGAAGTATCCAGCTCAGGTTCTTGGATTGGAAAATTGACCAAAGTTAGGGGGGGCCATCTCAGGCTCTTGGATGAGAAGACAGACCAAAGTTAGAGGGAGCTAGCGCAGGTTTTTCGCTGAGAAGATGGACCAAGGTCAGACCACATTCAACGGCAGCCATCTCCGGTTCTTGGACGAGAGCATGCACCAAGTTAAGAAGGAGCCAGCTCATGTTTATGGACAAGAAGATGTACCAAAGATGTACCAGCTCAGGTTCTTGGATGAGAAGATGGACCAAGGTTAAAGGAAGCCAGTTCATGTTCTTGGACGAGTAGATGGACCAGAGTTAGGGGGAGCCAGCTCAGGTTCTTGGTTGAGTAAATGGGCCAAAGTTCTAATGCCTTTTGTATGGATAGCAGCAAAAGAAAAGTGCCCGTGCATAAATAAGATTTAAGAGATAATAGATAAAAATAAAGTGCTATAGTGAGAACTACATTACTTTAATGCTGTTGCTCAGATTATCGTAATTCCTATTATTCTAAAGTGCAAAGTTTCTTGTGCAAATCAGCAATCTATTTTGGTGCTTCTACCCCGTGCCTCTAAATGAGCATCCATCCATACAACCCGCATCAGAATGCAATGATATAATATAGTAACAACAGATTGACATGTGCCACCTTCCTCCCCACTTACCTCACCGACGCGTTGCGTGGTCCTCCCACCAATTCGCCAGGGTGCCTTATAGATTTCCGGGCCGATTGCCTTGGTTTTTGGTCCACTTTAAACTGAGGCTTTAAAGCAGAACATCACCCAAGCAGGCTGGCTCTGAAATCTAAAATATTCCAAAACCATCCACTGGCTTTCCCCTGGGGCATCCCAAATTGCAAACCCGCCCCAGGTCCCCGAACACTTACACTGCTGAGGGAGCCATTGGAAAAGGTGAGCAAGAGCAGATTAATTCCCAGAATCTCTGGGTTTAGGCAGGTTCGCATGACCAGCCATCCAGAAAGACTTTGGGAAGGAGCGCTCCAGTGTCTGGGGATGCACCCGATCCCGCTCCCATTTGCCGAGCATTAATGTGAATGGCAAACGGTTCTGAACGAGAGCCCGCATGTTGTACCATCACCTTTCCAATGAGAACTTGAATAGGACATCGGCACCACTTCACCACGAAACAGAAAAGGCTTCTATCGTCATCTGCCTATGCATCAGCCAGAGGAATCTTCCAGAAGTACGGGCGAAAGGCAGAGAGACCACACTGTGTTAAAGTGGACCTTTACTCTAAATATGAGCCTATCTTGTATGTTTCCCCCCCTGTACATACAGATTGCCCACATTAATCCGGACCTTCACCCTGAATAAGAGCCTATCTTATATGTTTCCCATACCCTGTACATACAGATTGCTCACATTAATGCGGACCTTCACCCTGAATAAGAGTCTATCTTATATGTTCCCCCACCCTGTACATACAGATTGCCCACATTAATGCGGACCTTCACCCTGAATAAGAGTCTATCTTATATGTTCCCCCACCCTGTACATACAGATTGCCCACATTAATCCGGACCTTCACCCTGAATAAGAGCCTCTCTTATATGTTTCCCACACCCTGTACATACAGATTGCTCACATTAATCTGGACCCTCACCCTGAATAGGAGCCTATCTTAAATGTTTCCCACACTCTGTACATACAGATTGCCCACATTAATCCAGACCTTCACCTTGAATAAGAGCCTATCTTATATGTTCCCCCACCCTGTACATACAGATTGCTCACATTAATCCGGACCCTCGCCCTGAATAAGAGCCTATCTTAAATGTTTCCCACACTCTGTACATACAGATTGCCCACATTAATCCGGACCTTCACCCTGAATAAGAGTCTATCTTATATGTTCCCCCACCCTGTACATACAGATTGCTCACATTAATCCGGACCCTCACCCTGAATAAGAGCCTATCTTAAATGTTTCCCACACTCTGTACATACAGATTGCCCACATTAATCCGGACCTTCACCCTGAATAAGAGCCTATCTTATATGTTTCCCACACCCTGTACATACAGATTGCCCACATTAATCCGGACCTTCACCCTGAATAAGAGTCTATCTTATATGTTTCCCCCTGTACATACAGATTGCCCACATTAATCTGGACCTTCACCCTGAATAAGAGTCTATCTTATAAGTTTCCTGTACTTACAGATTGCTCACATTAAAAATCATCCTACCTGCATTTACTGCATGTTATGAGCCTTTAAACATCCAAGATGGTGGCTCACCGAAGGTTAGGCAGCCTGCAAACAGGAAGTGTCTTCTGACTGTGCTGCTCTGCATTCTGGGATTGCTGACCTTTTCCTGACCCCAGCTCTGCTCTGTCTGAGCAAAGCACAGCAATAACCCGCCCCTCTGTACTTTATTCCACTCTCCTCTCCTCAGTAAATGTGATGCTTCTAATTCAAGATGGCGGCGCCCGTATCCTAGAGTCCTGAACAGAGTTGCAGCCCAGTGGGAGAAAGAATAATAAGTAAGTGACTAAAAACTTAAAGTATATTAACTTTAGATGCTGGAGAATCGTTTTGTAAGGGGCTTTTCATGAAATCATGGTGAAGGTTCGGTTTAAGACGTCTCAAAACACAGGTTAAAAATTCCTCTCTTTCACAGCACTCTGGATCCCTTATATAAGGAGGCAAGCCAGCAGTTAGCTGCTGACTAGACTTTAGAGCAGCGGTTCTCAACCTGTGGGTCGGGACCCCGGCGGGGGTCGAACGATCAAAACACAGGGGTCGCCTAAAGCCATCGGAAAATACATATTTCCGATGGCTTTAGCCGCTGAGAAGTTGCGCTACTGTTTGCAGCAGCGCTATTCATCTGGAACGCACGCCGTTATGGATGCGCGTTCCAAACTGAATGCCTGCGCGCATATGCAGACGTGATTGCATCATCCGTCCGCGGCCTAAGGGGCGGGGGAAGTGGGGGGAACGCTCCACAGTCCATAACAGCGCATTGCGTGCGTCTGGCGCTTGCTGACGTCATCAGTGGGCGGACGCAGCAAGCGCCGGAGGACAGAAGCCAAGAGAGCCTGCGAGACGCCTGCTGGTGTAAAAAAGGTTAATAATGTAAAAACAGTGCACACACCATACACACAATACTGTGTAATCAATACACAGTACACAAAGCAGCTTACACTTACACAAAGCACCAGACATTTACACAGTGTCTTATACTATAAGAGACACTATAAGATGTAGGCCCTTATTTATGAAGGGATAGCGACAGGTAGCGACTGGTGAGCGGCCGGTAATGACGGGCCCCGCCACGAGAACGCCGGCTCCCCACCACAATCACACATTTATCAAGCCGATCCTGCTTAGCGACTGAGATAGCGCCATATAGCCACTCATTCATCATTATTCCAGCCTCAGCCCACAGCGCCAGCGTCCGACCTTGAACAGCGACAGGTATGACCTCTCGCTACCTGGCGCTCTCCAATGCATTTCAATGGAACAATCTTTAAATATTCATAATTAATTGTTATTAATTTTTTTTTTTTTTTTTTATGTGAAAAATTCTGTGACCACTTCTGCCATTTTAGATAATTTTTTTAAGGGAAAAAAAATAAAAAAAAAAAAATTGTGCAGAATTGATATTACAGGTCTGATATTAATGTATTCATATTACTAAATTATTTAAAAAACTTGTTTTTTTTGGTTTCCAAAAATATGGTTGTTTTGGGGTTAAAAAACTACTTTTAACCCATCGCCGCCAGCGCTCTGGGGTTTAAACATGCATTTTACAGCGCAAACATTTTTTGAGCGTGATTTGTTAATGAATATGGTGGGAGCCGGTCGCTAGGGCCAGTCGCTATCATGCGCTCCCATACAGCGCGGAACCTGTCAATTAGCGACTCCTCACCCAATATTCAACATTACGGCAAACCGACTGAGTCGCTATCAACTACCGAACAACGGCCAAGCACAGCGACTACTAGCGGGCGCTCTGAAAATGCCGCTACAGTCGCTCAACTGTCGCTACCTGACGCTATTAATGAACCGGCCTCCCCGTTCACACTGTTCCCCAATGTATAATTATCTCCCATATCTCCCACTATTTTCCTATATTCTGAATGAGGAAACTGCTGAAATCAGCGGTTTCCGGCATTGAATCCGCCTCCTATTGATTTCATTGTGAGTGCGGCGGATTTTGAGCTCCCGAGAATCTCGAGTTACTACACAATCTGCCACTGCCTCCTATTAATTTCAATAAGAGGCGAAGAAATGACAGTTTCCGACACATGCTATGCCATGGTGAAATGTTATTTATTGGAATCAGTAATAAATAATTTTCAACATATAATTAAATATTGTTTTTGTGATTAATCACTATGTTTAAATTAAGTTTGATTTGTAGCAATGAGAATACATAATGCATATCAGGTATTTACATTCCGAATCATAACCGGAGCAAAATTACAGTTTTGAAGTGGCCACCAAAATTATTTTTTGGTTTGGGGTCACGGCAACATGAGGATCTGTATTGCGGAGTCACTGCAACATGAGGAACTGTATTGCGGGGTCACAGCAACATAAGGAACTGTATTGCGGGGTCACGGCAACATGAAGAACTGTATTGCGGGGTCACGGCAACATAAGGAACTGTATTGCGGGGTCACGGCAACATGAGGAACTGTATTGCGGGGTCACGGCAACATGAGGAACTGTATTGCGGGGTCATGCCAACATGAGGAACTGTATTGCGGGGTCACGCCAACATGAGGAACTGTATTGCGGGGTCACGGCATTAGAAAGGTTGAGAACCACTGCTTTAGACTATCAAATCCCCTCTCAGCTTCGTATTTACTGTGATTTAAGGTATAAATCACAGTTAGCAGTGTAAACCTTCTAGCAATGGGTTGTATCAAGGTTAACAAACAAGACACAAGATACAGACCTCAGATAAGTAGTCTTCAAGGTTTCTTTAAGCAAAGGTCGGCCTAATTCAACACGTTATAACAAAAGGTACACATCTTCCACTTAGAAGTAGAGTCAGCAAATTAAAGCTTATACCATGTCATTTTTCAATAAAATATATACATTTAAATCTCAAAATTCTGCTGCATAACAGCGCTGTAAGACAGGAGACTGGTGAGTTTTTCATGGGCGATCTGGGGGGTTTCACTCAGCTTGGGTTGTGATTTGGGATGCCCTAGGGGCAAGAAATAAAAAAAGTTCAGTCAAAATCGCAGATTTTATTCTGCTATAAAGAAGACCATGAATTTAAACTATCCCGGGTTCTCTGTTATTATTACTTCGCTGGTGATCCCACGGCGCGTGCCACCAGCATTTTTGTAAGACCCCATCA
The DNA here is from genome assembly GCA_027917425.1 of Gastrophryne carolinensis. Lineage (NCBI taxonomy): Eukaryota > Metazoa > Chordata > Amphibia > Anura > Microhylidae > Gastrophryne > Gastrophryne carolinensis. The sequence goes on from CM051243.1 coordinate 186,260,659, forward strand.
AACTGCCAGGCTCTTACCTTCTGCCACGCTCCCGCTCCCACAGTGTTGGTCAAGCCCCAGGCAGGCAGAGAAGTGTTTGAATATATATATATATATATATATATATATATATATATAAATATAAATATATATATATATAAATATATATATATATAGTGTCATGCGCTCCCACGGGGTTGGTCAAGCCCCAGACTGGCAGAGAAGAGTTTGAACTTATTTGTTAGAAATATAAATATATAGATATATATTTATTGTGTCATGTGCTCCCATGGTACAATAGTTTGATAAACTTTCTGCATCCTGGAGCCCCTCAGTATATATGTGTGTTTATATATTTATTTACAAAAAGGGGATCATTGATACACACTACAGACATGAAAATAGGTAAAACATAAACTGTATGTAGGCTTTAAAGTGGAACAAAACCCAGTATTTGCTTGACTATTCTGGGTTTTGGTCCTTGCCCCTGATCGGGGGTTCCCCCCTGTGTGAAACCGCGCAGGCTGCCGAAACAAACTCACCTCTTCTCGGGCCTACGGCGCATACGCGGGTGCTCATCCAATCAGTGCACGCTGATCCGCTCACGTCAGCGCGTCTGAGCCTTCACCTAAGGCGAGTGCGCTGACGGCTGCATCCCTTGCTTCCCTTTACACCGACTATCCACAAATGCCTGGCGCAGGCACGCGCCCTGCTGGTGGGATAGCCGGGATGCGGCTGCAGCTTGCGCATGTGTTGTTGAACTGGGAAAGAATGTAAGTGTATGGGGCGACCTGGGGGGTTTCACACAGCGGGACATCCCAATTTTGGATGCTCCAGGGGGAGGGAATGGATCGGCCTGGGGGATCGCCAGAGAAACAGTAAAGTAAAGGGGAGAAACATGTCTAAGTGCTTAGACGCCCAAATGTGCTTCAAAATAGTGGATGGATGGTTAGATAGAATGGATGAGATGAGCTGGAAGGAGAGGGAGGGGGGATGAATAGATGGGTTTGAGCAGGAGGGTAGTTTGGATGGATGGCTAGAGCAAGGAGGAGAGGATAGATGAGCGGGACTGAGGGGAGAAGGATGGATGGGATGAGCTGCGAGAAGAGGGGGAGGAATGGATGGATGGGAGGAGCTGCGAGAAGAGGGGGAGGAACGGATGGATGGGAGGAGCTGCGAGAAGAGGGGAAGGGATGGATGGATGGGATGAGCTGCGAGAAGAGGGGGAGGAATAGATGGATGGGAGGAGCTGCGAGAAGAGGGGGAGGAATGGATGGATGGGAGGAGCTGCGAGAAGGGGGGAGGAATTGATGGTTGGGAGGAGCTGCAAGAAGAGGGGGAGGAATGGATGGATGGGATGAGCTGCAAGAAGTGGGGGAGGAACGGATGGATGTGAGGAGCTGCGAGAAGAGGGAGAGGAATGGATGGATGGGAGGAGCTGTGAGAAGAGGGGGAGGAACGGATGGATGGGAGGAGCTGCGAGAAGAGGGGAAGGGATGGATGGATGGGATGAGCTGCGAGAAGAGGGGGAGGAATAGATGGATGGGAGGAGCTGCGAGAAGAGTGGGAGGAATGGATGGATGGGAGGAGCTGCGAGAAGAGGGGGAGGAATGGATGGATGGGAGGAGCTGCGAGAAGGGGGGAGGAATGGATGGTTGGGAGGAGCTGCGAGAAGAGGGGGAGGAATGGATGGATGGGATGAGCTGCAAGAAGTGGGGAAGGAATGGATGGATGTGAGGAGCTGCGAGAAGAGGCGGAGGAATGGATGGATGGGAGGAGCTGCGAGAAGAGGGGGAGGAATGGATGGATGGGAGGAGCTGCAAGAAGAGGGGGAGGAATGGATGGATGGGAGGAGATGGGAGAGATGGATGCATGACTAGCGTAAGTAGGAGCAGAAGGATGGGGAGAACCAAGAATATCACAGTGTTTTTGGCTAACCCATACTGTTCTGTGAGTTATTTATTCTCTTACTTACTTTTTGGATGCCCCATAATGCAATAATCCCGGGATACCTACCTTCAAGCAGGAAGCAAGTGTGTACAGGCAAATGAATAATTTATTGTTGCAGATCTATATGACCCCAAAGAGGGGCAAATGAGAACAACGAGGGACAAGGGGACAAGGGCTCGATAGAGGAACAGTCCCTCCAAATGAGGGACAGTTGGAAGATATGTAGGTGTTCCCTACTTACTGCAGCTCAATACTTGATCGGCTGCCCCTGGTGTCTTTTAGGGTGGTTGGTTCAATTTAAGTCTTGCCTATACTGTCTTGATGGTAGCCCTGTTTAGGGGCAAGGCAGCGGCGTACATAGGTCTCATAGGGCCCCATAGCAAAAGCCATAGCAGGCTCCCCAAAAATGAGCTGATATCTTTGTTATGAGATATCTGCACTCTATATTATCAATATAGCTGTGCTAGCAGCTTGCTTCCTCAGTGCTGGGGGGGAAACAAGATGCAGTCATCTTTGTTCCGCCCTGCAGAGCCAACATTCAAGGCTTCCGGTGGCCATTGCTGATGTATGGAGATGCAGAATTAAGTGCCCAGGGTGCCAATCCCTGCTGCTGCCAACCTGGGCCAACTGATGGCGCCTGAGTCCCGGTCATCACCAATCCTGGTCTTGCTGCTCTTGGCTGGGCAGCACCAGTCTGCCATTGCCAGGGGCCCACTGGAGGGTCATGTGCTGCAAGGCGGGGGGAGCAGTTTGCCCTTCTGCTATGGGCCTGGTAGCAGCTGCCTCCCCTGCCTCTGTGGTATATATGCCTAAAATGGATGGATGCCAACCTGGAACAAGCTCGGGAGGCTGCGTCTGGCCCCGTGGAAGGTACATAACACACAGTTAGCATAGGTTCTTGGATGAGAAAATGGACAATAGGTAGAGGGAGCCATTTCATGTTCTTCGACGAGAGAATGGACCAAAGTTAGAAGGATCCAGCTCAGGTTCATGGACAAGAAGATGGACCAAAGTTAGAGAACGCTAGCTCAGGGCTACGACAGTTAGAGCTATCTAGCTCAGGTTCATGGATGAGAAGATGGACCAAGGTTAGAGGGTGTCGGCTCAGGTTCTTGGTAGAGAAAATTTGCTAAAGTTAGAAGTATCTAGCTCAGGTTCTTGGGTGAGAAAATGGACCATAGTTAGGGGAAACCAGCTCGGGTTTTTGGATGAGAAGATGAGCCAAGGTTGGAGAGAGCTAGCCCAGGTTTTTGGATGAGAAGGTGGACCAAAGTTAGAAGTATCCAGCTCAGGTTCTTGGATGAGAAAATGAACCAAAGTTAGGAGGAGCCATCTCAGGCTCTTGAAAGGGAAGACAGACCAAAGTTAGAGGGAGCTAACACAGGTTTTTCAATGAGAAGATGGACCAGCTCAGGTTCTTGGATGAGAAGCTGGGCCAACGTTAGAGGAAGTAAGCTTAGGTTCTCTTATAAGAAGTGAACCACAGTCAACGGCAGCCATCTCTGGTTCTTGGATGAAAAAACAGGCCAACATCATGAGCAGCCAGCTCAGGTTCTTGACGAATGCACCAAGTTTAGAGGGAGCCAGCTCAGGTTTATGGACAAGAAAATGTACCAAAGTTGTACCAGGTCAGGTTCTTGGATGAGAAGATGGACCAAGGTTAGAGAAAGCCAGTTTGTGTTCTTGGTTAGAAAAATGGGCCAGAGGTTAGAGGGGAGCAGCTCAGGTTCTTGGACAAGAAGATATACCAAATTTAGAGGACGCTATCTCAGATTCATGAACAAGAAGATGGAATAAAGTTAGAAGAAGCCAACTCAGGTTCTTGGATGAGAACATGGGCCAATGTTAGAAGAAGCCAACTTAGGTTCTTGGACGAGAAGATGGACCAAAGTTAGAGTGACCCAGCTCAGGGGTTCGGATGAGAATTTAGAGCAAAGTAGGGAGCAGTAAGGGCAGGTTCTTGGATCAGATGGACCAAGACTAGAAGAAGCCAGCTCAGGTTCTTGGACAAGTAGATGGACCAGAGTTAGGGGTAGCCAGCTCAGGTTCTTGGGTGAAAAGATGGACTAAAGTAAAAGGGAGCCAGCTCAGGTTCTTGGATGAGAAGATGTGCCAATGTTAGAGGGAGCCAGCCCAGGTTCTTGGATGAGAAGATGGGCCAATGTTAGAGGGAGCCAGCTCAGGTTCTTGGATGAGAAGATAAACCAAAGTCAGAGGAAGCAAGCTCAGGTTCTTGGATGAGAATATGGACCAATGTTAGAGGGAGCCAGCTCAGGTTCTTGGATGAGAAGATGGGCCAATGTTAGAGGGAGCAAGCTCAGGTTCTTGGATGAGAAGATAAACCAAAGTCAGAGGGAGCCAGATCGGGTTCTTGGATGAGAAGTTGGGCCAATGTTAGAGGGAACAAGCTCAGGTTCTTGGATGAGAAGATGGGCCAATAGAGAGGGAGCCAGCTCAGGTTCTTGGATGAGAAGTTGGGCCAAGGCTAGAGGAAGCCAGCTCAGGTTCTTGGACGAGAAGATGGGCAAATGTTAGAGGGAGCCAGCTCGGTTCTTGGATGAGAAGATAAACCAAAGTCAGAGGAAGCAAGCTCAGGTTCTTGGATGAGAATATGGGCCAATGTTAGAGGGAGCCAGCTCAGGTTCTTGGACGAGAAGATGGGCAAATGTTAGAGGGAGCCAGCTCGGTTCTTGGATGAGAAGATAAACCAAAGTCAGAGGAAGCAAGCTCAGGTTCTTGGATGAGAAGATGGGTCAATGTTAGACGGAGCCAGCTCAAGTTCTTGGATGAGAAGTTAGCAAACTTCAAAAGGGCCGCGAACGGCCAGGACACAGACTACACAAGAGACGGCCTAATTTGGGAGATAACACAACCTGAATCAATCCCGCATCGTGCGCCGACACAACTGTGGTCAAAAAATCTGCAGCAACATCTGAACCACAAAGGCATGCTAGCCCTTAAGAACTGTCCTTAGAAGGAAAGAATAACTTCCATTCGTCTTACCAAAAAACCCTTTAAGGAGTACCGCTACATAAAGAATACATATATGGAAAATCCAGCCACAAGGTCTAGCACTTGAAATATGACATCACTGTCTTGGAAACAAGGAAACACAAATCATCTCAAGGTAACAAATAGGGGGATTCCCTCCACCTCTTCCCTGGCCATCTAAAGCTTTCTGTATAAATATTTCTCAGGGCACTGAAGAAGCCTCAAACAGGCGAAACATATTTGCCCCTTTCTGAATGCTGCACCAGTAAGAGATAATAGAGATACTAAACCATATGGAAATATTTTGTTGCTAACAAAAACAAGACATGCTGTGTGTTCACATTGTTTTTAATGAATGCACCCATTGCATGTATATGCTATACACACAGTAGGATGACTAGTGCACAGTACACAATATTTTTTGATATGGATCTTGTTCTGTATACTCATTTTATAAACAAGAATAACGTGACTTTTAAATAGCAACAAGAGGTGTGGTGGGATTGCTGGGTCCAATATATATAACCGGGAAGGGCCTAACCCCGGTATCTTCTCTTTTACTGTATCAGTAGGACCAGCCAGTATCATAATAATATAACAAGGGGAGGGTCTCTCAAAAAAATATGGCGGAAAACCCGAAGTGGGGTAATCCGCCATACAATTTAAACTTCAATAGGTACACCGGGATGTTTAGGTCGAGAAGCAAGTTGGGTTGTAACAGGAGTCAAGATTCACAGGGGTCAAGGGGGCAGGAGAATGCAGAGGCCATGGGTCCAGACACCTGTGGTCCCAGAAACAAGCCAAGCACCACAACCAGCTGCAGCAGAGGGTGACGTCAGACTAGAGAAGCAGTGAATGTTAAATTAAAGATAAATGTTCTCATCTGTAATCCCAAATCCCCCGTCATTTTCATTTCTCCTCCAGCCTCGGATAATTGTGTGTAATTTCCTAAGAGCCGGCTCCTCGATTCTCCGTTTCGCGTTCCCATGTGCATTGTGTTATCATTTCATCGAGGATTCTGGGTTAACAGCGCCGCAAGGGCACCGCTGATTGCTGTTCTTGTTACTAAAACATTTGCCTAGTTTGTTTGTGTTTGTATTGCCTTTGTTTTAATTGATATTGATTGCGAGAGGGCGTCAGCGGAAAGCATTAAAATTAGCCATAGAAAGATTTAAAGGCTTATACAATAGGGCAGCGCGCGGCACAACACGTGGCATGGCGGGGGCGTTATTGGGTTCACCAGAGAGACACAGAGGCTGCTGATGAAGCCTGCATGGTGATCACCCAGATTTACTGCTTACCCAGTCACCCACCTGAAACAAGCACAACGTCTGAATAGGGAGAAGCTCCACTCCAAGCAGAAGAGCCACCTTCTCAGGGCACATTGCTGGGGAGCGCGGGGGCATCAGGAGACTCCAACATTCCCTTCATTCTTCTACTTCCTATTTTTATGCTTTTCCTTGTGTGATCCTACCATCTCTCTTTCTCATCTTTCTTCACATTTCCTCCATCCACTTTTTTATACTCCCATCTCTATTCTTCATGTTCCCCTTCATCTCCCTCTCTTTTCCACTTTCCCTCATTCTCTTCCAACTTTCTCACCTCTCTCTCTTCTGACCCTCCCGTCTTTACATTTCCACTTTATCACCTTTGCTTCCTTTTCATTATCCCTCATTCTTTCCCTTTTCCGGCGATTCTCCATTTTTTGTCTACCTTTTCTCTCTTTTTTTTCTCCCCTTTTCACGTTCCCTCCTTCTCATTCTTTTCCACCTTTCCTCCACCTTTCCTCTTCCACCAGCCATCTCCGGTTCTTGGATGAGAAGACAGACCAAAGTTAGAGGGAGCTAGCGCAGGTTTTTCGATGAGAAGATGGACCAAGGTAAGACGAAGCCAGCTCAGGTTCTTGGATGAGAAGCTGGGCCAACATTAGAGGGAGTAAGCTTAGGTTCCATTATAAGAAGTAAACCACAGTCAACGGCAGCCATCTCTGGTTCTTGGATGAAAAAACAGGCCAACATCATGAGCAGCTAGTTCAGGTTCTTGGACGAGAGCATGCACCAAGTTTAGAGGGAGCCAGCTCAGGTTCTTGGATGAGAAGATGGACCAGAGTTAGGGGGAGCCAGCTCAGGTTCTTGGTTGAGTAGATGGGCCAAAGTTGGAGGAGGGCAGCTCAGGTTCTTGGATGAGAAGATGGACCAAGATTAGAGGAAGCCAGTTCATGTTCTTGGACGAGTAGATGGACCAGAGTTAGGGGGAGCCAGCTCAGGTTCTTGGTTGAGTAGATGGGCCAAAGTTGGAGGAGGGCAGCTCAGGTTCTTGGATGAGAAGATGGACAAAGATTAGAGGAAGCCCGTTCATGTTCTTGGACGAGAAGATGGACCAGAGTTAGGGTGAGCCAGCTCAGGTTCTTGGTTGAGTAGATGGGCCAAAGTTGGAGGAGGGCAGCTCAGGTTCTTGGATGAAAAGATGGACCAAGATTAGAGGAAGCCAGTTCATGTTCTTGGACGAGAAGATGGACCAGAGTTAGGGTGAGCCAGCTCAGGTTCTTGGTTGAGTAGATGGGCCAAAGTTGGAGGAGGGCAGCTCAGGTTCTTGGATGAGAAGATGGACCAAGGTTAGAGGAAGCCAGTTCATGTTCTTGGACGAGTAGATGGACCAGAGTTAGGGGGAGCCAGCTCAGGTTCTTGGTTGAGTAGATGGGCCAAAGTTAGAGGAGGGCAGCTCAGGTTCTTGGATGAGAAGCTGGGCCAACGTTAGAGGGAGTAAGCTTAGGACTGAGCCACAGTCAACAGCAGCCATCTCTGGTTCTTGGATGAAAAAACAGACCAACATCATGAGCAGCCAATTCAGGTTCTTGGACGAGAAGATGGACCAAAGTTAGAGGGGAGCAGCTCAGCTTCTTGGACAAGGAGATGGCTAGCTATTCTTAAACCCTCTTTCTGATCTTTGTTCACAGTTCCTCCATCCACTTTTTTTATACCTTCCTCCCATCTCTATTCTCCATGTTCCCCTCCATCTCCCTCTCTTTTCCACTTTCTCTTATAACTTTCTCCCCTCTCCCGCCTTTATATTTCCACCTTATCACCTTCGCTTCCTTTTCATTATTCCTCATTCTCTCCCTTTTCCGGCAATCCTCCCCTTTTTGTCTCCCTTTTTCACATTCCCTCCATCTCTTCCTTTTCTCCCCTTATCACCTTCCCTCCTTCTCCTTCTTTTCCACCTTCCCTCCACCTTTCCTGTTCCACCTTACCTCCTTCTTTCTCTTTTCCACCATCCCTCATTCTCTACCTTTTACAAAGAACCTCCTTTTTCTTTTCCTCCTTCTCCCCTCTTGCACCTTCCCTCCTCTCCTTTGTCCACCTTTCATTCTCTCGCTTTCCAATAAAACATCATTCTCCTTCTTTACTACCTTTTCCTGCTTCTCTTTCTTTTCCACCATCCCTCATCTCCTCTTCCACCTTACATCCCTCCCACTCTTTTCCACCTTTCCCCCTTCTCTTCCTTTCCTCTCCTTTTCACCTTCCCTCCTTCTCATTTTTTTCCACCTTTCCTCCTCCACCTTACCTTCTTCTTTCTCTTGTCCACCTTCCCTCATTCTCCCCCTTTTGCAAAGAACCTTATTTTTCTTTTCCTCCTTCTCTCCTCTTCCTCCTTCCCTCCTCTCCTTTGTCCACCTTATTTCCTTCTCTCCCTTTCCAATAAAACAGTATTCTCTTTCTTTACTACCTTTTCCTGCTTCTCTTTCTTTCCCACCATCCCTTATCTCCTCTTCCACCTCACATTCCTCCCTCCCACTCTTTTCCACCTTCCCTCATTCTCTTTCTATTCTACCTTTTCTCTCTTTTTCACCTTCCCTCCGTCTCTTCTTTTCCTCCCCCTTTCACTATCCCTCCTTCTCATTTTTTTCCACCTTCCACATACTGCCGGGAGGACGGGGATGCGACCACTCCCTCTTGCCAGGCTCTGTGTCTAAACAAAGCCACATGACTTGCATTAATATGCATGGGATATGCCTCTGATTGGATGAGAACCCACACATGCGCCGTGGGGCCATAAAAGGGTGAGTTTTTTGGGATGAGTTTAGGGGGGGAAAAAGAAAAGAGGGGGTGTCACTGGATTGTGATTTCCTCTTTCAGGAGTCAGCTCCCTGGTTGGTGTATTCACAAGGTTGTAGGACCCCTTACTGTATCCTATATTGAGGAGGGTTATATTAAGGGTTTTGTCGCTCACCCTTCCTCCACTTGGGTTGGGCGGGGGGTACAAAAATTGGGGTTCTTTTTGTTTGAGCTTATTATTTTACTCATATTGTACACATGACATTCTTTTCTGTAATGCACCAATAAAGTAAATAAATAATAAATAATTCTAGTTTCAACCAACTCTTTCTTTACATGCATTTCTTATACTTCTATACAATAAGGCATGCACTGTTCACAGATAGTACACCGGGTGCTAGCTCCAGGGACAAAAACTCTATACTACTACTCAAATATTGGTGGAGCTCCAGGGCTAGCCCATCATTAATGATTATCAGATATTAGTTCATACTATGGATTCCTGATGTGTATCTCTGATGTTTCTGGAGACAAGTAGAGGCACTATTTAGGTTAATGCATGTTAGCACGTAGGCACTTTATGCACTGTTGAGGGCACTTTATTTATTTGTAGTTTGCACATGTTTAGATTTCAACTCAATATGGAGTTGCACTTACTCTATAACTTATTATAGACCCTAGGATTATGTTTTATACTGAACAAGCACTTATGCCCTTATGCCCTTATTCATCAAGCGATAGCGCCAGGTAGTGTCTGACGAGCGCCAGGTAGCGGCAGCTAACGGAGACTACCAACTCAAGTACACCCGGCGGCGGTCACAATGACGCATTTATCATGCAAAATGAGGCTAGCGCCGGCGAGAGCGACGGCTAGCGCGGCATTCATCATGAAGCCGCCTGGACCGAACAGCGCCGCTGCAAATTCCCTCACAGCGCCAGGTATGAGCTGTCGCTCCCTGGCGATGTCCAATGCATTTCAATGGAGCAATCTATAATTATTTATAATTAATTGGTATTAATTTTTTTTTTTTTTTTTTTTAATGTCAAAAAATCGGAGACCACTTCTGCAATGTTAGGATTTATTTTTATATATAAAAAAATTTTTCAAAAAAATTGTGCAGAATTGATCTAACAGGTCTGAGATTAATGTATTCATATTACAAAATGATTCTAAAAACATGTATAATGTTACATTCAAAAAATATGGTTGTTTAGGGGTTAAAAACTAGTTAATACACATCGCCGCCAGCGCTCTGGGGTTTAAACAAGGAATGGACAGCGACAGCACATTCGGAGCGTGATTTGTTAATGAATATGAAGCTAGCCGTTCGCTCTGGCCATTCGTTGTCAGGCGCTCACATACAACGCTGAACCTGTGAAACAGCGACCCCCCAGCCCGTATTCAACATTACCGCACACCGACTGAGTCGCTGTCATCAAGCTAACGCCGGCCAAGCACAGCGAATACTGGCTGGCGCTGAAAAAATCACGCTACAGTCGCTCATCTGTCGCTACCTGGCGCTATTAATGAATCTGCCTCCCCGTATCTTGTCCTGCAAACGTCAGTGTATATACATTAGTTGGAGTGGACACCATATTGGAGTGTCTTTATATCATTTAGCCCTGGAGTTCCTCCCCACTTGAGGTTTTTAATTATATGTTTTTTAATCTGTTATGTGTGTCATTTGTATGTGGATTACTGGATTAATTTTTGATTAATAAATTGATTATTTATATGATGAAATGGTGTGCAGCCTTGTCTATGAGGACTTAATGGTGGGCTAGCCCTGGAGCTCCACCAATATTTGAGTAGTACATACATTTCTTATACATTTCTTTGTTGGGTCAATTTTGTAGCAAGTATTATTATTATTATTATTATTGTTTATTTACATAGCGCCAACATCTTCCGTAGCACTGTACAAAGTAGTATTTGGTTTGTAGCAAGAGGTCCACAGTTGTAGCAAGTGGTTTATACCCTTTAGGTGTAGACGCGTTTCGCACGGGCAGGCTGATTCATTACCAGCGCCAGGTATCGGCAGATGGGCATCTGTATAGCAGCGCTTAGAGCGACCGCTAGTATACGTTGTGATCGGCTATCGGGCGCTGTAACAGAGCGTCTCATTCGCTGTAGTAACTTGGCCGGCATTAATGAATGAGATGTATGTTGGGCGTTCTAACACCAGTACAGCGCTGCAGGTAGCGCCAGTTCAGTACAACCGACTCTCAGCGACTCACACCATATTCAACAAAAAAAACAGACACACGCAGCGTCTGCGCTCTGGATCTGGGCGCTGTAGCATAGAGCGCCAGACGCTGTGTGATTAAAGTCTGTTTTTGAACACATATCCACCAGTAACAAAGCGAAAACACATGGAATGACATTGTTATAACACTGTGACATTAGAAACTTTAGTGCCAGACCCGTAATGACAATTCTGCATAAAAATCAAAAAAAATCAAAAATGTTTTAAAAAATGACTCTTTCTAGGCCAGGAGAGGTCACAGAATTATTTGAGAGTAAAAAAAAAAAAAATTAAAAACAAAAAACCCTGTTTAAACAGAAGAAAAGGAACAGCCAATGAAATGTATGGGAGAGCGACAGGTACTCTGGAAGCTAGAGCGGCGGCGCTATTCGCTGAGCCACCTGTAATGATGAATCAGACGCTACATGGCGATGTTAGAGTCGCTCACCAGATTCAACTTCATAAATGTGGTTGTGTGTACAGCGCCCGGCGTTCACCAACCGCTGCCTGCCACTACGAGGCGCTACCTGCCGCTATCCCTTGATGAATAAACCCCTAAGTGTGATTCATCAGTACACCGTTTAATTGTACTACAAAACAAAAATGACAATCAGATTTTCCATTGTATACTAGACATTTTTTGTTAACATATTTTGTTGTGCATCATTGTGAGTTTTTTTTGGGATGAATTGGGGGTGGGGGTTCAAACAGTGGGGTAACCCAAATTGGGGTGCCCCCAGGGCAAGGATTAAAACCGTAAGGAGCTTATGGATCTGGCCGCCAACCCAATGACTAAAGACCTTTCACCTTTCAGGGTGTCCAGGTGCTTCTTACCTACTGCATCCTAATACTGATCATCCTCCGTGCGGTTTCTTGGGGCATTAAATTGGACCAGAACCCAGAATTTTGACTATCCTGGGTTTTGGTCCTTCCCCCCGGGAACTCACCTCACCCAGGTCCCACGACGCATGCGCAGACGTCCGTCCAATCAGAGCACTCAGAGCCGCTGAGCTATGGACGTCTAAGCCGACCTCTTAGCACAGCGGTCCCGAGCACGCATCCTCCGCCTCCCTCTAACAGGGAGTGTGCCCTGCTGGAGGGATAGCGGGGATGCGGCCCACGCATACGTCGTTGGACCGGGAAGTAAGGTAAGTGTAGCGGGCGACGTGGGGGGTTTCACACAATGGGGCATCCTGATTTTGGATGCCACGGGGGGGAGGGAATGGATCGGCCCGGGAATCTTATAGATTCCCAGCCCGATCCTCCTCGGTTTCAGTCCACTTTAAGGTTGTGCCAGACATGCGCTGTCCTGGTTGGGCCCGCAGCAACTCATCATTGACACCAGGTCCATATAATATGGGGCCCATATAATTCTAATGGCGGCCCCGTCCTAGCGCTTCCAACAATCATCGTTATACAAGACGACAAAGAGAGCCAGCTAAAATAAATTGCTTTAGCAGTTCCAACGATGAATGAATAACGCGACCCCCGCCTCCGTTTTAACGATAATGGAATTGTTTCCTCATAAATAAGTCACGGCCATAAACATATTAGTGACTCACCGAACCGGCTCGAGGAGAAACGCAGTCGTGACGATCCGGACGCGAAGAACCTTTCGCCCTCCTAAAATGTCACTTTGTCACCGGCGACCTCCCGGAGCAGCTTGTCCCTCGAGCGCGGGTCACCGCCCGTCACAAAAAGGACCTCCGACGCTCACGCTACGGAACGGTGGGACCCCAGTGGAGAGAAGATGCTACAAGCAGTAGAAGCCTCAAAGTGGACCAAAACCCAGGATTTTGACTATCCTGGGTTTTGGTCCTTGCTACTGGGGCACCCCGACCGCCGTGTGAAACCCCCCAGATCGCCGAAAGCGACTCACCTTGTCCCGGTCCTGCGGCCCATGCGTGTCCATTTCTCAAATCAGCATGCTCTGAGCCGCAGACGTCACGTCGTCTAAGCCTCCGAGTGCGCTGATGGCCACATCCCCCGCTTCCCTCTAACAGGGAGCGTGCCCGTGCCGACCATGCACAAATGCCTGGCGTGGGCACACGCCCTGTTAGAGGGATAGTGGGGATGCGGCTCACACATGCGCCATTGGACGGGATTCAGGTAAGTGCAGCGGGCGACCTGGGGGGTTTCACACAGTGGGGCACCCCGATTTTGGATGCCCCAGGGGAAGGGATTGGATCGGCCCAGGAATCTTATAGATTCCCAGGCCGATTGTCATAGGTTTTGGTCCACTTTAAACTGGAACAATTGGTATGCGTAGGGCTATCGGGCGCTGTAACAGAGCATCTCATTCGCTGTAGTAACCTGGCCAGCATTGATGAATGAGATGTATGTTGGGCGCTCTAACACCAGTACAGCATTGCAGCAAGCGAAAGGTAGCGCCAGCATAGTGCGACCGACTCTCAGCGACTCACACCATATTCAACAAAAAAACAGACTAACACAGCGTCGGCGCTCTAGATCTGGGTGCTGTAGCATAGAGCGCAAGACGCTGTGTGATTAAAGTCTGTTTTTGAACACATATCCACCAGTAACAAAACGAAAACACATGGAATGAAATTGTTGTAACATTGTGACATTAAAGTGGACCAACACCCAGGATTTTGACTATCCTGGGTTTTGGTCCACTTCGGGGGGCACCCCGATTGGAGTGTGAAACCCCCCAGAAAGCCCCAAAAACTCACCTCACCACACTCCCACGTGACCGCGCCGTCCAATCCCCGCCGACGGACAAGCGGGTGACAGCGACCGCCGCCGCCTCCCGCACGTCACTCTTACAGTGCGCACGCCCGTGCCGGCCATTCACAAACGCCCGGCGCGGGCGCGCGCACGTCTAGAGGGGCGCGCGGGAGGTAAGGTTTTTTGGGGGTTTTGGGGGGGTTTCACCCCGCGGGACATCCCGATCTCAGATGTCCCGCGGTGAGGGAGGTGATCGTCCCGGAAATCTTATAGATTCCCGGGCCGATCACCCGTGGGTGTTGGTCCACTTTATTACTTTAATGCCAGACCTGTAATGACAATTCTGCATAAAAATATAAAAAGTCCAAAAAGTTTTTAAAAATGACTTTTTCTAGGCCAGGAGACGTCACACAATTATTTGAGAGAAAAAAAAAATTAAAACAAAAAACTCTGTTTAAACAGAAGAAAAGGAACCTCTATTGAAATGTATGGGAGAGCGACAGGTAGCGACAGGTAATACTCTGGAAGCTAGAGCGCCGGCGCTATACGCTGAGCCACCTGTAATGATGAATCATACGCTGCATGACACTGTTAGAGTCGCTCACCAGAATCACCTTCATAAATGTGGGATTGCGCACAGCACCCGGCGTTCACCAGACGCTGCATTGCCGCTACGAGGCGCTACCTGGCGCTATCCCTTCATGAATAAACCCCCTGGATAGGAAGGAAAAGGAGGATGTGAATGTGTTTCCGAGCTCCTTGAAATTCTACGCCTGGCCGGCGCGCCCTCTGCATAGTCATGACACGTCGGTTCCACCTTATTATGGAGCAGGAAGGTGATAACCTCACAACACAGATTTACCGGCCTTGAGAAGCGTGAATAAACAAGAGGAATCGCTCTGGAAACTGCCAGGTAAAATGTTAAACAGATGAGGAGAACATTTTCTGAGCCGCGCTTATCCCGAGATTGTGCGGAGCTTCATTTTTCCGGCTCTTTCCATCTCCGCTCCTTCGAGTGCTTCTGCAACAGCAACACATGTGTAGCCTTAAAGCGGACCAACACCCAGGATTTTGACTATCCTGGGTCTTGGTCCACTTCCCGATCCGGGGTGCCCTGATCTGTGAAACCCCCCGAACGCTCGTAAAAACTCACCTCACCCCACTCCTACGGCGCATGCGCGGCCGCTTGTCCAATCAGCACGCTCGGAGCCGCTGTGGTATGCGCGTCAATGAGACGTCTTGCGGCTGCGGCCTGCGCATGCATCGTTAGACCGGGAAGCAAGGTAAGTGTATGGGGCGACCTGGGGGGGACCTCACACAGCAGAGGATCCCAATTTTGGATGCCCCAGGGGGAGGGAATTGATTGGCCCGGGAATCTTATAGATTCCCGGGCCGATCGGCGTGGGTTTTAGTCCACTTTAAAGAGAACCAAATCCCCCAAAAAAGGGGGGCTTGCACAACCACAAAGTATAATAAAGGGTGCTACTCCCAGGCTCAAACGGCCATATATAGGATACCTCAAATACACAACAGGGGAGGCACTCCAACTCTGAATTAAAAATTAATATCAAACTTTATTAAATGTTTACAACCACAACCTATACAATGGACATATTAAAAACGCAGTAAAAAGCATAAGAAAATACCGAACAGGACATACAAACATACAGGATGTGTAAGCGGTGGGGAGAAAATTGAAGCCTCATCATCAATCATCAATCATAATACAGCAAGCATGAAATCCATATACTAAATGAATTTAATAAATATTTGTGCACTTTAAAGAGGACCAAAACCCACCCTGGAGTCTATGAGACTCCAGGACAGACATACTAGCTTCCTCCGGGGCACCCCAATCAGGGTTGCCTGCTGTGTGAAACCCCCCAGGTCACCCAAAACCCACCTTCGTTCCTGGTCCAATGGCGCTTGCGCGAGCAGCGGCCGCCTTCCCTCTCTCCCTTTAGCAGGACGTGTGTCTGCGCCAGGCATCTCACCCTGGCGAAGTGTCATAGCGACACGCAACGCGTCGGTGGCGGCTGCTGCGGGGGATCCCTGGTGACACGGTGACGTAATTGTTGTTTATTTATTTGTATGCTGCTATCACACTGTGTTATTGGCGTTATTCATCTGGGGGCCCAGTTGGGCTTAGTTCAAGCCTGTTCTTAATATACTCTTGTTTTTTTTCACTTGTTTGTTCACCCTGCATGTGTGTTATACAGCTCTTTGCTTTGTACACACAATGCAGGTTGTATTGCCATTTGCACACACTATATTTATGGTATTTATGTGTAAATAGTCTGTTCATGCACTTAATATTCTTCTTATTGGTTCCCCTCTCTTGCTTTGCACTACACGGGGAGGCCGATTCATTAATAGCGCCAGGTAGCGACAGATGAGCGACTGTAGCGTGATTTTTTCAGCGCCAGCCAGTATTCGCTGTGCTTGGCCGGCATTAGCTTGATGACAGCGACTCAGTCGGTGTGCGGTAATGTTGAATACGGGCTGGGGGGTCGCTGTTTCACAGGTCCAGCGTTGTATGTGAGCGCCTGACAACGAATGGCCAGAGCGAACGGCTAGCTTCATATTCATCAACAAATCACGCTCCGAATGTGCTGTCGCTGTCCATTCCTTGTTTAAACCCCAGAGCGCTGGCGGCGATGGGTATTAACTAGTTTTTAACCCCTAAACAACCATATTTTTTGAATGTAACATTATACATGTTTTTAGAATCATTTTGTAATATGAATACATTAATCTCAGACCTGTTAGATCAATTCTGCACATATTTTTTTTTATTTTTTTTTTTTACTTAAAAATAAATCCTAACATTGCAGAAGTGTTCTCCGATTAAAAAAAGAAAATAAAAAAAAAATTAATACCAATTAATTATGAATAATTATAGATTGCTCCATTGAAATGCATTGGACATCGCCAGGGAGCGACAGCTCATACCTGGCGCTGTGAGGGAATTTGCAGCGGCGCTGTTCGGTCCAGGCGGCTTCATGATGAATGCCGCGCTAGCCGTCGCTCTCGCCGGCGCTTGCCTCATTTTGCTTGATAAATGCGTCATTGTGACCGCCGCCGGGCGTACTTGAGTCGGTAGTCGCCGTTAGCTGCCGCTACCTGGCGCTCGTCAGACACTACCTGGCGCTATCGCTTGATGAATAAGGGCCTTATTTATTTACCCTGTTTGAACATTTTTTACCATCATATCACTTTTGTTAATTTGCATCATACACCTGATTACACTGTCTTTTTATCTGGGCCCACCACTAGTATTTATATTATATGCCCTATATTATATACATATATGGTAGCATTCCTTAAACTTCATATATATTAGTCACCATTGATTGGGATCCTCCCGCTTGTGTGTTTGTGTGTTTTTTAATCGTGTATGTGTTTAGATTAGTGTCTTTTCCTATGTATATATATAATGAATGTTTATTAAATTTATTGGTATCTCTTTTACACTCAGTGTGCGGCCTCCTTAATAAGGGAATGTGAGATCAGTCTAGGATCTCTCATTTATATATCTTATGCGCCAGGCATTTGTGAATGGCCGGCGCGGGCACGCTCCCTGTTAGAGGGTAGAAGGGATGCAGTCGCCAGCGCACTCACATACGCTCACATTAGACAAGCTCCTGGTCAAAGGGGCTCGAGCGGATCCGAGCATGCTGATTGGACGTGTGGCCGCGCATGTGTCGTAGGACCGGAAAGAGGTGAGTTTGTTCAGGCGACCTGGGGCAGTTTCACTCAGCGAGGCACCCCGGGGTTAAGGAGCAAAACTCAGGATAGTCAAAATCATGGGTTTTGGTTCACTTTAAAGAGCCATAATCGATGTGTTGGAGGAAGGTTAAGTGTGTCCTGGCAATGGACACCACCTCCCCCCCTAGTGACCCACCTCTCAAATAAACTGGGGCTGGTACAAACTCCTGGTCTGTTAAAGTAAAGAAAAAGAACTCAGAACGTTGGGGTATAGATAAACCTCAACCAATAGACCTTGCAGTTTGACCTCGCCAATAAGTATCTTACTACATAAATACGTTAAAATTATTCACATATTTATAAATTAATCAATAAAATTTAAGGATGAGGAACATCCATATTTTAACAATTGTGGAAGAACTACCACCTAGTTAAGATTCCTTCAATCCATCTTACATATAGATTCAATACAATATACAATAAATGTGATCACATAGTTTTCCACTAACTCCTAAAAAAAAAAAAAAAAAATGGGCCCCCTGGGGTCGCCGGTAAATTTACCTTTACCGGGCGACTCCAGCAACACTGCAATTGCCACCGCTACATCCCCGGGTTCCCTGTAGCCTTGAGCGCTCCTGTGCCCCCAGGCTTTTCTGAATGGCTTGGTGCAGGAGCCTGCAAGTGCCTGAACAGAGTGCCGGGGATACAGACAGCCGGCTGCACCTTGTCACAATGGCACCTTTCAGAGAGCCAATGGTCGATCTCCAAAGCTCAACAGGATGTGGCTTCGGTGGTGGAAAGACCTGGTTTATTTGAAAACCGGGCCACTGCCAAGCCAACAGCAGCACCCAAGGTACTGGGACGGGGGCAGTAGGGGGAGTCGGAGGTGGAAAAATGGGTTTCCATCCACTTTAATTAACTGGTCCTCTTCGCTAAACAGTTCAAAGCAAGAACCACAAACAGATTGCAGACTTTCTCCTCTCCATCATTAGTGGGGAGCAACAGGACATTCATACCGTATATATCGTATACCGTATATTTGAAACATAGAAAGTTGACGGCAGAAGGAGATCATACGGTCCATCTAGCCTGCTCTTATGTGTAAACTGTATGTTCTCTGTATCTTATGTGTATACTGTATGTTCTCTTTATCTTATGTGTATATACTGTATGTTCTCTGTATCTTATATATATACTGTATGTTATCTGTATCTTATGTATATATTGTATGTTCTCTGTATCTTATGTGTATACTGTATGTTCTCTTTATCTTATGTGTATACTGTATGTTCTCTGTATCTTATGTGTATACTGTATGTTTTCTGTATCTTATGTGTATACTATATGTTCTCTGTATCTTATGTGTACACTGTATGTTCTCTTTATCTTATGTGTATACTGTATGTTCTCTGTATCTTATTTATATACTGTATGTTCTCTGTATCTTATGTGTATACTGTATGTTCTCTGTATCTTATGTGTATACTGTATGTTCTCTGTATCTTATGTATATACTGTATGTTCTCTGTATCTTATGTATATACTGTATGTTCTCTGTATCTTATGTGTATACTGTATGTTCTCTGTATCTTATGTATATACTGTATGTTTTCTGTATCTTATGTATATACTGTATGTTCTCTGTATCTTATGTATATACTGTATGTTCTCTGTATCTTATGTATATACTGTATGTTCTCTGTATCTTATGTGTATACTGTATGTTCTCTTTATCTTATGTGTATACTGTATGTTCTCTGTATCTTATGTATATACTGTATGTTCTCTGTATCTTATGTGTATACTGTATGTTCTCTTTATCTTATGTGTATACTGTATGTTCTCTGTATCTTATGTGTATACTGTATGTTCTCTGTATCTTATGTATATACTGTATGTTCTCTTTATATTATGATAGGATAGATGGAGGCTTACCCCAGGCATGTTTAAATTCAGTGACTGTTGATTTTTCATCTCCCTCTGCTGGAAGTTTGTTCCAAGCATCTACTACTCTTTCTGTAAAATAATATTTTCTAACATTGCTCCTGATCTTCCCCCCGACTAGCTTCAGGTTGGACCCCTTGTTCTATCATTTCTATCGAGTTTTTTTTACACTTCCCTCCTGAACCTTATTGAATCCTTGCACAATGATAGGAAGGTTGTATAGCTGCCACAATACACATAGCTAGAATTGTTAGTGCTCAAAGCTTCTCCTTTAAAGCCCTTTTTATGCTGACCTGACGAAGGGTACCAACCCAAAAGCTTGTTGATCCTACGCATTTTGTGCACCAATAGGGGCATAGGTGCCCATGACCAGAGCATCATGTGACCCCTGTACTGTGTCATTGTTCAGACCCCATATGGAGTACTGTGTACAGTTCTGGGCACCTGTGCTTAAGAAAGACATATCAGAACTGAAGCACATTCAAAGGAGGGCAACTAAGTTAATAAAAGGAGTGCGGGGGATAGAGGACCCTGAAAGATTGTCAAAATTAGGTTTATTTAGTTTAGAGAGATGATC
This sequence comes from Gastrophryne carolinensis, assembly GCA_027917425.1. NCBI lineage: Eukaryota > Metazoa > Chordata > Amphibia > Anura > Microhylidae > Gastrophryne > Gastrophryne carolinensis. The sequence continues at coordinate 186,280,797 of CM051243.1, forward strand.
TAATAACTATGTATAGATATATATGGGGTCAATATAAAGATCTATCCCACAATCTATTTATACCCCGGAGTGAAACCATAACCCAAGGGCATCCACTAAGGTTAGAGGAAAGGTGCTTTCTCCACCGACATAGGAGGGGATTCTTCTCTGTAAGAGCAGTGAGACTATGAAACTTGCTGCCAGAAGAGGTAGTAATGAAGGATAGAGTAAAAGCATTCAAAATTGACTGGGATGCCTTCCTGGCATATAATAACATTTCCAGCTATGGCTACTAGACCACTGGAAGGAGATCTATAGTGGCCGGGATGCCCTCCTTGCATGTAGAACATTTCCAGCTATGGCTACTAGACCACTGGAAGAAGATCTATAGTGGCCGGGATGCCCTCCTTGCATGTAATAACATTACCAGCTATGGCTACTAGACCACTGGAAGGAGATCTATAGTGGCCGGGATGCCCTCCTTGCATGTAATAACATTACCAGCTATGGCTACTAGACCACTGGAAGAAGATCTATAGTGGCCGGATGCCCTCCGTGCATGTAATAACATTACCAGCTATGGCTACTAGACCACTGGAAGGAGATCTATAGTGGCCGGGATGCCCTCCTTGCATGCAATAACATTACCAGCTATGGCTACAAGACCACTGGAAGGAGATCTATAGTGGCTGGGATGTCCTCCTTCCATGTAATAACATTACCAGCTATGGCTACTAGACCACTGGAAGGAGATCTATAGTGGCCGGGATGCCCTCCTTGCATGTAATAACATTACCAGCTATGGCTACTAGACCACTGGAAGAAGATCTATAGTGGCCGGATGCCCTCCTTGCATGCAATAACATTACTAGCTATGGCTACTAGACCACTGGAAGGAGATCTATAGTGGCCGGGATGTCCTCCTTCCATGTAATAACATTACCAGCTATGGCTACTAGACCACTGGAAGGAGATCTATAGTGGCCGGGATGCCCTCCTTGCATGTAATAACATTACCAGCTATGGCTACTAGACCACTGGAAGAAGATCTATAGTGGCCGGATGCCCTCCGTGCATGTAATAACATTACCAGCTATGGCTACTAGACCACTGGAAGGAGATCTATAGTGGCCGGGATGCCCTCCTTGCATGCAATAACATTACCAGCTATGGCTACTAGACCACTGGAAGGAGATCTATAGTGGCCGGGATGTCCTCCTTCCATGTAATAACATTACCAGCTATGGCTATTAGACCACTGGAAGGAGATCTATAGTGGCCGGGATGCCCTCCTTGCATGTAATAACATTACCAGCTATGGCTACTAGACCACTGGAAGAAGATCTATAGTGGCCGGATGCCCTCCGTGCATGTAATAACATTACCAGCTATGGCTACTAGACCACTGGAAGGAGATCTATAGTGGCCGGGATGCCCTCCTTGCATGCAATAACATTACCAGCTATGGCTACAAGACCACTGGAAGGAGATCTATAGTGGCCGGGATGTCCTCCTTCCATGTAATAACATTACCAGCTATGGCTACTAGACCACTGGAAGGAGATCTATAGTGGCCGGGATGTCCTCCTTCCATGTAATAACATTACCAGCTATGGCTACTAGACCACTGGAAGGAGATCTATAGTGGCCGGGATGTCCTCCTTCCATGTAATAACATTACCAGCTATGGCTACTAGACCACTGGAAGGAGATAAATAGGCTGAACTGGATGGACTAAAGTCTTTACTCAGCCTTACATACCATGTTACTATGTAATAAATACAGGGATATTCTTCCCTTAGATGGGTGCACATTTCTTCTTCTGAGGAAGGTCCTCTCCTGGCCAGGTCTCTAACCAAGAATGAAGGTCTTCCAAACCTTTTATAGACTTAGGATATACCAAGGCATAGAACTTTCTAGAACAGTGATTCCCAACCTCCTTTCAATCAAGTACCACTATCAATTTTAAATGATATCAAGTACCACAAGGGTGGTAGCCATAGGTTGCAAGTCATCCATTTAAAGACCATAAAAGACACTCAGAGTCATAATACATATATAAATAGTTTTTATATCCCTTTGGAGCAGTTGTGTACATAGGAAACAAATCAGATGTGGGCAAAGTATAGATGACTGAGGTAAGGTTGGAGTACAGGTCAGTCTGAAGTCTTTTTGAGTACCAACCGATCTTGGGTACCACCAGTGGTACTAGTGCCGTTGGTTGGGAACCCCTGATCTAGAACGTTGCACCCCTTTGATGGTCTAAACTATTCTAAAGTAATTATTCTATACACCCTCTCCCCTTTACTTGTTAAGCACATCTACTGTCAAATACACGCTACTACAGTTCTGCAGATTTACTAAGTATTAAAAGGTAGTCCACCATATCAGGATAAAGGCAAAATTACTCACCCTCCTACACATGCAAACATCAATTTCTCACCCATATCTATGATTCTATGAAAGTGACAGGTTATATGGGCAAGTCATTAATCAGATGCAGGTTGGGGATCAGAATGCTCAGGACAGGGTTTTTGTTTGGCCACAGAGATGGAGTAAGGGAGTCATCTTTAAATGAACAGTACTATTCGGACTCACCAGGTGGCAGTAATGTGAATCCTGTAGACAGCTTCACCTTGTCTGTGTGTGCCTGTGACAGATGTGTTCTTATTCTATAAGGCTTGGCAGATAGCTTACTCGACCGGTCATGAGTCACATAAGAATAAGTTTCAGAAGCTTTATATCGGTACAGAATCTTGCAATAAACACTTCTTACAGTGGGAATCTTGTAATGTGCATTCAATACAGCAGGAATCTTTGTGATGTAACCCATAACAGCAGCAGGTAAAAAGACTGTAGACTGCCGGAGGGAACAGCAGGTGTGCATTGCTTGGAAGCAAAACTAGAAATTGCTGAGGAAGAAGGGAGGAGCTACTTGCATCACAGCAAGACGAAGGGAGCAAGGAAGGGACAAAGGCAATTAAAGGCACACTGCTCGACCTATGTATATAAACACCCTATCAAGCAGTTACCCCGGGTAAAATAAAACACACGTCATGGGACATGACAAGTCCGTTACAGTTGATAAAGTAGACAGTAGTATTTACAAGTGCCAGAACTGATCCGTCCAGAAAGCCAACACTAGACAATCTTTTGTACATTTGAAATGAATTACATGTTTATTGAAAAAAAATGGAAAAAAAAAAACAGAAAAAGAACAGCACACTAACAACAATACACAGGTCAAGAGAGGAACACAAATCAATAAGAACAGGTCAAGAGAGGAGAAAAATCAATGCGAATGTGATATGAAAGCCAAAGGGCCAGTAGGTAGCAGAGCTCACCTAAGTGCTAAGTCGCAGGGTGGCAGCAGCCTGCATCCATCAACTGTCTCAAGGGGTTTTGGCTGAAAAGTAAGAGAACGAACATATAGTGAACAAAGAACAATCAACAGAGAGTGCAAAGGTGGGAGCGTGTGCATCAGAAACCTCTTATGCAGCAAGACTGATTGCTTGGGTTAACTGACTCCAAGTCCTGGTGGCACCTGCGAGTAACACTGCTGTGACCTAGTAGTAGATGTACAGTTCTACATGGAGAGGCAGGTAGAGTCCCAATTGACTCGTACCACTGAAAACGCTTTACTACCAGGTCTTGGTAGTCTATGAAGTGCCCTAGTTATCAATAAAACCTCCCAATGGATAGACTGCACTGCAGGAATATGTAGGGTCGTCTACCTGGCTGAACTTGGTGTCAGGGTCTGGGTATGGCAAGGCCAAATCTCAGGACAGGCAGCGTAAATTCACGAGCAGTGAAACATGCTGAGGTCAGATACACGCAGTGTAAGATCAGTCCAAGGAACGGCTAGACTAGCACCAAAAACCAGCCTGGGAATTTACTAGTCTTGAGGAAGGATGGCAGCCGCTCAGACCATTTTATAACTAACCTGGGAGGTGCACGTGAGCAGGGCAATTATGATACAAAAGGAGCCACAGCACTCAACCCTGTTAGCTTGCAGACAACCTAAAATCTGTCTCTAAATCTGGTTAAAAACAGAGGGCATGGTTCACACACATCTGCAGAAGTAGCTGAAGCTGCATCACCAAGTGCCAAGGTGCCTCCGTGAGGTGCAGTCTTAACTCTAATCTATGAGAGCCCCCTTTGGGACATACAATTCAATAGAATTGGGAGCAGGCTTAACTGAGGTTGACCTATGGGGTGTGTGGTCTAGGCTGTACTGCGAGGTCGTTGACCCTTCCACCCCCTGACTTGCACTCGAGGTTATAGGGCAACCTCAGGTAAGCCTGCTCCCAATTTATCTATTGCATGGTATGTCCCAAAGGGGGCTCTCATAGATTAGAGTTAGGACTGCACCTCACAGAGGCACCTTGGCGCTTGGTGGTGCAGCTTCAGCAGACTTCTGCAGATGTGGACCAGGTCCTCTGTTTTTAACCAGATTTAGAGACATATTTTAGGTTGTCTGCAAGCTAACAGGGTTGAGTGCTGTGGTTCCTTTAAGACTTTAGTCATTTACTAGTCTTGGCCAGACCATGAGCTACTGAGCCTTTCCCCAGGGTGCTTCCAACATGGAGTACTTTCATCAGCTGAAGCACCCAGGAAGCAGTTCATGGGCAGGGTGAAACAGCCACTCTTGAACACATGTTATGGAGCCTTTAGTATTGTAGGGGCAGATACTGTGTCAGGAGAGGGTATGCCTCCCCCCATAGCCATGATGCTGAGACTATAGCATTGTGGTGGCAAAACAGTACAATCGGGACAGTTTTGAGGGGTGCTCTGGAAGGCAGAAACCTGAGGACGCTTGAAATAGGGGAAAATATGATTTAAATTAATATTTCTCCAATATTTCTACTAGAGATTAATAATATAAATATCACAAATATTGATAATCATATCAGCCCAGCCGCCACTAATTTGATACACACCGATGGTCGCTGAGGCTCCTCATACATCCAGTGAAATGTCCTAGGAAGAAATATAATTAATACCTTAAATACTTTGCACCTACAATCTATTGTGTGAGAAATTATCCACCACACACACAGTAAGATGTATAAATTAAAACAGGTTTAATTTACCAGCACAGTAAATAACCTTCACTAACCCAATATGTTCATGAAGCATCCCCAGATAACATTAGATATTACAGGCAGTTGTTACATAAATGAGTAAGTTACAGTACAATATATGTTATAATGGATAGAGAGAGATAATGCAGAGACAGATAGAGATACAATAGAGGATACTTATGGTTGAATCATACTGGTAAGGGGCCCATCCATTGTGTCTGACTAACACATCATGCACCCACCTTCCTAATCTATTGAGCACTAGGGGGAGTGGCCAGCATTCCCCGCCTCGTGAGGGTGTCTGCCATGATCTGCCCACTTCCAGCCTCTATGAGATTAGATACATATTTTATAAAGGATAAAACTCCAACAATATGCATGTTATCATATTGTAACCAAGAAATTCATGATCCCCATTAATGTCTTAGCTAAATGAACCTTAACATCAAATACATATCATACAGAGTCCGATACTATGTGGATTATCAGGTTCTGGACAATATATTTATGCCATGTTTGATATCAAATGAAAGGTCTTAGTCCTGAAAAAAGTCTCTCTCATTAATATAGTCATAACTTACATTTTTAAGGAGCTACATCACTTTTTTAATGTCTGCCTCCAACCTAATTAAGAATTCAAGGATTCCTTTTATTGAGGTTGTTGGTAGCTAGGTGTGAATATGTGAATATAGGTTGGCCTAGGTGTGAATATAGTCTATTGTATTCATGGGGCATGGTCTGTTCTCTTATAGACATGGCAGAATATTATTTGATTGTTAATTTGAGGGACAGCTGTCCTTTAACACTGAGCAAATCCTGGCACAGAATCAATTCATATGTGGCACCATCAACCACAATAAAAGGGTAACAATCCGTTGCACCCCCCACCTGGTAAGTAACTCACATAATCTTAAGATCTCAATAAATAATTTTTATTAAAACTATACATAAACACACATAAAAATCCGTAAATGGGGCATCCCATCTGAGCCTTTAATCCATATACCTTTAACAATATTCTTGTGACATAAAAGAAAAAATGTATACAATTTTCCAATTTCCCTCCTCTAATAGTGCAAAATTTCACATAAAGTCCCAATAAAAGTGCTATTATTAGTGCAGATCAATCCTAGCGTCCCATAAATAAAGTGTTAAACAACGGCATCATAAAATATCAAACAATGGAAAGGAGAGGAGGAATCAAACAATATAAACAGTTAATCCACAAAAGACATCACTTGAGTGTTAGAGATCAGATGGGTAGGTCCCATTTAGTTCCCCGAGATGTTCTTTTCCCCATTCGTTCCGTGGCCCCAGTGACAGGCCACTCCCTCAAGGTACAGCACTCGCTCCGTCTCCGCCAACATTTATAACAATGTCATAGGAGCGTGTGTGCCCCGGCGTGTGCGATGGTCCCAGCCAGTAGTCGCCCCTGGCACAGGATTTGGGTGAGTTAAAAGCCCAGTTGGCCCACCAGGAATTCTTCATGTGCTCCCTAAGGCCAGCCTAATCCTGGTTTAAGGGGTATCCAAAGCAAAGGTCAAGTCGATTCAAGAAACTGCCTATAGCAGATTCATGCATTACAGAAATCTTGGAGTATCTAAAAACAAACTAGCATTTTATTAGGTGTCTTCTGACCAGTCTGGAGGATCACAGTATCCTGGGTGTCATCAATTAAGTGGTCAAGAGTAATAGGTCTGTAGCCAGGAACTCAAATCGGAGTCCTTGAAGGCCATTCAATCCACTCAACAGCTCATCCAAGTAGCAGGTCCTCTGTGCAAAGCATTGTCTCAAGATCTAATAACCATCTCATCAATGTTGGTGAGCCTTAAGACACAATTATCTGAAGATCATTTTTTATTATTTTTGGACCTGGAATCGGGGACAGCAGTTGCATTGTGTAAACTAGAAAATTGGATAATTGAGAGAATGAAGTTCCACTATACTTTAATGGAGGGCAGATTTTTTTATAGTGTTGTAGGGAAGCGCTAGAGTAAATAAACAGAACAGCAACTGGATTTGAGGGGCAACTCAAATAGTAAGAACAAAGGTTAAAGAAAGTTGACAAAGTAGAAGGGAAAAAATATGACCTTCAGTCGCGCTGCAATGAATAAATGTTTCCTAATTGTCATAGAGGATTCTAACTGCAAATATATGTAATATTAGGATAATCTCTAGGAGTCCTCTAAATTTAATTTATTGACGGTATTGGCAGATTAATCTGTCTTAGCAGCCCTGATAGGGTCAGAAAGAATAGAGAGCATCCTTTTATATATATAATCAATATTGCATTCCTAGATCTAGTGTAAGTTGCCAAAGATTAAAAAACCTGACCTGGGCCCTTGAGAGTTAACCACTTCTGAAGATGAACCTGAAGCTTGTTATCGGGTGTGCGCGCCGCTCGCGGGGAATCCTGATGAAGTCAGGAGGTTATACTGTTTTAGTATATAAACTCTTTTAATATGATAACAAAATAAAATATAAACGAAATAAAAACAAACAAGATAATAGACGACGTCCTCAGAACCCTCTACAGAAGCAGCAGGAAACGTGGCTGTTCTGGAAGCTCTCTCCCTCCTCTCAGAGACTAGAAACAAATTGGACATTTAACCGCAGTAACTACGGCAACTAACTACTTTGTCTATCATCTTTGGCTATTTTTATTTCGTTTTTATTATATTTTGTTATCATATTAAAAGAGTTTATATACTAAAACAGTATAACCCCCTGACTTCATCGGGATACACGGCGAGCGGCGCACACACCCGATAACAAGCTTCAGGTTCATCTTCAGAAGTGGTTAACTCTCAAGGTCTCAGGTCAGGTTTTTTAACCCCCGGGCCGTGGCGGTAAGTGCCCCGTTTTTTTTAATCTTTGGCAACTTACACTAGATCTAGGAATGCAATATTGATTATATCTATATGGATGCTCTCTATTCTTTCTGACCCTATCAGGGCTGCTAAAACAGATTAATCTGCCGATACAGCCAATAATTGAAATTTAGAGGACTCCTAGAGATTACCCTAATATTACGTATATTTGCGGTTAGAATCCTCTATGACAATTAAGAAACATTTATTCATTGCAGCGTGACTAAAGTTCAAAGCTTTTCCATCTACTTTGTAAACTTTTTTTTATCCTTTAATGGAGGGCAGCCTTAGCATATGAACCCATGACTCCATCTGAAGAGTTTATTGTGGGGTTAAGTTGAAGATAAAAGCAAGGACCATAATCAGGCTGTGGGTAAGACTGAGATCTGGGGTAAGGGTCCACCTGGGTGGGGGGAATAAACCAACTTTAGTAAGGAGAAGAGTTGATCCACTCCCCCTTCATGTTGCTGAGCTTGCCAATGCCAATCACTCACACGTTGTGCCTTCCTTTAGACCCCCCGCTGCCTTTTTTTCTGCAAGACTTGAGTAAGTGGGGACATAATTATATTTATATTTCCACTCACATCAGCCGTGATTTAGATGCAGCTACGCTGAATGACAATCATCTCTCAGACACCCGTCATTGCGCGGAGAGATGATGTCACGTGCGCTCTGCCAACATGTAGCCTTTCAGAGCTATATTGGAGCTGATAACGCCTTCAGAATTATTCTAAACTGTAGCATTAGTGAAATATTTTACTTTTTAGTTGTGAAGGAACGATCCAGTTTAAATGTGGAAAACCCACAGATACAAGTCTGGAGTTCCCCTTTATTTCCCCCTGTTAAGGCTTTCTAGTCATTAATATGCACAGGACCTAATCTCCCCCAGGAAGGAGAATTAGCATTTATGAGTTGAGCCGAGCTCAGATCACAGACTCTCTGCTGATTCTCTCACACCTCCAGCCTGGGAAGGCCCCGATGGGTCTGAAGGCGGTGTGACCCCTGGCTGTGAGCTCCTTCACATCAAAGACGAGAGCCTCAGACCAGCGGCACCAAAACCGCAAGTAGAGGTAGGTTTCACAGGGCCCTGCGACAAGGGGAACCTAGAGAAATGGAGATCTAAGGTTTTGACCCATTTAAGGACCCTATCTTTGGACTCATCGGATGCCCAGCATCCAGCCCAATCTTTTGGTGCCATATACAGAGCCATACGACTCCCCCTGCTCAAAGCTATAACCCCTAAAGGGCTTTAGGTGCTAAAGCAGGCTACACAACGTTGAGAGGAGACAATCCGTCCCACAGAAGGGAGGGAGTGAAAGGGTCTCGCCGCATAAAGCGGGATGACCCTGGGCCAGGCTTTTGTTATTCTCTGCAGAGGGGTCACGCGGCAGCGTGCTGGAGGTGCCCAAACCATCTATAAGCTCTTGACATACCCCTTGTGGGAGCTCTTCATCACCACTTTACAACTGCTTCTTAAGGTATCCAGGTTAAGGCTACCGCTGGTATCTAGCATCGAGCATTTGATAGTGACCACACTGTTCTTAAGTTTTAAAAAAGATTTCTCTACAAGGTACAGTGGCATAGACAGATTATGCTTATAGGGACAGGTTGCAAAACATGTAAGGACTAATATATATGCCTATCTGCACCCAGGGGCTGCGTGGAACCAATATAGGATCCAAGGTGACCATATCCATAAACCCCGCAGGATCCCCCCCAGGGTAACAGCCCTCCTAAATAACAAATGATTCAGTGTCTCCATCCTTATGGAAAATAAAGGAGAAGCCTATGAAAAGTAATTTAATTATTTAGAGCTAGTTGGGGTGTAGACTTTTTTGATCATAACCCCGCATAGTTACAAAATTAAGAGTATTAAGACCATAAGCAACAATGATTTACACAAATTCAACAATTTTTCTTTTAAGTGCCACATGACTATTGACTCTCCGTCACGGTGTCCCTACCATGTCCTTCTTGGGTATAAATGATACTCTGTTAACATACATGTGAATACGCTGGATTGTAAAAGATGGAGACCCTCTATGAACCAATTTAACTATTGCACAGGTATCCTACTGGATTGCATGTACATATACATACATCGTCGAATGCATTGACAAACACTAGTATGATGTCTAATACACATACGTTATCTCTTTCTCTATCTTACAAGGGCATTGAGAAAGCCAATTTGGTGTCGAAACATGTCTGCCCACTAAAAAAGACAATCCGAGCAGGAAGGTTTTTGTACAACCAGTAAGAAAACGAGAGAACGTGTGACACAATATTTTCTTTGCTGGGAAAGAAGTAGGATTGCTTCATTGTAGACTATGTATCAATGTAACACAAGTGTTGTAAAAGAATGCCCTAATGAAACACATATGATGCAAAGTCTTTGTTTTTAATATGATACTGTGAAATAAATGCAAAGAGAGAAATCTTTTTTAAAACTTAGAAACAGTGTGGTCACTATCAATGTCAGGAACCGCTTACCTGATCCCCGTTCCTGCGACGTCTCCAGGCGGCCAGCCGCAGCTGTCACTGTGCGGCGGCCACGCCGGGCGGCGGCGGCCCGAGCAGCGGCGGCCCGAGCAGCGTCGGCTCGAGCGGCGCCCAGCTCAGCCACGCCCCCCGCTTCCTCCTCCAGTAGACGTGTCTGTTATGCCCTCCGGCGGCGCTGTGCTGTGCGCGCCCGCCGGAAGATCAATTAAAGGGCCAATGAGCCCTAGGGGATTGGGGGCTTTGCCCTCTTCTGCTCTGCGGGCCAATCAGCCCCATTGATATCTTGGCCTTTACCTCCTCCCTTCTTGCCAGCCAATTACCTTTAGGAATCATACGTGCACCAATCAGTACACTGCTTCCTCAGATCTGTCCCTATAAAGGCAATTCCCTCTCAGTTGTGAATTGCTGTGATAGCGCTCAGAACCCTGTGTACTCTATTCCTGTGAAGTTTAGCCTGTTGCCGACTTGATTGTACTGACCATTCTCGATCCTGAATCCTCGTTGCCGACCTCTGCCTGTATTGACGCCTCTTGATCCTGAATCCTTGTTGCCGACCTCTGCCTGTATTGACGCCTCTAGATCCTGAACCCCTGTTGCCGACTTCAGCCTGTACCCCGACTACGTCTTGCCTGATACTTGGTGCCGCTACGATCTCTGCCTGCCTGTTATCGACCTATTGCCTGTCTCTGGACTTCCATCACTCACTCTCCAGTTATTGGTTCTCCAGATCTCTCCATATAAGCTAGCATCCTTTGAGCCAATAAGTCCTGGGGGCAACCGATCCCGGGTAGGCGTACTTGCGTCCCGGCAAGCGGGGGCTCCTACAGGTGAAGCTGGCTGTGGAGATTGGGGGTTGCGAGCTCATAAGAGGTCTGGAGTTACCCCCTAGCGTGACAATCAAATGCTCGATGCTAGATACCAGGGGTAGCCTTAACCTGGATTCAGATAGATTAATTAATGAGCATGATAATGTACCCATGCCCTATGGAGGCACTAAGCAAGATTAGGTTCTAAAGGGTCACGCATTTGGAGGGCGCCTTAATAGGCAACCACAACTTGCAATTGCTTCTTAAGGTAACTGACCTGACTGTTGTATCTCTGTGTGTAACTCACTGTAACCTGTAACCCACTACTCAGAACAGCATTTGTATTCTCACTCTCCTCCTTTCCTGCCCCACTGCCAAATCAGATAGAACTCACCCACTAACTAAGAGCTCTCACCTTTTATTTGCTACTGGTCCTGCTCAACTCACACTATAGGGTTGATTCAGAGCCCCTTTCTCATTATTTTATGGAGGTCTTGCTACCAAACGAAAAATCATGCAAAAATGAAAACATTTCACACTAAAGTTATCGCAGAAAAAGGGCTTTGCTTAATCAGACGAGGGAAAAAATGAACGAGAATGGAAATATTCACGCAAAAAAAAGGTGAGAAAGGGGCTCAGAATCAACCCTAATGTGTCTTTTACGTCACATGCCGTACATGTCTAGGCCATGCTTAGCACTGAGCCCTCAGCCAGCACTTTGCTGAAGACCAGGCCAAATTAGTTGGAATAATTTCTTGTCAAAGCGAACTTGTGAAATACATTTGGCCATAGTTGATATTCCCTTCTTAGGGTGTAGAACTAGAAATGGATAATTTTGTTTTACAAATCATCCTGGAACACTAATTTTTGCTGTCCCTCTCTGTAAGATGGTAGGTCCCTCTCTGTAAGATGGTAGGTCCCTCTCTGTAAGATGGTAGGTCATCAGTCATTTCATTGGTGTGGCAATGACATCACACAACCATGGCAATGAATTGAGGAGGCGGGGCTAAAAAAATGGCCATTATATGGGATTAGAGTTCTGGGCACCTGTGCTTAAGAAGGACATGGAGCACGTTCAAAGAAGGGCAACAAAGTTAATAAAAGGAGTGCGGGGGCTAGAGTACCCGGAAAGATTGTCCAAGTTAGGTTTATTTAGTCTAGAAAAAAGACGATTGAGGGGTGATCTAATAAATATGTATAAATATATTCGGGGTCAATACAAAGATCTGTCCCACAATCTATTTATACCTCGGAGTGTAACCATAACCCAGGGGCATCCACTAAGGTTTGAGGAAAGGTGCTTTCTCCACCGACATAGAAGGGGATTCTTCTCTGTAAGAGCAGTGAGACTATGGAACTCGCTGCCAGAGGAGGTAGTAATGATGGATACAGTAAAAACGTTCAAAAGTGGCCTTGATGCCTTCCTGGCATGTAATAACATTACCAGCTATGGCTACTAGACCACTGGAAGGAGATGTATAGTGGCCGGGATGCCCTCCTTACATGTAATAACATTACCAGCTATGGCTTCTAGACCACTGGAAGGAGATCTATAGTGGCCGGGATGCCCTCTGTGCATGTAATAACATTACCAGCTATGGCTACTAGACCACTGGAAGGAGATCTATAGTGGCCGGGATGCCCTCCTTGCATGTAATAACATTTCCAGCTATGGCTACTAGACCACTGGAAGGAGATCTATAGTGGCCGGGATGCCCTCTGTGCATGTAATAACATTACCAGCTATGGCTACTAGACCACTGGAAGGAGATAAACAGGCTGAACTGGATGGACTAAAGTCTTTATTCAGCCGCACATACTATGTTACAATGTTAGAGTGAAGCAGGAGCACTAAACATTGGCAAAAGATGCTCCTCATGGGGGGAACAATTCAGGGGATGCTAGTTAAAAAAGTGGGTTTTGGTTTCGCTTTTATCAATAACATCAACTATGAACTTTAACTGAACCCTATTTTTTACTACACTAAATCCTATTAGACTGATTAGATTAAGGAGGGTTCTAACACTTCCTAGTCCTAACTAACTAAACTGCCACTACTGCACACTAACCAATGCCTCATATGTGGTTAATAAATATTCAGGGACTTTTCTGCCAAGCTTGGCCGAATAGAGATGGCAAAGCTACGTGGGGGTTCTTCAAGGCTCCACGTGTGGACTAAAGTGACAAAGCTAGTCACCATGACTTGAAAACAGGAAGAGCCACGCATGACTTCCCCGCTACCTAACCTTCCTCATCAAGCTGAATTACTTAAACCGGACCTTCACCTGAATAAGAGCCTATCTTATATATTTCCCCCACCCTGTACATACAGATTGCCCACTTTAAAAAATTATACTTCCTGCATCTACTGCATTTTCTGAGCCTTTAAACATTCAAGATGGCGACCCATGGAGTTTCAGGCAAGTGTCTTCTGACTGTGCCGCTCTGCATTCTGAGATTGCTGTCCTTTCCCTGACCCCAGCTCTGCTCTGTCTGTGCAAAGCACAGCTATAACCCCGCCCCCCGGCACTTTTGACCACTCTCCTCAGTATGTGATGCTACTAAGCCAAGATGGCGGCGCCTGTATCCTAGAGTCCTGAACAGAGTTGCAGCCCAGTGGGGAATAGAATAAAAAGTAAGTGATTAAAGATGTTAATTATATTAATTTTCGATGCTGGGGAATCATTTTTTAAGGGTTTGGGCTTTTCATTAAATGACGCTGAAGGTCCGGTTTAACCAGTGTCAGGGAAATTAGTCTTTTTTTCTTTTACAGTCAGAGGACTCATTTTTGGACGCAGTTGAAAAAAATTCTCATGGTACTAAAAAATTTAATTCATGAGAAAAAAAAAGCCTGAGAATGTCACTGTTAGTTTACTACAGGTAAAAAGGGATAAAAAGTTCAATACTTTTCTCAGGAGTAAAAAAGTGCCATTGACTTTCATTGGGGTTTATTCATCAAGGGATAGCGGCAGGTAGCGCCTCGCAGCGTCAGGCAAAACTACATTTATGAAAGCGATTCTGGTGAGCGACTCTAACAGCGCCATGTAGCGTCCGATTCATCATTACAGGCGGCTCAGTGTATAGCGCCGGCGCTTTAGCTTCCAGAGCGCCTGGGATTACCTGTCGCTACCTGCCGCTCTCCCATACATTTCAATGGACGTTACTTTTCTTCTGTTTAAACAGGATTTTTGTTTTTATTATTTTTTCTCTCAAATATTTGTGTGACCTCTCCTGGCCTAGAAAGAGTCATTTTGGAATTTTTTTTATTTTTTTTTTTTTTTTATGCAGAATTGTTATTACAGGTCTGGCACTAAAGTGTTATTGTCACAGTGTTATAACAATGTCATTCCATGTGTTTTCTCTTTGTTACTGGTGGATATGTGTTCAGATACAGACTTTATTCACACAGCATCTGGCACTCTATGATACAGCGACCAGATCCAGAGCGTCGACGCTGTGTGTGTCTGTTTTTTTGTTGAATATGGTGTGAGTCGCTGAGAGTATCGCACTGAGTTGGCGCTACCTTTCGCTCACTGCGATGCTGTACCGGTGTTAGAGCGCCCAGCATACATCTCATTCATCAATGCCGGTCAGGTTACTACAGCAACTGAGGCGCTCTGTTACAGCGCCCGATAGCTGATCACAGCGTATACTAGCGGTCGATCTAAGCGCCGCTATACAAACGCTCTGCGATCTGCCGATACCTGGCGCCAGTAATGAATCAGCCTCTAAGTGACATTCTCAGGCTTTTTTCTCATGAATTGATTTTTTTACTACCATGAGAATCTTTTTCAACTCTTGAACCTTAAAGTGAACCAACACCCAGGATTTTGATTATCCTGGGTGTTGGTCCCCTTCGGTGGGGCACCCCGATCAGGGGTGCCCCGCTGTGTGAAACCCCCCAGAAAGCCCCGACAACTCACCTCTCCCCGCTCCCACGTGACCGCTGCAGCCAATCCCCGCCGGCGGGGGGCAGCGCCGGACAAGCGGGAGGCAGCGCTGGACAAGCAGAGCACGTCCCTCTTACAGGCAGGCGGCAGCGGACGCGCATACGCCGCTGGAACGTGGAAAAGGTAGGATTGTGGGCTTCCTGGGGGGTTTCACCCCGTGGGACATCCCGATTTCGGATGCCCGGCGGGGAGGGATCTGATCGGCCCGGGAATCTTATATAATATATATAATCTATATGTTGGTCCACTTTAAAGTACATATAACATAATGCTTCTACATTTCTATACATCAGCGTATGTACTTGTGACAGATGCATAACAGCCGTTCTGCTAGTGTGTAAGCCGAGATAAACTATATATACATTTAGCTCCAAGGACAGTTTTACAATTTTAAGCATTAAAGTAGGACTCCGCTGACCAGAAATTCTATAGATCAGATCAAACTGAATTGAAACTGGATTGGTCACATTTTTTAAACCTATATTTCCTCATCACCTGTCCACGCTCACGCTTTAGGCTTCATAAGGAATGTTGCAAAGTTGGGTATCCCAAATCGGGATGCACCCGGGGGATGCAGGTGTATCTGGACCACCAGTCTGTTTTGACTGTAGGTCTGCTTTAACGACAAACTTTATTGGCAGACTCAACGAGAAGAGGAGCGAAGTGCCAGAGAACAGAGGCAACGACAGCCCGGCGCTGGGGCACACACCAGAGACGCAACAGCGCAGAGCGGCAACAGCTCAGATCAGAACAAATGTACCTGCAGATAACTTTCATCTCACACTTTCTTGTTTAATGCAGACATGATAAATTCACACTTACAAGAACAGATGGGCAAAGCTAAAAGATTCATCCGCTGACTTTCATCTCAGAAGATGAGATTAATATTTATCCAGGAGAAAGGCGCGTGCGGGCTTTGATGATGATTGAGAAGGATTAATATGTCTAAGCTCTGTTTTAGAATATAGATCTTTTCGAAATTGTTTTGGCTTTTGTTTTGGAAATGTAGACGCTGGGTCACCAACGCGGTCACTGAGTGGACCAACACCCAGGATTTTCACTATCCTGGGTGTTGGTCCACTTCCGCAGGGCACCCCGATCGTGTGAAACCCCCCAGAAAGCTCCAAATCTCACCTGACCCCGCTCTCACGTGACTCGCTCCACCAATCACCGCCGACGGACAAGGTGAGAGCGCCCGCCGCCACCTCTCGCGCGTCCCTCTTACAGGGAGCGTGCCCACGCCGGCCATTCACAAACGGCCAGCGCAGGTGCGCGCCCTGCTAGAGGGATGCGCGAGAGGCGGCGCAGGCCCGCGCATGCGTCGTTGGAACAAGAAACAGGTAGGATTTGCGGGCGTCCTGGGGGGTTTCACCCCCGATTGGGGTGCCCCGCAGGCAGGGAGCTGATCAGCCCGGGAATCTTATAGATTCCCGGGCCGATCAGCGGTGGGTGTTGGTCCACTTTAAAGTAGACCAAAATCTATGGCTAGCAGCCCTGGAACCTATAAGAATCCAGGAACACCTAGAGGCTGATTCATTAATAGCGCCAGGTAGCGACAGATGAGCGACAGTAGCGGCATTTTCAGAGCGCCCGCTAGTAGTCGCTGTGCTTGGCCGTTGTTCGGCTGTTGATAGCGACTCAGTCGGTTTGCGGTAATGTTGAATACGGGGTTAGGAGTCGCTGTTTGACAGGTTCCGCGCTGTATGGGAGCGCATGACAGCGAATGGCCATAGCGAACGGCTCCCAGCATATTCATTAACAAATCACGCTCCAAAAATTCTCGCGCTGTGAAATGCTTGTTTAAACCCCAGAGCGCTGGCGGCGATGGGTTAAAAGTAGTTTTTTAACCCCCAAACAACCATATTTTTGGAAAAAAAAAAACATGTTTTTACAAACATTTTGTAATATGAATACATTAATATCAGACCTGTAATATCAATTCTGCACAATTTTTTTTTTTTTTACCTTAAAAAAAATATCTAACATTGCAGAAGTGGTCACAGAATTTTTGCCATTTAAAAAAAAAAAAAAAAAAAAATTGCTCCATTGAAATGCATTGGAGAGCGCCAGGTAGCGAGAGGTCATACGTGTCGCTGTTCAAGGTCGCTCGCTGGCGCTGTGGGGTGAGGCTGGAATAATGATGAATGATTCGCTATCTGGCGCTCTGTCAGTCGCTAAGCAGGATCAGCTTGATAAATGTGTGTTTGCGGAGAGGAGCCGGCGTTCTCGTGGCGGTGAGCGTCATTACCGTTCGCTCACCATTCGCTACCTGACACTATCCCTTGTTAAATAAGGGCCTAAGACTTTCATTGCAATGAATGGAGCTGAAGTCCCTGTAACTGAGGGGCCAGCTGTCCGACACGGAGGTTGCCGCTGAGCGGTGGTGGAGCAAGGAAGCTGCGGGACTCGATCGCAGAACCTGGTAACAGAAGCTCTGCAGGAGACAAAAGGAGAGTTTTGCCTGGACCATCCCCTTTTATGGTGGACCTTATCCTTTACTAAGAGGCTGATTCATCATTAGCGGCAGGTAGCGACAGATGAGCATCTGTAGCAGGCATTTTCAGAGCGCCCGCTAGTAGTCGCAGTGCTCGGCCGTGAGTCGCTACTTTATAGCGACTCAGTCGCTGTTCAGTAAGGTTGAATACATTGTGAGGAGTCGCTATTTGACCAGTACAGCGCTGTATGGGAGCGCATGTTAGCGACTGCTCATAGCGACCGACTCACACCATATTCAGCAAAAAAACAGCCTCACAAATCTCTGGCGCTGAATAATATTTGTTTGAAGCCCAGAGCGCAGGAGGCTGTGTGATTAAAGTCTGTTTTCAAGCATCTATCCACCAGTAACAAAGCGAAAACATATGGAATTACATTGTAACAACATTGTAACATGAACACTTTAATGGCAGACCTGTAATGTCATTTCTGAGGAAATATATAAAAAATGAAAACATTATGAAAAAACTGCTTATTCAATGCCAGGAGAGGTCACAGAATTATTTGTGATTTTTTTGAAAAAAAGTTTAAAGAGAAGAAAAGGATCGTCCATTGAAATGTATGGGAGAGCGCCAGGTAGCGAGAGGTCATACCTGGCGCTGTGCAAGGCTGAACGCTGGCGCTGTTCGTTGAGGCTGTGAAAATGATGAATCAGACGCTACATGGCGCTATCCCAGTCACTAAACAGATTCTGCTTGATAAATGTGTAATTGCTGCCGTGTCCGGCGTTCACCAGTCGCTACCTGTCGCTAACTGTCATTAACCAGCCACTACCTGACGCTATCCCTTCTTAAATAAGGGCCTTAGTATTTCTATTTTCGCTGCCATTACCTCTTATCCTGCCGATACAGTTTTCCATGAGCAGGTTGTATATTTGTTTTCCAGACAATAAAAACATGTGAGCGACTTGATTTAATTAGTATTGTGCTGCGGCTCGTATGATTAGGATGTATTATGGCCGAGCGCGGTCACAGCCCGAATCCCCGGAAGGCACGATGTTCGCTCATTACAGGCCGAGTCGTTCCGCGAATTTGTATAAAGAGTTACCTTGTCTGATGAATGTGACGGCGAGGCGGAATATATGCAGACTATTGAGATGCTGATGTTACGCAGGTAAGTATTTTTAGTGTGATTAGTGTAAGTGGCTTCAGGAATGATCGGAGGCTTAGGAGAAGAATGCAGCTCCTCAATAGGGCCATTCGCTGGGAAATATCAAGACGTCTTCCGTAATGAAGGAGCGATCCGTTACACAGACGGCCCGGCGTGGAGACTCAGCAGCCTCCCGCAGATACGACGAGCAGACACCATCCTAAAGAGGATGTAAATTCACTTGACTTCTAGGCAGGGCCGGATTAGGTGTGGTGGAGGCCCCTGGGTACCAAATCTGGTGGAGGTCCCAAATACAGTAATTTTTTCCTTAAAAAAAAAATAGTCCAGCCAAGTAACTGATTGGTGGTTGCCTGAAACATCAGATCGAGTCTTTTGTGCGGGTGCGTGCTGCTCGGGAACTCCTGCTTTGCCATTCTGGGTGGGGGGTAGTGTAGTGGCCCGGCTGGTCCAGCAGGAAACCCCTGCATTGAGCTGCCAGCGGCTGTGCTTGGTGGCTTATGTGCAGTGACAGCTCTGCACCCATCACTGGAGCGTTGCTGGCGGCGGCTTTGCTGCTCTGTACTCTCCGTCCTTCGTTCAGACCAAGTCGCAGAGGCTCCCGGGGCGTGCGCCCCTTGTACCCTCCTCATAATCCAGCCCTGCTCAACACTCTTGGGCATGGAGGTCACAGCTGGTGGATGTTAGAGACCTTGTGCTCCTCCACCTTCTGTTTGAAGATGCCACACAGATGCCCAATAAGGTTTAGGTCTGGAGAAATGATCATTGCTATGCCACGCCATGCCACTCCAGTTGCTATGTGAAGGAGTCTTGGAGTAGAAAGTTGCCACTGCAATAAGCACCACAGTGTAGGCACACCATCATCATGCTCATTATCACCCTTCAGGGCAATCAGGGCTATAAGGAGTGTCTTGCCAGGGTCTGGGGCCCCATTCAGGAGCTTTGGCTGTCCTGTCCTGATGGTGGCCCTGCCAATAAAGCCAAGCCGTTGGGTTATGCAAACCGAGGAAGTAACCAGGGTCAGATTCCAGGACTGGCTGCTAGCCTACCCGCCGGGGCTTCCTATAGCGGGATGCCCCGCTGTGTAAAAACCCCCACAATGCTGCAATTGCCACCCGCCACATCCCCGGCTCCCCTGTAGCTGTGCCCAGCTTTTCTGAATGGCTGGGTGGGGGAGCGGGCACACCCAGCTTAAAGGCTGGGGATGCATTCAGCCGGAGTGGAGGGTGGGTTGGGGCCCAGAGGGGCCTCGAAACTGGTTTCGATCTGCTTTAAAGCTTTAGTGTTAGATTGCAAAGAGAAGAAGTTCTATTACAAGGTTGTTCCGTTTTCCAGGTTAATTTTCTTTTTTAAACGAGCACAAATGGCTATTAAAAATTTACTATTTTCCATTCAAGAGAAAATAGTAAACAAGTAGAACTTATTCAGAAAGGTAAGTGGGAAAGGGTTTTGTGATAGAATGGCACTGTCATCATGCTCATTATCATCCTTCATGGCAATCAGGGCTATAAGGAGTGTCTTGCCAGGGTCTGGGGCCCCATTCAGGAGCCTTGGCCGTCCTGTCCTGATGGTGGCCCTGCCAATAAAGCCAAGCCGTTGGGTTATGCAAACCCAGGAAGTAACCAGGATCAGAAATTATCTATAAGATTCCAGGACTGGCTGCTAGCCAACCCACTGGGGCTTCCTATAGCGGGATGCCCCACTGTGTAAAAATCCCCTCACTAGCGTCTCCCACGACACTGCAATCGACATCTGCCACATGCCCGGCTCCCCTTTAGCCGTGCCCAGCTTTTCTAAATGGCTGGGTGGGGGTGCGGGCACACCCAGCATAACAGCTAGGGATGCATTCAGCCGGTGTTGGGGTCCAGAGGGGCCTCGAAACTGGTTTCCATCTGATTTAAAGCTTTAGCGTTAGATTGGGAAGAGAGAGCCTGGTATAGAAGTTCTATTACAAGGTTCTTCTGTTTCCCAGGATCATTTTTTTATCAAACGAGCACAAATGCTTATTAAAAGGATATTTTCCATTTAAGAGAAAATAGTAAACAAGTAGAATTTATTCAGAAAGGTAAGTGGGAAACGGTTTGGGGATTGAATGGCTTTTCCTAGGTTTGCATATATAGAGGAAAACTTTTCTTATCGCCAGCGAGCGTTTTCTTTATCTCACAGAGGAAATACATGATTGAAAAGCTTACTTCATCAGAAATGGCTTCTGCCTCCTCCAGGAGCGTTCTGTGCGCGATGAATCTCACGATCCAACATCCTGAATGCTGAAGTCAGAGTCAATTATTTTTGGAGTTCTGGAGAAAGCTGAGATGTCGGGTCACATTAAAACTAAGCTGGGAATGCTAATTTCACTCCCTTTACCACCTGCCTGGTACATATTCCAGTCGGGCCGGCTGAGCCTGCACAGTGCCGCAGCCAGAAATACTTATGGAGGTAACAAAGTATCCATACCTTCTAATATTTCTGGGTGGGAAAGAGGAACAATTGTTTAATGAAGCCACGCCCCCTCATTGAGGGATGGATAGGAGATAGGATGCAACAATTACAACAAAAGAAACACTTTGAATAGGCAAATGAATCATTTATTGACGCAGATCTGCATGTTACACCTCAAAGACAATATGTAAATGAGGCCCCACCCTGTATTGAGGGATGGGTGAGGCCACGCCCCCTCATTGAGGGATGGATAGGAGATACATTGTAACAGTTACAACAATAGAAACACTTTGAATAGACAAATAAATCATTTATTGATGCAGATCTGCATGTTACACCTCAAAGATGGACAATATGTAAAATGCAGCCACACCCCCTCATTGAGGGATGGATAAAGCAAAGTCCCCTAATTGAGAGATGGATGAAGCCACGCCCCCTCATCGAGGGATGGATGAAGCCACGCCCCTCATCGAGGGATGGATGAAGCCACGCCCCTATATCCTATAGGAGATAGGATGTAACAGTTACAACAATAGAAACACTTTGCATAGGCAAATAAATCATTTATTGATGCAGATCTGCATGTTAAAGTAGGTTGAAACCTATGTTGTCCAACCCTGGAAACTAAAAGTTTCCACGGCCGGCTGCTAGCCTACCCCCAGGGGCACCCTATAGCGAGATGCTCCGCTGTGTGAAACCCTTGGAGCCGCTGATATACTCACTGAATGGATGAGCGCGGGAGCAGTTGCAGTGTGAGGGAAAGGGGAATATGGACTCAAAAAAGTCCAAAATGAAAGACAGTTGGGAGACTTACCTCCTGATCAGCATAACATTGCTCCAGACCAGACCATTGCTGTGCCAGACGTGGAGGAACTAGATAGATAGATATGAGATAGATAGATAGATAGATAGATAGATAGATAGATAGATAGATAGGAGATAGATAGATAGATATAGATAGATAGATAGATATGGGAAAGATAGATAGATATGGGAAAGATAGATAGATATGGGAAAGATAGATAGATAGATAGATAGATAGATAGATAGATAGATAGATAGATAGATATGGGATGGATAGGTTGATAGATCCATAGATAGTTAGCTATGATAAGACATATATATATATATATATATATATAGTTACACCATATTGTCTAATACGTTAATTTGTCAGTTACTCCAAGGAAATGCTAAATTATGCACTTTAAAGTGGACCAACACCCAGGATTTTGACTATCCTGGGTTTTGGTCCACTTCGGCGGGGCACCCCGATCGGGGGTGCCCCGCTGTGTGAAACCCCCCAGAAAGCCCCAAAATCTTACCTGTCCCCGCTCCCACGTGACTGGACGGTCCAATCCCCGCCAACGTCCAGGCGGGGATTAGGAACGTCCAAGCGGCTGCCGCCGCCGCCGCCTCCCTCGCGTCACTTTCGGCGCGCGCGCGCCCCCGCCGGCCATTCGCAGACGGCCGGCGCGGGCGCGAGCACGCCTACAGGGGCGCGAGGGAGGCGGCGGCGGCCGGCCGCCGCCGAAGATCAGGTAAGGTGTTTGGGGTTTTTTGGGGGGGTTTCACCCCGCGGGACATCCCGATCTCGGATGTCCCGCGGGGTGGGAGGTGATCGGCCGGGGAATCTTATAGATTTCCGGGCCGATCACCTCTCGGTGTTGGTCCACTTTAAAGAGTTGTTTCATACCTTGTTACAAGCGCAGAAAGCCCCAAAATATTACTCATCTGTTTAATCTGATCCTGGAAGAAATCAGCAGGCCTCATCCAATCTTGAAACAAGATGGCTGCTATATTCAAGTTCACAAAGCAGGTCTCTCTATCCCAAAGCAAATCTCATCATCGTCCATCTGTGTCTGTCTCCATTCAAAACACGACTGTGTGTTCTTCAGCTGCCCGAGCGAATCTCCCCGTCTCTCACCAGCCAGCTGGTGCTGACCCCTTTGTTTCATTTGAAAAAGCGCCAGTGATCTCTGATTGGCCCAGACAAACTAACTAAGGTGATAATTTGATTGGGTCAGATAAAACTATCACAGGTGATTTTCTGCTGGCCAACTTTATTTGCATGAGAATGTACACATGAGACTAAGCTCAGGCCGAAAGCTACCAACCCTGGCTTCAGAACAAAGGATGGTCTTCCACTATGCTAAATATTAATTATGGAACCAACCATGCTGGCTAAACAAAAGGGGTCAGTCTATGTAAAGTGCTTTTTTGACTTTTGAACAAAATATATAAAATATTATTATAGATAGATAGATAGATAGATAGATAGATAGATAGATAGATAGATAGATATAGACAGACAGACTATATACAGTGCATTTTTGACTACATACGATTTTCTTGGTGAACAAAATATATCAAAATATTATGATAGATAGATAGATAGATAGATAGATAGATAGATAGATATGAGATAGATAGATAGATAGATAGATAGATAGATAGATAGATAGATTAGATTTAGGCCAACCATGGGTGGAGCCTAACTATAAAGGGATCTGGCCCCTACCCTTGGCGGCCCTAGCGCCCCTGAAACAATAATAATACAGCATGTATAATACAACTCAATTAAAGCGGACCTTCACTCTAAATAAGAGTCTATCTTATATGTTTCCCACACCCTGTACATACAGATTGCTCACATTAAAAATCATCCTACCTGCATCTACTGCATTTGATAAGCCTTTAAACATCCAAGATGGCGGCTTATGGAAGCTGCCATTTTTGCAGGCAGCCTGCAAACAGGAAGTGCCTGCAAACAGGAAGTGACTGTGCTGCTCTGCATTCTGGGACTGCTGACCTTTCCCTGACCCCAGCTCTGCTCTGTCTGAGCAAAGCACAGCTATAACCCGCCCCCCTGTACCTTATCCCACTCTCCTCACCTCAGTAAGTGTGATGCTTCTGAGTCAAGATGGCGGCGCCCGTATCCTAAATTCCCGAACAGAGTTGCAGCCCAGTGGGGGAAAGTATAATATATTAGTGACTAAACATGTAAAATATATTAATTTTAGATGCTGAGGAATTGTTTTTTTAAGAGTTTGGGCTTTTCATTAAATCATGGTGAAGGTCCGGTTTAATTGCTGGAACCAGCTGTGGAATAGTTAAAGAGGTTAGGAGCAAGTTATTCTATAGTAGCAATAGAATTAATGGTTCAATTACTTTATCAACAATAGCAATGAATCAACTAAACAGTATGGTGAAAAATGAGCAAATGAGTAATAAACTGGATTTGTGCACAAGTCCTGTTTATTATGCTGCGCAGCAGAGAACAGAGAAAAATATATAAATAGCAAGAGCAAAACTCATGGTAGCAGTAAAAGTCTCCTTGATAAGTAACAGAATAAACCTCCCTTGCACTAATGGGCACTGTCCCTTTTAACACAACCTCTAGTAAATATTAATTAATAGTTCTGCACTACCCTACTTACTATTCGCCGTATTCAGTAAATGATAAGCCGGTGCTGCAGCCTTAATTGGAGGGTTTCCATCCCTTACAACCCTCTCTATACAATTTCAAAAAAACGATTTAAGGTGCACACTCAAAAAATGTCATTCAATAAAGAAGTTATTTTCCAAAAATATTCTCATTTATTAAAGTAAATGACATTATGATGTATAAATAAATTCATGACAAAAAGGACAAAAAAGTTTTTAACAAAAAGACACTGCATGTATCCTTATTGTGCCACTTTAGGTATGCTTTAAGGTGCTAAGATGAAACAGATCGATTTATTACATGAAGACATCACAGTATGTAGCTATTGCCAATATATGGCTAAAGTGCTTTGTGCAACTAAGGCCCTTATTTATGAAGGAATAGCGACAGGTAGCGACTGGTGAGCGGCCGGTAATGACGGGCCCCGCCACGAGAACGCCGGCTCCCCACCACAATCACACATTTATCAAGCCAATCCTGCTTAGAGACTGAGATAGCGCCATATAGCGACTCATTCATCATTATTCCAGCCTCAGCCCACAACGCCAGCGTCCGACCTTGAACAGCGACAGGTATGACCTCTCGCTACCTGGCGCGCTCCAATGCATTTCAATGGAACAATCTTTAAATATTCATAATTAATTGTTATTAATTGGTTTTTTTTTTGTTTTTTTTTTTAATGTGAAAAATTCTGTGACCACTTCTGCCATTTTAGATAATTTTTTTAAGGTAAAAAAAAAAAAATGTACAGAATTTATATTACAGGTCTGATATTAATGTATTCATATTACAAAATTATTTTAAAAACTTGTTTTTTTTGGTTTCCAAAAATATGGTTGTTTGGGGGTTAAAAAACTACTTTTAACCCATCGCCTCCAGCGCTCTGGGGTTTAAACATGCATTTTACAGCGCGAGAATTTTTTGAGCGTGATTTTTTAATGAATATGGTGGGAGCCGGTCGCTAGGGCCAGTCGCTATCATGCGCTCCCATACAGCGCGGAACCTGTCAAATAGCGACTCCTCACCCAATATTCAACATTACGGCAAACCGACTGAGTCGCTATCAACTACAGAACAACGGCCAAGCACAGCGACTACTAGCGGGCGCTCTGAAAATGCCGCTACAGTCGCTCAACTGTCGCTACCTGCCACTATTAATGAATCAGCCTCTAAGAGTTGAAAAAAACTCTCATGGTAGTAAAAAATTCAATTCATGAGAAAAAAGCCTGAGAATGTCACTGTTACTGAATCACCAGCTAAGAAAACAATGAAAGTCAATGGCACTTTTTTACTCTTGAAAAAGGTATTGAACTTTTTACCTGTAGTAAAAAGCTGCCATTGATTTGCATTGACTTCCTATCTGGTGATTCAGTAACAGTGAAATTCTCAGGCTTTTTCCTCATGAATTTAATTTTTTACTACCATGAGAGTTTTTTTCAACGCTTTGTGAATCAAGGCCAATGTCATAGAAAAATGTATAGAGATACATACCTCTGAAGAAGGGCCATAATGGCCTGAAACGGGCGTCAGGTTGCAGGCTGCACATCTTGGGCAAGACGAACATACTGTTTATAGGTGATGTTATTTGTTCTTTGTATTAATGTGCATGATATTCCTTATTTTGTGCTGCGATGGAATTGGTAACTATGAGAGTGTGCAATATTATGGGAGATTAGTGCAATATATCGCTGCTGGGCTTGTGCAATTTTTATATAATTAATACATTTTTCAATGACATTGAATGAATTAAATACTTTTTTCAACTATCTATTTTAGTTGCACAAAGCACTTTAGCCATATATTGGCAATAGCTACATACTGTGATGTCTTCATGTAATAAATTGATCTGTTTCATCTTAGCACCTTAAAGCATACCTAAAGTGCCACAATAAGGATACATGCAGTGTCTTTTTGTTAAAAACTTTTTTGTCCTTCTTTTTGTCATGAATTTATTTATACATCATAATATGATTTACTTTAATACATGAGAATATTTTTGGAAAATAACTTCTTCTTTATTGAATGACATTTTACGAGTGCGCACCTTAAATCATTTTTTGAAAAAACACAACCTCTAGTGGTAACTACAGATAACAGTTTGCACTGTAATATCAGTCAAAGAATTTCACTTCACTATGAGGGGTACAGCTGAACTGCTCTATTTGTATTCTCTTTCACACTCTGGCCTTTGTTTGATTGAGCCCTTACTCTTCACCTAAAATGGCTCCTAAAATAGTAGTGTCTATACATATGTGAAGCATCTAATATCAGCCCGACTTTCACTAGGTAAGTTTCCAATAACAGCATCTGTCTCAAAGGCTCACCTGACCACCTGCTCCCTTGATCCCATTCCATCCCACCTTATCCCTCAACTGTCTCCATCTGTCATTCCAGCCCTAATATCTTTATTCAACCTCTCACTCTCCTTTGGTACCTTTCTCTCCGCCTATAAGCATGCTGTTATAACTCCACTCATCAAAAAACCCTCTCTGGACGCCTCTGCCCTCCCCAGTTACCGCCCGATCTCTCTGCTCCCTTTCTCATCCAAGCTTCTTGAACAGCATGTCCATACAGAACTTACCGACTATCTGTCTACAAACTCCCTTCTAGATCCCCTCCAATCTGGTTTCCACTCATCTCACTCACCAAAGTCACCAATGATCTACTGACAGCCAAATCCAAAGGCCAATACTCTGCTCTCATTCTTCTCGACTTATCATCTGCTTTTGACACAGTCGACCATGCTCTGCTCCTCAATATTCTTTCTTCTCTTGGAATCCAAGGTCCCGCACTCTCTTGGCTCTCCTCCTATCTCTCTCACCGCACATTAAGAGGCCGATTCATTAATAGCGGCAGGTAGCGACAGTTGAGCAACTGTAGCGGCACATTCAGAGCGCCCGCTAGTAGTCGCTGTGCTTGGCCGTTGTTCTGTAGTTGATAGCGACTCAGTCGGTTTGCCGTAATGTTGAATATTGGGTGAGGAGTCGCTATTTGACAGGTTCCGCGCTGTATGGGAGCGCATGATAGCGACTGGCCCTAGCGACCGGCTCCCACCATATTCATTAAAAAATTACGCTAAAAAAATTCTCACGCTGTAAAATGCATGTTTAAACCCCAGAGCGCTGGCGGCGATGGGTTAAAAGTAACCCCCAAACAACCATATTTTTGGAAACCAAAAAAAAAAGTTTTTTAAATAATTTGGTAATATGAATACATTAATATCAGACCTGTAATATCAATTCTGTACAATTTTTTTCTTTTTTTTTTACCTTAAAATAATTATCTAAAATGGCAGAAGTGGTCACAGAATTTTTCACATTTAAAAAAACAAAAAAAAAACATTAATAACAATTAATTATGAATATTTAAAGATTGTTCCATTGAAATGCATTGGGGAGCGCCAGGTAGCGAGAGGTCATACCTGTCGCTGTTCAAGGTCGGACGCTGGCGCTGTGGGGTGAGGCTGGAATAATGATGAATGAGTGGCTATATGGCGCTATCTCAGTCGCTAAGCAGGATCGGCTTGATAAATGTGTGATTGTGGTGGGGAGCCGGCGTTCTCGTGGCGGGGCCCGTCATTACCGGCCGCTCACCAGTCGCTACCTGTCGCTATTCCTTCATAAATAAGGGCCTTAGTGTATCTTACTCAAACACCATTTCCTCTCCCCGGCCTCTGTCTGTTGGGGTACCACAAGGCTCAGTCCTAGGACCCCTACTTTTTTCAATATACACTTCTGGTCTAGGACAACTAATA
This sequence comes from Gastrophryne carolinensis, assembly GCA_027917425.1. Lineage (NCBI taxonomy): Eukaryota > Metazoa > Chordata > Amphibia > Anura > Microhylidae > Gastrophryne > Gastrophryne carolinensis. The sequence goes on from CM051243.1 coordinate 186,309,229, forward strand.
ACCTCGCTAGGCTTCCAATATCACTTTTATGCAGACGACACTCAGATCTACCTCTCTGGCCCGAATCTCTCTTTTCTCCTCTCTCGCCTTCCTGACTGTCTAACAGCCATCTCTTCCTTCATGACATCTTGTTCCCTTAAACTGAACATGGACAAAACAGAACTAGTCATTTTCCCACCATCTCACTCCCCTCTCTAACACCACAATCTCTGTAAATAATCTTACAATAACTGCAACTCATCAAGCTCTATGCCTGGACGTCATTCTGGACTCCTCTAATTCGTTCACACCTCACATTCACTCCCTAGCCACCTCCTGTCGTCTCCAACTCAAAAAAATCTGTCCCTTCCTCTCACCTGTCACCACTAAAATGCTAGTGCACGCCCTGGTCATATCCCGACTGGACTACTGCAACACCCTCCTCTGTGGTTTGCCAACAAACAGACTGGCTCCCCTCCAATCTATCCTAAACTCTGCTGCTCGCCTCATCCATCTCTCCTCTCGCTTCTCCAGCGCTGCCCCCCTCTGTCAGTCCTTCCACTGGTTACCTGTCTGCCATAGAGTTCAATTCAAACTTCTAACGCTAACCTACAAAGCTCTCTCTAACCAGGCCCCTCCCTACATCTCATCTCTGATCCAGCTTTACCAACCCAAGCGCAACCTCCGCTCTGCCTCTGACATTCTTCTGTCCTCTTCCTTGGTTACTTCCTCGCAAGACTTCTCCCGTGCCTCCCCACTTCTCTGGAATGCACTCCCCCGCTCGATCCGCCACTCTCCATCACTCCGAGCCTTTAAAAGCGCCCTCAAAACTCACTTCTTCAGACAAGCATATGACCTGGCTTACGCAACTCCTATAACCTTCAATGGCACATGCAGCCCTACTCAAGCTCTACCACTTGTGACCCCGCCCCCTTTGTCTCCACCCCCATCTTTTAGACTGTAAGCTCGCAAGGGCAGGGCACTCCTCCCTATTGTCTCCTGTGCTCACAACACAGGTTTTAACCTGTGGCATCTAATTTTGTATTGTTCTCTGTACTATATGTTTTACCCTGTCTGTATTCATACCTTGTAAAGCGCTACAGAAGTTAATGGCGCTATATAAATAAACAATAATAATAATAATCTGGCTGCAGCAACCTGAGTGCACTCTAAACAAGGTCAGCAAATAGGGTCTAAGGGACTAGAAGAGGAACAATGTGCGCTTTCCTGCAATGATCAGTCATTTCTCAACACCATGTGCTTTCACTATCGCAGGCCTTGTCTGTAATCCACTTTTACACAACACAAGCTGCAGCTATCTGTACTCAGTCCAACCCAGTCCTTCAGAAGGTAGATGCTTCACATGCTCTTGGTAAGTAGGCAGAGGTTCATCATCCGACCCAGGAGGCCTGTTCCTTGCTGCTCGACTAGATAGATATAGGGGTAGCGAGAAAGATATGGGATGGATATGTACGATAGATAGATAGATAGATAGATAGATAGATAGATAGATAGATAAATATGGGGTAGCGAGAAAGATATGGGATGGATATGTACGATAGATAGATAGATAGATAGATAGATAGATAGATAGATAGGAGATAGATAGATAGATAGATAGATACGGGATAGATAGATAGATAGATAGATAGATAGATAGATATGAGATAGATAGATAGATAGATAGATAGATAGATATGAGATAGATAGATAGATAGATAGATAGATAGATAGATAGATAGATAGATAGATATGGGGTAGCGAGATAGATATGGGATGGCTAGGTACAGTAGGTTGATAGATACATATGGGACAGAGATATATATAGAAAGACCCTTTAACGCTGCTACTGTCCTATGCCAGGATGTGCCACCTCTAATGTAGCACCCTACCTTGAATGAGCCCAATATAGGGGAATTAGTGGCCTGTCTTATGACCTGCACCACAGGTGGACCTGACTTATCAGTAGAAAATAGGTTGGCAGGGATAAAGGAACCTCCAATGGCCTTGGTGCCCAGCTCAATCACCCTGTTCACCCTCACGTAGAAACAGCCCTGAATATGGGAAAGAGCGATATATAGATAAATAGACAGATAGATGGGGGATAGATAGATAGATAGATAGATAGATAGATAGATAGATAGATATGGGATAGATAGGTAGAAAGACAGATGGATGGGAGATTGGGAGATAGATAGATAGATAGATAGATAGATAGATAGATAGATAGATATAGTCGCAAGCCAGTATGTGGAGAGACCCATGTTAGGCTTAATATAGGGGGGCTAAAGAGACCAAAAAACCCTCTACTTAGGTAAAGGAAAAGAGTGGCTTTCCTAGAACGGAAAGTATTTGCACAGTACCCAGTTCAAGGACAGATGGCATTACCCATCTACCTTTGCAGTAGGCGGAGCTATGCAAACCATCTCTTTATCATCATTTATCATCATTCTTTGAGATATATAGATAGGTAGATAGATAGATAGATAGATAGATAGATAGATAGATAGATATGGGTTAGACAGATAGATAGATAGATAGATAGATAGATAGATAGATAGATAGATAGATAGATAGATAGATTTGTTGTTCTTTTATTCTGACAACAACCTCAAGGTAAGTCCTGCAGTTTATGAAAGCCTTATGACTTAATAAAATAAATGAATAAATCTGGACTTTGGTCCCAGATCAAGATCTGGACATGTCTGGACTTTGATCCCAGCTCAAGATCCCAAATTAAGAAATATCTCCGACAAAACTTTAGGCCTAAATCAAGAGCCTGTCCATCCCCAAGTCCGCTATATATACAAAATATGAACTTCATAGGTATTAAAGTAAAGTTCTCCAAACCAAGCCAGCAAGTCCTTTAAGGTTCTCCTCACGTCAGCAACTGAACCTTCCAGACAGTGGCGAGGTTGGGGCACCAGACTGCTGCTATTTACATCATTGGATTTCTTTCTTATTGCAGAGAAATAAAGATAAAAGTGCTAATTGAGTGTGTTGAGTGATTTCACCATTTCCTTATGTTAAAAACAATATCCCGAGTTTTAATTAGAGTTCCTATCTCGAGCGTATGGTATTGCGGTCCCCCCTCCGGCTTTCTAAGAGCAATCCCGCCAACCCAACTCGTATGCTAATTTCTATGGAAACCAATTATCGTTTCTTCTACGTAGGATTTTTCAAAGTGCCGCGCTAATGTAGCATTTATGTTCATTAGTCATTGATGTGTGCCGCCTCACTATTGTCGGGTTCTGCGATAACTTATTTGCTTTATTTGCTTTGTGGCATACATTAACCTCCTAGCCATATATTATACAGTAGAGGAATATAAAGGGAACCTGAATGTCAGGAAAGAAATTTGGGGTAAAAATGATAGATAAAGTATTTTGTGTATTAAGCTTACATTTTAACTGTACATTGTTGAGGCCCTTACATCTTCTTAATGTGCCAAAAATAAAAAATAAAAAAAAAAGAGTACTGATTTTTGTGGATTGAGGTTCTGGTCCTGTCTGTCACAATGAGCTCAGATTTTGTGGACATACAGAAAAGACTAGACCTGGGCGTCCCCAACCTTTCTTACTATAAGAGCCACATTAAAGCAGAACTACAGTCAAAAATGATACTCGCCACTTCCGGACCTTTTTGCAGCGGCCAGGATGGAAGGAAGTCCTACATAGCCAGGTCATACATGAAGGAGGAAAGTCATCCATAGCCAGGCAATACACGAAGGAGGAAAGTTGTCCATAGCAAGGTCATACATGAAGGAGGGAAGTCCTACATAGTAAGGTCATACACGAGGGAGGGAAGTCGTCCATAAGCAGGTCATACATGAAGGAGGGAAGTTGTCCATAGGCAGGTCATACAAGAAGGGGGGAAGTTGTCTATAGCCAGGTCATACATGAAGGAGGGAAGTTGTCTATCGCAAGGTCATACATGAAGGAGGGAAGTTATCCATAGCCAGTTCATACATGAAGGAGCAATGTTGTCCATAGCCAGGCATACACGAAGGAGGAAAGTCATCCATAGCCAAGTCATACGTGAAGGAGGGAAGTCCTACATAGCTAGGCCATATATGTAGGAGGGAAGTCATCCATAGTCAGGCCATACATGAAGGAGGGAAGTCATCCATAGCTAGGCCATACATGAAGGGGGGGAGCAATCCATAGCCAAGTCATACATGAAGGAGCAACGTCACCCATAGCTAGGCCATACATGAAGGAGCAATGTTGTCCATAGCCAGGCTATACATAAGCGAAGGAGGGAAGTCTTCCATAGCCAGGTCATACATGATGGAGTGAAGTTGTCCATAGCCAGGTCATACATGATGGAGTGAAGTTGTCCATAGCCAGGTCATACATGAAGGAGGGAAGTTGTCCATAGCCAGGTCATACATGAAGGAGTGATGTCGTCCATAGCCAGGCTAAACATGAAGGAGGGAAGTCGTCCATAGCTAGGCCATACATGTAGGAGGGAAGTCATCCATAGCCAGACCATACATGAAGGAGGGAAGTTGTCCATAGCTAGGCCATACATGTAGGAGTGATGCTGTCCATAGCCAGGCCATACATGGAGAAGTGTTGTCGTCCATAGCTAGGTCATACACAGTTTGAACAGTTCTGAATTTAGCCTATTGTGAAAAAGAGAGAGAGCTTTCCAAGTAAAAGGGTGTCTCGAGTCATTTTGCCCTGGTGTCCCCTAGAGAAGATGGCACACAGTGGCGTGATCAGCCACCATGCAAACCACGCAATTACGTGGGCCCCCACCTGCCATAGGGCATCCAGAGGCAGGGTCAACTTTTGTTGGTGGCAACTTTTGTTAAAAAAAAATTGTGACACCCAGTGGGTGGGTGGTGGCAGCGAGTAAGGGGTGCCGTTTATTACAATGCAGCAGGTAAGAAGCTATTTTGATTAGAGCCCCCATACACAACTTTGCATGGGGCCCCAGAAATGTTAAGCCTGTCCCAGATAGCACACCCCAAAGACCAGACATATACACAGCTATTTAAGCCTTCAAGTGGGACACCCAGAGGGTGGGTGGCGGCGAGTAAGGCGTTCCGTTTATTACAATGCAGCAGGTAAGAAGTGACTTTGATTAAGGCCCCCATACACAAATGGGGCCCCAGAAATGATAAGCCTGTCCCAGATGGCACACCCCAAAAATCGGGCATATACACAGCTATTGAAGTCTTCAAGTAGGACACCCAGTGGGTGGGTGGTGGCACCGAGTAAGGGGTGCTGTTTATTACAATGCAGCAGGTAAGAAGCGACTTTGATTAGAGCCCCCATACACAACTTTGCCCCAGAAATGATAAGCCTGTCTCAGATGTCACACCCCAAAGGCCGTACATATACACAGTGTCTGGGTTGCTAATATGGCAATGACTCTGGAAACAGTTCTTAGTTGAAATAATAAGCGGTTTATTGAAGACAAAGTCCAACAGAAAAATCTCTTAAATTCAGAGTATAATGCAGGGTACAATGCAGTACAGTCAGCAGTTTCCTCCCAGCTTTAGCAATGTCCAGTGTCTGATAGGTACATATTATTGCAAGTCCTCAATATCACAGGTTTCAGGGCATACAAGCCTAGGCTGCTAATCCACAGGTTCAAAAAAAACATAACACATAAAGTCCTTCGTATGCATTTCAGACTTGTAGGTTTTGGGAGCAGCAAGGCACGGGCTCCTTTTCCCAGTCTCTCCTTCTCCAAACTGGAAACCTCAGCAGCTCCTTTTACTAGGCGTCCTTCCTTCAATTAATTTAATCACCTGGAAAGAACTGGGAGTAGGGGAAAAACCCATAGAGGACTGGAGATGTGGACTGGAGCTCTAATATCCCGGCATGGATCGTGCCTGGCTGAAAAAAACCAAGGGAAATATAGACACCATACACTTTACCACAACAGCTATTGAAGTCTTCAAGTGGGGTTTAGCTTTAGTGATCCTATTAGGTATCTTTGTCCCCAGGTTGCATATGATCTTCAAGTGGGGTTTAGCTTTAGTGATCCTATTAGGTATCGTTCGCAGGTTGCATATGATATACCTTGCCATGGATGGATATGAGGCGCATACTGGGAGATCAGAAGGTTAAGTGTCATTGCACAGGAAGAGGCCAATTACACTAATAGATTGTTTGAAAACAGAGCCACTCACCAATCCGAGACATCTGAACCTTTAATGTATTCCCGGCGGCATCTCAGGAGACATCCGCACCAGCCCTCAGCTCGCCTTAGGCTCGATTACCAGCCGAGACGCATCATCTGAACCCGTCTGATACAAATGATGATGCTACAGGAATTAGTTATGAGACGGATGCCATCCCACATGCTATATGGCAATATGGTTTATAACTAATCTGATCTACTAACCTGATCTACTAAGTGTGGCCACACAGAGAGACAGAGCCGTCAGAAGGTCAGAACATAAGACAGCTCATAGTAAATAGCACATTTCACAATAAACCATATGATTTGTGGTTTTAAATTGGACTTATACCCAGGATTTTCACGAAATTGTCCTGGATTTTGGTCCTTACCCTACTGGGGCATCCTGATTTGGCATACCCACTGTGTTAAACCCTCACAGGTTGCCTCAAAATGTCTGGTGTCTTCATAACCTCTACCCTAACTTCTTTCGCCTGGGGCTAAGGCAGGACAGGGGGGTTCCAAAAATACGGACGGGATGCAGTGTCGTTCCCCAGCCTCGGGCCATGGGCACAGGCCTCTTGAAGAGAATTCCTGTGCTCAGCCCCATTCTTACATAGGCAAGCAGGGGCATGCACAAGGGGGGAGGGGGGTGCCACTCTCTGCACTCTCTGTATGGCTGCTGGCCATGCCCGGGTGACAGTGCTGAATTATGGGAGAGGTAAGGCTATTTTTTTTTGTAAACCCCCCCATCTCAGCACCCGGGCATCCAATTTAAAGTAATAGTCCAGCCAGGTAACATAACAAAAAGAATACTTGCCTTTGCTTGCACACTAAACGGAATGTCCAGTCCCTTGTGCCATCTTGGCCATATCATCTCCAGGCAGCCTCTGAAATAAACAGGCCACCCCTTTGTCATCTATCACAGCAATGATGTCACACCCACTCCATTCACTGCGATGGAGGGGGCATGGGTACAAACGACAGGCGTCGAAGGTGTAACGTCTCCCGGGGTGCCAGGAAGACGCGGGCCACCCCACAGCAAAGACGCTTTCACTGGGGTTTCTCTTAGTTACTCCAGTCGGCAGTTTGGGCAGTAGGCCTCAGAATCCCCCTCATGGCAGGGACTCGATCCAGTAACTCGGCAACGGTCGCGCTCCCCAGGCCGGAGTAAGTAGCTCAGGACGGCCTCTCTCCCCTCACTGCTAGAGGGCAGCTCACCTTAGGATCAGTGGGTCAGCCAGGTAGGACCTCTACGGGAGCACGCTGGTCTCGGGACGCACTGGGATCTATTCTCTCAGTGGCCCGGGTGTCAGCCTCCCAATCAAAAGAGGTAGGTAGAAAAATGGCTAGGTAGGTGGGGGTAGTCACGTAGGTGGGTGAGCATGCAGGTAGGTGAGTAGGCAGATAGATGAGTAGGTACTCAGATTGACAGGTAGGTGGTAGAGGAGTATGTGGTAATTTAGATAGGTAGGCAGGTGGGTGGGTAGACTTGTAGATGCATAGGTCAGTAGGTAGGTGGGTGGGGAAGCAGACAGGTTTATAGTTTGGTAAGTAGGTGAATAGGTAGGAAAGTGGGTGGTTAGGCAGATAGGTGAGTGGGTAAGTGGGTGGGAGGGTAGGTGGGAAGACAGGTAAGTGGGTGGGCGTCTGCCACCTCCGCTCCAGGGTCTGGCGATTCTTTGCACTAGGGCTGCCAGCTACCGCCAGCTCCAGGTCCTGGGTAGGGAGGCTAGGGGGCAGGAACATGTGTAGGTAGGTTGGAAAGTAGGCAGTTGGATAGGTAGGTTGGTAAGCAGGCAGGTAGATAGGTAGGAAGGTGAGTGTGTAGGTGGGTGGGACTTTAGCCAGGTAGGTAGATAGGTAGGTGGTTGAGTCAGCAGATAGATCACCAGGTAAGTAGGTCAAGGGTTGGTCAGTAGGAAGGTAGATAAGTAGTTAGGTGGGTGTGTGAGTTAGTAGGCAGGTAGATAGATAAGTAGGTGGGTGGTAAGGTAGGTATGCGGGTGGGTCAGTAGGAAGGTAGGTGGGTCAGTGGGCAGGTAGATAGGTAGGTGTGTCAGTGGGCAGGTATAACAGTAAGTGGGCCAGTTGTCTCCGCCGGCTGCAGTCCTCACCTCTCTGCGCTGTCCACCACTTGTCTCCACCGGCTCCAGTCCTCACCTCTCTGCGCTGTCCACCACTTGTCTTTGCGGGCTCCAGTCCTTACCCCCTCTCTGCGCTTTCCACCATTTGTCTTCGTCGGCTCCAGTCCTTACCACCTCTCTGCGCTGTCCACCACTTGTGTCCACCGCCTTTAGTCCTCACCTCTCTGCCCTGTCCACCACTTGTCTTCGTCGGCTCCAGTCCTTACCACCTCTCTGCGCTGTCCACCACTTATCTCCACCGACTTCAGTCCTCACCTCTCTGCACTGTCCACCACTTGTCTTCGCCGGCTCCAGTCCTTACCACCTCTCTGCACTGTCCGCCCTTTGTATACACCGGCTCCAGTCCTTACCACCTCTCTGCTCTGTCCACCACTTGTGTCCACCGCCTTTAGTCCTCACCTCTCTGCACTGTCCACCACTTGTCTCCACCGGCTCCAGTCCTCACCTCTCTGCCCTGTCCACCACTTGTCTTCTCCGGCTCCAGTCCTTACCACCTCTGCGCTGTCCACCATTTGTCTTCACCGGCTCCAGTCCTTACCATCTCTCTGCGCTGTCCACCACTTGTCTTTGCGGGCTCCAGTCCTTACCACCTCTCTGCACTGTCCACCACTTGTCATCGCCAGCTCCAGTCCTTATCACCTCTCTGCGCTGTCTACCCTTTGCATACACTGGCTCCAGTCCTTACCACCTCTCTGCGCTTTCCACCACTTGTCTCCACCGCCTCCAGTCCTCACCTCTCTGCGCTGTCCACCACTTGTCTCCACCGGCTCCAGTCCTCACCTCTCTGCGCTGTCCACCACTTGTCTTCGCCGGCTCCAGTCCTTACCACCTCTTTGCGCTGTCCACCCTTTGTATACACCGGCTCTTGTCCTTACCACCGCTCTGCGCTATCCACCACTTGTCTCCACCGCCTCCAGTCCTCACCTCTCTGCACTGTCCACCACTTGTCTCCACCGCCTCCAGTCCTCACCTCTCTGCACTGTCCACCACTTGTCTCCACCAGCTCCAGTCCTCACCTCTCTGCACTGTCCACCACTTGTCTCCACCGGCTCCAGTCCTCACCTCTCTGCACTGTCCACCACTTGTCTTTGCGGGCTCCAGTCCTTACCACCTCTCTGCACTGTCCACCACTTGTCTCCGCCACCTCCAGTCCTCACCTCTCTGCACTGTCCACCACTTGGCTCCGCCGCCTCCAGTCCTCACCTCTCTGCACTGTCCACCACTTGTCTCCACCGGCTCCAGTCCTCACCTCTCTGCGCTGTCCACCACTTGTCTCCACCGGCTCCAGTCCTCACCTCTCTGCGCTGTCCACCACTTGTCTTCGCCAGCTCCAGTCCTTACCACCTCTCTGCGCTGTCCACCCTTTGTATACACCGCCAGCTCCAGTCCTTACCACCTCTCTGCGCTGTCCACCCTTTGTATACACCGGCTCCAGTCCTTACCACCTCTCTGCACTGTCCACCATTTGTCTCTACCGGCTCCAGTCCTCACCTCTCTGCACTGTCTACCACTTGTCTCCACTGGCTCCAGTCCTCACCTCTCTGCGCTGTCCACCACTTGTCTTTGCGGGCTCCAGTCCTTACCACCTTTCTGCACTGTCCACTACTTGTCTCCGCCGCCTCCAGTCCTCACCTCTCTGCGCTGTCCACCACTTGTTATCGCCAGCTCCAGTCCTCACCTCTCTGCGCTGTCCACCACTTGTCTCCACCGGCTCCAGTCCTCACCTCTCTGCGCTGTCCACCACTTGTCTTCGCCGGCTCCAGTCCTTACCACCTCTCTGCGCTGTCCACCCTTTGTATACACCGGCTCCAGTCCTTACCACCTCTCTGCACTGTCCACCATTTGTCTCTACCGGCTCCAGTCCTCACCTCTCTGCACTGTCTACCACTTGTCTCCACTGGCTCCAGTCCTCACCTCTCTGCGCTGTCCACCACTTGTCTTTGCGGGCTCCAGTCCTTACCACCTTTCTGCACTGTCCACTACTTGTCTCCGCCGCCTCCAGTCCTCACCTCTCTGCGCTGTCCACCACTTGTTATCGCCAGCTCCAGTCCTTACCACCTCTCTGCGCTGTCCACCACTTGTCTCCACCGCCTTTAGTCCTCACCTCTCTGCACTGTCCACCACTTGTCTCCACCGGCTCCAGTCCTCACCTCTCTGCGCTGTCCACCACTTGTCTTCGCCGGCTCCAGTCCTTACCACCTCTCTGCGCTGTCCACCCTTTGTATACACCGGCTCCAGTCCTTACCACCTCTCTGCGCTATCCACCACTTGTCTCCACCGCCTCCAGTCCTCACCTCTCTGCACTGTCCACCACATGTCTCCACCGGCTCCAGTCCTTACCACCACTCTGCACTGTCCACCACTTGTCTTTGCGGGCTTCAGTCCTTACCACCTCTCTGCACTGTCCACCACTTGTCTCCGCCGCCTCCAGTCCTCACCTCTCTGCACTGTCCACCACTTGTCTTTGCGAGCTCCAGTCCTTACCGCCTCTCTGCGCTGTCCACTACTTGTATCCGCTGGCTCCAACCCTTACCACCTCTCTGCGCTGTCTTTGGCACCTCCAGTTGGTTGCTAGCCCCGCTAAGTCACTCCGGAGAAGCAGGTCACTCCGGGAATAGATGCACCTCTCCCAGGGAGGTCCATTTCTGAGCCCAAGTTCTCCGGTATCATGGGTGCGAGAAAGCTCAAACTTACCAGGAGTGTAGCTGAGATCCTCAGCTGCAAAACATGCCCATTCACTCCATTTGTCCTCTTCTTTCAAACGACACCTCCAGTGAGACACAAGTCCCCCTGGATCCTGAGAACCGAGGCTCCAAATCATCCTGTGAATCAATGCACCTTGCCCAGGATGGTACAGTTCAGAGCATCGGATCTCCAGACCTAGAGTAGCTAACAACCAACTGGAACCCACTGGAGGTGTCGTTGGAAAGGAGAGAACCTCGGGTATACACCCCTGCAAGGGTATGTCGATTGAGGTCTACCAGACCAACCAGCTGCACTGCATAGCCCAGGTACCCCCAAAGTTTGTAGAGGCCCTCTTGCAGGGCAAATGGTGGAGGCCCAGGGATGCACGTCAGTTGTGCCCTGTCTATAATCCAGCCCTGCAGTATGGTCTTTTCATTTCCGACCATGACATGCATCCAGCATGTCAGGTCTCCTGATGCACAGACTGGTGAAATGCTGAAGCCAGGGAACTTCCAAATATCCAATCACATCTGGGCTTTGTCGTTCATCTCAAAAAAGGGTCACGTTCATAGTGGTGCCCCCAGGGTATCTGGGCAAGGGTAGGTTGTGCATGGGCGCCTGGGTCAGCACAGATAAGTTCTGTCTCTGAGCTTCCTTTTAAAGGGGGGGGGGGTGCTGATTCCTCTTTGCTCATTTCTGTTTATAATTTAACACCTGTATTTGCTCTTCAGACCTGTACATGAACCCTTCATTACTGGCATATTGTCTACCACAATTAAAAATATAACAAAATTTGAGCTGCTCTATTGCTTTGATCTGAACTCATAAATCTATGTCTTTCGGGTAAATTACATGCTCACTGGGCTGGCTTCGGGCCCTATATTATCCACTAATAAACCGGAGTATCAACCACACTTGGGGCAGTTATTAAAGCTGGCTGACTTGAGGTAGTGGAAGGAATCCTTACAGTTGGGTTAAGGTCATTATACAGGTATTAGGAAAATGTATTGCGTGATTCCAGTGGCTGTGACGTTGGTCAGGCTCACGTGATACGTTTTTTCCTCTCCCCACCTTTGACACAAAACTCATCTTTCCTGGAAATCCCACGGCACATGCATGGACCGCGGCAGCATCTCATAAGCTGCTGCACACACCCTGAACCAGGTCTATCTAATTAGCCTGTGCACCTCCTCCATTTAACTTTCTAGTCTTTTAGACTCTAGAGCAGCAATACTCAACTGTTGGACCAGGGTCCGAATGTGGACCTCAGCACCAGATTTTCGGACCTCTGCTCTGACAGCCCTGCACTCAGTTGCTTCTGTGTTGCTGTGCTTAAAGCTGCCCCCTTGATCGGCGATGTGGTGCTTAGTCTCCCTGCCAGCGTCATGGCTTCCTGGCACCTAGCATTGCAATATGAAGTACTGCATAGGCGAAAGCAGGGCCGGCACCAGCACAGGGCAAACCTGGGTAATTGCCCTGGCATTTTCAGGGGCACACTCAGGCTCAAACTTGGCCATGGTATTATTTAACAGTGGACCCAACCACCAAATGCGGGGTGCTGTGTACAAATCTGCTCATGGCCGGCCTCAGTAACAGGGGATGATAAGCAACAATGGAGATGGTGGCATAGAATGGAGGTCAATTGATGGAAGCTCAGATGGTGACAACTGACAGAAATTATGAAGTCTTTAGTGGCAGCAGAGCAAGCAGTAAGGGCTGAAGGGTACTTGGTGGCAATAGAGAATGCAACAAGGACTAGAGGATGATTGGTGGCTATAGGGAAAGCAATAAGGACTGGAGGGCGATTGGTGGCTATAGGGAAGGCAATAAGGACTGGAGGGCGATTGGTGGCAATAGAGAATGCAACAAGGACTAGAGGATGATTGGTGGCTATAGGGGGGGCAACAAGGACTGTAGGGTGATTGGTGTCTATAGGGAAGGCAACAAGGACTGGAGGGTTATTGGTGACTATAGGGAAGGCAACAAGGACTGGAGGTTGATTGGTGGCTATAGGGAAGGCAACAAGGACTGGAGGATGATTGGTGTCTATAGGGAAGGCAACAAGGACTGGAGGGTTATTGGTGACTATAGGGAAGGCAACAAGGACTGGAGGTTGATTGGTGGCTATAGGGAAGGCAATAAGGACTGGAGGGTGATTGGTGGCTATAGGGAAAGCAATAAGGACTGGAGGATGATTGGTGGCTATAGGGAAAGCAATAAGGACTGGAGGCGATTGGTGGCTATAGGGAAGCCAATAAGGACTGGAGGGTGATTGGTGGCTATAGGGAAGGCAATATGGACTGGAGGGTGATTGGTGGCTATAGGGAAGGCAACAAGGACTGGAGGGTTATTGGTGACTATAGGGAAGGCAACAAGGACTGGAGGGTGATTGGTGGCTATAGGGAAGGCAATAAGGACTGGATGGTGATTGCTGGCTGTAGGGAAAGCAATAAGGACTGGAGGGTGATTGGTGGCTATAGGGAAGGCAATAAGGACTGGAGGGTGATTGGTGGCTATAGGGAAGGCAATAAGGACTGGAGGGTGATTGGTGGCTATAGGGAAGGCAATAAGGACTGGAGGGTGATTGGTGGCTATAGGGAAGGCAATAAGGACTGGAGGGTGATTGGTGGCTATAGGGAAGGCAATAAGGACTGGAGGATGATTGGTGGCTATAGGGAAAGCAATAAGGACTGGTGGGTGCTTGGTGGCAGTAGAGAATGCAACATGGACTAGACGATGATTGGTGGCTATGGGGAAGGCAACAAGGACTGGAGGGTGATTGGTGGCTATAGGGAAAGCAATAAGGACTGGTGGGTGCTTGGTGGCAGTAGAGAATGCAACATGGACTAGACGATGATTGGTGGCTATAGGGAAGGCAATAAGGACTGGAGGATGATTGGTGGCTATAGGGAAAGCAATAAGGACTGGTGGGTGCTTGGTGGCAGTAGAGAATGCAACATGGACTAGACGATGATTGGTGGCTATAGGGAAGGCAACAAGGACTGGAGGGTGATTGGTGGCTATAGGGAAAGCAATAAGGACTGGAGGATGATTGGTGGCTATAGGGAAAGCAATAAGGACTGGAGGCGATTGGTGGCTATAGGGAAGCCAATAAGGACTGGAGGGTGATTGGTGGCTATAGGGAAGGCAATATGGACTGGAGGGTGATTGGTGGCTATAGGGAAGGCAACAAGGACTGGAGGGTTATTGGTGACTATAGGGAAGGCAACAAGGACTGGAGGGTGATTGGTGGCTATAGGGAAGGCAATAAGGACTGGAGGGTGATTGGTGGCTATAGGGAAAGCAATAAGGACTGGAGGATGATTGGTGGCTATAGGGAAAGCAATAAGGACTGGAGGCGATTGGTGGCTATAGGGAAGCCAATAAGGACTGGAGGGTGATTGGTGGCTATAGGGAAGGCAATATGGACTGGAGGGTGATTGGTGGCTATAGGGAAGGCAACAAGGACTGGAGGGTTATTGGTGACTATAGGGAAGGCAACAAGGACTGGAGGGTGATTGGTGGCTATAGGGAAGGCAATAAGGACTGGATGGTGATTGCTGGCTGTAGGGAAAGCAATAAGGACTGGAGGGTGATTGGTGGCTATAGGGAAGGCAATAAGGACTGGAGGGTGATTGGTGGCTATAGGGAAGGCAATAAGGACTGGAGGGTGATTGGTGGCTATAGGGAAGGCAATAAGGACTGGAGGGTGATTGGTGGCTATAGGGAAGGCAATAAGGACTGGAGGGTGATTGGTGGCTATAGGGAAGGCAATAAGGACTGGAGGATGATTGGTGGCTATAGGGAAAGCAATAAGGACTGGTGGGTGCTTGGTGGCAGTAGAGAATGCAACATGGACTAGACGATGATTGGTGGCTATGGGGAAGGCAACAAGGACTGGAGGGTGATTGGTGGCTATAGGGAAAGCAATAAGGACTGGTGGGTGCTTGGTGGCAGTAGAGAATGCAACATGGACTAGACGATGATTGGTGGCTATAGGGAAGGCAATAAGGACTGGAGGATGATTGGTGGCTATAGGGAAGGCAACAAGGACTGGAGGGTGATTGGTGGCTATAGGGAAGGCAATAAGGACTGGGGGGAGATCAGCAAGCAGAAGATGACCCATTTGTGGCTGCGGAGTTAAAAAAGGGGACATCACATGACACACTACTTTGGGGCCCACTAAGACTCTATTGCCCAAGGGCACCCACAAACCTGGAGCCAGCCCTGGCAGGAAGTGGCATTGCCAGGTACAACCAACGTTTTTTAGTATAGCGTAGGAAACTATAGCCCCTCCCTCAGTGTGCTGGTTTATAACTATCCACCCCCCTCGACAGCCCTCCGTCCGGACCTTTCACTCTAACCGGATGCTTTTAAATGGACCTTTACAAGAAGTGGTTGAGTACCCCTGCTCTAGAGCCAGAGTTCCCAGAGTTTAGGTCTCTTTTAAATGCGGCCAACCCCTGATGTATGCTCAGGTGTGTTATGGGCAGGTATTTCTTTTCTCCTATATAAGCTTTATGGCATTCATCCGGCCTTGCGACTACAGTATTTTCTTTCATCATCTGCTCCTCGAGGAGAAGAATTTTTAAACTCGCCCAAATGCTGACCCCGTCAGTCCAGGCAGCCCTGCAGGCCCAATTAATCTCTGCCTGTCCCCTCGCTCTTTTCTTCCCTAAGAAGGAGATTTCGGAACGCTAATTAATGCAACGCGCCCCCGCCAACCTCACTCTGAGGATAGGCAGCGTCGTGGAAAAACTGGGACACGCAGCAGCGACAAGGCTGAGAGGCAACGAGGAAGAACAAGCAGCGTACGGCGATACAATGTATCTCTACAGGCTCGGACTGGCCCACAGGGTCACCAAGAAAATTTGAGGGCCTTCATAATCAAAAAATGAACTATGTATAGCTTATATATAGTTAAATAGTTAAAGCAGGCTGATTCATTACTAACGCCAGGTAGCGACAGATGAGCGCCTGTAGCGTGGATTTCAGAGCGACTGCTAGTAGTCGCTGTGCTCGGCAATGGTTAGTTATTTCAGAGCATCTCAGTCGCTGGCCGGCATTGATGAATATGTTGTGTGAGTCGCATTACTACGCTGTATGGGAGCGAACGGTAGCGCCACCTCAGTGCGACTGACTCACACCACATTCATCAAAAAAACAGCCCCAAACCGCGCCAGTGCTCAAAATCGGGTTGTTGCAGCCCATAGCACCAGAGGCTGTGTGATTAAAGTGTGTTTTGGAACATGTATCCACTAGTAACAAAGCGAAAACATATGGAATGACATTGTTATTACATTGTAACATGAACACTTTAATAATTGTAAGGACAAGTCTGCATAAAAATATTATTTATCAAAAAAGTTTTCAAAAATGTCATTTTCTAGGCCAGGAGACATGTCTGAAAGATTTGAGATTTTATTAAAAAAGAAAAAAAAATTGGGATCAGGAAAGGGATTTAAGGATCGTCCATAGAAATGTATGGGAGAGCGCCAGGTAGCGAGAGGTAAGACGTTGCGCTCTGCAAGGGTGAACGCCGGCGCTGTACGCTGAGCCTGGGATAATGATGAATCGGACGCTACATGGCGTTGTTCCAGTCGCTCACCAGATTCGGCTTCATAAATGTGGAATTGCTGCCGTCTCCGGCGTTCACCTGACGCTACCTGACGCTACTTGCCGCTTACAAGGTACTACCTGGCGCTATCCCTTCATGAATAAGGCCCATAGTTAATACAGTTGAAAAAAGACATAATTCCATCAAGTTCAACCAAGGGTGTTGGGGTAGGGGAAGTTATTTTTTATTTTATTTTATAGGTGGGAGTTATTTATTTATTTATTTATTTATTTTTTTTACTGATAAACGCTAATAGTAACTGTTAATGTTATTTTCTTCTAAATAAGCATCTAATCCTTTTTTGAAGCTGTCAGCGGTTGATGCTGTAACAAGCTTCTGTGGGAGGCTATTCCACAGATTTATAGTTCTTATGGTAAAAAATTATTGTCGCATCCGGAGACTACATTTTTTTTTTCCAATCGAAGGCAGTGCCCCCTTGTCTTTAGAAAGGATTATACCTGAAATAGTGTTCCCCCATATTTTTTGTATGGGCCATTTATTTATACAAGTCCCCCCCTCAGTCGTCTCCTCTCAAGACTAAACAGATTTAATTCTCGTAATCTTTCCTCATAACTAAGATCTTTCTTTCCTCTTATTAGTTTGGTGGCTCCTCTGCTCCCTTTCCATAGTCAGAGCGTCCTTTCTATGAATGGGGGCCCAGAACTGGACGGCATATTCCAGGTGAGGGCTCACCAGTGCCTTGTAAAGAGGCAAAATTACTCACCTATCCCGTGATTCCAGGCCTCTATTAATACATGATAATATCTTGGTGGGCTTGGAAGCAGCTGCTTGGCATTGCATGCTGTTATTTAGCCTGTGATCTACCAGTAACCCCAGATCCTTCTCAATAAGTGACTCTCCCAGTTTTACTCCCCCGAGGACATATGTGGCCTTCAGGTTATTAGACCCCAAGTGCCTGACTTTACATTTCTCCACATTGAACTTCATTTGCCAAGTGGAGCCCAGACACTCAATGTGTCCAAGTCAGCTTGAAGTCCAGTAGCCTTGATATATCCCTACAGATATACCATGACCTAGATAAATGACATTGTTTATTCATAGAGCACCAACAACTTCTGTGGCGCTGTACAGGGTAGAGATTATAATAGATTAAAGTAGAACAAAACTCTCGACAGCCAGATCCCCGCCCTCCATGCCCCCATTACCTGGGGCACTGATCCTGGCTCGGTTCTTCCATTGCCGTGGCCATGCACACTTCCTGCAATTCCAGCATCCCTTTAGCCTGGGCAGTGTTTCCACCCCCAGCCTTTCTAAATGACTGGGCACTGGAGCGTACCCAAAAGCCAGGATTCTGACTATCCTGGGTTTTGGTCCACTCCCCCGATCGGGGTGCCCTGCTATGTGAAACCCCCCAGATCTCCAGAGCTTCAACTCACCTTACCGTGGTCATACGGCGCATGCGTGGCCACTGATCCAATCAGCGCACTCTGAGCCGCTGGGCTATGGAAGTCTAGCCCGACGTCTTAGCTCAGCAGCTCAGAGCGCGCTGCTGGCCGCATCTCCTGCTTCCCTCTAACAGGGAACATTGACAAGATTTTGTCAATATATGTGTGTATATGTTTCTTAAGTATTTTTTAGCATTGTCTTCTTTTGTGATTGCCCAACACAATAAAATATTATCTAGTGTAATTATATAGTGGTGCTGTTGCGGGGCCATTTGGGCTACCCCCATTCTTCGCATTTTGTCTTAAACCGGACCTTCAGCATGATTTAAGGAAAAGCCCAAACCCTTAAAAAACTATTCCCCAGCATCTAAAATTAATATATTTTAAGTGTTTAGTCGCTTACTTATTATTCTTTCCTCCGCTGGGCTGCAACTCTGTTCAGGACTCTAGGATACGGGCGCCGCCATCTTGCCTCAGAAGCATCACATACTGAGGAGAGGAGAGCGGGGTAAAGTGCAGGGGGCGGGGTTATAGCTGTGCTTTGCACAGACAGAGCAGATATGGGGTCAGGAAGAGGACAGCAATCCCAGAATGCAAAGCAGCAGAGTCAGAAGACACTTCCTATCTGCAGGCTGCCAGATGCTCCATGAGCCACTATCTTGGATGTTTAAAGGCTCTAAATACGCACTAGGTGCATGTAGGATGATTTTTAATGTGGGCAATCTGTAGGTACAGGGTGGTGAAAACATACAAGATAGGCTCTTATTCAGGGTGAAGGTCCGGATTAATGTGGGCAATCAGTATGTACAGGGTGGGTGAAACATACAAGATAGGCTTCTATTCAGGGTGAAGGCCCGCTTTAATGCTGCATTACCATTCAAAGTCTGGTAAGAGCATATTGAGCTGGTGGAGGGCAAGTGTGTCATAATTGTAATATAAAGCTTTTATTAAACAAAGGAAAATTAACAAACAGACCACACAATCATGCTATACAAGACAAAGTTAAAAACAACTGCATTTTCCCCAGATTATCAAACATCATTACATATCCATAAAAGCAACCACAAAGTGCCAATTTTCAATAACATAACACCTCTCTAGGAACCGAGCAACCCCAAATGTCCCACAGATATAGAGTAAGGGGGGGGGGGGGATCTATTCAATCTAGTTTGTGCCGGCACAAAGCTAACCATAAAATACGGGGGCCCTTATTTAACAAGGAATAGCGACAGGTAGCGACTGGTGAGCAGCCGGTAATGACGGTCACCGCCACGAGAACGCCGGCTCCCCACCACAATCACACATTTATCAAGCCAATCCTGCTTAGCGAGATAGCCACTCATTCATCATTATTCCAGCCTCACCCCACAGCGCCAGCGTCCGACCTTGAACAGCGACAGGTATGACCTCTCGCTACCTGGCGCTCTCCAATGCATTTCAATGGAACAATCTTTAAATATTCATAATTAATTGTTATTCATTTTTTTTTTTTTAATGTGAAAAATTCTGTGACTACTTCTGCCATTTTAGATAATTTTTTTAAGGTAAAAAAAAAAAAATTGTACAGAATTGATATTACAGGTCTGATATTAATGTATTCATAATACTAAATTATTTAAAAAACTTGTTGTTTTTGGTTTCCAAAAATATGGTTGTTAGGGGGTTAAAAAACTACTTTTAACCCATCGCCGCCAGCGCTCTGGGGTTTAAACATGCATTTTACAGCGCGATAATTTTTTGAGCGTGATTTGTTAAAGTGGACCAACACCCACCGGTGATCGGTAATCTATAAGATTCCCGGGCCGATCACCTCCCTCCCCGTGGGACATCCGAGATCGGGATGTCCCGCGGGGTGAAACCCCCCCAAACACCCCAAACTCCTTACCTTAGAGGTGCGCATGCCCGCGCCGGCCGTCTGTGAATGGCCGGCGCGGGCGCGCGAGCGTCAACAGGGACGCACGGGAGGCGGCGGCGGAGCCGCTTGTCCGCGGCTTGTCCGTCGCCGCGGGGAGAGGTGAGTTTGGGGGGGTTTCACACAGCGGGGCACCCCGATCGGGGGTGCCCCACCGAAGTGGACCAAGACCCAGGATAGTCAAAATCCTGGGTGTTGGTCCACTTTAATGAATATGGTGGAAGCCGGTCGCTCTGACCAGTCGCTATCATGCGCTCCCATGCAGCGCGGACCCTGTCATATAGCGACTCCTCACCCAATATTCAACATTACGGCAAACCGACTGAGTCGCTATCAACTACCGAACAACGGCCAAGCACAGCGACTACTAGCGGGCGCTCTGAAAATGCCGCTACAGTCGCTCAACTGTCGCTACCTGCCGCTATTAATGAATCGGCCTCTAAGATCTATTCTACACCATCAAAACACCCTAATGCAACAACATAAAGTGACAAGTGCTAAACCCATGTGCTGGGTAGTGCAAAACAGCAATAAATACACAATTATAACCCCATATGAGAACATGCATATAAATGTAACATATACCAGCACAAAAAGTGCTAAGTGCAAATATAAGTAAACATCTTAAGAAAATTATAATAAGGTGAAAAAGTTACCAGACCATAATAGTGGCAGCACAGCCGTTCCTAGGTGGGATAACCAGGGGGAAAAAAATGCAGCAAAGACATCTGCCCACGCGGCTACCCGTGCCGCTTCTGCTGGGTGAGATCTCTGAATTGGACTATTGAACGCCTATTCTAAGAAAAATCTCTTTGCTCTGCACTTTTTTTGGATTTTTGTTTATTGGGACTGTTGTAATAAGCCGATCTGGAGCATTGAGCACTGTTTTAAAGGGACAGGGACTTTTGCATTTTGTAACAAGATTTTAAGCGCAATGTTTTAACCTTTTATTCTATTTCT
This sequence comes from Gastrophryne carolinensis, assembly GCA_027917425.1. Taxonomy (NCBI): domain Eukaryota; kingdom Metazoa; phylum Chordata; class Amphibia; order Anura; family Microhylidae; genus Gastrophryne; species Gastrophryne carolinensis. The sequence goes on from CM051243.1 coordinate 186,330,073, forward strand.
CCATGACCGAAATGTTTGAAAACAAGGGTGCACCACCTACAATACTGATAAATGTGCTCACTCCCAAATGAAAAGCCAAACCGTAATAGAGTGGATGTGGACCTAAGCCACACCTTCCTCCCAATGAGGAGCACCAAACCAATGTCAAATGTATATATTTTATTGTAAAAAACAGAGATAATTACACCGCGCTACTGAAAATAGCCTGAAAGAAAAAGGTTAAAAGGATAAAATGCTACAATGTGCAAGACTCTTATCCCAAAAAAGTCCCACAAACAGTTAATAAAATATCAAGACACAGAGCATGCAAACAAAAAAATATATATTTGTACGGTGCGTCACATAATCTAACGCACCCGTCCCACAGTCCATGCACCACTACTGGTGTAAGGATATTCACAACAACAAGTGTTCTCCAATGGATCAAAGTCCGGTATCCCAAAGGGCATGCACAGTCAGAAGAAGCACGCGTGTTCACTTTTAAGCAATAAATGCGCTTACCAGAGTATAGATAGAGTGACGCCTTAACATTAGCTGAGACCAGCTTAAAACTTCATTGTTAACTCGATAATTAGATTCCATACGCTCGAGTGGACGTTCAACACACCACCTACGGAAGCCTTTGACAAAGCTGTTAATCAGTGAAACGCGTTAGGCGGGGCAGCTGCATTTTTCTTAAAGATAATGCTCTGTGTCTTGATATTTTATTAATTATATATTTTATTGCAAATTAATTACACTCGAAAACAATGTGGGATAAAATACTAAAAAAATATAAGAACACAAGACACTTAAAAACACAGCTGCAAAACTCTCTATAATCTCCACAAAAAATATATTCATATGTTGTCTCTGCCTCTTAAGGCCATAGATAAAGTGCAAATGGACAAAACAAACCCTTAGGCCCTTATTTAACAAGGGATAGCGCCAGGTAGCAAATGGTGAGCGAACGGTAATGACGGTCACCGCCACGAGAACGCCGGCTCCCCTCCGCAATCACACATTTATCAAGCCGATCCTGCTTAGCGACTGATAGAGCGCCAGATAGCGAATCATTCATCATTATTCCAGCCTCACCCCACAGCGCCAGCGTCCGACCTTGAACAGCGACAGATATGACCTCTCGCTACCTGGCGCTCTCCAATGCATTTCAATGGAGCAATCTTTAAACATTCTTAATTAATTGCAATTTTTTTTTTTTTTTTTTTAATTGTCAAAAATTCTGTGACCACTTCTGCAATGTTAGATATGTTTTTTAAGGTTAAAAAAAAAAAAAAGAAAATTGTGCAGAATTGATATTACAGGTCTGATATTAATGTATTCATATTACAAAATGTTTTGAAAAACATGTTTTTTTTTTTTTTTTTAAATATGGTTGTTTGGGGGTTAAAAAACTAATTTTGACCCATCGCCGCCAGCGCTCTGGGGTTTAAACAAGCATTTCACAGCGCGAGAATTTTTGGAGCGTGATTTGTTAATGAATATGCTGGGAGCCGTTCGCTATGGCCGTTCGCTGTCATGCGCTCCCATACAGCGCGGAACCTGTCAAACAGCGACTCCTAACCCCGTATTCAACATTACTGCACACCGACTGAGTCGCTGTCAACAACCGAACAACGGCCAAGCACAGCGAATACTAGCGTGCGCTGTGAAAATACCGCTACAGTCGCTCATCTGTCGCTACCTGGCGCTATTAATGAATCAGCCTCTTAGTAAATCAAAAGAGCACACACTATGGGCCTTATTCATGAAGGGATAGCACCAGGTAGTGCCTGTAAAGCGACAGGTAGCGTCAGGTGAAAGCCGGACACGGCAAGCAATACACATTTATGAAGCCAAATCTGGTGAGCGACTGGAACAACGCCATGTAGCGTCCGATTCATCATTATCCCAGGCTCTGCGTACAGTGCCAGCGTTCATCCTTGCAGAGCACAACGTCTAACCTGTCGCTACCTGGCGCTCTCCCATACATTTCTATGGACGGTCCTTAAATTCCTTTCCTGATCCCAATTTTATTTTTTTTATTTTTTATTTTTTTAAATCTCAAAACTTTCTGACATGTATTCTGGCCTAGAAAATGACAGTTTTGTAAACTTTTTGGATGAATAATATTTTTTATGCAGAATTGTCCTTACATGTCTGGTATTAAAGTGTTCATGTTACAATGTAATAACAATGTCATTCCATATGTTTTCGCTTTATTACTAGTGGATACATGTTCAGAAACAGACTTTAATCACACAGCCTCTGGCGCAATAGGCTACAACTACATGATTTTGAGCGCCTGCAATGTTTGAGGCTGTTTTGATGAATGTGGTGTGAGTCGTCGCACTGAGCTGGCGCTACCGTTCGCTCCCATACAGTGTAGTACTGCGACACATCATATTCATCGATGCCGGCCAGAGACTGAGGCGCTCTGAAACAATGATCCATGGCCGAGCACAGCGACTACTAGCGGTCGCTCATCTGTCGCTACCTGGCGTTAGTAATGAAACAGCCTGCCCATTTTATATTTTTGTGCCGGCACAAAAAATACCATATGCTAAATTAACCTATGTAAAAGGTAAAGTGCAATAGTCGCAAGATAAAGTGTAATGATATAGAAACAATCAATCACAAAGTGACCAGTGCATACTATGAGGCCGATTCATTAATAGCGCCAGGTAGCGACAGATGAGCGACAGTAGCGTTATTTTCACAGCGCCCGCTAGTATTCGCTGTGCTTGGCCGTTATTCGGCTGTTGACAGCGACCCCGTCGGTGTGCGGTAATGTTGAATACGGGGTTAGGAGTCGCTGTTTGACAGGTTCCGCTCTGTATGGGAGCGCATGACAGCGAATGGCCATAGCGAACGGCTCCCAGCATATTCATTAACAAACCACGCTCAAAAAATTCTTGCGCTGTGAAATGCTTGTTTAAACCCCAGAGCGCTGGCGGCGATGGGTTAAAAGTAGTTTTTTAACCCCCAAACAACCATATTTTTTGATAAAAAAAAAAATATCTAACATGGCAGAAGTGGTCACAGAATTTTTGACATTTAAAAAAAAAAAAGAAAAAACATTAATAGCAATTAATTAAGAATATTTAAAGATTGCTCCATTGAAATGCATTGGAGAGCGCCAGGTAGCGAGAGGTCATACCTGTCGCTGTTCAAGGTCGCTCGCTGGCGCTGTGAGGTGAGGCTGGAATAATGATGAATGATTCGCTATCTGGCGCTCTGTCAGTCGCTAAGCAGGATCGGCTTGATAAATGTGTGATTGCGGAGGGGAGCCGGCGTTCTCGTGGCGGTGAGCGTCATTACCGTTCGCTCACCATTCGCTACCTGGCGCTATCCCTTGTTAAATAAGGGCCTAAATAATCACAATAACTACATGAAGTATGTGTAAGAAATAAAATAAATAAATCAATAGATGGGTGAATGTATATATATAATGCACAGAATATCCCATGGACAGATATATAGAATTAATAAGATTAATAAATATGAACACACAAATTACAATCAGTGACACAAAAAAGTGCAAGTGCCAGCAGCGATTTATATGAAGTTACCAGACCATATATAAGCCAGTCCAAAAAGCAAATATAGGAGAGGGAAAAAGCAGCGACGACACCTGCGCACGCGGCTCCCGTGCCGCATTTCTCCATGACCACGCACGAATGTGGTCACTGTGGCTCGCCAGAGTCGCTCATGCTGAGAGCACCGAGCGTGACCATGGTAAAATGGAAATGACAGCGCAATGGAGGAGAGGCGCATTGGAGTTTCTCATTGCCACATTATTGCCCCTGCCCCGACAGTCCACTTTATTTTCAGCATTTCAAACACACAATAGATACATTTAAATCTAGAGAAGAAGTCCTGCCGCTCGGTCTCTCTGGTGTTACCTGGACCAAAACCCTGGAATCCTGGTGCAATGCAAAAAACCTTATCCTGAACACCCAGAAAACAGTTGAACTCGGGCAGGCTGATTCATCACTAACGCCAGGTAGCGACAGATGAGCGTCTGTAGCAGGCATTTCAGAGCGCCCACTAGTAGTCGCTGTGCTCGGCCGTGGGTCGCTAGTTCATAGCGACTCAGTCGCTGTGCAGCAATGATGAAAAAATTGTGGGGAGTCGCTATATGACCAGTACAGCGCTCTATGGGAGCGCATGTTAGCGACTGGTCAGTGCAACCGACTTACAACATATTCAGCAAAAAAACAGCCTCAAATGCTTCGCTGCAGCCCTGAGCACCGGAGGCTGTGTGATTAAAGCTTGTTTTTTAACATGTATCCAACAGTAACAAAGCGAAAACACATGGAATTACATTGTAATAACATTGAACACAATAATGCCAGACCTGTAATATCAATTCTGCATAAATATATAAAATTAAAAAAAAAGATGAAAAAATGGCTTTTTCAAGGCCAGGAAACATCCCAACATTATTTGATAATAAAAAAAAAAATTAAAACAAAAACCCTGTTTAAAGAGAAATAAAAGGACGTCCATTGAAATGTATGGGAGAGCGCCAGGTAGCGAGAGGTAATATGTGGCGCTCTGCAAGGCTGAACGCCGGCGCTGTACGCTGAGGCTGGGATAATGATGAATCGGACGCTACATGGCGTTATCCCAGTCGCTCCAAAGATTCTGCTTGATAAATGTGTAATTGCTGCCGTGTCCGGCGTCCACCTGACGCTACCTGTCATTTACAAGGCGCTACCTGACGCTATCCCTTCATGAATAAGGGCCCTAATTGACTTCAGGAGTTCCCACCTAACGCACCATCCCATTTCGATTGGTGATGAAGAAGTCAAAATCGTTACCAGCACAAAATTTCTTGGTACCGTGATCACGCAGGACCTGAAGTGGAGCGTGCAAGATACCGTAATCTTAAAGAAGGCCTAACAGAGGCTATACTTCTTGAGACAATTGGTAAGATACGGAATGTCTAAAAGGATCCTACAAACCTTTTACAATGCTGCCATAGGATGGCTTCTGACCTCCTCCTTCACTGTCTGGTACAGCGGGGCTACAGCCAAAGACAAGAATAGGCTGGACCAGGACTGCCGAGCGGATTATAGGATGCCCCTTACCGGAGGATTACCAGGACCGCCAAGCGGATCATAGAATGCCCCTTACCGGAGGATTACCAGGACCGCCGAGCGGATCATAGGATGCCCCTTACCAGAGGATTACCAGGACCGCCGAGCGGATCATAGGATGCCCCTTACCAGAGGATTACCAGGACCGCAGAGCGGATGATAGGATGCCCCTTACCAGAGGATTACCAGGACCGCCGAGCGGATCATAGGATAGGATGCCCCTTACCAGAGGATTACCAGGACCGCCGAGCGGATCATAGGATGCCCCTTACCGGAGGATTACCAGGACCGCCGAGCAGATCATAGGATGCCCCTTACCATCTCTAGAGGGACAATTCAAGAGCAAAATGCCAAAAAAATAGCTATGGACCCAACACACCCAGGACATTCTTTCTTCAGACTCTTACACTCTGGGCGCAGGTACCTGGCTCTTTCAAATAGAACCTCCAGGCACAAAAATAGCTTTTTTCCTTTGGCCGTTAGGGCACTGACTAACCTGCACTGAACTTTTACCAGTCACTACTATGTCACTGTGTCACTACTTTGTATTATATGTATTATATTTATTCCAGCAGTTCACCCAAATAGCACCAAATCACTGCACCCCCTCCACGGCAATCAATACATGCAACAAATATATATATCAAGAATTCATAAATGATTTATTAGCTAATGCCCATAAAAAACTCACATAATGACAGACAATTAAAAAACATATAACACTGGACAGTACATTTTATGGGGTATCCCAATTAAATCCATAATCCCAATCCAACAAATGTTAAACATTAAATTCAATAATGTGCCAACACTGTAAACAATTCAAACATATAAAGTGCAAATAGTGCTAAATATTGTGCAAACAATGGTCCTATCAATACCAGTATATTAATGTGGCAAGGGAAAAAGAGCAAAAGTGTTGAACTACCACAATAAATTAAACAACACTCAAACACATCACCTAAGTGTGGATAATCTGGGTATTCCCCCCAAAAATGCTCAAGGTCGAGTGACAGTCCCCCCAACGCATTTCGTGGCCCCCCCGCTCACAGACCACTGTATCAAAGGACTCTTACCCTCTGGCCGCAGGTACCTGGCTCTTTCCACTAGAACCTCCAGGCACAAAAATAGCTTTTTTCCTTTGGCCGTTAGGGCACTGAACAACCTGCACTGAACTTTTACAAGTCACTACGGGCAGGCAGATTCATCATTAGCGCCAGGTAGCGACAGATGAGCGTCTGTAGCAGCATTTTCAGAGCGCCCGCTAGTAGTCGCAGTGCTCAGCCGTGAGTCGCTACTTTATAGCGACTCAGTCGCTGTTCAGTAATGTTGAATACATTGTGAGGAGTCGCTATTTGACCAGTACAGCGCTGTATGGGAGCGCATGTTAGCGACTGCTCATAGTGACCGACTCACACCATATTCAGCAAAAAAACAGCCTCACAAATCTCTGGCGCTGAAAAATGCTTCTCTGAAGCCCAGAGCGCAGGAGGCGGTGTGTTTAAAGTCTGTTTTTCAGCATCTATCCACTAGTAACAAAGCGAAAACATATGGAATTACATTGTAACAACATTGTAACATGAAGACATTGTAACATGGCAGAGCTGTGATGTCATTTCTGAGGAAATATATAAAAAATGAAAAAAATATGAAAAAACTGCTTTTTCAATGCCAGAAGAGGACACAGAATTATTTGTGATTTTTTGAAAAAAAAAAAAACCCGTTTAAAGAGAAGAAAAGGATCGTCCATTAAAATGTATGGGAGAGCGACAGGTAGCAAGAGGTCATACCTGGCGCTGTGCAAGGCTGAACGCTGGCGCTGTTCGCTGAGGCTGTGAAAATGATGAATCAGACGCTACATGGCGCTATCCCAGTTGCTAAACAGATTCTGCTTGATAAATGTGTAATTGCGTGTCGTGTCCGGTGTTGACCAGTCGCTATCTGTCGCTACCTGTCATTAACCAGGCGCTACCTGACGCTATCCCTTCTTAAATAAGGGCCTAAGTCACTATGTTACTACTTTGTATTATATGTATTATATGTATTATATATATATGTTATTATTTATAGCTCTAAGGGTGAATCTCCTGCCCAAGCATTCCTTGTATGTATCCTGTACTTACTTGGCGGTCAATAAAGTATTCAGTATTGAGTTAGAGATGGTCCATTTAATGAAGATATTCTGTGGCCCCCCTGAGCGGTGACAAGTTCACGCGGCAAGCCTGAGAGCATGACATTAAAGTGCTGAGTGACCAGTTCTGTGCTGAGTCAATGATACAGCGAGTTTTCAGAGGAGACCTCCCGGGGGCATCTCAAGGACCTTGATGGAAGAAGGCCAGAAGCCGCATACAGAACGCCTTATGTTGTGTCTGTATCAGAGCTACAGAGAATCATCTGCTGAATGGAGAGCGAAGAGACACGGGGAGGCCGATTCATTAATAGCGACATGTAGCGACAGTTGAGCGACTGTAGCAGTATTTTCACAGCGCCCGCTAGTAGTCGCTGTGCTTGGCCGTTGTTCGGTTGTTGATAGCGACTCAGTCGGTGTGCAGTAATGTTGAATATGGGGTGACGAGTCGCTATTTGACAGGTTCCGCGATGTATGAGTGCGCATGATAGCGACTGGTCAGAGCGACCGGCTCCCACCATATTCATCAAAAAATCACGCTCAAAAAATTCTTGCGCTGTGAAATGCATGTTTAAACCCCAGAGCGCTGGCGGCGATGTGTTAAAAGTAGTTTTTTAACCCCCAAACAACCATATTTTTGGAAACCAAAAAAAAAAATTTTTAAAGAATTTAGTAATATGAATACATTAATATCAGACCTGTAATATCAATTCTGTACAATTTTTTTTTTTTTACCTTAAAAAAATTATCTAACATGGCAGAAGTGGTCACAGAATTTTTCACATTTAAAAAAAAAAATTAATAACAATTAATTATGAATATTTAAAGATTGTTCCATTGAAATGCATTGGAGAGCGCCAGGTAGCGAGAGGTCATACCTGTCGCTGTTCAAGGTTGGACGCTGGCGCTGTGGGCTGAGGCTGGAATAATGATGAATGAGTCGCTATATGGCGCTATCTCAGTCGCTAAGCAGGATTGGCTTGATAAATGTGTGATTGTGGTGGGGAGCCGGCGTTCTCGTGGCGGGCCCGTCATTACCGGCCGCTCACCAGTCGCTACCTGTCGCTATCCCTTCATAAATAAGGGCCAAAGAAAGAACAAGACACAACTACAAATCCTCCTTTAAACCAGACCTTCAGCAAAATTTAATGAAAAGCCCAAACCCTTAAAAAACTATTCCCCGGCATGTAAAATTAATATTAAGTTCTTAGTCACTTACTTATCATTCTTTCCCCCGCTGGGCTGCAACTCTGTTCAAGACTCTAGGATACGGGCGTCGGCATCTTGACTCAGAAGCATCACATACTGAGGGGAGGAGAGGGGGATAAAGTAAAGGGGGCGTGGTTATAGCTGAGCTTGCACAGACAGAGCAGAGCTGGGGTCAGGGAAAGGACAGCAATCCCAGAGTGCAGAGCAGCACAGTCAGAAGACAATTCCTGTTTGCAGGCTGCCTGATGCTCAATGAGCCGCCATCTTGGATGTTTAAAGGCTCATAACATGCAGTAGATGCAGGTAGGATGATTTTTAATGCAGGCAATCTGTGTGTACAGGGTGTGGGAAACATATAAGATAGGCTCTTATTCAGGGTGAAGGTCCGGATTAATGTGGGCGATCTGTATGTACAGGGTGGGGGAAACATACAAGATAGGCTCTTATTCAGGGTGAAAGTCCAGATTAATGTGGGCAATCTGTATGTACAGGGTGGGGGAACATACAAGATAGGCTCTAATTCAGGGTGAGAGTCCGGATTAATGTGAGCAATCTGTATGTACGGGGGGAAACATATATGATATGCTCTTATTCAGGGTGAGGGTCCGGATTAATGTGAGCAATCTGTATGTACGGGGGGAAACATATAAGAGAGGCTCTTATTCAGGGTGAGGGTCCGGATTAATGTAAGCAATCTGTATGTACAGTGGGGAAACATATAAGAGAGGCTCTTATTCAGGGTGAGGGTCCGGATTAATGTAAGCAATCTGTATGTACAGTGGGGAAACATATAAGATAGGCTCTTATTCAGGGTGAGGGTCCGGATTAATGTGGGCAATCTGTATGTACAGTGGGGAAACATATAAGATAGGCTCTTATTCAGGGTGAAAGTCCAGATTAATGTGGGCAATCTGTATGTACAGTGGGGAAACATATAAGATAGGCTCTTATTCAGGGTGAGGGTCCGGATTAATGTAAGCAATCTGTATGTACGGGGGGGGAAACATATATGATATGCTCTTATTCAGGGTGAAAGTCCAGATTAATGTGGGCAATCTGTATGTACAGTGGAGAAACATGCAAGATAGGCTCTTATTCAGGATGAGGGTCCGGATTAATGTGCGCAATCTGTATGTACGGGGGGGGGGGAACATATATGATATGTTCTTATGCATCAAAACTCCTTTCAGCTGCTCCACTATCGAAAAAATAGTAATGATAATGTCCTTACGCTTACATAGGAATTCATGCTTTACTTTTAACCCATCAGTGCATGTGTGCAACGCACAAAGTAATCACAGCAGTGAACATACTAAAGGCCAGGGGGAGGCTGATTCATTAATAGCGACATGTAGCGACATTTGAGCGACTGTAGCAGTATTTTCACAGCGCCCGCTAGTAGTTGCTGTGCTTGGCCGTTGTTCGGTTGTTGATAGCGACTCAGTCGGTGTGCAGTAATGTTGAATATGGGGTGACGAGGCGCTATTTGACAGGTTCCGCGATGTATGAGTGCGCATGATAGCGACTGGTCAGAGCGACCGGCTCCCACCATATTCATCAAAAAATCACGCTCAAAAAATTATCGCGCTGTGAAATGCATGTTTAAACCCCAGAGCGCTGGCGGCGATGTGTTAAAAGTAGTTTTTTAACCCCCAAACAACCATATTTTTGGAAACCAAAAAAAAAAAGTTTTTAAAGAATTTAGTAATATGAATACATTAATATCAGACCTGTAATATCAATTCTGTACAATTTTTTTTTTTTTACCTTAAAAAAATTATCTAACATGGCAGAAGTGGTCACAGAATTTTTCACATTTAAAAAAAAAAAATTAATAACAATTAATTATGAATATTTAAAGATTGTTCCATTGAAATGCATTGGAGAGCGTCAGGTAGCGAGAGGTCATACCTGGCGCTGTTCAAGGTCGGACGCTGGCGCTGTGGGGTGAGGCTGGAATAATGATGAATGAGTCGCTATATGGCGCTATCTCAGTCGCTAAGCAGGATCGGCTTGATAAATGTGTGATTGTGGTGGGGAGCCGGCGTTCTCGTGGCGGGGCCCGTCATTACCGGCCGCTCACCCATCGCTACCTGTCGCTATTCCTTCATAAATAAGGGCCTAAGGGGCAGTGAAGTGCACATGTGCCCGGAGCTCTTTTAATTTTTTTTTTTATGAAATCAATTTTATTTATTTTTTTTTTTTTAATGAAATCAATGTGTGACTTCTCCTGGCCTATTAAAAGTCATTTTTGAAAACTTTTTAATTTTTTTATATTTTTATGCAAAATTGTCACTACAGGTCTGGTATTAAAGTTTTAATGTCACAATGTTATAACAATGTCATTCCATGTGTTTTTGCTTGGTTACTAGTGGATATAAGCTATAAAACAGACTTTAATCACACAGCATCTGGCGCTATGGGCTACAGCCACACAATTATGAGCGCCGGCGTTCTGTGATTGTGGATTTTTCTTGAATATGGTGTGAGTCGCTGAGAGTCGGTCGCACTGAGCAGTCGCTGACGTTCGCTCTCTGCGACGCTGTACTGGTGTTAGAATGCCCAACATACATCTCATTCATCAATGCCGGCCAGGTTACTACAGCGGCTGAGGCACCCGATCACAGCGTATACGGGCAGGCTGATTTATTACTAACGCCAGGTAGCGACAGATGAGCATCTGTAGAGCGGATTTCAGAGCGCCCGCTAGTAGTCGCTGTGCTCGGCCATGGATCATTGTTCTCAGTCGCTGTCCGGCATTGATGAACATCATGTGTGAGTCGCTATACTACGCTGTATGTGAGCAAACCATACCGACAGCTCAGTGTGACTGACTCACACCACATTCATCAAAAAAAACAGCACAAAATCATGTAATTGTAGCCCATAGCGCCAGAGGCTGTTTGGTTAAAAGCTGTTTTTTAACATGTATCTACTAGTAACAAAGCAAAAACACATGGAATGACATTGTTTTAACATTGTGACATGAACACTTTAATACCAGACATGTAAGGACAATTCTGCATAAATATATTATTATTCCAAAAAGTTTTCAAAAATGTCATTTTCTTGCCCAGAATACATGTCAGAAGGTTTGTTCTTTTTTTTTAGGGAAAAAAAAAAATTGGGATCAGGAAAGGGATCTAAGGATCGTCCATAGAAATGTATGGGAGAGCGCCAGGTAATGACAGGTTAGACGTGGCGCTCTGTAAAGATGAACACCGGTGCTGTACGCTGAGCCTGGGATAATGATGAATCGGACGCTACATGGCGTTGTTCTAGTCGCTCACCAGATTCGGCTTCATAAATGTGTAATTGCTGCCGTGTCCGGCGTTCTCCTGCCGCTACCTGCCGCTGTACAGGCTCTAAATGGTGCTATCCCTTCATGAATAAGGCCCTAGCGGTCGCTCTGTACAGACGCTCATCTGCCGATACCTGGCGTTAGTAATGAATCAGCCTGCCCGTCTCGAACGCGAAAGTTAACGAAATGAGACTTTCCAGCACTTGTACATTGCTTTATGCCGCTTTAAATAGGCAAAAAAAAGGCATTAGAAATGTCCAGCACTTCATAGGCATGCATGATTGCCCCAGGTCTTTCCCTCTGGAGCCAGAAGTGGCAGATTGTCCATGCATGGCGCTATTCGACCCGAGTGCCCATGCGCCATCATACGACTTCCCAGACACATTTTCCCAGTGGAATACCTTGAATCAGAAGTTGTAGGTTTTGTCTTTGTCTCCTATATTCAGGCAAGAAGACCCGTACGCCATTCTGTGATCTGTGCTGTATTGCTCGCCGGCAGTAAGTTATCTGGGTGGGTTTAGGTCGTTGTGTTTGCGTATTGCATCTAAGAGGCTGATTCATCATTAGCGGCAGGTAGCGACAGATGAGCGTCTGTAGCAGGCATTTTCAGAGCGCCCGCTAGTAGTCGCAGTGCTCGGCTGTGGGTCGCTACTTTATAGTCGCTGTTCAGTAATGTTGAATACATTGTGAGGAGTCGCTATTTGACCAGTACAGCGCTGTATGGCACTGCTCATAGCGACCGACAGCAAAAAAACAGCCTCACAAATTGGCGCTGAAAAATATTTGTTTGAAGCCCAGAGCGCAGGAGGCTGTGTGTTTAGAGTGTGTTTTTCAGCATCTTATCCACTAGTAACAAAGCAAAAACATATGGAATTACATTGTAGCAACATTGTAACATGAACACTTTAATGGCAGATCTGTAATGTCATTTCTGAGGAAATATAGAAAAAATTGTGAAAAAACTGCTTATTCAAGGCCAGAAGAGGTCACAGAATTATTTGTGATTTTTTTGCAAAAAAAAAAAAAAAACAGTTTAAAGAGAGGAAAAGTATCGTCCATTGAAATGTATGGGAGAGCGACAGGTAGCGAGAGGTCATACCTGGCGCTGGACAAGGCTGAATGCTGGCGCTGTTTGCTGAGGTTGTGAAAATGATGAATCAGACGCTACATGGCGCTATCCCAGTCGCTAAACAGATTCTGCTTGATAAATGTGTAATTGCTTGCCATGTCCAGCGTTGACCAGTCGCTACCTGTCATTAACCAGGCGCTACCTGACGCTATCCTTTATTAAATAAGGCCCTATGTATCATATTAAAGCAGAAATTATTGATTTGTTAATTATATGTAATAAAATATAAATCAGCATGCATGGCAGTTTCTAGGCCAAATAGCACTCGCAGGCTGATTCATTACTAGCGCCAGCTATCGGCAGATGAGCGTCTGTACAGAGGCGCTTAGAGCGACTGCTAGTATACGCTGTGATCAGCTATTGATTGCTGTGATAGAGCGCCTCAGTCGCTGTAGTAACCTGGCCGGCATTGATGAATGAGATGTATGTTGGGTGCTCTAACACTAGTACAGCGTTGCAGCGAGCGAGAGGTAGTGCCAGCACAGTGCGAATGACTCTCAGTGCTCCACACCATATTCAGACACACAGCATCAGCGCTCTGGATATGGGTGCTGTAGCTTAGAGCGCCAGACGCTGTGTGATCAAAGAGGCTGATTCATCATTAGCGGCAGGTAGCGACAGATGAGCGTCTGTAGCGGCATTTTCAGAGCGCCCGCTAGTAGTCACTGTGCTCGGCCGTGAGTCGCTACTTTATAGCGACTCAGTCGCTGTTCAGTAATGTTGAATACATTGTGAGGAGTCGCTATTTGACCAGTACAGCGCTGTATGGGAGCGCATGTTAGCGACTGCTCATAGCGACCGACTCACACCATATTCAGCAAAAAAACAGCCTCACAAATCTCTGGCGCTGAAAAATATTTCTTTGAAGCCCAGAGCGCAGGAGGCTGTGTGTTTAAAGTGGACCAACACCCAGGATTTTGACTATCCTGGGTTTTGGTCCACTTCGGCGGGGCACCCCGATCGGGGGTGCCCCGCTGTGTGAAACCCCCCAGAAACCCCAATAAACTCACCTCTCCCCGCTCCCACGTGACTGCCCGGTCCAATCCCCGCCAACGTCCAGGCGGGGAACAGGAACGTCCAAGCGGCTTCCGCCGCCTCCCTCGCGTCACTTTCGGCGCGCGCGCGCCCGTGCCGGCCATTCACAGACGGCCGGCGCGGGGGCGCGCGCGCCTAGAGGGGCGCGAGGGAGGCGGCGGCGGCGGAAGAGAAGGTAGGTGATTCGGGGTGTTTGGGGGGTTTCACCCTGCGGGACATCCCGATCTCGGATGTCCCGCGGGGTGGGAGGTGATCGGCCCGGGAATCTTATAGATTTCCGGGCCGATCACCTCTCGGTGTTGGTCCACTTTAAAGTCTGTTTTTCAGCATCTATCCACTAGTAACAAAGCGAAAACATATGGAATTACATTGTAACATGAACACTTTAATGGCAGACCTGTAATGTCATTTCTGAAGAAATATTTAAAAAATTAAAAAAAATAGGAAAAAACAGCTATTTCAATGCCAGAAGAGGTCACAGAATTATTTGTGATTTTTTTTGAAAAAAAAAAAAAAAACGTTTAAAGAGAAGAAAAGGATCGTCCATTGAAATGTATGGGAGAGCGCCAGGTAGCAAGAGGTCATACCTGGCGCTGTGCAAGGCTGAACGCCGGCGCTGTTCGCCGAGGCTGTGAAAATGATGAATCAGACGCTATATGGCGCTATCCCAGTCGCTAAACAGATTCTGCTTGATAAATGTGTAATTGCTGCCGTGTCCGGCGTTCACCAGTCGCTACCTGTCGCTACCTCTCATTAACCAGCCACTACCTGACGCTATCCCTTCTTAAATAAGGGCCTTTATCTCTCTTGGAGGTGCACACCAAAACTACACATGGAACTCAAAATCATTGGACACTCCACCAAGCATATACAATTATACAGAAACAACTTTAATTTAAGGCCACCCAGAGGCCTAAAACCACATATACACACTATTAACAATTTAAAAACAAAAACACTCCCCACTAGATGATACAATAGATACTAGAATGCCTTACATAATATCAAAAAAGATTCATCAATAAGAATATTATCACAGTAAATTCATGAATGTATATATACAATAAACAGCAATCACTAAATAAATATAGATGGTAAGTAACAATCACTAATATAAGTTATATAAAAAAAAAGAAATAAAAAAAAATACTGAGGTCTATATTTTTTATATAACTTATATTAGTGATTGTTACTTACCATCTATATTTATTTAGTGATTGTTGTTTATTGTATATATTCATTCATGAATTTAGTTATATATAAAAAAAAAAATACTGAGGTCTATGAGGCCGATTCATTAATAGCGCCAGGTAGCGACAGATGAGCGACTGTAGCGTGATTTTTTCAGCGCCAGCCAGTATTCGCTGTGCTTGGCCGGCATTAGCTTGATGACAGCGACTCAGTCGGTGTGCGGTAATGTTGAATACGGGCTGGGAGGTCGCTGTTTCACAGGTCCAGCGTTGTATGTGAGCGCCTGACAACGAATGGCCAGAGCGAACGGCTAGCTTCATATTCATCAACAAATCACGCTCCGAATGTGCTGTCGCTGTCCATTCCTTGTTTAAACCCCAGAGCGCTGGCGGCGATGTGTATTAACTAGTTTTTAACCCCTAAACAACCATATTTTTTGAATGTAACATTATACATGTTTTTAGAATCATTTTGTAATATGAATACATTAATCTCAGACCTGTTAGATCAATTCTGCACATATTTTTTTTATTTTTTGTTTTGGACTTAAAAATAAATTCTAACATTGCAGAAGTGGTCTCCGATTTTTTGACATTAAAAAAAAAAAAAAAAAAATTAATACCAATTAATTATGAATAATTATAGATTGCTCCATTGAAATGCATTGGACATCGCCAGGGAGCGACAGCTCATACCTGGCGCTGTGAGGGAATTTGCAGCGGCGCTGTTCGGTCCAGGCGGCTTCATGATGAATGCCGCGCTAGCCGTCGCTCTCGCCGGCGCTAGCCTCATTTTGCTTGATAAATGCGTCATTGTGACCGCCGCCGGGCGTACTTGAGTCGGTAGTCGCCGTTAGCTGCCGCTACCTGGCGCTCGTCAGACACTACCTGGCGCTATCGCTTGATGAATAAGGGCCAAAATATTTTATATAACTTATATTAGTGATTGTTACTTACCGTCTATATTTATTTAGTGATTGTTGTTTATTGTATATATTCATTCATGAATTTAGTTATATAAACAAAATACTGAGGTCTATATTTTTTATATAACTTATATTAGTGATTGTTACTTACGTCTATATTTATTTAGTGATTGTTGTTTATTATTATTATTATTATTATTGTTTATTTATATAGCGCCATCATCTTCCGTAGCGCTTTACAAAGTAGGTAGTAAGTAGTAAGTTTATTGTATATATTCATTCATGAATTTAGTGTGACAATATTCTTATTGATAAACCTTTTTTGATATTATGTAAGGCATTCTAGTATCTATTGTATCATCTAGTGGTCATGAAGATACGTAGATACGTTTCAGAAGCTTTATTTCAGTACAGAATCTTGCACGAAACACTTCTTACAGCAGGAATCTTGCAATGTGCATTCAATATAGCTGGAAACCTGTGATGTAACCCATAATAGCAGCAGGTAAAAAGACTGTAGACTGCAGGAAGGAGCAGCACGAGTGTGCTGCTTGGATGCAAAACTAGAAAATGGCTGAGGAAGGAGCTGCTTGCATCACAGCTAGGCTAAGGGAGCCCGGAAGGGGCAAAAGCAGTTAAGTCTATGAGACTCCAGGGCAGGCATACTTGCTCCCCTGGGGCACCCTGATCGGGGGTGCCCCACTGTGTTAAACCCCCCAGGTCGCCTGAAAACTCACCTTCATTCCTGGTACAACGGCACATGCACGAGCAGGGCGGCATCCCCGCTATCCCTTTTAGCAGGGCACATGCCTACGCCAGGCATTTGTGACTGGTTGCATGGGCACGCTCCCTGTTAGAGGGTAATGGGGAATGTGGCTGCCAGCACGCTCAGATCCACTCACCTTAGACGAGCTCCTGGGCGAAGGTGTTTGAGCAGATCCGAGCACCCTATAGGTGACCTGGGGGGGGGGGTTCACACAGTGGGGCACCCCCAATCTTGGTGCCCCGGGGGCAAGGACCAAAACCCAGGATAGTCAAAATCCTGTGTTTTGGTCCACTTTAAAGGCACACTGCTCAGCCTATGTAAATAAACACTATATAAAACTTTTACCCTGGGTAAAATAAAACACAAGTGGTGGGACAAGACAGGGGATTGGGGTTATTCTGCACACTGCTTGTTATAGGGTGATTGGGGGGATTCTGCACACTGCCTCTAATAGGGGATTGTGGTTATTCTGCACACTGCTTGTTATAGGGTGATTGGGGGGATTCTGCAAACTGCCTATAATGGGGGATTGGGGTTATTCTGCACACTGCTTGTTATAGGGATTAAGAAGGAGACTAAGGGGGATATTCATCAAGGGATAGCGCCAGGTAGCACCTCGTAGCAGCAGGCAGTGCCTGGTGAACGCCGGGCGCTGTACGCAAAACCACATGAAAGTGAATTTGGTGAGCGCCTCTAACAGCGCCCGATTCATAATTACTTCTCTAGCTTCCAGAGCGCCAGGTATTACCTGTCGCTACCTGTCGCTCTCCCGTACATTTCAATGGACGTTCCTTTTCTTCTGTTTAAACAGGGTTTTTTGTTTTTTTGTTTTTTTTTTCTCTCCAATCATCGTGTGATGTCTCCTGGCCTAGAAAGAGTCATTTTTGAAAACTTTTTTGATTTTTATATATGTTTATGCAGAATTGTCATTACAGGTCTGGCACTAAAGTGTTATAACAATGTCATTCCATGTGTTTTCACTTTGTTACTGGTGGATATATGTTCGAAAACAGACTTTAATCACACAGCGTCTGGCGCTCTATGCTACAGCGCCCAGATCCAGAGCGCGACGCTGTGTGTATGTGTTTTTGATGAATATGGTGTGAGTCGCTGAGAGTCGGTCGCACTGAGATGGCGCTACCTTTCGCTCGCTGCAGCGCTGTACTGGTGTTAGGACGCCCAACATACATCACTTTCATCAATGCTGGGCCAAGTTACTACAGCGACTGAGGTGCTCTGTTACAGCGCCAAATACACGCACACGAGCGTCTACTATACAGACGCTCATCTGGCGTTACCTGGCACTAGTAATGAATCAGCCTCTAAGAAAAAAGAGGGGGGCGTAGAAGAGAACGATGGAGGGGATGAGGAACCGACAGGGAGACAAAGATAATGTGGAAAAGGGCAAAGAGGGAATGTGGGAACATTTTTTGGTCCCATCGTTACAACTTTTCTTTAGAAATGCTCTGGTACCATTGTTACTGCAAACTAAGAGGCTGATTCATGACTAGCGCCAGGTATCGGCAGATAAGCGTCTGTATAGCGGCACTTAGTAGACGCTGTGATCGGCTATCGGGAGCTGTAACAGAGCGTCTCATTCGCTGTAGTAACCTGGCCAGCATTGATGAATGTGCTGTATGTTGGGCGCTCTAACACCAGTACAGCGCTGCTGCGAGCGAAAGGTAGCGCCAGCTCAGTGCGACCGACTCTAAGCCACTCACACTATATTCAACAAAAAACTGACTCACAGAGCGCGGGCGCTCTAAATCTGGTCGCTATAGCATAGAGCGCCAGACGCTGTGTGATTAAAGTCTGTTTTTGATCACATATCCACCAGTGATAAATTGAAAACACATGGAATGACATTGTTATAACACTGTGACATTAAAGTGGACCAACACCCAGGATTTTGACTATCCTGGGTGTTGGTCCACTTCGGTGGGGCACCCCGATCGGGGGTGCCCCGTTGTGTGAAACCCCCCAGAAAGCCCCAAAAACTCACCTGTCCCCGCTCCCATGTGACCGCTGCAGCCAATCCCCGCCGACGGACAAGCGAGCGCGCCCGCCGCTGCCTCCCGTGCGTCACTCTCACAGGGTGAGCGCCCTGCTAGAGGGATACGCCAGTGGCGGCGGCGGCGGCTCGCGCATGCGCCTCTGGATCGAGGAGCAGGTAGGGATTTCGGGGCTTTCTGGGGGGTTTCACACCGATCGGGGTGCCCCGCAGGCCGGGGAATCTTAGATTCCCGGGCCGATCAGCATCGGGTGTTGGTCCACTTTAATTCTCTAATACCAGACCTGTAATGACAATTCTGCATAAAAATATAATATAAAATCAAAAAAGTTTTCAAAAATGACCCTTTATAGACCAGGAGACGTCACACAATGATTGGAGAGAGAAAAAGAATTAAACACAAAAAACAAAAGAAAAGTAACGTCCATTGAAATGTATGGGAGAGCGACAGGTAGAGACAGGTAATACCAGGCTCTGGAAGCTAGAGCGCCGGCGCTATACGCTGAGCTGCCTGTAATGATGAATCGGAGGCTACATGGTGCTGTTAGAGTCGCTCACCAGAATCGCCTTCATAAATATTGCGTACAGCTCTGGGCGTTCACCAGACGCTGCCTGCCGCTACAAAGCGCTACCTGGCGCTTTCCCTTGATGAATAAACCCCAAAGCAATCAAAAATGCTCCCCTCCCACTAACAGGATTGAGATTACCACGGACGCTTGGGAGGACGCCGAGAATTCCGGCCGCAACTGGGCTGCAGAGATAAAATTCTGCCAATTAATAACACATCACGTTGTTGAATGAGAACTCGGCGCTGGTCTCCACTGCGACTAATAGAGAAAGCTCCGGAGATAAGCGGGATGGTCCCGACACAGGAAGGTTCCCGTTCCGATAATGGGGAGACACGCTGCTAATAGAGGCTTAATGGCGGTGATAAATAGGTTGTGAGCCCTGAGGTTTATTTACCACCAGACACGTCTAGACTTGTCCAGGTGAAGTGCCGCAAACATGCTGTCACAGATAAGCACTAACACTTAAAGTGGACCAACACCCGGGGAGGGGGGATCTATAAGATTCCCGGGCCGATCAGATCCCTCGCCGCGGGGCATCCGAAATCAGGATGCCCCGCTGTGTGAAACCCCCCAGGAAGCCCAGAAACCTTACCTTATCCCCGTTCCAACGGCGCATGCGCGAGCCGCGGCCGCATCTCCCGCTTCTCTCTAGCAGTGCGCGCACCCGCGCCAGCCGTTTGCGAATGGCCGGCACGGGCGCGCTCCCTGTTGGAGGGAAGCGCGAGATGCGGCCTCCAGCGTGCTCAGAGCCGCGGTTGACGGTCACTTGTCCGTGCATACCACAGCGGCTCTGACCGTTCTGATTGGACGAGCGCTCGCGTAGGAGCGGGGTGAGGTGAGTTTTTTAGGGCGATCCGGGGGATTTCACGCAGAGCGCCACCCCCAATCGGGGTGCCCCGCGGAAGTGTAGAAAGAAAGTTAGGTGAGTGGAACAGAGTAGCAGAAGTGAGTGGCCAGTGGTCACTATTAAAAATGGCCATCTTAAAGGCAACTAAGCAATATGTGAGACAAACTAGCAAGAATAAAAGGAAGAAGAAACCATTATGGTTTACTAGGGAAGTCAGCACTATCATAAAAGATAAGAAGTCTGCCTATAAGAAGTATAAAGTAAGTGGAAGTGTAGCTGACAGAGAGTCGTATAAAATTAAACAGAGGGAAGCAAAACTGATTATAAGGACTGCTAAAGGGCAAAAAGAGGAAGAAATGGCCAAATCTATGAAGAGGGGAGATAAAACCTTTTTCCGATATATTGGTGACAGAAAGAAGAAAAACAATGCAGTCTCAAAAATTAGAAGTAGGGAAAATAAATATATTGACGGAGATAAGGCTGTGGCTGACCATCTGAATAGCTACTTTTGTTTGGTATTTTCAGATAGTAGCAGGCATGGCCATAGCACAGCATCCCGCTGGGAGGGCACAGCTCCGGAGTTTCTGGAGGCTGATGTCCTATCCGAGCTGGCACATCTAAAGGTAAGTAAGGCGATGGGTCCAGATGGAATCCACCCCAGAGTTCTAAGGGAACTTAGGTTTGTGATTGCAGCCCCTCTAACTGATTTACTTAACCATTCCCTTTCAACTGGTGAGGTTCCAGATGATTGGAGAATGGCCAATGTCGTACCAATCCATAAAAAGGGGAGTAGAGAAGAAGCCAGTAATTACAGGCCAGTTAGTTTAACATCTATAGTGGTCAAATTAATGGAAACACTCTTAAAAAAACAGATAATTTCCCATCTAAAAATTAATGACCTATTGGACCCAAAACAGCACGGCTTTACTGAGGACAGATCATGTCAGACCAATCTTATTGATTTCTTTGACAATGTCACTAAAGTGTTAGATGAAGGTGGTGCTGTGGATATCGCCTATCTGGATTTTAGCAAAGCCTTTGACACTGTACAACATAAGGAGCTCATAGATAAGTTATTGAAGGTAGGACTCAATCCCTGGATAGTTCAGTGGATTTCCAGTTGGCTGAGGGATCGGTATCAGAGGGTTGTTGTAAATGGCGTGCAATCTGAACAAAGGCGAGTTACAAGTGGTGTGCCGCAAGGCTCTGTCCTGGGCCCCATTCTTTTTAATATATTTGTAACTGACATAGGAGAAGGCTTGGTAGGAAAAGTTTGTCTGTTTGCTGATGCTGATGATACAAAGGTTAGTAATAGGGTGGATATTCCTGGAGGTGTCTGCAACATGGAAAATGATTTAGCTTTACTGGATAGATGGTCAAAACTGTGGAAACTAGAGTTTAATGTCTCTAAATGTAAAATCCTGCACTTGGGTAGAAGGAATCCCTGCTCTGAGTACCGTATGGGCAGCACTGTGTTATCCAGGACCTCGGAGGAGAGAGATTTAGGGGTACTGATTACTGATAGCTGCAAGATGATTGGACAGTGTAGCCAGGCAGTGGGAAAAGCAAGCAGGATGCTCGGCTGCATAGCTCGAGGCATCACCAGTAGGAAGAGGGAGGTTGTGATGCCGCTGTATAGAGCCCTGGTAAGGCCACAGCTAGAATACTGTGTGCAGTTCTGGAGACCTTACCTGCAAAAAGACATTATTCAAATAGAACGTGTCCAAAGGCCGGCAACAAAAATGGTGGAAGGACTTAAACTTATCAGGAGAGACTTAAAGAACTTAATTTGTACAGTCTGGAGGAAAGAAGGGAGAGGGGGACATGATTGAGACCTTTAAATATGTGAAAGGATTGAATAAGGTTCAGGAGGGAAGTGTTTTTAAGAAGAAACTTAACGATAGAACAAGGGGCCCAACCTGAAGCTAGTCGGGGGGAAGATCAGGAGCAATGTTAGAAAATATTATTTTACAGAAAGAGTAGTAGGTGCTTGGAACAAACTTCCAACAGAGGTAGTTGAAACATCAACAGTCACTGAATTTAAACATGTCTGGGATAAGCACACATCTATCCTAAGATAAAGAGAACATACAGTATACACATAAGGGCAGACTAGATGGACCATATGGTCTCCTTCTGCCGTCAACCTTCTATGTTTCTATGTTTCTATGTTAAGTGGACAAAAACCCAGGATAGTGAAAATCCTGGGTGTTGCTCCACTTTAAACCGGACCCTCACTCTGAATAAGAGCCTATCTTATATGTTTCCCACACCCTGTACATACAGATTGCCCACATTATTCCAGACCTTCATCCTGAATAAGAGCCTATCCTATATGTTTCCCACACCCTGTACATACAGATTGCCCACATTATTCCGGACCTTCACCCTGAATAAGAGCCTATCCTATATGTTTCCCACACCCTGTACATACAGATTGCCCACATTAATCCGGACCTTAACCGTAAATAAGAGCCTATCTTATATGTTTCCCCCACCCCGTACATACAGATTGCCCACATTATTCCGGACCTTCATTCTGAATAAGAGCCTATCTTATATGTCCCCCCCCTGTACATACAGATTGCCTACATTAATCCGGACCTTAACTGTAAATAAGAGTCTATCTTATATGTTTCCCACACCCTGTACATACAGATTGCTCACATTAAAAATCATCCTACCTGCATCTACTGCATGTTATGAGACTTCAAACATCCAAGATGGCGGTTCATGGAGCATCAGGCAGCCTGCAAACAGGAAGTGCCTTCTGACTGTGCTGCTCTGCATTCTGGGATTGCTGACCTTTCCCTGACCCCAGCTCTGCTCTGTCTGAGCAAAGCACAGCTATAACCCCGCCCCCTGCACTTTATTCAACTCTCATCGGCGTCCGTATCTTAGAGTCTTGAACAGAGTTGCAGCCCAGCGGGGGAAAGAATAATAAGTAAGTGACTAAAAACTTAAAATATATTAACTTTAGATGCTGGGGAATCGTTTTTTAAGGGTTTGGGCTTTTCATTAAATCACGCTGCAGGTCCGGTTTAAAGATAAGTTGTGGTTTCTTAAAGCGAACCAAAACCCAGGATTTTGACTATCCCAATTGGGGGTACCCCTCAGATCGCCGATGACAACTCACGCCCAGTCCTATGGCGCATGCGCAGCCGCTCGTCCAATCAGCGCGCTTGAAGCCGCTGATGTTACGTCATCTAAGCCTTCGTCTAAGGCCAGTGGCTCCGAGCGCACTGGCGCCCGCATCCCCCGCTTCCCTCTATCAGGGAACGTGCCTGAGCCGGCCAATCACAAATGCCTGGCG
Organism: Gastrophryne carolinensis; assembly: GCA_027917425.1. Lineage (NCBI taxonomy): Eukaryota > Metazoa > Chordata > Amphibia > Anura > Microhylidae > Gastrophryne > Gastrophryne carolinensis. Next base: position 186,353,581 of record CM051243.1, read on the forward strand.
CGCGCCCTGCTAGAGGGATAGCGGGGATGCGACCATGGCTTGTGCATGCGCTGTTGGACTGGGAAACAAGGTAAGTGCATGGGGCGATCTGGGGGGGTTCACACAGCGGGGCATCCCGATTTTGGATGCTCGGGGGGTGGAAATCGATCGGACCGCGAATCTATAATTGGCGTGGGTTTTGGTCCACTTTAAAGGGAAACTCCAGTAAGAAAATTGTAGTGTCAGATACAGAGGAGAAGGGTTAGGTTTCTCTCTTTCTCTGGGGACAATTTGGGGAAATTTACATTTTGTCCTACAGCAGCCTATTGCCTACACATATCTAACAACTTTTCAGGGTGGGAAAGAGGGACATTTGTTAAACCCGACCTTCACCATGATTTAATGAAAAGCCCAAACTCTTAAAAAACGATTCCCCAGCATCTAAACTTTTTTTAGTTTTTAGTCACTTATTACTTTTTATTCTTTCCTTCCCTGGGCTGCAACTCTGTTCAGGACCTTAGGATATGAGCGCCGCCATCTTGACTCAGAAGCATCACTTACTGAGGAGAGGAGAGCGGGATAAAGTACAGGGGGGCGGGGTTATAGCTTTGCTCAGACAGAGCAGAGCTGGATGTTTAAAGGCTCATAACATGCAGTAGATGCAGGTAGGATGATTTTTAATGTGAGCAATCTGTATGTACAGGGTGTGGGAAACATATAAGATAGGCTCTTATTCAGGGTGAAGGTCCAGATTAATGTGGGCAATCTGTATGTACAGGGTGTGGGAAACATATAAGATAGGCTCTTATTCAGGGTGAAGGTCCAGATTAATGTGGGCAATCTGTATGTACAGGGTGTGGGAAACATACAAGATAGGCTCTTATTCAGGGTGAAGGTCCAGATTAATGTGGGCAATCTGTATGTACAGGGTGTGGGAAACATACAAGATAGGCTCTTATTCAGGGTGAAGGTCCAGATTAATGTGGGCAATCTGTATCTACAGGGTGTGGGAAACATACAAGATAGGCTCTTATTCAGGGTGAAGGTCCAGATTAATGTGGGCAATCTGTATTTACAGGGGGGGAAACATATAAGATTGGCTCTTATTCAGGGTAAGGGTCCGGATTAATGTGGGCAATCTGTATCTACAGGGTGTGGGAAACATACAAGATAGGCTCTTATTCAGGGTGAAGGTCCAGATTAATGTGGGCAATCTGTATTTACAGGGGGGGAAACATATAAGATTGGCTCTTATTCAGGGTGAGGGTCCGGATTAATGTGGGCAATCTGTATGTACAGGGTGTGGGAAACATACAAGATAGGCTCTTATTCAGAGTGAAGGTCCGGATTAATGTGGGCAATCTGTATGTACAGGGTGTGAGAAACATATAAGATAGGCTCTTATTCAGAGTGAAGGTCCGGATTAATGTGGGCAATCTGTATGTACAGAGTGTGGGAAACATACAAGATAGGCTCTTATTCAGGGTGAGGGTCCGGATTAATGTCCAGAACCTCTTGATCTTTGCCGGCGGATTCTGACGATTCTTCGCCACCAATTCACCAGTGGCCTGCAGATCTTCTCCAGCTTCTTCGTCTGCGGCGTCTATGTGAGCTGTTAGGGAATGGATTTACAATTTGACCAATCTGATCTTATCTGCTCAAATCTAGTTTCAATTCAATTCAACTATATATATATATATATATATATATATATATATATATATACAATTTTAGTCAGCAGAGTCCTTGAAACTGTACATAGCTCATCTTACCTTACACGCAGAGAGACCAGCTAGGAGAGATCAACAGGTAGCGCCTCGTAGCAGCAGGCAGCGTCTGGTGAACGCAGGGCGCAGTACGCAAAACCACAGTTATAAAAGGGATTCTGGTGAGTGGCTTTAACAGAGCCATGTAGCGTCTGATTCATATGTATGTTCTCTTTATCTTATGTGTATACTGTATGTTCTCTTTATCTTATGTATATACTGTATGTTCTCTGTATCTTATGTATATACTGTATGTTCTCTGTATCTTATGTGTATACTGTATGTTCTCTGTATCTTATGTGTATACTGTATGTTCTCTTTATCTTATGTGTATACTGTATGTTCTCTTTATCTTATGTGTATACTGTATGTTCTCTGTATCTTATGTATATTCTGTATGTTCTCTTTATCTTATGTGTATACTGTATGTTCTCTGTATCTTATGTATATACTGTATGTTCTCTGTATCTTATGTGTATACTGTATGTTCTCTGTATCGTATGTGTATACTGTATGTTCTCTGTATCTTATGTGTATACTGTATGTTCTCTGTATCTTATGTGTATACTGTATGTTCTCTGTATCTTATGTATATACTGTATGTTCTCTGTATCTTATGTGTATACTGTATGTTCTCTGTATCTTATGTGTATACTGTATGTTCTCTGTATCTTATGTATATACTGTATGTTCTCTATATCTTATGTGTATACTGTATGTTCTCTGTATCGTATGTGTATACTGTATGTTCTCTGTATCTTATGTATATACTGTATGTTCTCTGTATCTTATGTGTATACTGTATGTTCTCTGTATCGTATGTGTATACTGTATGTTCTCTGTATCTTATGTATATACTGTATGTTCTCTGTATCTTATGTGTATACTGTATGTTCTCTGTATCTTATGTGTATACTGTATGTTCTCTGTATCTTATGTGTATACTGTATGTTCTCTGTATCTAATGTGTATAGTGTATGTTCTCTGTATCTTATGTATATACTGTATGTTCTCTTTATCTTATGTATATACTGTATGTTATCTGTATTCATCATTACAGGCAGCTCAGCAAATAGCGCCAGCGCTACCTGTCGCTCTCCCATTCATTTCAATGGACGTTTCTTTTCTTCGGTTTAAACAGTGTTTTTTGTTTTTATTTTTCTCTCAAATAATTGTGTGACCTCTCCTGCCCTAGAAAAAGTCATTTTTTTAAAACATTTTTGTTTTTTTATATTTATATGCAGAATTGTCATTACAGGTCTGGCATTAAAATTTTAATGTTACAACAATGTCATTCCATGTGTTTTGGCTTTGTTACTGGTGGATATGTATTCAAAAACAGACTTTAATCTCATAGCGTCTGGCGCTCTATGTATGCTACAGCGACCAGATCCAGAGCGCCGATGCTGTGTGTGTGTGTTTTTGTTGCATATGGTGTGAGTCGCTGAGAGTCGGTCGCAATGAACTGGCGCTACCTCTCGCTCCCTGCAACGCTGTACTGGTGTTAGAACGCCCAACATACATCACATTCATCAATGCCAGCCAGGTTACTACAGCGACTGAGGCGCCCATGCGTTTGCCATTGGACCAGGAAGGATGCCTCCAGGCGCAGAACATAACCCGGGGAAGTCAAAATCCCGCTTTTTGTTTGGCTTCTAATGATTGCGACAAAAAAAAAATGGAATTAGGAATGACGTACAACTAAAATAATAATCAAATTTGAATCTATTTTAATTGTTGCACTAGGATTTGTGCAATAAAGTGTAATTAAAATGTAATTAACGGTGTCATTAAAAAAATCATATTCCGAGCTAAATATATATTAATTCCTAACATAGAAACATAGAAGGTTGACGGCAGAAGGAGACCATACGGTTAATCTAGTCTCTTTATCTTATGTGTATACTGTATGTTCTCTGTATCTTATGTATATACTGTATGTACTCTGTATCTTATGTGTATACTGTATGTTCTCTGTATCTTATGTATATACTGTATGTTCTCTGTATCTTATGTGTATACTGTATGTTCTCTGTATTTTATGTGTATACTGTATGTGCTCTGTATCTTATGTGTATACTGTATGTGCTCTGTATCTTATGTGTATACTGTATGTTCTCTGTATCTTATGTGTATACTGTATGTTCTTTGTATCTTATGTGTATACTGTATGATCTCTGTATCTTATGTATATACTGTATGTGCTCTGTATCTTATGTGTATACTGTATGTTCTCTGTATCTTATGTGTATACTGTATGTTCTTTGTATCTTATGTGTATACTGTATGTTCTCTGTATCTTATGTGTATACTGTATGTTCTCTGTATCTTATGTGTATACTGCATGTGCTCTGTATCTTATGTGTATACTGTATGTTCTCTGTATCTTATGTGTATACTGTATGTTCTTTGTATCTTATGTGTATACTGTATGTGCTCTGTATCTTATGTGTATACTGTATGTTCTCTGTATCTTATGTGTATACTGTATGTTCTTTGTATCTTATGTGTATACTGTATGTTCTCTGTATCTTATGTGTATACTGTATGTTCTCTGTATCCTATGTGTATACTGTATGTTCTCTGTATCTTATGTGTATACTGCATGTGCTCTGTATCTTATGTGTATACTGTATGTTCTCTGTATCTTATGTGTATACTGTATGTTCTCTGTATCTTATGTATATACTGTATGTTCTCTTTATCTTATGTATATACTGTACGTTCTATGTATCTTATGTGTATACTGTATGTTCTCTGTATGTTATGTATATACTGTATGTGCTCTGTATCTTATGTGTATACGGTATGTTCTCTGTATCTTATGTATATACTGTATGTTCTCTTTATCTTATGTATATACTGTACGTTCTATGTATCTTATGTGTATACTGTAGGGTTATCCATCAGTGCAATCAAAGAGGTGGGCCAGGGAGAGATATCTGGGTGTTTCCTATGATGCCGAAAGACCTCTAGCGTGGCTGCCCCGGTTGGGTGAGCTCTCAAACCTGACCTATATGTTTCCTTGTTCCAGACTGTTATGTCTAATGGGGCCTGTGCTAGGGAAAGCTCAAGCTGAACCCACCGCTTAGTATTTTTACATGTGTTCCATTCACAGATTCTCTGTAGATGGGACGCCATCCAATAGGACGTCTGGTAGCGCCATACCCCCTAGATGTTTGGGTTTGATTAATAACTGTCGCCTGAGCCTGGCTTTCTTTTTCTGCCACACAAAGTCCATCAGTATCTTGTCTAGTTTCTTGAAGAAGTGTGCGGGGATAGATATCGGGAGTGCCTGGAACAGGAATAGGAGCTTTGGCAGGATCGACATTTTTAATATGTTTACCCTGCCCATCCATGAAAAGGTGGGAGAATCTAAATCAGCTTTAATTCTCTGGGATAAGGGGAGGAAATTTAACTCTAGTATCCTCGATAGCTGGAATGGCAGTTGGGTACCCAAATACTTTATTGAGGTCTTTGCTGTCACGGACCGTGTGGAGCGGACTAGGATGTGGATCCGCTTTGACTGTGGAACTGATGGCGAGTGCCGTGTCGGGGGAGCGGATTCTAAGAGGCCACCGGTATTCACCAGAGCAGGTTGGTCTCGTAGCGGCGAGTGACCCCCAGGTCGCTACCCCCCAACAGCGGCCCAGTTCCACAGTTAGCCGAGGTTCAGCGTGGTGCACAGGGGCAGGCAAATGACGTAGTGAGTACAGGCAGAGATCAGGGCTGGCAGCACAGGTTCGTGGTAAAGGTGAGTAGCCAAGGTCGGGGCAGGCAGCAAAGGTTCAGAGTCGGGGACAGGCAGAGGTCGGTACACGGGTGAGCAATCCAAAAGCAACTGATTTACAACTGGCATGGAGAGACCAAGATCCGGCACTGATGGAAAGGAAATGCCCCTTTAAATAGGGGAAGTGGATGCAGGATAAGATGACCAGACACCAATCAGTGATGTACATGCCCTTTAAATTTCAGGAATCTGGTGCGCGCTCCCTCTAGTGGACGGAGACGTGCGCGCACCTGACCATGCGAGGAGGAAGCATGGGGGGAAGTGAGACGGCTGGGAGCAGCCATGGAGGTGAGGGAAGTGCTGTGAGATGGATGACGGCTGGATGCAGCCATGGAGGTAAGTGAAGTGCTGCGAGATGGGCGCGCAGCGCTCGCCCTAACATTTGCCCACTTGAACGGGAATGTTTGCTGGAGATTCCTGGCCGTGTCACCTGGGAGTGATATGTTTTAGGCTTCCAATTTTTCAAAATTAATTTTAAATAAAGAAAGCCTACCATAGACCTCGAACTCCTTCATCAGGAGTGAAAGTAGGGTTTGTAATGAAGAACAGGAGGTCGTCAGCGTAAGCAGCGACCTTGTAGATATCACCTCCGATTTTCAAGCCCCAGATATCAGCGTTTTCCCGTATTCTACATAGGAATGCCTCTAAGGATAGGGCGAACCGGAGGGGCGACAAGGGGCAGCCCTGGCGCGTACCGTTGCGAACTTCCACCATTTTTGTTTGAATAATGTATTTTTGCAGGGGAGGTCTCCAGAACTGCACACAGTATTCTAGCTGTGGCCTCACCAGGGCTCTATACAGCAGCATCACAACCTCTCTCTTCCTACTGGTGATGCCTCGAGCTATGCAGCCGAGCATCCTGCTTGCTTTTTGTTTTCGCTTTGTTACTAGTTGATAGATGCTAAAAAACAGACTTTAAACACACAGCCTCCTGCGCTCTGGGCTTCAAAGAAGCATTTTTCTGCGCCAGAGTTGTGTGAGGCTGTTTTTTTGCTGAATATGCTGTGAGTCAGTCGCTATGAGCAGTTGCTATCTACTGGTCAAATAGCGACTCGTCACAATGTATTCAACATTACTGCACAGCGACTGAGTCGCTATAAACTAGTGACTCACAGCCGAGCACTGCGACTACTAGCGGGCGCTCTGAAAATGCCTGCTACAGACGCTCATCTGTCGCTACCTGGCGTTAGTGATGAGTCAGCCTGCCCATACTGGCTTCTGACACACAAATAAAATAATGATATACTATCAATGTAAAGAGGAACAGAACCCAGGGTTTTGAATATCCTGTTGCAGTAAACATTCAGAGCAACTTGCTGAATTACATATAGACACGACAAATGACTGCAGAGCCCGCGCATGCGCCATTGTGCCGGGCGAAGGTAAGCCTTTATTGGCGATCTTAGGGGTTTCGCACAGGGAAAATCTAAAAGATTCCAGGGCCGGCCGTCGTTTTTTTTCCCGCAATAAGACATTTTCAAATCCTCATATATATATACATATACATATATGCATACCATAAATTATGCCAGAAATTCAAATGTATTACTACTGCCTGCATCCCCAGGTTTCGTTTAGTCTGAGGAGCGCTCCTGTCAAATTTATTTAAAGTGGACCAAAACCCGGATTTTGACTATCTTGGGTTTTGGTCCTCCCCCCCCCCCGATCGGAGGTGGGGCACCCCCCAGTGTGAAACCTCCCAGATCACCAAGCGCATCTCAGCTCTTCCCGGTCCTACAGCGCATGCAAAGCCTCTCGTCCAATCAGTGCGCTCAGTTTCGCTGAGGTCACGTCGTCTAAGCCTATGTCTAAGGTCAGCGGCTCCATGCGCGCTGGCGGCAGCATCCACCAAGTCCCTCTAACAGGTAATGTGCCCGCGCCGGCCATTCACAATTGCCTGTCGCGGTTCACGCGCCCTGCTAGAGGGATAGCGGGGATGCGGCCGTGGCTCGCACATGGACCAGGAAGCAAGGTAAGTGCATGGGGCGACCTGGGGGGTTTCACACAGTGGGGCATCCCGATTTTGGATGCCCCGAATGAGGGAATCGAGCGGCCAGGGAATCTCTCCCAGGCCGATTGCGCTTGGTTTTGGTCCACTTTAACTCTATTTTAATTTTTAATATTAAAAAACAAACACATTATTCATCAACATTGATTCATTCGATTAAAATAGAATTTATATATTTTTTTTAATGAAATTATTGAAAATATTAAAGTTTAGAAAAAAAACAAAGATTATTCAGAGTAGAATTTATTTCATTTATTTTATTTTTTTTTTTTAGCATTAAATATTAAAAATCAAAGTATTCATTAACAAAGTGATTAATGCCGTTGAAAAAATATTTATTATGTGGATTCTTAAAAATATTAAAGATACAAAACAAAAAAAAAAATTAAAAAATATTAGTAGTGGAATTTATCAAATACAATTAATTCCAACGATAAAAAATGTAATCAAAAATGTATATTATTTAATATATATATATATATATATATATATATATATATATATATATATATAATTTAAAAAACAAACACATTATTTATCAAAATTGATTTATTCTATTCAAATATAATTTTTTTTTTAAATGTAATTATTGAAAATATTAAAGTTAAAAAAAAAACTGAAAGATTATTCAGAGTAGAATTTATTTAGCATTAAATATTAAAAATCAAAGTATTCATTAAAAAATGATTAATGCAGTTGAAAAAATATTTATCATGTGGATTCTTAAAAATATCAAAAATCAAATAAAAAAAACAAATAACATTTAATTTAATATTTAAAATGTAATATTCGTAGTGGAATTTATCAATTCAATTTAACCCAACAATAAAAAAGTTAATCAAAAAATGTATATTATTCAATATATATATATATATATATATTTATATATATATATATATATATTGAATAATGTATATATATATTGAATAATATACATTTTTTGATTAACTTTTTTATTGTTGGTATATATACTGAATAATATACATTTTTTGATTAACTTTTTTATTGTTGGTATATATGTTGAATAATATACATTTTTTTATTAACTTTTTTTATTGTTGGGTTTAATTAAATTGATAAATATATATATATATTTAAATGTTCCTATTTGTGAGAGATTATTTCATAATTAATGTGTAATAAATGTATGGCTATTATAGCGAGAGGACTGCGGTGATGCGTGTGAAGTATTATGACGTCACAAGACGACAAGGTTTTTCCTCACAGGAAAGTCTGGAAAATCCTGTCTCCCGCCACGCTTTCGATATTTGCCCGCCCGCACCCGCCGCGCAGGAAAAACACGGAGGAGAACCCGAGAAATGAAGGAAAGGGGTGAGTGATGGGCCTCGCGTCCAATGAGAGAAGGTCACGCGAGGCAACGAGCCAGTGGCGAACCGGAGCGGTATGAAGGAGGCGGTGCTAGTACACGTGTACAGTGGTAAGCAGGAAGCGCTCGGTAGGGGCTCAGCTGTGCAGCCGGCCAGGTAGGTGATAAAGTGCATTTATTGTAGTTTTATTGATTTTTAATCCTTGCATTTCTGGCTTATCTTTGCAGCGCCTGTCTCTTTCCTGTCACAATTTCATTCAATGGGTTTTTTTTAAAGAGAACTTGTCACCGTAAAGCCGTCAGGACCACCTTTTCTCCCAGAGACACCCATGGCAATTTTGTTAGTTGAATTGGGGGCTCCCGCGCATTTATTGTAGTTTTATTGATTTTTAATCCTTGCATTTCTGGGTTATCTTTGCAGCGCCTGTCTCTTTCCTGTCACAATTTCATTCAATGGGGTTTTTAAACTTGTCACCGTAAAGCCTTCAGGACCACCTTTTCCTCCCAGAGACACCCATGGCAATTTTGTTAGTTGAATAGGGGGCTCCCGTGCTGGTGACACCCAGTGCATTTCTGTTACATTAAAGTGGACTAAAACCCTGGATTTTGACTATCCTGGGTTTTGGTCCTTTACCCCGGGTTGCCCCAATCGACGATGTCCTGCTGTGTGAAACCCCTCAGATCGCCAATGCCAACTTACCTCTTCCTGGGCCTATGCGCGGCCGCTTGTCCAATCAGCGTTGACGTCATATCGTCTAAGCCTTCTTCTAAGGTCATCCATCAGCTCCGAACGTGTTGGCGGTCACTTCCCTTATTGCATTGGAAGAGCCAGTAAATGGTCTCCGGATGAACAGTTAGACAATTATATATTCTTATGAGAATATGGCGCTTGTTTACTTTATTGACAAATTTATTGTGTACCGATTTTTTTTTTTTTTTTTGTGGACTAAAACCTGGGATTTTGGTCCATTGCATCGGTGAACCCTGATCTCTGCGTGGAACACCCCAGATCGCTCGAAGACTCACCTCTTCCCATTCCTACGGCGCGTGTGCGGCCGCTTGTCCAATCAGCACACTTGGAGCTGCTGACATCACGCCGTCTAAGGCTAGCAGCTCAGAGCACGCTGGCGGCTGCACCCCCCTGCTTCCCTTAAACAGGGAGCATGCCCACGCCAGCCATTCACAAATGCCTGGGATGGACACATGCCCTGCTAGAGATATAGCGGGGATGCGGCCGTGCTTGCGCATGTGCCGTTGGACCGGGAACCTGGGGGGCAACCTGGGGGGTTTCACACAGCGGGGCATCATGCTTTTGGATGCCCCGGGGGGGGGAGGGGAGCCTGGGAATCGATCGCCCTGGGAATCTTATAGATTTGCTGTGTGAACCCCCCCCCCCTCCCGGTCGCCCCATACACTTATCCATATAAATATGCAGGATGGCAGGTGGAGGGGTCACATATACACCCTGCATCAAAAAATATAGTTAAAATCCTGGGTTTTGGTCCACATTAAACAAGAGTGGCGGTCACCACCAACTATATCTCACCGGTGAGATAAGCATTGGCGCTTGTCATTTTCAGTTTGTTAAACCGCACACTAAATGCCGCTGAGGCAATATATTTGAGCTGACTCTAGATAAATGAGGCTCCCAGTGTCATTTCTATGCCATCCATTTATCTGTGATAGGAGCAGCATATAATGCTTGATGTGGATTGTTCCAGGGCAGAAGAGCACGGCTTATCCACTCACACACAATACCTTTTGCCTAATGTTTGTGTGAATAAGCCCTAAAAATAATAAACTGTAGGGTGGGAGTCTTCAGTCTCCTGACACCCCAATTCAACGCCGGGGCTTTGGGGTGAGATGTAGCACATATCAGGCAAGGCTTTGGAGTTGGTTTTGAATTTAGTTGCAGTACAGATACAAGGAGAACTGTGTGGCAAAGCACATAGGAGGGCTATGGGTGGGTTGCAGTAGGAATCGGTGGGGGCTGTAAGTTTGGTTTTGGGTTTATATGCAATGCACATAAGAGGGAGGCTGTGGGGTGGGTTGCAGTGCACAAAAGGGCTGTGAGTTTGATTGCAATAGAGATGAGTGGGGATTGTAGGGTGGGTTATGGTACAGATCAGAGTGAGCTGTGGGTTTAGTTGCAAAGAACATATGAGAATGGCTATGGGTGGCTTTCAGTAGGGATCATTGGGGGCTATAGGATTGGTTGTGGGTTTACAATGCACATAAGAGGCGGTCTGTTGATGGATTGCAGTAGAGATGAGTGGGGACTGTGGGGTGGGTTTTGGCACAGAGCAAGTGGGTTGTGAGTTTAGCTGCAGAGCACATAAGAAAAGGGCTGTGTAGAAAGGATTGAAGAAGGAACCCAGAGGTTCCTTAAGACATGGACTCTTTGGGAGGTGTCACGGGTCTCCCAGGACTTCCGGGCGCTCCTGGTGCGGGAGTAGTGCTGTGTGGGGTGGAGGGGGGCTCGACTCTTGGTTGGTGGAGTGTGGTCGAATGGGGGTGGGGGGGGCGGGATCCGGACGTGGCACCGGACTCCAGGGGTCTCCTACTTTTTCCGGTTGGCTTTTCTTGTTTTTCCCTTTTTTCCCTTTTCCTTCTATCTCTTTATGCACTTCCGTCATTCCTTCTGATCGCTGGCGAGAGCGGACACGGCAGCTCACGTGCTGAACGGTCGGCCAGAGAGGGGTTCACAAGAAGGGGATGGTTACCCCATAGTACATGTAGTCCAGCGTGATGTAGTTGGTAGATGTTGGGCAATAGACCCCATATGCCCGGCAAGAGGTCGAACCCTGAGATGAGGAAAAAGCTTGATTGATTCCTTGTAGGCCGCATATGTTTGTTAAGCCTTGTACTTGGTTGCCGTGTTTTCGCTCTGTGATCCTTTATTTCCCTGTTTCTACTTACGGTTCTGTATAAAATATTAAAATTTCAATAAAGACATTGGAAAAAAAAAAAAAAAGAAAAGGGCTGTGAGGTTGATTGCAATAGCTAAGTGGGGAATGTAGGGTGGGTTTAGGTACAGATCCAAGCAAGCTGTGGGTTTAGTTGCAAAGCACATTAGTGGAGCTCTATAAGTGGGTTGCAGTAGAAATTGTGTGGGCTATAGGTTGGTTGCAGTGCACATAAGACATATGTGAAGTGGGGGCCGCAGGGTGGGTTGTGGTACAGATCAGAGGGGACTGTGGGTTTAGTTACAGGTACAGACAAGAGAAGAGCAGTGGGGTGAGTTTCTGTAGAGATGAGTGGGGACTGCAGGGTGGGTTGTGGTACAGATAATAGTGAGTTTAGTTGTTTTGTTTATAAGAAGAGGGTGGGTTTTGATACAGATCAGAGTGGGCTATTGGGTGGGTTGTAGTGTAGATCATCATGATTGTCGTGTTCTCCCTATAGAGCTGAACCCTCCAGCAGCTGTGTGGTGCACTGCAGTCAGCATGGCTGCAGTTACCTGTGACCACCTACCGTTACTTAATTGGGTCCCTCCAAACCCATCTGGCTGTTGTACTGCCGCACACGCCGGTTACTCTGGAGATTAGCTGCTGCTTAGGATAGTAGGACTCCTTTTCCTTTGCGTTGTAACTGTGTTCACCTCAGAAAAAGCGGATAGGCTCATGCAATTAGAGGGTTTTACACAGCAGTCTAGAGGGAGACTGCCGGCCCTAGAGTCCTATAGACTTTAGGCCGGTGGTTGCTCCTCCTACTTGCCAGACTGTGTAATGCTGGATGGTTTTCCCGTCCTGTCTCCGTGGCATTCGTTACACTAGGGGTGTCAGAAAAAAATCAATTCTGTCAAGTATTGCGATATTTCATTCTACGATACTAGAATAGTTTCTGGCTCCCCCCCCCCCCCCCCCCCCCACACACACACACACACAGTAAAAGAAATGTAAAAAAAACACTCACTGGCCCCTTGTTCAATACGGCCGGTTCCGATTGCCCCCCCCCCCCCCCCCCGGGCTCTTCAGTAAAGAGCTTTACTGGCCCTCTCCCTGCCTTCCCGACGGGCACTGCCATCGAGTAGCCCCGCCTTTGGGGGCGGGGTGGATGACATCACTCTTGCTGGCTCGCTACGGCTCAGCTGTCAGATGCTATGATCGCTGAGCAGAGGAGAGAGGCAGGCGATTCTCTGAACCCCCTGCCTCCCCCCTCCTCTGGCCGGCGATCAACGGATCTGTCATTGGATCGGTGAGGGACACAGGAGAAAAATTTTAATAAAGACATTTTCTCTGTTTTTTTTTTTTTCTTTTGTTAACCCTTTGTGAACTGGTAAGGGATCTATGTGACCCCCTATACGAGTTCATAAGGCTCTGGGTCTGGCAAGTCACCTGCGGCTAGTGGGTGACTTGCCATTAACCCTGAGCACCCCCATTACCTGCCTCCCCAAAGCCTGGGGGGGGCAGAAGAGCCCGTGGCCATAGGCTATGCTGGCTTGTAGCCTGCATGGCCAGGGGACACCAAAGCTGGCCCCTGCGCCCTGTTCTTGGGAGGGAGTTTTAAGGGTTTTTAACCCTTAAAATTCCCCAAAAATGGGGTCCCACCCCCCGTGAAGGGGGAACCCTGTGTTTTTTTTTCTTTTAATTTAATTTCAAATTAAATTTAAAAGAAATCGCAATATATAATTTTTGAGACAGAATCGGGATTGTATCGTCATACATGTATCGCGATACGTATTGTATCGCCAGATTCTTGCCAATTCACACTATTTATTACTATTCATACAGTGTAAGGTCTCGGTTTCTGGATTCCTTGGTGTTTCATGCCACTGGATAGCAGGAGAACGGACTTGTCTGTGTGCAGGAGTGTCGTATACATGCACCCGCAGGATCCTGCCCATCAGGTTTGGTGATCTGGATGCATTCGCAAAAGCCCAAACCTAATCCGGGTACCGGAGTGAAGATCCTGCTTGGCTCCTGGTCTTCCTGTTTACCTTGTGTGCGGCAGCCGGGAGCTCCCGCCTGCTGGAACGTCCTGTTGGATTGCGTTTCTGAGTTTGGAGGGAGAGGATGTAAATAGAATAACGATTGCTGACCCAATTTTTGGCTTTGCTTATTGCTACTTTTACTGGCAGAAGCGTGGCCTTGAACTGCTAAGGCCTGTAGAGCTTCTCTATGAGCATGTTGATGAAGATTCAAGAAAACAAAAAAAATGCAAGCAACAATTATTTTGCCCAGGACAGATGCAGACGCGGAATAGTTGTGCCCAGGGCAGTGGCGGCAGAATTGTTGTGCCCAGGCACAATAATTTTGCTGATGTCTGATAGTCTGAAGTCTACAAGACTCCTGGGGTGGTGTTCTGCCCTGCTGTGTGAAACCCACGAGGGTTGCCCTATCCACTGCATCTTGCACATTCCTGCTATACCTTAGCACGCACCTCGCCAGGCCTTTCTGAATGGCTGGCACTGGCCTGCCCAATACTAGAGGGAAGCAGGGATGCCGCGGCAATGGAAATCTGAATGCAACGTGCACCACTGATTAGCTGAGCGGGCTGCACATGCGCCATGGGAGCGAGGAAAAGATGAGATCACTGATGATCCTGGGCATACACACAGGACATCCCAATTTGGGATTTCCCCCATGAGAAACCAACCCCATGAGAAACCAACAAGTGGACCAACCAAGAAAGTGGATCAAAACCCGGGATTTTCATTATCCCAGGTTTTGGTCCTTCCCCCCCTGGGGCACCCCAGATTATGGTTTTCCCCTGCCGTGGGACCCCCCCCCACCCCGATCACAGAGCTAACTCACCTCTGCTCGAGCCCATGGCGCAGGCGCAGCTGCTCGTCCAACCCACCACTCCCATCGCACATATTAAAGGGGACCAACACCCTCCGCGGCGAGGGTTCTTGGTGGTGCTATAAGACAGGCCGAATTCTTGCCCCCCCCACCCCCCCCCCCACATGTAACCCTCAGGACGTCTGTAATTTTTATCTTCTCCTCGCTCCCGCGCAACCATTGCCTTTCCGGCACCTACGTGGGCAGTGACAGCAATTGGCAGCAACCTGGGGCCGGAACGTCACTGCCCGTGTGAATGTCAGACAGTCAAATGTGGTTCTAGATTTCTGGCAGGGGTATGAGAATAAGGTAAATATTACAGGCTTCCTGTGGGGTTATGTGTGGGGGGGCTCCAGTCTGTCCTATAGTGGCGGCACGCGGAGGGTGATGGTCTGTTTTAATGTGGGGCTAGAGAAGCTGAATGGAATTCCTAGCCACACTTAGGAGCTGTGTGCAGCATCATTTTCTCCCTTCAGCTGTGTGCGGCCAAGCACAGCCATTCACTTGCACAGTTGAGAAGGGAGATGAGTGATGCCAGCTGCTCATATGCTGTGGGCTCAGGGGAAAGTTGAGTTTATCGGACGTCCTGGGGGGTTTCACACACCGGGGCATCTGGAAGTTTGGGATGCCCTGGGATTGGAGTAAGCCTGCACTGGAGTCTGGTAGACTTCAGGGTGGGTTTTAGTCCACTTTGAAGCAGACCTATAGTCAAACAGACTTTAGATCTCGTAACCCTCATCCACAGGGCATCCAGATTTAGAACACGACTGTTGTTCAAGATCTCAAGAAAATCTGAAATTTGATAGGACAATGCAACTCTCACGCCTCCCATCTTGCCCAGACCAACAAACCTAGCCAGCATAACCCCTCCTTTTTGTCTGCGCGCCCCTTAAAATTACAAGTGTGTGTATATATCTTTGGTGTCCTCTGTATTTAGAACAGAGCAAAGTTTTTTTTTTTTGGCCTGAGTTCCGCTTTGGAAACTCTTCTATTTCTACAAGTGGGATAAAAAAAAAAAGAACAAAAAAAGTCCTGTTTCCCGGCTATCTCCGGCACATCTCACATCATTCATCTTCCGCCGCCTGTTTAATAAGCAGTGAAAGGTTCCCATACAGCGGCTGTCAAGGGCGCTCCTGACATTTCTCCCGAGCAGCCGACGATTTCCCATCGTCTTGTTAGTACGCGGCCTCCCTCGGGAGAGTCGGGGGGAAACGGAGGAGCACGGGGGAGACTCATCTGGGTATATGTGTCACCACAAGGTGCTTCTGCGGCTACAGGGAGATGGGGATGTCTCAATTCCCCTCGTTACGGGTCTGTTGGATGATGAGATGCCCCTTGGCGCACCCAGTTATGGGGCCTAAAAATGTCACTTTAAAGTACACCAAAGGTACACCTAGCGCCTAGGTCCGGTTAAATACCAAATTTGGAATGCTCCAGGCAGGAGGAACGAAACCTGGGATAGTAAAAAACAAAGTTTTTGTTCCTTTTTAAAGTGGATCAAAACCAGAACCTGAACCAGAACTAGAAAATAATACCCACCCCCTGGCCCGCTGTGTGAAACACCGTAAATTGCCAGACGAAACCCACAGCCGGTAGTGGTGCTGGCATCTCTTACATGGTTCTAGGTCTGTGCGTGGCCCCTTCCAGCCATAACTGAATGGCTGGTGTTACTGCGGGATGCAGGATTAAGCAGATAAGCTCCCATTCAGTTTCTTTAGCCACATATTAATATGCACAGCCAAAGAAGCTGATTGGAGCAGAGCTACGTCTGCACTGTGGGAATACTAACGAGTTATGTAAATCGTGCAACTTGTGCGGCATCCCAAATCCTGCTCCAAGGATATGGACAGAAACCCGGGCTAGTTAAAATCATGGGTTTTACCACTTGAACCATCACAATTTGTACATTCAAGCCTGGATTCCTCGTTCCAGGGCACCCCCCCCCCCTCCATGTGCCCTTGAGCCGTTTATGCCCAAAAAGTTTGTGTCTGAGAACACATCCATTTTTGGTTTTGGCTTTCAAAATCCAGTACCAGTCCCACTGTGTGTAATTCAACCCCCCCCCCCCCCCCCGATTGCCCGTTTACTCACCTTGTCCAGTGACCTCATGGAGCATGTGCTCAGCCATACTGAAATGCAACCGCAGTGTAGTGAGGATGCAGCCCACGCATTCGGCTTGGGATTGCTGGGATTGTGTGGTTTCAGGGGATCCCAGGGAATACAAACAGCAAGACATCCCAACTCTGTATGCCCCACAAAGAGGGAGACCACTGGACCTAGTGTCTTATAGAGGCCAGGACCTTAAAGGGGAAACCTCCCCCCCTTCCTTAAAACTGAGACTTTTGGTTTGGGGGGGGGGTTGAGAGAGGGGGGACAAAATACTTCTGTCACTACATTTAAAGATTGACGTCATGATAAGCTCTTCTGTTTGTTTGCAGGTACCGGTGGAATGATTGAAAGTTACAGTCCGGTGGTGCAGTCCCTCTTAGGGACTTTGTTTACATGGGGACTGACAGCAGCAGGCTCTGCCTTGGTGTTTGTCTTTGCTACTGGCCAGGTGAGTGTCCTATTCATAAAACCATCACTACTTCAGGTTCACACAATGGATATCCTTTTCTGTGTCTTTAAAGTGGACCAAAACCCGGGATAGTCAAAAGTTTTTGACTAGCCTGGGTTTTGGTCTTTCCCTCTGGGGCACCCCGATCGGGGGAGCCCCGCTGTGTGAAACCCCCCAGAACGCCCAAACGGACTCGCTTCTTCCTGGTCTCAGGGCGTGTCTAAAAGCAGCGGCCCTGACGGCCGCATCCTCCGTCTCCCTCTAGCAGCCAGGCATTCCTTAAATGGCCGGTGCGGGTATGCTCCCTGCTAGAGGGAAGCTGTCAGAGCCGCTGATTTTAGATGCACTATGGGACCGGCAAAGGTGAGTTGGCTTTGGCGATTTGGGTGGGGGGGTGGGGGGCTTTCACACAGCGGGGCACCCGGGTTCCCCTGGGGAAACCCAGGATTTTGACCATCCCGGGTTTTGCCCATGGGTTTCCAAGAGGAAAATCTCAGCCCAGCATACATACCTGTCCCTGCTTATCGATGTTGCCCGGCTCAGGTGCTTAATAGCAGAATTTGACTGCATCCATCTAAAAGCCTGAGTTTGATGCACTTTCCTGGGGCACCCTTGAGCCTAAATTCGTATCTTTCTGCCAGTCCCACGGCACATGCATGGCCATTCCTCTTTAAGTCCGAGCCCTGGTATATGGAATTGGAAGCGTCCGTGTCCCCGGCCTCCCTCCGATTGCATTGCGCTCCCACTCCCAGCCTGTCTTACTGGAGATGCCAGGAATGCAGCTATTGGAGTGCCAGAATGGTGAGTGTTTGTGGGGCAATCCCAGAGGGGCCCACACAACAGGGCATACCGATGGTGGTATGGTCCAGGCCCAGATGATTCCCTCCAGGGGGCATTGTCCTTATGTGTCAAGCCCTGCCGATCGCTTTAAAAATGTACCTTTCCTGAGATCCCACGGCACATGCACTAGCTAAATGGTGAAATTAAAACAAGTTGCATCAACCTGTAGCTTTAGCTGATACTCTGCCTCAGTATCACCCAGTCCATCCCTCACTAGATTAGAGCCATTTTGCTCTCTGGCTTAGAGCCCCATGGCAGCATACATGTATAAAGTGTACCCCGCACACAGGAACGAGAAACCAGATACAAAAATGTTTGCTTGACCCCCTCCCCCAACAGGGACCATGAATGGAGGAGGCGGAGCTTTACAGCTAAAACAGGCAGCATTATCTGGCATTAGAGTGTAGCAGGAGCAGTGAAAATCGGCATAAGGTCCTCCCTTTAGGGCAAGCAATTCAGGGGATGCTAGTTAAAAATGTGAGCTTCAGTCCGCTTTAAAGAGGAACATCTTCTGGGTCCCTCTGGTTCTGGCCGACCTTCCGACGGGTAGCGTCATCTTGCATCCCATCAGGCATTGCACACGGCCCCTGACCTCGTGCCTGCGCAGTGCCCATGAATAGGAAGCAATGAGGCCGCCCGAAATTCTGCAAGACTTCGCTGAGCGGCGCGGGACTTTCAAGAGCACTGCTAAATCCGCTCTGTCACTAACAGCCCTGAAGCAGCCAAAAGGTAAGCAAGGGCCGATTTGGGGTGGGGGGGGGGTCGGCCCCTTTTTATTTTCGGTCTGATGTTCCTCTTTAAGTAGTTTCCAGTACCTGATCCTCGGCACTGCTTTGTACTCTGTCTCTGTTTCCAGTCCTAATTTCTTTTTTAACTTGCCAAACACTTTAACTTGTCACTTCAAGCCCACTACGATATCAAAAGCCATCCCCCATTTTGAATGTGTTCAGGGTTCTTACATGCTTCTTACATTACTCTTTTGGAGTGATTACCCATGTATATAACCTTGAACTGTCCTAACCCATGCTACTTAAATCATTCTTTTGGATTGATAACCTGTGTATATAACCTTGGACTGTCCTAACCCATGCTTCTTACATTACTCTTTTGGAGTGATTACCCATGTATATAACCTTGGCCTGTCCTAACCCATGCTACTTACATTACTCTTTTGGATTGATTACCCATCTATAACCTTGGACTGTCTTAACCCATGCTACTTACATCACTCTTTTGGATTTATTACCAGTCTATAACCTTGGCCTGTCCTAACCATGCTACTTACATCACTCTTTTGGAGTGATTACCCATGTATATAACCTTGAACTGTCCTAACCATGCTACTTCCATCACTCTTTTGGAGTGATTACCCATGTATATAACCTTGAACTGTCCTAACCCATCTACTTACATCACTCTTTTGGATTTATTACCAGTCTATAACCTTGGCCTGTCCTAACCCATGCTACTTACATTACTCTTTTGGAGTGATGACCCATGTATATAACCTTGAACTGTCCTAACCATGCTACTTACATCACTCTTTTGGAGTGAATACTGGCGTTTGACCTTGGATGGTCTTAAACCTTGAAGTCCCTACCTGTGTATGACCTTGGCTTCTCATTTGGACTTTGTATCTGTGCCTGTGACTTGCTCTTTCACCTTGCTGGGTGACCACTGCTTCTTACCATATCCCTTGACTTCCTCAGGCACGACCTTGGGCCTTCCAAGCAGCCCAGTCTATCCTCCCTTATGGGGAGCTCTAGTAAAGACCATGGACTCTGTGCCAAGATGGGATTTGGGTAGTAGTCTTCTGTGCCCCTGCTTTGTAAGCAGTAAGAACCTCTGTTTCTCCAAATGCCTCCACTTTCTGTGACCCTTTCCTGTTACTGTGGAATTAGGTATTTTCCTATAAGAACAAACTCTACCCTAACCGGATTATCCACCACTCCACATTCTCAGAAATTGCAGCCATTTTACCTTGTTTGGCCGCCTTCATTTCCAAACACGTAATCCTATTAATCAGCTACCTGTGGTCTCCAGAGGAAAATTAGTTATTATCTTCTATTTTTACAGCGGCAATTGATGTGCTTTGGGAGGCGGGGATGTAACTGTCGGAATTTTGCGGGGTTTTTTTTCGTACTACTTTCTCTGAGCACCTATAAATAATCTGACAGCTTGCTCGGTGCAATTTTCTTGTCATCAAATTACAGTTTGTTCGTCTTTCAGCGCGTATGTTGTGTTTATAAATCTACAAAAAAATAAAAATAAAAATCTTGCCACTGCATGAACTTAAACCGGACCTTCAGCATCATTTAATGAAAAGCCTGAACGCTTATATATGTTAAGTTTTTTTTTTTTAGTTGCTTATTTTTATTCTGTCCCCCACTGGGCTTCAACTCTGTTCAGGACTCTAGGATACGGGCGCCGCCATCTTGCCTCAGAAGTATCACATACTGAGGAGAGGAGAATGGGGAAAAGCACAGGGGTGGGGTTATAGCTGGGCTTGCCACAGATTAAGCAGAACTTGGGTCAGGAAAAGGACAGCAATCCCAGAATACAGAGCAGCACAGTCAGAAGACACTTCCTGTCTGCAGGCAACCTGAGGAGGTTAAAAAAGGTGGAGGTAGGATGATTCTTAATGTAAGCAATCTGTATGCACGGGGTGGGGGAAATATACAAGATATGCTGTTATTCGGTGGTGAAGTTCCCCGTTAATGGAGGAAAACAGAAGTTGTTCTACTCGGCTTGTTTCCCTTATGCACTGCTCACCTTGTGGTCCAGGACTACACAGCGTTCCTTCATGCCGGGTGAAATGACATTTCCAGTCGTCGGCCGTTACAGTATAAATCATTCAAAGTATCAATCAATTAAAACATTTTTTGGAACAAATCTCCCAGTGATCACCAGATTGTATTTACACATTAAAATACCCAGAATGCACTGCTTCCAAATATTCTTTGATACAAGTTACAAGTTCGATACAAGTTACAGGTTGTAAAGAAGTGATGATGGTTGTTAAAGGGGCGAAGGAGGTATAATAATTTATAGGCATATTTATTGTGCTTTGTATGATTATGCACCTGAATTCCTAACAGTCAAATAGGGGGTGGGCCGGAAATCCTGCCATGTCTATAGTAAACATAGTATATTCACACCTAGCTGCCAAACAGCTAACTCAATAGCTGGGGTGTTTTCACATTTCCCACTGAAAAGGAATCCTTGAATTTCTAATTAGGTCCTCAGACACTCAAATACACACTGGATGTTATTTGTGGAAGAGCGGTGTAACTCTCGAAACATGTCAGTTACGACTATATTAATGAGAGAGTCTTATTCAGGATTATAAGACCTTTCATTTGATATCAAACATGACCTACATATATTGGCCAAAGACTGATAATCCACATAGTATCATATTCGGTATGATATGTATTTGATGTTTAGGTTCATTCAACTAAGAAGTTAATGGGGATCTTGAATTTCTTGGTTACAGTATGATAACATGCGTATTGTGGGAGTTATAAAATATGTATCTAATCTTACTGAGGGCGGTTGTGGGCAGATCATGGCAGACACACCCAAGAGGCGGGGAATGCTGGCCACTCCCCCTAGTGTTCAATAGATTAGGAAGCTGGGTGCAGGAGCAAGTAGTCAATGAATGGACCCGCTACTTGGATGAAGTGCTAAGTATTCCTTGCTGTCTCTCCATTATCTCTCTCTCTCACCATCCAACCATAATGTGATCGCAAATATTAATTTAAATCATATCTTCCTATTTCAATGGTCATTGGTTGGATTTGCAGCAATAGCTTGTCACATTTACTGACCTCAAAAGCTGTTTCCATTCAAAACCTCTTAACAGGCGGAGTGACGCAGTGACATCGTAGTTTTTCTTTATATCATCTTCACAATTCTGCCATCCATGGAGAGTTTCTGCTTGAATTTCTTTGCAGGATGCCATAAATATTTTGCTTGAGGAGACTTCCAAAGGTTCTCCATAGGGTTGAGGTCATGGCAGGATGGCGGCCACACCATGAGTATTGCTCCTTTTAATACCCATAGTAGCCAATGATGGGGAGGTATGTTTACAGCATGAGTTGGGGCAGTGTCATGCATAGTGGTCAATCAAACTCTGTAGACTTTGCCGAGGTCATTTTCACACCTTCAGGGAGCCTAAAGGGGCCCCAGCTCTCTCCCTATGACTGACTCTGCCCTCTCATTGCCTTATCGGGATATGGTGGCCATCCACCAACCATCCACTACTCCATCCATCTGAAGCATCCATAGGTTGCACGGCACTCACAAGACTGATAGTGAGTCTTCATGTATGTCTGGGCCCACTGCAGCTGTTTCTGCTGGTAAACACTGGTTAGTAATGGCCCAATAGCAGCTTTATGCTCCACTGCCAGCCTCTGGAAGATCCTACACCTTAAGGTTCCCAGGACTTCAGAGGCACCGACAGCTTCACATACTACACGCTGCTTTGTAATGGCATTTTAGCAGCTGCTCTCCATCAGATTCATTTGTCTGTCAGAAACCTTCCTAAGTATGCCTTTATCTGCACCAACCTGTCTGTGCTTTGAATTGGCCACAAATCCCTTCACAGTACAACGATCACGCTTAAGTTTTCTCCTGAAATATCTCATGATTTCATACCTTGTCCCAGGTATTGTGATGTGATGCTTTTTGGCAGCAGCTTTATGAATCATGAGGATGCTATGCTGTGGTCAGAGAAAGTGGCGGGACCACTGTGGCTTGCTGTGTTCTTTAGTGCTGGGAGTTGGAAGGGACAAAAGACTGTTGGACCACTTTTTTTCTTAGTGGTCCTGGAGAAATAAAATTGGGTGGAGGGAAAACTTTTGGGCCCTGCTAAAGCTTTTACCCATTGCTGCAGGAAACAAAGGACATGGGACAGGGCTGCTTGCTGCCTTATTATTGCCGTTAGGTTGACCGTCCCCTTAAAGTGGACTATCCTGGGTTTTGGTCCTTGCTGTGTGAAACCCCCCAGGTCGCTGAAACAACCTCTCCTCTTCCCGGTCCTACGGCGCATGCGCAGCCTTTCGTCCAATCAGATCGGATCCACTGAGGTGCCTTCATCTAGGCCTTCATCTAAGGCGAGCAGCTCCGAGCGTGCTGACGGCCCCTAACAGGGAGCATGCTCGCGCTGGCCATTCACAAATGCCTGGTGCGGGCATGCACCCCGCTAGAGGGATAGCGGTGATGCTGCGGTGGCTCACACATGCGCCATTGGACCGGAAAAGACGGTAGGTGTATGGATGACCTGGGGGGTTTTAGACAGTGATTTTTATAGATCTTATAGATTCCTGGGCCGATCGTCGTGGGTTTTGGTCCACTTTAAAAGCCCTGGAAGACTCAGAGATCCCTAATCGAAATGTGCAGGGAACCGACAAGGGGCTTCTGGGGAATTCAGGATATGTACGGATGCAGAAGCGGCTCCAAGCTTTGCTAGCATCTGACATAACATTCCCATATATCATCATATATCATCTATACTAAAGGAATTTTATTTAGGTTTAGTGCAGTGGCCTAATTGGCATCACAGTTCGGTTCCACTTACTGCTCTGTGCTCCCTAACTGCCACTGTAACCATGGTAATCGCTGTCTGGGCGTGGATGACCTGGCAGTGAACTCATTAGTTTCGATCAGGTTCCAACCTATAGAGAGAGGTAGCTAAGAGGTGACGGGCGGCTCACTAAAAGAAGTCCTCTTGGGCGCTGAAGGCAAACAGAAAACAAGTGATTGTCTAGATAAGAGGCAAAGTAGGCCCCAGTGACCCTGGGTTTTGTGTAGTAAGGGTGTGTATGTGATGGTTATAGTTAAAGTGGACCACAACCCACCTCGATTGGTCTGGGAATCTATAAGATTCCTGGGCTGATCGATTCCCTCCCCCCTGGGGCATCCAAACTTGGGATGCCCCAGATCTCCCCCATACACTTACCTTGATTTCCTGTCCAACGGCACATGCGCCAGCTGCGGCCGCATCACCGCTATCCCTTTAGCAGGGCCATGCCTGCGCTCGTCATCTGTGAATGGCTGGTGCGGGCACGCTCCCTGTTAGAGGGAAGCAGTGTATGCACCCACTGGCCTCAGGCGACGTGATGTCAGCGGCCCTGAGCTCGCTGATTGGATGAGCACCCGCGTATGCGCCATAGGACCCGGGAAGAGGTGAGTTAACATCGGTGATCTGGGGGTTTCATGCAGCCCTGGGGGAAAGGACCAAAACCCAGTATAGTCAAAATACTGGGTTTTGGTCCACTTTAAACTTTTTGAGAGCATGTGGTTGTCATTTTATTTCTTCTTTTAGTCCTCCTCAAAATCATCATATAGGTTTCTTACCTCCCTTTCTGAAGAAAATTGTTGGGATGATTTTTTTTTTGTCTTTTGCTCTACAGCAAAGCTGAAATTTCCAGTCTTTGTATGAGAAACCCTGGATTTGTCCCTTGAAGGTCTGTGATAGCAGGGGGTGAGGTTCCATGAGCTTTCTTGTCTGTGTATATATTTCTTTCACTCCCTCCCTCACCAGCCTAAGAACCCGATTTTCATTTTTTTTTGCGGCTAGTTAAATTTTTATTTAGTTCATAAACATGGAAGTTGAGTAGATAAATGAGCTGGAGTCCCCTTGTAGGCACAGGGCACGGTGTGTCCCACTTAGCCTGATGCAAGAGGCATACACATATGTCCCCCTTTTAGGGTTTCGGCTCTACCTACCTACCGACCATCGCTTTGGGTTGCCCCTTGGACTGCCCTTTCCGTGTATGACCCCTTCTATGTTTACTACTGCACCTTTGCCTCATTCTCCTGACCTTTCGGGCTTGTCCTTGCAATTCGCCTCTGTGCCAGCTGACCTCGGCTATCCTTTAATCACGCCTATCGTCGCTGCCACTAGGTAGACCACTATCAGTCTGCCCAGGTCCTTGATTGTGCTCCGGGGGTTGACCATGGGCCCCTCAAGCAGCCAAGTCTAACCACCCTTTGCGAGAGGCTCATTTCTGCTGCTCCTCCAGATACACAACACTCCGTGACACCCACATATGTCCTCTACTCACTAGTTCTGACATAAAGTCTACTTGCAACTGCCCTTCCCGCTGCTTTCCTTGCCCCCTATCTCTAGTCCTAATACCCTTTTAGGTACCCCCCTCACACTTCCAATGCCACCCACTATTCTAGACCCCTCAGGGTCCCCTCTCCTTACTGGCTGTTCCACCCATCTAGACAGTGCTTTTCATGTATGATCCCCTGCTATCTTTACTACTGAACCTCTGTCTCATACCCCCGACTACTTGTCCTTGTCCTTGGGTTGTCGATTCCCTGCCTGTGCCCTTTGTCCTCGGCTACCCTTCGACACCCTCATCACCCCACTATCTCTCTGCCCAGGTTCCAAGGGGATGACCTTGGACCCCTCAAGCCGTCAAGTTCAACCACCCTTGCAAGAGAGCATCTAAGGTCCTGGCCAGTAGGTTCCAGGAAGTGGGGACCCAGGGGATTCCTGCACATCTGTGCTCCGCCTCCAGGTATGCAACACTATGTGACACCCACACATCTCTTCTGCCCTCTACCCACTA
Organism: Gastrophryne carolinensis; assembly: GCA_027917425.1. Taxonomy (NCBI): domain Eukaryota; kingdom Metazoa; phylum Chordata; class Amphibia; order Anura; family Microhylidae; genus Gastrophryne; species Gastrophryne carolinensis. The sequence goes on from CM051243.1 coordinate 186,379,217, forward strand.
GTTCTAACATCCTATGAGGTCTCACTCCAAATTCCCCCCCTCCCACCGCTGCTAGTCCTAATACCCTGTTTGGTAATCCCCTCATCCTTCTCCTCCCGCCCACTGTTCTAAACCCCTCAGGTCAGGGATCCTTATTCCCTCTAGCACCCCTTTTTATGTCTCAACCCTCTAGCATTGGCCTTCTCTATTTATTTTTCAGTACTCGCTATATAAAGGTCTTTTCTTTAGGGCATATGAAGGACACGGCACCCTCCCTTTTCTAGGCTGCCTCAGACCAAGTTATGTCTTCTGGTTTTGCGTTGACTTCTCTATTCTATGGTTATTTCTCCTCAGTTACTTTACTGTACGAACTGGCTAATTTGCTAGTATACTCAGATTTAAATACATTTTATAAAGTGTGTCCACAATCTCCTATGGATACCCCATCATTGATGAAGTAATTAATATTGGAGAGCTGCGTCCCTTATGTCGCAGCTGGTCGGGACTCCTTCTGCCCGGCATCCGCGTCAGACGCTGGTTCGGGCGGCATTGAGCGCGTCCTCCTCCTCCCTTCACCGGCGCATCACTCGCTTCTCTGCTCGCTCGCACAGCTAGTTTGTGCCCTCCGGCGGCGCTGCACACAGGCTGAATTAAAGGGCCAATAAGCCCAAGGATTACTGTGGTTGAAAACGCCCTAAAGGTTCAAATGGGGCAATATAGCTTGTTTATTGTCCAATGAGCATGGTTCTCCCCATTCAATCCCCTGCACCCATGCCCTATTAAGGTTTTACCTCCCCAGTTTGTCACTGGCCGTGATAGCGTTTTGCTGGGTGTCCTAATCCTGAGTTCCTGTATTGACCGTTGCCGACCTTGCTAGCCTGACTAAGCCTGTACTGACCTGAATTACGACCACGAACTCGTCTCATCCCTAGTGCCGCAAAGCTCTCTGATCTCTTGGTTTGCCTTTTGACCCTGCCTGTTTTCTCCCTCTGAGTTCCCAGAACTGTGATACTGTACTCGCCTTGGCTACCCGAGTTCGCCCAGTCTTGCCTTCGGTTCATCCGTCTTCACCCCTGTGAGCTTACATCCTTTGAGCTATTAAGTCCTAGGGGCAACCGTGTCCGTCGAGGCTTGAAAGCGTCCCAGAAAACAGGGGCAGCTGCAGAGTTGTAGGCTCACAAAGAAGGCGGGTGTCCCCAGGGGGTTGAGACCTCACAAGTCCAGAGGTTAAAACCTTTGCGACAAGTGTTTAAAACGTTTTCCTTTTTTTTCCCTTTAATTTTTCATTTAATTCCCTTTTCAATGCAAACATATCCCAGTAATCTATATTAGGCTTAGTGAGTTTGCCGCTCTTAATTCAGAAAGCGTTTTTACGTATGCCCCTTGCTCGCTTGCTGCTGTTATGTAACTTCTAAGACTGGGGCAATCCATTTTGCATGCGCTAATCTTCACTTTGGCTTTGAAAAAAAAATCCTTTACACAGAAAGGACGCTCTCGGATCCCATCTGCGCCGACTAATAAATGTCAAAACCAAATAATGTATTTTCATCTGTACTCTTTAGATCTCGGTAACTTTTCTGTCCTTGGCTTACTGCCGGAATGGCCAATGTTACCATCGGCACGAGACTCGCATGGGGACAGGGGATTGGATCCCGCATTGTCCGGGAGCTTTTGCGGAGAACATGTCGCCTGTCTCTGGAGATCGGAGATCTACGCCAGCTTGATAGAAAGCGACAAGGCTGAGCGGGGACTTGCTGGAAGGATAATAATTCAGTTGACATCGGCGACTAATTTTATTTCTGGCACCCGCGCCGGGAAGATGTAGGATTATTGGGATTTTGTTTAGTTAACTCTTTAGATGATTTTACTGGAGGAAGGGAGAACTGGACTATGCAAATCAGCGATGGTCTATCTGTTGGCCATTATTAGGCCGTCTGGGCTTGTCCCTATGCAACTGACATATGCCAACCTTCTTCATCCATCTAGTGTTCAGCTCTTGGTGTTGCAGGTTTAGATATTAAATGTAAGGAACCGTGCCCTTATTAGAGGGAAGCTGCTTGCCTCTACCGGCACTAGCTGTAGCTGCTTCGTAGCTATAAATCAGATGGGAGCGGGGAGCTTAGGACTGACACGAGAAAAGCCACACGCTGTGACTTTAGCAATCGTCACTTTCAGCCAAATCCTTCACTGCAGGCAGAGCTAATCCCAGTTTCGAGTTTATAGCTCCTAAATGTCCATATTATTGCAGCAACTCCCAACCAATTGGGAGCCATGTTACATTTAGCATGACTCCGCTCTGCAGAAGTCTCTACACATAGGAAGAAATGATTGGCACACTTTGCCTTTTGGATATTTGTAATTATTACAAGGAGGATCTAGCTGAGCTTCCCCCATTTTTTCCTACCAAGAGAATCGTTTTCCGTAATAATTGAGGATTTAGCCCGGCCATTCCCCAACCTTTTGTTACTGTCTCACTAGTGAGAGCGAACCCTGATTGTGGACACTATCAGACCTACTCGCCACTCATCTGGGAATCCTGGAATCTAAGGTCCCTCCTTGCTATGGGCACATGTTTGCTGACAGACGCTGTCTAAGTGTGCAGAGGTGTGCTCATTGCCAGTCTGGGCACCCTCTGTTGGGGAAAGGGAAGAACAGTCCTGGTTCTATGATCCTTACCAAGAGAGCTAGGTTCAGCAGTTTGAGGATTTAGCCCAGCTGCCCCTAACTTATCTTACCTAGAAAGCAACGATCAGCAATGATTGGGGATCTAGACCAGCTATGCCCCAACCATTCTTATCTAGAGAACTACATTCAGCAATGATTGAGGATTGAGCCCAGCTTCCCCCCCAACCTTTCTTACCTAGAGAACCATGTTCAGCAATTATTAAAGGTCTTGCCCAGCTGCCCCCAGCCTTTCTTGCCTAAAGAGCCACGTGCAGTAGTTAAGGATCTAGCCCAGCTGCAGCTCAGGGGATCTAGCCCAGTTGCCCCCAAAACTTTCTTACCTAGAGAAGCACTTTCAAAAATGATTGAGGATTGAGCCCATCAGCCCCTCAACCTTCCTTACCTAGAGAACCACATTCAGCAATGATTGAGGATCGAGCCCAACTGCCCCCCAACATTCCTTACCATAAACATTTTGCAAATGATTAAGGGTGTAGCCCAGCTGCCCTTAACCTTTCTTGCCTATCTTGCATTGATGAGCCACGCTCATCAATGATTGGGGATCAAGCCTGGCTGCCCCTCCCAACCTTTCTTACCTTGAGAACATGTTCAGCAATTTATTGAGAATCTAGCCCAGCTGCCCCCCCCCCCCCCATTCTTTTTTAGCTAGAGAGCCACGTTCAGCAGTTATTGAGGATCGAGCCCGGCTGCCCCCCCCCCAACCTTTCTTACCCTGAGAACCGTGTTCAGCAATGATTGAGGATCGAGTCCAGCTGCACCCATCATTCTTGGCTAAAGAGCCGTGTTCAGTCATTATTAAGGATCTAGCCCAGCTGCCCCCAAACATTTCTTACCTAGAGAACCATGTTCAGCAATGACTGAGAATCTAGCCCAGCTTCCCTCCATTCATTCATTCTTAGCCAGAGAGCCACGTTCAACAGTTATTGAGGATTGAGCCCTGCTGCCCCCCAACCTTTCTTACATTGAGAACCGTGTTCAGCAATGATTGAGGATCGAGCCCAGCTGCTCCCCAACCTTTCTTGCCTAAAGGGCCATGTTCAACAGTTATTGAGGATCGAGCCCAGCTGCACCCATCCATTCTTGGCTAAAGAGCCGTGTTCAGTCGTTCTTAAGGATCTAGCCCAGCTGCCCCCAAACATTTCTTACCTAGAGAACCACATTCAGCAATGATTGAGAATCTAGCCCAGCTGCCCCCTCCATTCTTTCTTAGCTAGAGAGCCACGTTCAGTAATGATTGAGGATCTAGCCCATCAGCCCCTCAACCTTCCTTACCTAGAAAGCCACGTTTAGTAAATCGTTCAATCGATCTTAAGGATCTAGCCCAGCTGCCCCCAAACATTTCTTACCTAGAGAACCACGTTCAGCAATGACTTAGAATCTAGCCCATCAGCCCCTCAACCTTCCTTATCTAGAGAGCCACGTTTAGTAAATGATTGGACCTCAGGGAAGCGCGAGTACAAAAGGGGGCATTAGTGGGCATTCTGACTACCCTCACCCTTGAAGCGGCATGGGAGCTGCGTGCGCGGGTTTTTGACCATATGCGTATATACCCTGTGTGACCCTTTACTTGGTAGACCTCTGGTATACGGTTTGTTGGCACTTTTTATTGCTTAATTATTGAGGTTTTTGTTTCACATTGCTTTTGATTCATACTTTATGGATAACTTTTGTGCAATATATTCAGTACACTTATATGTATTTGTTTGTTTATTTTAGGACACTGTGATAACCTTATATTATTATTTATTGATTTGGTTTTGCATTATTAGATGTTTATAGATATATTTATTAATTATTTGTAATGGGTATTTCACTATAGCACTATAGAGTTTGGGTAAGATAGGGAATAAAATTATTTGTGCCGGCACGAAAGATAGATTTATTTGGGGTGAAAATGGTGGGCCATGTTAACATGGGGTATTAATTACTTGGATACACCTGATTGGGTATCAATTATTGAACAATATTGGTCAAAGAACGGTTGTTTTTAATATGTCTGTGTCATATGTTTTTTAATCCTTTGTATGATATTGTATTAATAAAGGTTTGTAAATATTTTTCTATACAGTTGTGGTGCTCCTTGTTTAGAGATAGGTGTGCGTAAAAGCACGTCCGCTCTATTTTTTGCTAGCTGGTATATAATTTTAATGAGCACACCTTACTTAAAGTATTGATATAGGTCAGGGGTGGGCAATTATTTTTTCCATGGGGCCACATGAGAAACTAAAAATATTGTGGAGGGCCGCTGAGCTATGGGCGTCTAAGCGACGTCTAAGCCATTCTCAAATGGCTGACACAGGCACGCGCCCTGCTAGAGGGATAGCGGGCATGCGGCCGCAGCTCGTGCATGCGCCGTTGAACTGGGAAAGAAGGTGAGTTTATGGGCGACCTGGGGGTTTCACACAGCGGGGCATCCCGATTTTGGATGCCCCGCGGGGAGGGGATCTATAAGATTTCCAGGCTGATAAAGCAGGGTTTTGGTCCACTTCAAACGTTCTGATGTGATAATTTCCCAGCCAATCAGAGAAGCCCTTGGCTTCTGGCAGTCTGGAAGGAGAGCTCATATCAGCTGGGGCAAAGTGTAAGAATGGTGGGCAGCAGGAAGGGGGCATGGTGGGAGCATGTGGACAGCAGGAAGGGGACATGGTGAGAGCATGTGGACAGCAGGAAGGGGACATGGTGAGAGCATGGTGGACAGCAGGAAGGGGACATGGTGAGAGCATGGTGGACTTCAGGAAGAGGGCATGGTGAGAGCATGGTGGACAGCAGGAAGGGGGCATGGTGAGAGCATGGTGGGCAGCAGGAAGGGGGCATGGTGGGAGCATGTGGACAGCAGGAAGGGGGCATGGTGAGAGCATGGCGGGCAGCAGGAAGGGGCATGGTGAGAGCATGGTGGACAGCAGGAAGGGGCCATGGTGAGAGCATGGTGGACAGCAGGAAGGGGGCATGGTGAGAGCATGGCGGGCAGCAGGAAGGGGACATGGTGAGAGCATGGTGGACAGCAGGAAGGGGACATGGTGAGAGCATGGCGGGCAGCAGGAAGGGGACATGGTGAGAGCATGGTGGACAGCAAGAAGGGGGCATGGTGAGAGCATGTGGACAGCAGGAAGGGGCATGGTGAGAGCATGGTGGATAGCAGGAAGGGGGCATGGTGAGAGCATGGTGGACAGCAGGAAGGGGGCATGGTGAGAGCATGGTGGACAGCAGGAAGGGGGCATGGTGAGAGCATGGTGGGCAGCAGGAAGGGGGCATGGTGAGAGCATGGTGGATAGCAGGAAGGGGGCATGGTGAGAGCATGGTGGACTTCAGGAAGGGGGCATGGTGAGAGCATGGTGGACAGCAGGAAGGGGCCATGGTGAGAGCATGGTGGACAGCAGGAAGGGGGCATGGTGAGAGCATGGTGGGCAGCAGGAAGGGGGCATGGTGAGAGCATGTGGACAGCAGGAAGGGGGCATGGTGGGAGCATGTGGACAGCAGGAAGGGGGCATGGTGAGAGCATGGTGGACAGCAGGAAGGGGACATGGTGAGAGCATGGTGGACAGCAGGAAGGGGGCATGGTGGGAGCATGTGGACAGCAGGAAGGGGGCATGGTGAGAGCATGGTGGACAGCAGGAAGGGGACATGGTGAGAGCATGGTGGATAGCAGGAAGGGGACATGGTGGGAGCATGTGGACAGCAGGAAGGGGGCATGGTGAGAGCATGGTGGACAGCAGGAAGGGGACATGGTGAGAGCATGGTGGATAGCAGGAAGGGGACATGGTGGGAGCATGTGGACAGCAGGAAGGGGGCATGGTGAGAGCATGGTGGACAGCAGGAAGGGGACATGGTGAGAGCATGGTGGATAGCAGGAAGGGGACATGGTGAGAGCATGTGGACAGCAGGAAGGGGGCATGGTGAGAGCATGGTGGACAGCAAGAAGGGGGCATGGTGAGAGCATGTGGACAGCAGGAAGGGGGCATGGTGAGAGCATGGTGGACAGCAGGAAGGGGGCATGGTGAGAGCATGGTGGACAGCAAGAAGGGGGCATGGTGAGAGCATGTGGACAGCAGGAAGGGGGCATGGTGAGAGCATGTGGACAGCAGGAAGGGGACATGGTGAGAGCATGGTGGATAGCAGGAAGGGGACATGGTGAGAGCATGGTGGACAGCAGGAAGGGGGCATGGTGAGAGCATGGTGGACAGCAAGAAGGGGGCATGGTGAGAGCATGTGGACAGCAGGAAGGGGGCATGGTGAGAGCATGTGGACAGCAGGAAGGGGACATGGTGAGAGCACGGTGGGCAGCAGGAAGGGGACATGGTGAGAGCATGTGGACAGCAAGAAGGGGGCATGGTGAGAGCATGGTGGACAGCAGGAAGGGGACATGGTGAGAGCACGGTGGGCAGCAGGAAGGGGGCATGGTGAGAGCATGGTGGGCAGCAGGAAGGGGGCATGGTGAGAGCATGGTGGACAGGTACATGGTGAAAAAGAGACAGCAGGCAGGAAGGGAAAACACAAGCAAACTACATAATCTTTCTGAGCAGACTTACTGATGCTCTGGAGCCCCTACTCTGTCCTTCCAAAGTCCCCAGGTCTCTATCACCTGCTCATCGGGCCTGGCTTCCTCAGAGGAAGGGAGAATGTGCCAGACCCGACGAGCCGAGCGGCCGATCAGCTGCTGCTTAACCTAAGCCTCTCACACTGTACACAGGCGATCACCTAAGTTAAAGTGGACCAACACCGAGAGGTGATCGGCCCGGAAATCTATAAGATTCCCGGGCCGATCACCTCCCACCCCGCGGGACATCCGAGATCGGGATGTCCCGCGGGGTGAAACCCCCCCAAACACCCCAAATCACCTACCTACCCCTGTAGGCGTGCGCGCGCCCGCGCCGGCCGTCTGCGAATGGCCGGCGGGGGCGCGCGCGCGCCGAAAGTGACGCGAGGGAGGCGGCGGCGGCAGCCGCCTGGACGTTCCTGATCCCCGCCTGGACGTTGGCGGGGATTGGACCGTCCAGTCACGTGGGGAGCGGGGACAGGTAAGATTTTGGGGCTTTCTGGGGGGTTTCACACAGCGGGGCACCCCCGATCGGGGTGCCCCGCCGAAGTGGACCAAAACCCAGGATAGTCAAAATCCTGGGTGTTGGTCCCTTCCTCTGCGTCTCTTACTGGCCAGCTCAGCCCGGGCCGGTAAGAGCCTAGCAAAGGGCAGTATACGGCCCGCGGGCCGTACATTGCCCAGGTCTGATATAGGTGGTGCACCCCCTTTGTTTTCTAGTAAATGATTAAGTGTGTAGCCCAGCTGCCCCTAACCTTTCTTGCCTAAAGAGCCACGTTCAGCAATGACTGGGGATCGAGGCCAGCTACTTCCCAACCATTCTTATCTAGATAACACCATTCAACAACGATTGAGCCCAGCTGACCCCCACAACTTTCTTACCTAGAGAACCACGTTCAGCAATGATTAAAGTGGGCCAAAACCCAGGATTTTGACTATACTGGGTTTTGGTCCTGGGTGCCCCGCTATGTGAAACCCCCCAGATCGCCAGCTTCAACTCGGCTCGCTCGTCCAATCAGCACGAAAAATAAACTAACAATCTAAAACAATGAATACATCATTTTATTAGTAGCAAGACAACAAATAATCACATACAACCACATAAAAACACATTAAAAAACACTGCATGTCCACAAATACTGCCAGAGCCAAAAAATCAAAGGCATACAATCACTGGGAACTCTCCTAGTTTACCTAATGTGAGGACTACATATAAGGTGTCCTAATATTTTGTGCCGGCACAAAAAACCTTAAGGCGGACCTAAACTCCTATTTCATAACAGGGGAGGTAGGAATATAATACAATACAAAAAAGTGCATAGTGCTTACAATATACAGTTATATATCCAAGAATGAGCGCATATACACTGCAAAAAAGTGACTGGTGCTTAAACTTTATAGAAAGAGAGATATATATATATATATATATATATATATATATATATATATATATACATATACACAGTATAATCACATTAAATAATCATATACAAAACCGTGAGTAAGAACAACCAATATCCCATATAAAAAACCCTACAAAAATGTGTAATAACAACTGATCATTGCCACCAAAAGTATGTAAAAATATCAGCAATACAATGATAATTAAGAAAATACAAAAGACACATAAGGTCAAATACTTAAACCGGACCTTCAGCGTGATTTAATGAAAAGCCCAAACTCTTAAAAAACGGTTCCCCAGCATCTAAAATAAATATACTTTACGTTTTTAGTCACTAACTTATTATTCTTTCCCCCACTTGGCTGCAACTCTGTTCAGGAATTTAGGATACGGGCGCCGCCATCTTGAATCAGAAGCATCACACTTACTGAGGAGAGGAGAGTGGGATAAGGTACAGGGGGGCGGGTTATAGCTGTGCTTTGCTCAGACAGAGCAGATCTGGGGTCAGGTAAAGGTCAGCAGTCCCAGAATGCAGAGCAGCACAGTCAGGAGGCACTTCCTGTTTGCAGGCTGCCTGATAAGATGGCGGCTTCCATAAGCCGCCATCTTGGATGTTTAAAGGCTCATAACATGCAGTAGATGCAGGTAGGATGATTTTTAATGTGGCCAATCTGTATGTACAGGGTGTGGGAAACATATAAGATAGACTCTTATTCAGAGTGAAGGTCCGCTTTAACACCGGACAACCGAGTCCAAACACGTGTAAAGGAGAGTAAAGCAGGTGCTAGTCCCTACTCTCCTACTAGGAGAGTTCCCAGTGATTGTATGCCTTTGATTTTTTTGGCTCTGGCAGTATTTGTGGACATGCAGTGTTTTTAATGTGTTTTTATGTGGTTGTATGTGATTATTTGTTGTCTTGCTACTAATAAAATAATGTATTAATTGTTTTAGATTGTTAGTTTATTTTTTGGTGCTCCTGTTATGTGGTGAAGAGGGAATTTTTTCCCCTTGGCCACTTTTTTGTAATTTCAAGTGCATTGATACAGTGTAGCACATCCTAGGTATTGATGTGGTGCACCCCTATTGTGTTTGCGTCCAATCAGCACGCTCGGAGCCGCTGAGCTATGGACGTCTAACCCGACGTCTAAGCTCAGCAGCTCCGAATGTGCTGGCGGCCGCATCTCGTTTCCCTCTAACAGGGAGCGCGCCCGCGCCGGCCATTGACAAATGGCTGGTGCGGGCATGCGCCCTGCTAGAGGGATAGCGGGGCCGCGACGTTGGACCGGGATTAAGGCAAGTGTAGCGGCTGACCTGGGGGGTTTCACACAGCGGGGCATCCCAATTTTGGATGCCCCGCGGGAAGGGAATGGATCGGCCCGGGAATCTTTATAGATTCCCAGGCCGATCCTACTGGGTTTCAGTCCACCTTAAGGGTCTAGCTCAGTTGCCCCTAACCTTTCTTGCCTAAAGAGCCACGTTCAGCAATGATTGGGGATCGAGGCCAGCTACACACCAACCATTCTTGGCTAAAGAGCCATGTGCGGTAGTTATTGAAGATCTAGCCAAGCTGCAGCATCAGGGGATCTACCCCAGCTGCCCCCAACTATTCTTACCTAGAGAACCATGTTCAGCAATGACTGAGATTCTAGCCTAGCTGCCCTCCATTCTTTCTTAGCCAGAGAGCCACGTGTACAGTGCAAAGTATGCTGGTCTCTCTAGACCCTTCAAAATGAATGTGGATCCCTCCTTCCCCATCCAAAATGTATATGCAGAGAATGTGTGGCCAAATCGGCCAAAATCATCCAGCCCTTCCAAAACCCGCCCCCTGCACTTTATCCCGCTCTCCTCTCCTCCGTATGTGATGCTTCTGAGGCAAGATGGTGCCGCCCGTAACCTAGAGTCCTGAACAGAGTTGCAGCCCGGCGGGGGAAAGAATAAGTAGGTGACTAAAAACGTAAAGTATATATTCTTAGTATACAGTACGTCCTGCTCCAGATATAGTACTTACACTTGGGTTATCCTCCGCCAGATGGCGCTGCACTGCAGAGACATGCAAAACAGGCTCCTCCCGGCCCCTCAAATACCCAGGGACCTCCCACAAATCCCCAGATTTCTCTGCAGTGCTGACTGCGAAGACATGAAGTATCAACTCTCTCACAGGTGAGTGAGGCTATTTAAGCCTGCGGCCCTGTTGGACTATTCCCACCCGTCCTCTTTGTGATGTGCCTCCCAGCCTGGGCTGCGCTGGTCGGGTGAAGGTAGGCAGCACCATGCGTGCTTATGGAGCCATGCTCCACCGCAGTCCCCCACCAAAGGGTAGGCGGTTTAGGCTGATGGTGAGCCTCTAGGGGATGCCCCTCCCGCATTATTGCCCATGCCCCTTGTAGCGGTGGGCCCTGTACAAAGGGTCGCCATCCTCCCTCGTTTCCCCCGTAGCTCGGGGGGAAAGAAAGGGGGGGGGGTGTGTGTGGTGGTCTCAGTGTACTGTGATTACACGCTTATGGCCTTGATTTGTATACTTAGTGTCAGAGCCGCGCTGTTTGCATTTTTATTGTGTATCTGCCGTCGCCGCGCGCGTCTCTTTCCTTTATCGGATGTGCTGCGTCGGGCGGCGGCGGCGCCTCAGACGCTGCGGCGTCTCCATTGGCAAATCATTTTTCTAAGTGTGTCATACACTTCGCTTCTCTTGACAATATTGACTACTGTCTTAGAGCTTCGCGCTCTTCGGGGGGGGCGGGGACCTGGCTTGGCACGCTCCGCGTCACGGCCCGCTCTGGCCCTCCCTTCCAGGTTCGCTTAGCGCCATTTTGATGCTAGTCGCGCGCGCGTGGTAACGGTCCTCCTCCTCCCTTGGTCTGTAAGTGCCCTCGCGGGTGATTTTCATGATCCTTGCTTACTGCGCATGGTTCTGACACCCTTTATTCCCATTATGTCTTTCAGACGGTTGAATCCAGTGTAGCTTCTCCCGGCCTGGTGTAATTTATAGCGGGCCTTGTAAAATTCTCCCACTTTCCTAGCAGGTCTTTGGGGCATCCAGGGTTGCCTATTGCGTAAATCCCTGCTGGCATATTGTGGCTAAATAATCACCATATAGAGGCATCTCAGAATTATGTGACCAGGGTCCCTCTGGGACAAGACCGGCTGTGTATAGCGTGTGGACAACCCCATGCTGATGCTGACAGGGCACGGGTCTGCGGACCCTGTGCCGAGCAAGCACTGGCCCTGCAATCAGGCTTGCCTGTGGCTGCACCTCGTTTCAATTCACCTATTTCCCCATGCTTAAATCTCACTCCAGCTGAGTCGCATACAAGTGGGGATTTGCAGCCTGCTGTGTCTTCCAGACTGCCTACGGCTGATCAGATTATTGCCAGGTTGTCAGAGGCTCATTTCCATGCTCTTGTACTCAAGGAATGGGAATGCCCCAGTAAACTTCCAGGGGTCCCAGGGGACTGGGATAGGAAATACCCTTTTCCCCCTGAGGTGGTTAATTGTTGGTCATCACCCCCCGTGGTGGATGCACCGATCATAGGGTTTGATTGGGGGGGCTCAGGGGGCTTCTTTCCTCAGCAATAAAGTGGACAATCTGGTTGCATGGGCTCAGTCCCTCATAGCTGTCCCCGTCCCTTCACCAGGCAGGGATGCAGCTGGTGGGACCGTTGGTGGCCTGCTCAGGAGAGGTCCCTTATGCTCAGTCCCCCTTGGGCCCTTCTGCAACTTCTATTGTTAGTACAGGACAGGGATCCAGCATCCCTGGAGCAGGGTCTGTGTGCCTTCCCCCCTGGTAAGGAGGTCCCTCTTGGAGTGGTTGAACTCAAGGAACCTGTCTGGGGCAGTTTCCTTCTTGCCCCTTCCTGGAGACGGTCACCATGGATGCCAATCTATCAGGTTGAAGGGGGGGGTTTCTTTTGAATCTCCCTGCGGTTCCGGGGGAGGTGGGGCCCTTAGGAGGTCCATACACCTATCAATGTTTGAAACGGCGAGCGTTCAGGTTGGTTCTATCTCGCTTGATTACTCCTCTTCAGGGCCTGCCTGTTCGGGGGCGCTCGGTCTGTCTGACGACAGTGGCCTACATTAATCATCTGGGAGGGACCTGGAGCAGGAGGGTCCTCCAGGAAGTGTCTTTGATCCTGATCTGGGTGGAGGACAATGTTCCCTGCATATCAGAGGTATTCGCTCCGGTGGGGGTCCCTCTGCGACAGGATGTGCTATCCCTGTGTCACTATGGGGTCCAACCAGTTGTGGATCTGTTTGTGCCCCGTCACTATCACTAGCTCTCGGCCCTTGTTTCCCTGTTCCAGGATCCTCTGGCCGTGGTCATGATGCCTTAGTAACGTCATGGCAGGACATTCTGTTCTGTATGTCTTTTCTCCATTCCCCCTGCTAGGCGGGGTTCTGCGCAAGATTGCTCTGGAAGGGGGGACCAGTGATTCTGGTGGCCCCCGGGTGGCCTAGTAGAGTGTGGTTCGCAGATGTGGTACTGAGGGCAGTAGATCTGTACGTTCTGCCAGGAGTGCCAGCTCTGCTCACTCAGGGCCCCTTTACGTCACCCCTATCTACAGACTCTGGCCTAGACGGCCTGACTGCTGAAACATCCATCTTGATGGAGACAAGCTTATCTGTCTCGGTGATTTGACTATTGGAAGTCTAGGAGCAAGCTTCTTCTTCTTCTTCCATCTATTATAGGGTATGGCGTACCTATATTGATTGGTGTGAGTCTAGGTCTCTTTCCTGTCGGGCGTTCTCTGTTCCCAGGGTTCTAGAGTTATTACAGCGTGGGTTGGAGTTGGTTCTCCGACTCAGTACTCTGAAGGGTCAGGTTCTGCCCTGTCCGCCTTCCTTTAGAAGTCTTTGCTCAGTTTTCCTTGGTTAAGACTTTCTTTCAGGGGGTTACTCATGTGCGTCCCCCACGTAATTCTATGGTCCCTGTTGGGATTTGAATTTGATTCTGTCTGCCTTGTGGGGTGTTCCCTTTGGACCTCTTCAGGATGCTGTCTGGCTGTTCTTACCTTCAAGGTTGTCCTTCTGGTGGCTGTTACTTCGGTCAGACGTGTGTCTGAGCGGGCGGCTCTGTCTATCTAGCCCCCATTCTTTGAGATACACCAGGATAAGGTGGTGTTCCGCTTCAAGCCGGACTTTCAGCCTAAGGTGGTGTCTTATGTTCATTGATTCAAGATATTGTTCTTCCTTCTGTGCCTTATTCCTAGCAACACTGAGGAAAGGGTTCTGCATTCCTTGGACAGGTGTTAGAAGTTTTTTCCTTGGCAGTCACTGTGTCCTTTAGGAGAACTGATGCTCCTTTGGGCCTACGGCCACTCCATCCTGAATGTGCCCGATCTCGTCTGACCTTGGGGGGTTAGGCGGCTTTGGGCCTGGTCATTACTTAGATGGGATGGTTTCTTCTGGTCCTAGGAAAGGTTTTTTGGCTTCTGCCAAGCCTACTGTTGGCGATTGGACTCGTCAGGCTGTTACTCAGGCCTATTCCACTAAGGGGAAGAACTTTCCTTTTCGCATTATTTCTTATTCTACTCGTGCTTTTGGTGCCTCTTGGGCTTTTCAGCACCAGGCTTCTGTTGAACAAGTTTGCTAGGCCGCTACTTGGTCTTCGGTTCATACCTTTTCAAAGTTTTACAAGGTTGATGTTGGGCCTCAGCTCATGCTGTCTTGGCCGCAAGGTTTTGCAGGTGACAGTGGTTTTAACTGTCTGCTGTTGCCTTTTTTGTTGGGGATCCCACCCTACTTTGTGGACACTGCTATTGGATGTCCCAAGTGTAAGTACTATATCTGGAGCGGGACGTACTGTATACTGAGAATAATACAATTCTGTGAAATACTCACCTGTAGAATTGGTATTATAAGTATACAGTACGTCCTGCTCCACCCCACCCTGGGTTTTGCATTATTCTGGATCCCCTGTATGGTGATTGTTATCATTGTTATAGTTACCAGTTTTGGTGGTTAAATTCTCCCGGCTTCTTGTTCACTGCTTTTCAATGCTGGGGATTTGTGGGAGGTCCCCGGGTATTTGAGGGGCCGGGAGGAGCCTGTTTTGCATGTCTCTGCAGTGCAGCGCCATCTGGCGGAGGATAACCCAAGTGTAAGTACTATATCTGGAGCAGGACGTACTGTATACTTATAAATACCAATTCTACAGGTGAGTATTTCACAGAATTTTATTTTTAGATGCTGGGGAATATTTTTTTTTTAAGCGTTCAGACTTTTCATTAAATCATGGTGAAGGTCCGATTTAAGGTTTTGCCTGAAGGGTTTCTCCTGGCTCCCCCTGACCGAGCGTTTGGGATGGCGCCCTGTGCCATTGCACAGCTTGCTCCCCCTCCTCATAGGTCGGCCATGGATGCACATTGTATATGGTGAACTAAACAGACTCATTCTTTCGGTTGTGCTTTGAAATAATAAAAATGTCTGAATCCAGATGAAGCCTATTGTGACTAAACATCACTTTGTATTTTCTCTCCTCTCGTTCCAGAGACGCATCCTGGATGGCAGCCTGGGCTTTGCCGCTGGGGTGAGTACACAAGCTCATTTTTGGAATATTCCTATGCAGAACGTCTTTATTTTCCACGATTGTCTTTTTGCGATTTCGTAGCCATCCATCGTGTTGCAGCCGTCACTGCAGGCACCCATTAAGCGCTCACGTCGTTCTGGGTAATTTTTAACGTCTGTCGCTGCTGAGCTCCCATTACGGAGATGGGGACGCGATAGGCCTGAGACTTGGTAAAGGGTTTGGGAGAGATTTGCACACCATGCTTTGATTCGGGAGAATACAAACGCTATTCCTATGTGTTCATGAAATGACGCGCCGAGGTTTCTTTATTCTCTCGCCTCTGTGTCCCTTCTCATAGAATGGATTTGCCCAGCGGAGTGTAAATGTAGGAAATTTCCCATGAGCGTCTTGAAGGCCCACTATGGGCTCCGTTTTAACATACTAATATGAGCACGCCTGTTCTGTGAATAAAACCGTAGAAGTCAGAAAGTGGATATAAACACAAAAAGAAAAAAAAACGCTTCGACGCTGTATGGGGCCTCTTTCTCGAGGCAAAATGGAGCCTCATCCACATGAGTTTCTAAAAGAAGCAACCAAGCCCATTGCAGCACTGTGCACTTGTCATCTGACGACATGGGCCTCGATTCAATGAAGGTAGAAAAGACTCTCATGGTAGTAAAAAATTCAATTCATGAGACAAAGCCTGAGAATGTCACTGTTACTGAATCACTAGATAAAAAGACAATGAAAGTCAATGGCAGCTTTTACTACAGTGTAGAAAGGAGTAAACAGTAAAGGAGTAAAGTGCCATTGACTTTCTTTTCTTAGCTGGTGATTGAGCAACAGGGACATTCTCAGGCTTTTTTCTCATGAATTGAAACTTTTACTACCATGAGAATTTTTTTCTACCTTTATTGAATCGAGGCCATGGGGTTAATTATCATGTTGGTTACTACATTCAGGGGTGTATGTGGACTACGTGGCCTAATGGATAATGCACCTGAGGTTTCGAGTCTCTTCGTGGTCGAGCTGTCATTAATTTATGTGGACTGCGTGGCCTAATAGATAAGGCACCAGACTTCGGATCAGAAGATTAAGGGGTTCGAATTTCTTCGCGGCCGAGCTGTCATACATTCAGGGGTGTACATATGATTCACAGGGCCCCATAGAAAAATTCATAGTGTGCCCCCCCCCCCCCCCCCCCCAAACAAAGAGCAGGTAAACTTGCCCCAGGACTTCCTGAATTGGGATGCCTCGCTGTGTGACGCCCTCCCCGGGGGTGCCGGTAATCACTCACCCTTCCCCCCCGTCCAACGGCGCATGTTCAGGCTTTCGTTCAATCGGAGCCTTTTGGCAAATGGCTTTGTGTACAATGGGGAGCGAGAGCGGGCACATCCGGGTTGTGCACGTGCTCCCGCTCTACCCATTAAGGTAGGCTGGAACAGGAGGGCACGCGCTGCTCTTTCTCCACATTGAAGTCATTAAGAGCAGTGGTCCTCAACCCTGTCCTCAAGGCCCACCAACATGTCATGTTTTTTGGATCTCCAAATAGCCAGCTCTATTGCTCTGCAGCTGCACTAATTACTCCACCTGTGCATCTTTGTGGAGATCTGCAAAACCTGGCCTGTTGGCGGGCCTTGAGGACAGGGTTGGGGACCACTGATTAAGAGTCCTATCCTTCTAGCAGGCATTTGTGAATTGCAGGATGCGGCAGTCAGGACGCTCAGAGCCGCTGCTCTTATACGCACCGCAGGATCGGGAAGGGGTGAGCTTGACATCCTGGGGGGTTTCACACAGCAGGGCACCCCCGTGTGCCCCGGGGCAAAGGACCAAAACCCAAGATAGGCAAAATCCTTGGTTTTGTTACACTTTAAGTCCTATATGGTCCTACCTAGACCATAGATCATGTACAGAAGCCTGGACTTATCCCGCCCCACGCTTGATTCCTCCCCCCGACAAGCTTCCTTTTCCATAAACGCGCTTTATTTTCTCTCAATTCTTTTGTGAAACTTTCTCCAAGTGACCCGAAGACTAATTGTCTTGGCGAGGCATTAGCATGCATTAATATTCCGAGAGCCGCTCAGCCGGTGGCCGCTGAACATGTCACTTCGTCGTCTGCCATCCCACGGTAACTCGGCGACAGGTTTTCTCCGCCATTAGGGCCACTGCTGTCATTGGGTGACCTTTTTAATATGGAACATTTTAAGTTTTTTTTTCGATTTCTCTCCCGCTGTGTTATGACAAAGCGAGGAGTCTCCCGACTTTATCTGACAGGTATAAACCATTAAAGAAACACGCCGCAGAGGGGGCCAACTTGGAGAGCGTAGCTGGTCGAAAATCAAATCTGCTTTGCCAACCTCTTTTTCAAGTCAGGTTTTCCTCGCAGTCTGTTTTCTGATTCCTCTTCCAGGGGGCGCGCTCACCTAGGGCTGGCTTTATGGAGACCACCTCACAACCTGGAATGAAAATGTTTTTTTCTTTGGGGGGAGTTTGCATCTTTTCATGTAAAGAACATTCCTACAACAGATTGCTCTCATTAATCCAGACCCTCACCCTGAATAAGAGCCTATCTTATATGTCCCCCCCCCGTACATACAGATTGCCCACATTAATCCGGACCTTCACCCTGACTAAGAGCCTACCTTATATGTTTCCCACACCCTGTACATACAGATTGCCCACATTAATCCGGACATTCACCCTGAATAAGAGCCTACCTTATATGTTTCCCACACCCTGTACATACAGATTGCTCACATTAATACGGACCTTCACCCTGAATAAGAGCATATCTTATATGTTTCCCCCCTGTACATACAGATTGCTCACATTAATACGGACCTTCACCCTGAATAAGTCTATCTTATATGCTTCCCCCACCCTGTACGTACAGATTGCCCACATTAAAAATCATCCTACCTGCATCTACTGCATGTTATAAATAACATCCAATTTGGCGGCTCATGGAGCATCAAATACTTACAAAGGATGTGGATTAATTAAACCCACAGAAGAAACGACCCAACCCAAAAGTAGGTAAGTGTATGAATAACAAGAAGACAGCTACACTGTGGATAATCCACCAGGTAGCATTACAGCGTGGCTAGTTGGGCAGTGGGCTCCCTGCAAATGAGATACCAAAGCAAACCAATGAAGGGGTTAATTGGGCCCCCCTCCTTTTCCAAAGACCCCGGGAGCTCGACACAGAGCCCAACCTAGCCAATTAATAACCTAATTGAACATAGATAAAAGCATCATCATTTTATTTGTTATGTTGATTATTTAAAAGATTTTTTATATATACACACAATGACTTGTGCCATAACCCGCTATTTTCCAAACATCTGAATACAGTGTAACATCACAGATGGAAAAATACATTCATTTCACACAGTTGGGTTATTTGCCTGGTCTTACAGTGGCTTGACACTTGGCATTAGGGCAGACTAGTTTCACCTGGCAATAGGCTTCCTCAGCGCCCATACATTAACCTGTAGATATGCAAAATCATGGCGGTGTAAGTGAATATAATCCACCGAGATAATATGAATTCACAATATGATATCACAATAATATTAATTTATACCTTATTTGAAATAAATGATTATCGTAGTTCCAAAACAAACCGCGGTCACTGGGTTCTATTTTCATGTAAATAGTAACTGGGTGGAACACTGATTCAAATAGTACATGTCATGGACATTAAAAGGAAGCAGGTGCAGGATTTTCACAGGTGTGTTGGATGGTAGCACCTAAAACAGATAGTAGGAATGCCTGCGGAAAATATGCAGTGTGTATAATTTCACGCCAAATGCATACTGAATAATAACTGCGAACATGGCTAGTAAAATAAGTGTGTCCAATACGACATGAGGGGGGACAAAGAAAACGTCTCCAGCCCACCAAGTATCTGTGCTTGGCCGGCGCCATTAGGGTGCAGACAAGGCGGCCGCGGTCTGGGCACGTCACGTGCGCGCCGGAGCCCTGCCCTCCGGCCTCCCTCGCTCTGCTAGGCATCGGGAGTTGCCGGGGGGACGGCGCGCATCATAGGAGACGTACTGCGCCAGTGTGTAAGCCTGCACAGAGGGCGGGGCACATGACGACGCGCTCCAGCCAACTCGACGGGCAAATAGCGCTGCCGTCCCCCTGGCGCCAGGACGTGTCAGCGCATGGGCGCCATTTTAGTGGAGACTAGAACGTCTCCACTAAACAGCTGATGCTGTTTTTGGCCGAAAGGTGCTTCAGGCGGTAGTTAAATAAACTACACACTGTTCCGCACTGGGGATCCCGCCCATTTGGACACTGCTTTTGGATGTCCCATCTATAATGATTGGGACGACCTGGACTGGATGTAGGGAAAAATACAATTCTGTGAAACTCACCCGTAGAATTGTTTTTGGATACATCCAGTCCAGGTCGTCCCACCCCGCTCTTGTGTTCATTATGTCCTGTTTGCCTGTTATGGTGATCAACCATTTCTTTATTGGACATTGTTGTTCTAATTTTTGCTTAGAGAGAGTACAAGCTGAAGCTATGTGAAGTAACATGGTTACTTAGGCCTCCTGGCCAGTTTGACACCCCTAGTGTGTTCCTCTTTGAAGTGGAACGATCCATTCCCTCCCCGCGGGGAATCAAAAATCGGGATGTCCCACTATGTGAAACCCCCCCAGGTCACCCGCTACACTTACCTTAATTCTGGTCCAAGGGCGCATGTGCGGGCCTCGCCTGCATCCCTGCTATCCCTCTAACAGGGCGCGTGCCCGCACTCCCGGTTAGAGGGAAGTGCGAGATGTGGCCGCCAGTGCGCTCGGAGCCTCTGAGCTAAGACGTCAGGTTGGACGTCCATAGCTCAGCGGCTCTGAGCGCGCTGATTGGACGAGCGGCTGCCCATGCGCCGTAGGACCGCGGTCAGGGGAGTTAATGCTGGAGATCTGGGGGGTTTTACATAGTGGGGCACCCCTCATCAGGGTGCCCCAGGGGAGTGGACCAAAACCCAGGATAGTCAAAATCCTGTGTTTTGGTCCACTTTAAGGCAAAGGTGACCACCCGCCCCCTCAATAAAAAAAGAAAAACCCTTCATAAACATTTCTACAAGAATCCCGGTGACTTTCTGTGTCGGTGAGCATTATTTACGAACTGCCTGTGCCTTGGAATTTGTTTTTTTCGACAATCCAGTAAAATGTAACACTTCTTGCAGGGGCACCACGCGGTGACAGCTTGCGCTTCCATCTGTAATGTTAATTAGAAATATAAAAATTTTAGATGCAATCAATTATAATTTTAAATTTCCCCCTATTCATTGCCAAACAAAGATGATTATAATTATTTATTTAGACTGTTTTTGGTGACTCTTGCAAGGCTTTAATTTTTATGCATTTTGCTAAAGATTCTTCTACAATGAAAGAACTTCTGTCGCCCATTAAAGCGGATCTTCATCCTGAATAAGAGCATAGCTTCTATGTCCCCCGCCCCCCCCCGTACATACAGATTGCCCACATTAATCTGGACCCTCACCTTGAATAAGAGCCTATCTTATATATTTCCCACAATCTATAAGCCCGATCAGATCCCTCCCCGCGGGGCATCCGAAATCAGGATGTCCCGCGGGGTGAAACCCCCCAGGAAGCCCAGAAACCTTACCTTAACCCTGTTCCAACGGCGCATGCGCGGGCCGCGGCCGCGTCTCGCGCTTCCCTCTAGCAGAGCGCGAGACGCGGCCTCCAGCGCTCAGAGCCGCTGTGGTTGGACGCCGCTTGTACGTGCATACCACAGCGGCTCTGAGCGCTCTGATTGGACGAGCGCCCACAAAGGAGCGGGGTGAGGTGAGTGTTTCCAGGCGTTCTGGGAGGTTTCACACAGCGGGGCACCCCCGATCGGGTGGTCTACTTTAAACATTAAGATGGCGGCTCATGGAGTTTCGGGCAGCCTTCAAACAGGAAGTGTCTTTTGACTGTGTCGCTCTGCATTCTGGGATTGCTGTCCTTTCTCTGACCCAGGCTCTGCTCTGTCTGTGCAAAGCACAGCTATAACCCTGCCCCCTGTACTTTATCCCCCCCTCCTCTCCTCAGTATGTGATGCTTCTAAGGCAAGATGTCGGCTCCCCTATCCTAGAGTACTGAACAGAGTTGCAGGCCGGTGGGGGAAAGAATAATAAGTAAGTGACTAAAAACGTTAGAGGTATTAATTTCAGATGCTGGGGAATAGTTTTTTTTAGGGTTTGAGCTTTTCATTAAATAATGTTGATGGTCCTGTTTAAACAGATCAGGTTACAATTGCATACCATGTAGAATAAGTATAGTAAACCCAGCAGAAAAGAGATGGGGTTCAGTATATAGGTTTCTGTGCCTGCTCCCAGTACAGTTGAACAGATACTAGCAATGGGGGGGGGGGGGGTCTGCTATAACCAATGAACTCCCAACACAATGTTATGCAATTAGTGACTGATTTTTTATTCATAATAATAGTGCAATAGAGTATATACAATGTGCAGAAATTGAGATCGAGGTGTACAGTAGGCTTGTAGATAACCCCAGGGCACACAGGGAGTACATTATGTGATAGTAAATAATTTGGGACTGTGTCATAAGCAAAAGGGTGTCCCAAACCCCGCATACTGCATGCAATAAGCAGTATACCAGGCAGAGATTGACACGGTATCCACAATCATAAACCGGCACTAGTGCATACATATGAACAGTACAATGAAAAAGAAAGGCATGGTTAGTATGCCAAGGAGCAGGAGCCTGAACCTGAATCCTCAACATTTCGGTTGAGAAACCTTCATGAGGAGGGAAAACTGTCTTTCCTGTCTCAATTTTTGTACATTGTATATACTCTATTGCACTATTATTATGATTAAAAACCAGTTACTAATTGCATAACATTGTGTTGGGAGTTAATTGGTTATAGCAGACCCCCCATTGCTAGAACCTCTGACTCTCTAGGCCAGATGTGGGTGTGCTCCTGCCCTTAGCCTATCTGGATGGTTGGGCACAGGGACGCTCTCACTCCCCATTGTTTACATTGCTGAGTGAGCAGCCAGAAAAGAGGTTTCACACAGTGGGGCATCCTGGGAGAAGGCCAGTGGCCAGCCCTAGAACCTTTTAGATTTCAGGACCGGCCTACTTGGGTTTTGTTCCAATTTAAAGTCTAGACCAGCGGTACTCAACTGGCGGACCGGGGTCCAAATGCGGACCTCGGGGGGGCCAAATTTCCGGATCCCTGCCCTGACAGCCCTGGACTCAGTTGCTTCTGTGTTGCCATGCTTAGCACTGCCCCTTTACTTGATGTAGTGCTATAGTGTCTCCCTGCCTCTGTCATGACTCTGCTGCCTGGCACCTAGCATTGCAATAAGAAGTACTGTGGCAAGGTACATACAAACAAGGTACACTCAGCCCCATCCCCCAGCTTTGCCTTATCAATCCCATCCCCATCAATTCCTGCCCCCTCAGTTCTGCCCCATCCATCTCAGGCTTTTTTAGTTTTGCTTGTGGAATCTATAGCCCCCCCCCCCCCTCCACCCAGGTGCAGGGATTTCTAACTATCCACCTCTCTGCCCGGACCTTCGGCTGTCACCGGATGCCTGTATATGGACCTTTACAAGAAGTGGATGAGTAACCTTGGTCTAGACCATAGGTTCCAGTTTTACTAGTGAAAGGTTGGGAACCCCTGGTCTAGGCAATATCTTGCTCACACTGGATGCAACCACATTTGGAGCGTGGGTGCAGAAAAAAAAAAAAGAAGAGGGGGAAACTTCGAAGTCCTGCTATGGCATCTACAGCTCGCTGCAGAAAATGGAGAGGAGCTTGCGGCAGGCTTCTGGTGAGCTACTCGTCACCTTTTTTATTGGCGCTGTCCTTTTTTATATGTTTATTTTCTGAATAGCTGTATTTCATGGATATTTTCAATATGTTATGCTGTTTTTCTAATTGCCGTTTGTCCTGATTCTCATCTGATTTCCAAGAAAAATGCTCTCCTTTCATCACATGCTCCTCGTGAGATGTTTGCCGGGCATCACAAGTCTAAGGTCGAGAGCTACAATTTGCTCCAAGTCTTCCAAGATCCACATATAGTAAGTCCGATATTACAAAAGCAAGAAACTGAGAAGGACCAGTGATGGCCTCCATGTAAGTATGTATCCAAAATAGCCTTTACTCTCCTCCCCCTGGGCCAACTGTTTCAGTAATGAGCTCACAGGGGAAGAGGTCTGTATCTTCTATCATTAGTCTTGAGGAGCCCTGACCGCTTTAGCCTGGCTTCCGTCAGCGTCCCTCCAGTCCTGCAGATTTATCTGCTTGCTCTAGCCTGGCCTCTGCTGGGTTCCTTCCAGTTCCGCTGCTTTCTCTGCTGCACCTGTCATGGCCTCCACTGGGTGCCCTCGAATTCACTGCTTTCTCTGGCCTCCGCTGGGGCAACTCTAGTGCCACTATTTTCTCTGTTAGGCTTTTTTTTTTTAGCTAGGTCCAGTCTTGGCTGTTGCTTCCTCCCCCGGATCTCTCCAGTGCTACGGCTTTCTCTGCTTGGTATAGCCTTGCCTCCGCCGGAGTAACTTTAGTACCACAACTTTCTCTGCTAGGTCTAGTATGGCCTCTTCCAGGGTCCCTCCAGTGCGCTGCTTTCTCCTCAGGGTCTAGGCTGGCTGCCACCTCCTCTGCTGGGCTCTTACCAGTGCGTCTGCTTTCTCTGTCCGGTCCAGCCTGGCCTCGACCTGGGTCCCTCCAGTATCGCTGCTTTCTCTGCTGGGTCTAGCCTGGCCTCTGCCATGGGCCCTTCAGCGCTGCTGCTTTCTCCTCTAGGTCTAGCCTTGGAGTCCCTCCAGCATTCTCTGCTAGTTTTAGCTTGGCCTCCATCAGTGTCATTCCGGACCAAGATGTCCCCTGCAAAAGGGGGTACATTGGGGTGTATGAAAAAGGGCTTTGGTCTATTTTAAGTGGAACAAAACCATGGGGGGAGGGGATCAGCAGCTCTGGAGGATCAGGCATAGTAAACAGCACCCAAGACTATACCTAGCAGACAAAGGAGCAGCATAGAGAGAACCCAGCGGGAGCCAGGCTAGACCCAGCCGAGAAAGCAGCGGCACTGGTACTAACTTTAGTACCACAACTTTCTCTGCTAGGTTTAGTATGCCTCTTCGTCCCCCCAGTGCGCTGCTTTCTCCTCGGGGTCTAGGCTGGCTGCTACCTCCTCTGCTGGGCTCTTTCCAGTGCTTCTGCTTTCTCTGTCCGGTCCAGCCTGGCCTCGACCTGGGTCCCTCCAGTACCGCTGCTTTCTCTGCTGGTTCTAGCCTGGCTTCCGCTGGGTTCCCTCCCCCCCTTAATACTGCCGTTTATCTCTGCTGGGACTAGCCTGGCCTCTGCCATTATCTGAGAAATCAGTGGCACTGGATGGACACCAGTGGAGGCCAAGCAGAAGTGTCCATCCAGTGCTGCTGCTTTCTCTGCTTTGCCTCTGCTGGTGTCCATCCAGTGCCACTGTTTTCTCTGCTTGGCCTCCTCTGGTTTCCATCCAGTGCCACTGTTTTCTCTGCTTGGCCTCCTCTGGTTTCCATCCAGTGCCACTGTTTTCTCTGCTTGGCCTCCTCTGGTGTCCATCCAGTGTCGCTGCTTTCTCTGCTTGGCCTCCTCTGGTGTCCATCCAGTGCCGCTGCTTTCTCTGCTTGGCCTTCACTGGTGTCCATCCAGTGCCACTGTTTTCTCTGCTTGTCCTCCTCTGGTGTCCATCCAGTGCCACTGTTTTCTCTGCTTGGCCTTCACTGGTGTCCATCCAGTGCCACTGCTCTCTCTGCTTGGCCTCCTCTGGTGTCCATCCAGTGCCGCTGCTTTCTCTGCTTGTCCTCCTCTGGTGTCCATCCAGTGCCACTGCTCTCTCTGCTTGGCCTCCTCTGGTGTCCATCCAGTGCCACTGCTCTCTCTGCTTGGCCTCCTCTGGTGTCCATCCAGTGCCACTGCTCTCTCTGCTTGGCCTCCTCTGGTGTCCATCCAGTGCCGCTGCTTTCTCTGCTTGGCCTCTTCTGGTGTCCATCCAGTGCCACTGCTCTCTCTGCTTGGCCTCCTCTGGTGTCCATCCAGTGCCGCTGCTTTCTCTGCTTGGCCTTCACTGGTGTCCATCCAGTGCCGCTGCTTTCTCTGCTTGGCCTTCACCGGTGTCCATCCAGTGCCGCTGCTTTCTCTGCTTGGCCTTCACTGGTGTCCATCCAGTGCTGCTGCTTTCTCTGCTTGGCCTTCACCGGTGTCCATCCAGTGCCGCTGCTTTCTCTGCTTGGCCTTCTCTGGTGTCCATCCAGTGCCTCTGCTTTCTCTGCTTGGCCTTCTCTGGTGTCCATCCAGTGCCTCTGCTTTCTCTGCTTGGCCTTCTCTGGTGTCCATCCAGTGCCGCTGCTTTCTCTGCTTGGCCTTCTCTGGTGTCCATCCAGTGCCTCTGCTTCCTCTGCTTGGCCTTCTCTGGTGTCCATCCAGTGCTGCTGCTTTCTCTGCTTGGCCTTCTCTGGTGTCCATCCAGTGCCTCTGCTTTCTCTGCTTGGCCTTCTCTGGTGTCCATCCAGTGCCGCTGCTTTCTCTGCTTGGCCTTCTCTGGTGTCCATCCAGTGCCTCTGCTTTCTCTGCTTGGCCTTCTCTGGTGTCCATCCAGTGCCTCTGCTTTCTCTGCTTGGCTTCCTCTGGTGTCCATCCAGTCCCTCTGCTTTCTCTGCTTGGCCTTCTCTGGTGTCCATCCAGTGCCTCTGCTTTCTCTGCTTGGCCTCCTCTGGTGTCCATCCAGTGCCGCTGCTTTCTCTGCTTGGCCTTCACTGGTGTCCATCCAGTGCCTCTGCTTTCTCTGCTTGGCCTTCACTGGTGTCCATCCAGTTCCGCCGATTTCTCAGCTAGTTTTATCTTGGTCATCGCTGGGTCTAGCCTGGCTTCCGCAGGATACCCTCTACGACCACTTCTTTGTCATCTAGGTCTAGTCTTGGCTGCTGATTCTTCTGCCGGGGTCTTCCAAAGCTGCTGATTCCTCCCCCATATATTTGTTCCTCTTAAAATAAACCAAAGCCCTTAGTTTTCATACACCCCAATGTACCCCAATTGCAGGGGACCTATTGATCCAGAATGCCCCAATGTGTGAAACTCCCATTTTGCTTAGTATACTTACCTTGCCAGAGATTTAGCAGTGCATTAACAGGAACAGATCTCATGATGTTGAACACCAAATATGTGGGTTTACAGTAAGTAACAATTTAGTAATTTAGCAATCGGTGGTGAATTTGGATTCACGTAGCTGGTGAGTTTGTTTCCGCTTTAACTTTCAAGCCCTCGCCGAGGGATAAATGATTGCAGCTGCTTTGCATCAAATCCAACACAAGCCCTCGTCCACCCATCTGAGAAGTCTCGGCGCTGATACCTGGACGGCGCATCACTTGACTGCTTTACTCATAAACACACCTTTGCCTCGGCTCATCTGATGAAGGCTTAAATGATGGATGAGCACGGGGATACGGGGAGCAGCTGGACTAATTTAGCCGCTGGCTGATTACGCAAGCTCTTTAGTCTAGCGAATGATAATAGGAACCTGGAGAAATCCATCATAGATCGTTTGCAATGACGGTGGGGGGGGGGGGGGGGGGTCTGGACCCAACTTATGTGTCCTGTTAAAGGAACATGTGTCATCAGGGTGGATTTGATTTAAATCTAACTGATTTAAATCACGATTTAAATCACTAGTCAGTAAGGCTTGATTTAAATCAGTGATTTAAATCAAAGTTTCTACCTAAACTAGTTCTTGCTATTTTAACATGCAAGTAGATGAAGATTTTTAGAATCACTTTTTATATTACTTTTTTCTCCCCAGTTTAATGGGTTAATCATTCATATTTGGACACCACTGTTCTGTTGTACTTAGGAAGGAGAAAAATAATCCTGACCTTAATAACAATTTAAATAGATTTATTCAACTGAAACAATAACAACATTACAGCATAAGTTATTTGCTTAAACAAACATCCATGTTTTGTTAATTAATTTGGCTAAACAAAATATATATATATTTTAAGAAACTTAGACCGTCAGCCAAGCCGACACATGAAAAACTTAAATACTACTGTCCCTGCTGTCCTCTGTAGCTCACTAGTCATAGGTTTGTAGAACAATAGGATTAAGGTCTTTTTCTCAACTCTGTTCATGTTGTAACATTTTTGCTGTGAAGAAGAGGCTGGGACCTCTGCGGAGTCAAATTCAGTTTTGAGAACTGCGTAAGTAAAGCGAGCGTCTGTGATAATATAGGAGAGAAACTGCCCACTAATCCTACAGAAACCTCTGGAAGAGCATGGCATTGTGAATGTTACACATATACAGCCTTTATTCTACGGAGTTAAACAACTCAGCTTTATCTCATGATGGAAGAACCTTTGGATGGTAAAATATTTTCCTCAAAAAGCAGTTTATTGAAAAAAAATCCGATTTAAATCAAAAAAATCCGATTTTTTTGATTTTTTTAAAAAAAACATTGATTTTTATCCACCCTGTGTGTCATGTGATCCTCTAAATAATAGGTCTGTGTATGTGTAACACTGTTCTGGGAGGCACTCTGCCAGCTCAGTTATGAGACGCATCTCTGTGTTTAACCGATGTTCTGTTTTTAAAGAGGCCAGGCAAAGCATTCAAATAAAATTCCTGATATGAGTAGTTAAAGCGGACCAAAACCCACATTTTTTAACTAGCATCCCCTGAATTGCTCCCCCCATGAAGAGAACCTTTTTTGCCAATTTTTAGTGCTTCTGCTTCACTCTAATTCCAGATAACGGCCCTTGTTTTAGCTGTAAAGCTCCGCCTCCTCCATTCATTGCCATTGTGTGTGGCAATGATGTCATTGCCACACCAATGCAATGTCTGATTGCCTGCCATCTTACAGAGAGGAACAGCAAAAAAAAAAACGTGTTCCAGGACAATTCGAAAAACAAATGTATCCATTTCTAGTTCTACACCCTAATAAGGGAGTATCGGCAGGGGCGATGGCCAAATGTGTTTCACAAGTTCGGAGGGTTTTGGTTCGCATTAAAAGGAGCAGGCCAACCCTCAGTAGGAATACACACCTACTCTGAATATACAAAACGGATCAAGAAAAAAAGGGGGATGGATCGCGCTACAAAAAGGGTCTCCTTTCTTGTTCTTCATGAATAAAATAAATATATATATAATTTATAGGCCGTAGGCTTGGGGTGCCGGTGAGTGAATACAATTTTTACCTTTACTCCCTTACTCTCATGAGTCATGTGCGTCTAATGCTGGAAGCAAGAGGCATTAACTGATATACTCTATTGAACACACTCCAGGACTGTCTGTCTAATATATATATATATATATATATATATATATATATATATATATATATATATATATATTAATCTCCTTTTTGTAGTGTGACCCCTTCACCCTTTTTAATGAAAGGTAAAATAGCCTGCTTTCTGCTTTTTCCATTGTTGGAGGTCGGGGCCATGTCTTTCGTTTAGCTTTGCTTTAGGACCCCGTTACACCTGCGCGCTTGGCCACGATAGCGGAGGCAATCCTGATCACCCCACAATCGCCGTCCGAGCACTGCTCACAGCTAGCTCTGGGGCTCCCTGTGTTTGGCAATTGGGCCGGCCTGTAAAAACGCTGCCACAATCCAGTGGCATTTCCTGGCATCTTTAGCCCTGGGCACAGCCATATTGGTGAGCTGCATAGAGTGACATCCCCCCACTCCTCGGCTCATTTACGTGAATGGTAAGGCACACCGACAAATCGGGGGTTGCTGCTCTTTGTCAATGCCTCCAGAGAATTGCTAGACTCCCAGCATCATACTATAGTTTTTTTTTTCTAACCCCCCCCCTCTTTTTTGCTTTAGTGCCAGGGGAGGGGGACAGAGTGGGGGTTTACCCTGAGACTGGACATCCACTTTAACTACCCTGGGTTTTGGTTTGTGTCCCAGCAGGATCCTGTTTTGAGGGTTAACCCCAGACTGGATATCCACTTCACCTAGGTTTTGGTCTCTGTACTGGGGGGGCATCCCAATTTGAGGTTTAACCCGAGACTGGACATCCACTATAATATCCTGGCATTTGCTATTCCCCTTTGTGTCTGTTGTTTTTTTAATGTGTGCATGCACCGGATGACATCCTTTTTGGGGAAGAATTGCTGGCCAGACATTGGGAGGAAGTCAGAAAATGAGTGATACTACTTACCCAGGCCCAGTTCCATTGTGGCTGACAGCAACTATTCTCTGCTACGTGGCCGAGAGCAACTGTTCTGGTATCCTACATGGCTGACTCAACCGTTCTTGTACCATAAGTGGCTGACGGCAGCTGTTTAGGTACCGTCTGTGGCTGACGGCAGCTGTTTAGGTACCGTCTGTGGCTGACGGCAGCTGTTCAGGTGCCGTCTGTGGCTGACGGCAGCTGTTCAGGTGCCGTCTGTGGCTGACGGCAGCTGTTCAGGTGCCGTCTGTGGCTGACGGCAACTGTTCAGGTACCATCTGTGGCTGACGGCAGCTGTTCAGGTGCCGTCTGTGTCTGACGGCAGCTGTTCAGGTACCGTCTGTGGCTGACGGCAGCTGTTCAGGTACCGTCTGTGGCTGACGGCAGCTGTTCAGGTACCGTCTGTGGCTGACGGCAGCTGTTCAGGTACCGTCTGTGGCTGACGGCAGCTGTTCAGGTACCGTCTGTGGCTGACGGCAGCTGTTCAGGTACCGTCTGTGGCTGACGGCAGCTGTTCAGGTACCGTCTGTGGCTGACGGCAGCTGTTCAGGTACCGTCTGTGGCTGACGGCAGCTGTTCAGGTACCGTCTGTGGCTGACGGCAGCTGTTCAGGTACCGTCTGTGGCTGACGGCAGCTGTTCAGGTACCGTCTGTGGCTGACGGCAGCTGTTCAGGTACCGTCTGTGGCTGACGGCAGCTGTTCAGGTACCGTCTGTGGCTGACGGCAGCTGTTCAGGTACCGTCTGTGGCTGACGGCAGCTGTTCAGGTACCGTCTGTGGCTGACGGCAGCTGTTCAGGTACCCTAACCCCCAACCGTCTTGGTTGCCCTGCGCGGCTGAAGGCAACTGTTCTTGTACCATACGTTGCTGTCGGTGAGCAAACGGGTTGTCTGTGAGAACATGCACTAATAGAAGACACCCTGGGGAAACAGGATGGAGCAGTCTTTGAAACCTTTCTCACTGGATAGCCGCTAAAATCTTGTGACAAATCTCCTTTCAGTTTAGTGTCATCCAATGTAATTTATGCCGCAATCACGACTGCAAATCTGACAGCTCGGCAAAGCCTGTGAAGATCTTAATGAATCCACGTTTGGTGCCTTTGATGTCTGGCGCTGCATGGCGGGACACACAGCCACCAGAGGGGCTTAATCTTGTGGAACAAATATCTCCACCACAGCTAGAGCGAGAGACCCCCGCATAAAATGGATCTTGAGATGCGCCTGACGTTTTTGTTCCTGGGGCTCGCATTAAAACTACACTGTATTTGAAATCGACTCCCTACTTTGTAAAAGTTTGACTCCCTCCGCCATCAAAAATGAATCCTCGGCGGCAGCGAGCAGAGCCCCTCTGGCTCCGCACATGGCAGATATCTCCGGTTTTGAGTCAATTGCTGATGAACTTGAAACGAGAATAAAAGGAGCGTTGAATTTTGAATGGCATATCCAATTCTATATGAGATTGCCGAGCACGAGGTGGAGGAGATAAGTAGCTGCTCATTGTATGGCGCAATGAAATGATTATGTGAGGCGTGTAGTGTAAGACTACATGGCGTGTAGACTGCATATTAATCTGTGCAATTCTAGATTAGACCTCCGTACGACGTAGTTACTTCTGGCTCATCCATGAATGTGACTAAAACTTTCTTGTTTGCTGACCTGAGCAGGTCAGAGATGTAATAGAATATTCCCCGTCCTACTACTCATAGGTGCCGACAACCAATACCAATTGAGATATTCAAAAAAATGGAAAGTGGTACTCAATGAGAAAAAAAGTTTGGGTTTTCCTGCTCTGTTATGCATTCTCTACTCCAGTGGTACTGAACTGGCGGCCCGGGTCCGAACGTGGACCGCGGCACCAGATTTCCAGACCCCTGCCCTGACAGTCCTACACTCAGTTGCTTCTGTATTGCCGTACTCACTGCTGCCCCCTTGACTTGTTACCAGAACTTATTGCCAGTAACATTTTCAGCCCTAGTCCACCCTTGTACACGGCCTGCACAGAATGCACAGGGGGTCAAAGCTATAGGTTGGGCAAAAAAAGCTCCTGTTTTTTCCTAGGGTCCAATAGGGGTGGGGGCAAGCAGCCTTTTTTTTTTTTTTTTTTTTTTTTTTAGCTTTGCCAGTGGAATCTATAGCCCTCCCCCCACCCAGTGCGCTGATTTCTAACTATCCACCCCCCGCACGCCAGCCCCCCCCTCCCCCCCGTCCGGACCTTCACCTCTCACCGGATGCCTGTAATTGGACCTTTACAAGAAGTGGTTGAGTATCCCTGCTCTACTCCTTCGAAGTTCTTATAACTGCATTGCTTGGTTGTCTAGCCTTTAAAGCAGACCAAAACCCATATTTTTATCTAGCATCCCCAGAATCGTTCCCCCCTCACGTAGAGGACCTTTTAGTTTTCACTGCTCCTGCTTAATTCTAATCCCAGATAATTGCGCCTGTTTTAGCTGTAAAGCTCCACCTCCTGCATTCATTGCCATGATTATGTCATTGCCACACCTATGCTATGACTGATCCCCTGCCATCTTACAGAGAGAAAGGGCACAAAAAAAAGGACCAGGACTTTTTGACAATATCTATTTCTAGTTCTACACCCTAAAAAAGGAGTATAGGCAGGGGCTTTGGCCAAATGTATTTCAAAAGTTCAATGGGGTTTGGCCTGCTTTAAAGTGTTTGTCCAGGCTTGGGGTAACCCTACCACCTTCTCCTGGTGCTGAGGTAGGATGGGGAGGTTACTAACAAAAAAAAAAAAAAAAACTTACCTCGCTGGCGGTCCAGCGTCATTCTCCCAGTGCTATGAGTCCTGGGTGCCTCCATGTTGGCGAGGAAGCACATGTGTCCTGTGTGAAACCTCCGAATTCCCAGTAAAATCTCATCCCCGATCCGATGGCAGAGGCTAGTGGGGATGCGTCCGCTGGCACGCTCAACTCCATTCAGCTGCAATCAGCCATTTAAATTCTTAGCCGAAAGGGCCTGAGTGCGCGGATCAGCTGCTCTCCTGCACATACACCGTATGGGCAAGTTTATTTCACACAGTTCCCGAATTGGGATGCGTTGGGAGCGAGGACCAAAACCCAGTATAGTCAAAATCTGGAGTTTGGTCCACTTTAAACTGCTTCAGGGACAGGTAACCTAGTCAAAAGGGACTGTCCTGTGTAATGGGTTAATAATACCTACAGCATCCTGGCCTTTAAAGTGGACCAACGCCCAGGGGTGATCGGCCCGGGAATCTATAAGATTCCCGGGCCGATCACCTCCCTCACCGCGGGGCATCCGAGATCGGGATGTCCCGCGGGGTGAAACCCCCCCCAAAAGCCCCACAAAACCTTACCTTATCGGCGACAGATCAGCCGCCGCCGCCTCCCGCGCGCCCCTCTAGCAGTGCGCGCGCCCGCGCCGGCCGTTTGTGAATGGCCGGCGCAGGCCCTGTAAGAGGGACGCGCGGGAGGCGGTGGCGGCTTGTCCGTCGCCGAAAAGGTAAGTTTTTTGGGGGGGTTTCACACAGCGGGGCATCCTGATCTTGGATGCCCCGCTGAAGTGGACCAACACCCAGGAAAGTGAAAATCCTGGGTGTTGGTCCACTTTAAAGTGGTTTAGCTGTCTTTGGTTCCTCTGTTCTTCTTGGAGCATGATTTACAGTGCCTGATTCCCCCCCCCCCCCCTTGGGCTGTGATTTTATGCTCAACTAATAAAAATACTTTTTCTCCAGCTCCCTTTCAGCTTGAGCACAAGCAGAGCATTACATCCCCCCCTACTCTGCCTGGTCAAGCCCACTCTCCCTCTGTGTGTGAGAGAGAAAAAGAAAGGGTAAAAAGTTTAGACTGAATACTACAGGAACAAAAGCTTCTTTTAGAAAACGGAAATACGGTAAGTTTAAGACATTGCAAGATGTAGACCTACACAAATGGCCAACGCTTGGCATTGCCTGCTGAATCTCTTTAGCTTCAGGGACAAATTACAATTCTTATTTCTCTGTTGGCAACTAAAAGAATGCAAAATGGCTTCCAAACAGTCCTCTCAAATGACATACATGTACTTGTATTACATATGATGCCAATATCTCCTGCCATCTTCTAGCAGCCACATTTTTTTGTGTTTGTAGGGAACATCATACAACTTGAGCCTCGCTGACACCGCAGCCTCCAGAATCACACTCTTTGCTAAATCCCAGCCATTTAACCAGCCCAGCAGAATATATTTTAGCCGAGGGACATGTACGCACTAATTTTGGTTGTAAACAAAAAGTCCGCTCAAGTAAAATATAATTATTTAATACGATAGGCGCACACTTAGGCAGAAATACAAGTATGGAATGTTATGAAATATTGTCAGCTCCCCACTCCTATTTTACTTTGGGGCACTACCAGAACCGTTTTTTTGCATCATAGCTTTTAATGGAAGGTCGTACAACCCTGGTCCTGGTGCCAAATTATTAGGCTCAATGCAGTACATCTTTTGGGATCAAGAATGGGGTAGGATGAATCCGATCTGAAGATTTCCATTTTGTCAGGTTCTGGGCTCAGTACTGGAGTGAATAAAATATGTGTGGTTTAGGCTTCGTGGCCCAGTTCTGATTATCTATCTGGCTTGGGGCTAGGACGCATAGCGGCCCAGTTGTGTGGGGGCACCATAAAGTCTGGGCGCTCTGTGTGAAGCTGCTCAGCTACCAGATCCTTCAGTTGGGGTCCCTTGCGGTCCCATTCAGCCAGACAAAAGTGTGAGGGAACCAGTAAGGGGGTATATGAACTGCCTGGGCTTGCTCGGGTTCTGAATATCTATCTGTCTCGGGGCTAGGATGCATAGCGGTCCAGTTATCCAAGGTTATGTGTCGGCACCATAAAGTCTGGGCACTCCGTGTGAAGCTGCTCAGCTACCAGAGCCTTCACAGTCAGGGGTCCATTGCTGTTCCATTCAGCCAGACAAAGATGTGAGGGAACCAGTAAGGAGGTCTATGAACTGCCTGGGCTTGCTCCGGTTCTGATTATCTATCTTTCTCGGGGCTAGGATGCATAGCGGTCCAGTTATCCAAGGTTCTGTGTCGGCACCATAAAGTCTGGGCACTCCGTGTGAAGCTGCTCAGCTACCAGAGCCTTCACAGTCAGGGGTCCATTGCCGTTCCATTCAGCCAGACAAAGATGTGAGGGAACCAGTAAGGAGGTCTATGAACTGCCTGGGCTTGCTCCAGTTCTGATTATGTATCTGGCTCGGGGCTAGGACGCATAGCGTTCCAGTTATCCAAGGTTCTGTGTTCGCACCATAAAGTCTGGGGGCTCCATGGGAAGCTGCTCAGCTACCAGAGCCTTCACAGTCAGGGGTCCCTTGCGGTTCCATTCAACCGGAAGGTGTGAGGGAACCAGCAAGGGCTTGCTCCTTTCACAGAGCAGTGTTAAATCCCCTTCTGGCCAAATATGGGCTTCCTGGAAAGCCTTTTGTTACCAGTTGTTACTGGAGGATTGGGCAACATTTGCTATGAACATGGGATTTTAAAGGGGGGACCGGGTGTCCGAAAACAAGATGAAATATTGGTCCTCATTTTCCTCAGTGTTTTAACACATTGTTCCCTTGGGTCCCTCGCATTGGCCATTTCATACCAGACCGTCGAATCTGCTTACCCACAGGGATTTAAATGCAAAAACCAATTTGTACAAATGGCGAGCATCTACGCTGCAATTACTCTGGGCCAAATTAGCACATTTTCTGTCTGGAATAGTTCAGCAGTTACTCCAGCAATTCTTTTTCCACGTTATTAAAATGAGCAGCGACTGCAGACCACAAACCAGCCCGTTTTAATTGCCTCATTTAATTTCCACGTGAAGCACCACCATGCAGCAGGAACCACTATATGCGTGTGTATAATCTATAAATAAACCATTTTTTTTTTTTAATTTTCTTTTTTTTCCGCTTGATACTTACCGAGGTGGCCAGCACGTGCCTGCGCTGTGTTGCTTGCTAAGTGCCTGCTTACAGCTGCCCTTAAAGTGGACTTATTGTGAGGCATAGCCGAGGTTGCACAGGTTTCCTCAAAAGGAAAGAAGATGATCTATCGCACCAGTTTCTTTCTGAGAATAAATTAGACAGTAAATGGTCTGTGAAGGGAAAATTGAGGAGAAAAATTTCACAGCTATAAAACATTTACATAATATAGTGCTGAACATTTTGATATTTTTATTAAAGCACCGAGACAGTTGCATTATAAATCGACAGACTAAGACAGCATGAGTAAAACATGCTGTGTGGATATTTCACTTTTAAAGCCTGTTATCACCCTGGGGTGGTCTAGAGGATGTATATTGGAACATTCCTTAAAGTAAAGCAAATAAATAATGCAATAACGATAAGTGCAAACGTCTCCTCTGTGTTTGCTGCTTAAAGCAGAACTAAATGCAAGAGGGTCAGCCATTGAATCTATGAGATTCCTGGGCTGGCCTTCCCCCAAGGGCACATATGTCAAACTCATGGCCCGGGTGCCATTATTATTGGCATTATTATTATGTGTATGTAAACACAGATTTGAATGGTTGTGTTTGCATTTTGTTTTGTGTTTATTAGCTGGCCCTTTCCAGGCAACCAGATTGCGGATGTGGCCCTCGGTGAAAATGAGTTTGACACCACTCTCAAATCAGGCTCCCCCACTGTGTGAATCGACTCCCCCTGCCCCCCCCCCCCCCCGGCAAAACTCATCTCCTTCCTGGCTCTCTCATGGATGTAAATATTGGCGGCCGCATCCCCCCTAAGACAATGGTTGTTTCTGTGGTGAGGTAATATATATCCCGCTGAGTTTTAAGTTATTTATTCATGTGTGGTGAGGTTTTCCTGTAGTTTTATGTATTTATTTTACCTTTGCTAGTTTTCTTTCATAAGTATATTATATATTCTTTTTTATATCTTGTTTATATTAAAAGAACAGTCCTTATTGTTCTCTGATCTCTTTAAAACAATATAATAAAACTGCATTTATATTTGTAGCACTGCCTCAGGCATTTATTAGTAGTGTGATTTGGCAAGAATCTGGTGATACACGTATGACGATATGATATATCCCGATATATAGCCTGTCTTGCGATTTATTTTTTTATAAAATTTTATTCTCAATTGAAAAAAGACATAGGTGGAGGGGAGACCGCCCTCGTTCGATGACCTCAAAGTACAAAACGCAGGGCGACAGGTGTCGTGGCTTCTACATCGCCAGCTTGTGGCGTTTCTCACATCAGAGGGACGTCTAGAGAGAGCCCTTCTCCCTTTGACTCCCCTAGAGGAGCTCCTCACACAGCCCCAACCTCCGGAACATGTGGTATCAGGGCTCTATGTCCTATTGGTGGCCTCCAGACACACTTTGGACCTGGGATTCCTCCTGAAATGGAAGAGGGATCTAAGAACCCTCCATCACAAGCGAGATGGCCCGCAAGATTTTCACTATGACACGGGCTTTTGGCTGCTAGTGCTAGTGAGGAGAAAAGTTACAAGGTCCTCACGAGGTGGTACAGATGCCCGGTGACATCGCAGCGTTCTCGCCGGACAAGTCGGGAGTCCGCTGGTGGTGCGGGGCGGCCCAGGCTGGCATCCTGCTTATTTGGTGGGAGTGCCCAGAGATCATGAAGCTTTGGGAAACCATATTCCAGATACACACAGAGGTAGAGTATCCCTGATTCCGGGCCCCCTATCCAGGGGAAAGAAGGGTATCCTCAGACACTTCTTGACGGCAGCAAGGGCAATTATGCAAGATCAAAAGCTGTCCCTCCTCCCGGCCCCCTATAAAAGCAGGTGTCTCACTATGATTTCCCAGTGTTCATCTTGCAGTCTGGCTGCTGAAGATCGTTGGATACTCTCTCCCGGATATTGCAGCTGACTGGGGCCTCCTAGCCCATCGGCCCCTGCGAACCCTATTCCCACTGATTCTGTGGACCCACTATTGCCTCCCAGCCACGGCTGTTGGGACTGTGATGGTAGGGAGAACGCCGGGATCAGGCGTCTTGCAGGGCTAGGCTCTGGGCCGCAGACCCTGTCTAAAGGATAGCCTGCCTTAGGCTGATGGTGAGCCTATATGGGGGGGGGGGGGGGGAGAACCGCTTACTGCCCTCTGTTTATTCCCTCTGCCCCACAAGCTTTATTACTGTGTGTGTGATTATGTCACTGTACTTTGATTCACTTGCGCATGTCATACGTACCTCCCTCGCTCTCTCGAGTTGTCTCTTCCTGCTCCCCTCCATCTTGGGCTTTTACACTGTGAGGGGGGGGGTCGGACGCTGCTCGGCGGTCTCTTCTGGGACCGCAGGCTTCCTGTCTTCAACGCGGGTGCGTGCGCTGCATTTTGTGCTGGGGCCCCGCTGTGGCCCGCCTTGCGGCAAGACTTGTGTGGCTTCTTGGATGACGTCCTCCATCTTGGCGTTGGCAGACGCAGGGCTATGCGGAGGCAGGAGGCGGGCACGTCTCTCGCGCCGTCGGGGGGGGGGGCGGGGCCGCATTATGACGCTTTTCGCGTCACTACTGTGCGGCCCACCCCTCGAGGAACGCTTGGAGCTGCTGACTCGGCGCCATTTTGATTCTGCTTCTCCTGCCTTGCTGCCTCTCTGGTGTGGCTTCACTGTCGGTGTTGTGAGTCCCTATTGTTATCAATATCTATTGTGTTACTGTTATTGCGCATGTGCTGTGGGATGCTTATGGCCCCTTCTTTTGCTTTTGTCTTTCAAGTGGGCCCTTTGATAGATTGTGGGTTGTGGTTCCTCCCGGTCCTCTGCCCCCCCTCCTACCCCTTTTTTATTATGAGGGATCACAAAAAGAGGGAATATATAGGAGGACTACATAGGTTTGGGCCATCAGTGCCTTGTAACCTGCATAAAGATTTTTCTCTGCTAATCACCATAATGGAAGCTTCTGGGGATAGTGCGCTAGGGGCCCCATCTGGGCGGGTGAAGCTCTGCCCCATGTGCAGTGCTAGCCCTCTGGGCGGACTTAGCACTGTTTGTGTCACTTGCGTCAGGAGCGTCATTTTGAAGCATGATTGGGTGGGCGTATCTGCCCCTAGCCCGTTATTGCCTGCGGCCTCTCCAGATCCCCCGCTGCTGCACTCAGCACCCAGCGAGGGGGAAGCCAGCAATGGGTCCCAAGTTGATTTGCCATTCCAGGTGGCCAGCATTGAGAGACAACTCTCGCGAACGGCTCCTCAGAAAGCCACGAGTAAGAAGCGGCACATCGAGCTCGTTTACTCGGATAATGATGATAATGATGATCTTTTTGGAGGTCTGGGCTCCGTGGAGGAAGATGAGTTGTAGGAGGACTCCATTTCCACTGTGGATTATTCTGCTGGCTATGACAGCGGGCCTGGTTCTTCCTCGAACAAGGATACGTGGCTCCCTGATGATACGGAGACGTTGCTGGCTTCGGTTTTTGAGACGCTGCACATTGTCCCTCCAAAAACTAAAGCTAAGAGGAAGCAGGATGATTTGTTTCGGCCTGAGAGACAGAGGCGAGTCTTTACTGAGGCAGGCCCATTTTTCTAATATGATTTTCAAGGGGTGGGAAAGGCCTAACAAGCTACCGTCGGTGCCTAAGGGCATGGACAGGCGGTATCCCTTTCCTGAGGAGCTGGTCCGGCTATGGTCTCGTCCTCCTGAGGTGGATTCCCCTGTGTCGGGATTGTCCAACACTACGGTTATGCCGTCACCCGATACCGCTTCCTTACGTGATCCAGCTGAGGCGCATGGATCAGCTGGTCTGTCATGCCTTCATGCCTTTGCTGATGCTTGGTTTCGCCCTGTGTGTGCTGTGGCTATTGTCTCCTTAGCCATCAGAAAGAGGGTGAGACACCTTGTGGATATTGCGAAGTCTCGCAAGCGGGCAGAGGAGTATAAAGACCTCAAAGCTTGTGTGGATTTTATTGCCTTCGTTGTTTCTGCCATGGACGATGGTGTCCGGCTCGGTGCCAGGGTTTCGGCCCTGCTTGTTGCGCTTCGCCGCTCGCTCTGGTTGCGGCAATGGTCGGCTGATGCCGCGGCCAAGAAGTCGCTCACTAGTATCCCCTTCCTGGGGCACAGGTTGTTCGGTGAGCGTCTGGACCTCCTGATCAAGGACGACGACGGATGCCTGCGCGGCCCTTTCGGGGTTCTTCTGCCTATCGCTCCTTTCGAGGAGGAAGAGGCTTTTCATTTTCAGGTGGCCGCGGAGATTTCTGGCGACGAGGTAGGCCCCGCAGCCGATCCAATCCCTCCTGGGAATCCAAATCCAAGCCCCCTGCCAAGGCTCCTCAGGCATGAGGAAGTGCCCTCACCCATCCGGGTGGGGGGACGGCTTCTGCTATTTGCTCATATCTGGAGACCGCGCGTCTTGGATCGATGGATTCAGGAGGTGGTGTCCTCTGGTTACAAAATAGAGCTGGCAGTCAGGCCGCCCTCAAGATTTCTTCAGTCTTGCATATCCCAGAACCCAGTGAAGGCACAGGGCCTGAGAATGGCCGTGCAGCACCTCCTGCGGTTAGGGGTGATTTGCCCTGTGCCTCGTCAGGAACAAGGCCAAGGCTTCTACTCGAAATCTGTTTACGGTTCCCAAGAAGGATGGCACTCTGAGGCCTATCCTGGACCTGAAGGGTCTCAACAGGTTTGTCGGAGTCAGACATTTCCGCATGGAAACCTTACGGTCTGCGGTGAGCTCGCTTCGGCCTGGCGATTTCCTTACTACGGTGGACATCAGGGATGCCTATTTGCATATCCCGATATTCCAGGGACATCAGAGGTTCCTGAGGTTTGCGCTGGGGGACCAGCATTATCAGTTTGTGGCTCTGCCATTCAGGATATCCTCAGCCCCCGGGTTTTCACCAAGGTGCTAGCGGGCATCATGGTTATTCTGAGGAATCGGGACATTCGTGTGCTGCCTTATCTGGGCGATTTACTAATTGCGGCTCAGTCCCTTCAGCAGGCCGAGAGCGACACCTGGACGGTGTTGTCCACTCTCGAGGATTTCGGATGGGTAGTCAATTACCCCAAGTCTTCGATCACTCCCTCAATGTTGAGGTCCTTCCTGGGCATGACGTTAGACACCTCTCAGGTCAAGATATTCCTGCCACAGCAGAAGGTGGTGGCCCTTCAGATGCAGGTGCAGGCCTTGCAGTCTTGTCAGCGGCCATCGATGCGTCTGGGGATGAAGCTGGTGGGCCTGATGGTGTCATGCTTCAAGGCAGTCGCCTTCGCCCAATTCCACATGAGACCTCTTCAATTGAACCTGTTGACCGGCTGGGACCGGATGCAGGAGTCGCTGGAACAGGAGTTTTTCACTGTCCCCCCTGGCCAGACAGTCGCTCTTGTGGTGGCTGGACTCTGGAAACCTGTTGGTGGGCAAGTCCTTTCTGACTCCCCGGTGGGAGATAGTAACCACGGATGCCAGGCTGACCGGCTGGGGAGGCGTTTTGGCAGATGCAGAAGATCCAGGGTCAGTGGGGTCCGCAGGAGAACCACTTGCCCATAAATCTCCTGGAGCTGAGAGCGATCCGGTTGGTGCTTCTTCGCCTGACTCCCCATTTAAGGGGTCGTGCGATCCAGGTTCGCTCTGACAATAAGACGGCTGTCGCCTACATCAATCACCAGAGCGGGACTCGGCGAAAGCGAGCCCTGAAGGAGGTGACCCAGATTCTGACTTGGGCAGAGGAGAATGTTCCCTGCATCTCGGCGGTTTACATCCCAGGGGTAGAAAACCAGGAGGCAGACTCCCTTAGCAGGGGGGCCTCTCGCCTGGGGGAATGGTCTCTCAGCTACAAGATCTTTCACGCTCTGTGTCTCCGCTGGGGTCAGCCGGATGTGGACCTGTTTGCGTCCAGACACACTCACAAGCTCCCAAGGTTTGTCTCCCTGTCCAGAGATCCTCTGGCCTTTGCCACAGACGCTCTGGCAATTTCTTGGATGGAGTTCAGGCTCCTTTATGCATTCCCTCCGTTTCCACTCTCTGGGCCGAGTGCTGCACAAAATAGCCCAGGAATGAGTTCCAACCATCCTAGTGGCTCCTCGCTGGCCGAGAAGGAGATGGTTTGCGGACGTAGTTCAGATGTCAGTGGATCGCTACA
This sequence comes from Gastrophryne carolinensis, assembly GCA_027917425.1. Lineage (NCBI taxonomy): Eukaryota > Metazoa > Chordata > Amphibia > Anura > Microhylidae > Gastrophryne > Gastrophryne carolinensis. The sequence continues at coordinate 186,420,567 of CM051243.1, forward strand.
TCATGCCCGATGACCCATGGCTTCTCACGCAGGGGTCGCTGCGGCACCACAATTTACAGACGCTGGCTTTGATGACCTGGCTATTGAGACCTCAATCCTGATGGAAAAGGGGCTGTCAGCCCCGGTTGTGCATACCATGATTCAGGCACGGAAGAAGTCTTCTTCTATGATATATTAGAGTTTGGCATGCCTACATTGCTTGGTGTGAATCCAAGAGTCTCCCTTGTCACACATTCTCTATCTCTAGGATCTTGGAGTTTTTACAACACCCTCAAGGGCCAGGTCTCTGCCTTGGCCATCTTTTTCCAGAGATCATTTGCCAATCATAGATTGATCAAGACCTTTTTCCAGGGAGTCGCCCATGTACGTTCACCACGTAAGCCTGTATTACCGGTGTGGGACTTAAATTTGGTACTTTCTGCTCTCCAGGGTCCTCCCTTTGAGCCCTTGTGCGATGCTGCATGGCCTACTTTGACCCTAAAGGTGGTCTTTTTGGTAGCGATCACCTCGGTGCGTCGCGTGTCGGAGCTGGCTGCGCTTTGTATGAAGCCTCCTTATTTTGAGCGGTATAAGGATCAGGTGGTTTTTCGCTTTAAGCCTGATTTTTTGCCTAAGGTCGTTTCTACCTTTCATCCTAATGAGGAAGTGGTCTTGCCTTCCTTGTGTCCAGCACCTACTAATTCTAAAGAAAGGACCCTCCGTGCCTTGGATGTGGTCAGAGCCATCAAGTTTTACCTGGTTGCGACTGAATCCTTCAGGAAGTCGGATTTGCTCTTTGTTCTAACAGAAGGTTCTAGGAAGGGCTTGCCACCAGCCAGGTCCACTCTCAGTAAGTGGATCAGGCAGGCGGTGGTGCAAGCGTATTCTGCCAAGGGGAAGGAGCCCCCTTTTCGGATCACAGCTCATTCTACCAGAGCTATTGGTGCCTCTTGGGCTTTTCTACACCAGGCATCTGTTGAACAAGTTTGTAAGGCCGCCACTTGGTCTTCAGTTCATACCTTTGCCAAGTTTTACAAGGTTGATGTTAGGGCCTCAACTGATGCTGTCCTTGGCTGAAAGGTGCTTCAGGCGGTAGTGAAATGAACTACATGCTGTTCCGCACTAGGGATCCCGCTCTAATGGACACTGCTTTTGGATGTCCCACATGTCATTACTTCTGGGACGACCTGGACTGGATATAGGGTAAAATACAATTCTGTGAAACTCGCCTGTAGAATTGTTTTTGAATATATCCACTCCAGGTCGTCCCACCCGCGCCCTTGTTTCATTATCTCTTGTTTGCCTGTTATGGTGATTACCATTTTTGGACCGTTGTCCTTAAGTCTTTTGTTGGAGAGAGTACATGCTGAAGCTATGTGAAGTAACATGGTTTCTTGGCCTCCCGGCTTGTCTCTTTTTCTTACTGCTGTTTAACCACTGGGAAATCATAGTGAGACACCTGCTTTTATAGGGGGCCGGGAGGAGCGACAGCTTTAGATCTTGCAGTCGAGCGCCCCCCTGGGGGCGCAATACCCACATCTCATTACTTCTGGGACGACCTGGACTGGATATATTCAAAAACAATTCTACAGGTGAGTTTCACAGAATTGTAATTTTGCCCCCTCTATTTCACCCCTCTGTGGTATTTGCTCCCACCCTCTTCCCTATGACCTCCCCGCTAATGTTGTTGCCCTGCCCCCCCTCTTTCCCTCCCTGTACCCCGGAGTTGAGATGTGCAGTGATCCTGATGTCCGCCTGGTGATAGACCACAGAGAGAAGCCTGGCGCATTGACAGCTTTAGTGGATCAGCAGGGGTTGAGGCGCCATGCGATTATGCGTCTGATGTGGAGCTTCATTATAGGAAGCCCTTTGCATCTCCCTCTGTGTCTGGGTGCCGTTTTTGGCGATAATACCCCGATATGCACACTTTAGACCTGTCTGGCTTGTAAACAGCCTGTCACTGGGAGATGACCAGTGGGAGTATGAGATGGAAACTATATTGCTGGCTGCTCTGGCTTCCACCCCTCCGTCGGCGCCTCTTGGTGGGCGAGGGCAGAGGGGGATTATCGCCAGGTTTTGTAGGTGGGGCCGTGTCGGCTGCTGTTGCGTCGCTGCCCCCCCCCCCACGCTGAATAAAGCCATGGGCTGTACGCAGTGATCCTCCAATGAGACAATCCAGCCCTTAAATGGGGTTACTCTGGGATCCTCCAACGACACAAGACAGCCCATGAATGGGTTGTTCTTATTGGGATCCTCCAACGACACAAGACAGCCCTTAAATTGGTTACTCTAAATGGGATCATCCAATGAGACAAGCCTGCCCTTAAATGGGTTACTCTGATTGGATCACACTACGCAGTGATCCTCCAATGAGACAAGCCAGCCCTTGAATGGGTTGCTCTGATTGGGATCCTCCAACGAGACAAGCCAGCCCTTAAATGGGGTTACTCTGATTGGGATCCTCCAACAAGACAAGACAGCCCTTAAATTGGTTACTCTGATTGGGATCATCCAATGAGACAAGCCTGCCCTTAAATGGGTTACTCTGATTGGATCACACTCGTATCTATAATGGTTATTCTCCATAATTATGATTCATCTGATGAGCGGTGAAACGTCTTCATGAAAAGCCTGTAAGTTTTATTGCGTAAAACTATGGCGTAAGTGCCCTTTAAAACCTGGCAAGCCCCTGCTCTAAAAGTCTGCGTTCCTTCTGACCGAGGCGTAAATTGTTCCTCTATTCAGTTAACGCGTCGGTAACGTCAAGCATACATCATCCCCGAGTACTTACCGTAGTTAGATGTTTGTCTTTTTGTCAGACACCTGCATCGTGATGAGAAATCTGCCGCAGCAGTCGGCGCCTGCCAAGCGCACATTGTTCTGAAAGGTCAGTTCGCTCCAAGTTCCAGGAGTGCAACTGCCAATCGTCACTTGGCATTGGCAAGGCCGCCATTCTGACTGTTAACTGCATTAACGACTCTGCTGTATCATCACATCTTTCCTTTTGTTAAAGGACTAGTACAATAACGAAAAAAGATGCCATTGTAATAGACGCCAAGTAAGCTGCATTGTTCCTGCTGCAGTTTGTTCCCAACTGGCCATGCAGGAGAACTGCTTTCGCAAAACTTGGGGGTTTTACTCAACTCAAAATCTCTCTATGCTTGTTAGGAATAATAATATTTATTTATATATTACCTGTAGAAAATGGTAGCGCACACTGAGCAGGAAATCCCAACAACTCGTGCTGGCTGGTGATTTTAATTAGTATCGACCAAAAAAGTGGGGAACAGATGCTGCTTACAAAAACACCACCGCACTTAGTAATCAATCAACTTATTAATAAATCCACTAACATTTAAAAATATATAAAATATTGGCCATGATTCACTAAGAGTTGAAAAAAATTCTCATGGTAGTAAAAGATTCAGTTCACGATAAAAAAGCCTAAGAATGTCACTGTTAGTGGTGAGTCCTTTTACAATTATGTTATATTCATTATTTAATACCTTAGCCTTAGGGTTATCCCCATCTTTTTAAGGGCCTGTGAAAGGACCCGAAACGCGTCAGAGGGGCCCACTCTCTTTTCCTGCCCATATCTGCTTTTGATTTTACTCTGCATGGATGTTTTTGATTTCTCTTGGAGACACTAATGATTTTAGCAATTTTTGGAAATAAAGTACTCATTTTTTAAGGAAGTGCGGATCCAACTTTTCTTCTACTCACTGTTAGTGAATCGCCAGATAAGACAATGAAAGTCAATGGCACTTTTTTACTCCTGAAAAAAGTATTGAACTTTTTACCTGTAGGGAAAAGTGCCATTGACTTTCATTGTCTTCCTATCTGCCGACTCACTAACAGTGAAATTCTCAGGCTTGTTTCTCATTAATTGAATTTTTTACTACCATCAGTTTTTTTCAGCTCTTTGTGAATCGAGGTCATTGTGTGTATATGTATTTTCAAATAATTAATAATAAATAAATTGATTTATAAGTAGGGTGGTGTTTTTGTGGGCAGCGTCTGCTCCCCACCTTTTTTGTTGGATGGGGAAATGGGGAATGAGGACCCTGCTCACTAGGGGTGTGCATTGGCAAGAATCTGGATCCGAAACGTATCATGATACACATATGACGATACGATATATCCCGAGTCTGTCTCAGACGATAAATTGCGTTTTTTTTTTAATTAAAAAAAATACATTTTTTAGGATGGAATTTTAAGGGCTAAAAACTCCCCCCAAAAAATGGTGTGAGGTCCCCCTTACCCAGCATAACCAGCCCAGGGACAGGCTATAGGGGCTTGTAGAACAGGGTGCAGGGGCCCTCTTTGGTGGCCCCTGGCCCTGCAGGCTAGAAGCCGGCATACCCAAATGGCCATGGGCTCTTCCGCCCTCCGGCCTTTGGGGAGGCAGGTAATGGGGGGGGGGGGGGGGGCTCAGGGTTAATGGTAAGTCATCCACTAGCCGCAGGTGAACCCAGAGCCTTGTGAACTGGTATAGGGGTCTCATGGCTCCCTTACCAGTTCACAAAGGGTTAACAGGGGATCCTGCCCCTCTCCTCCTCTGGCCGACGATCGCTGCATTTGACAGCTGAAACTCCCGGAACCAGGATGACGCCCACAGGGGTGACGTCATCCTCCACCGGGGCTAGTCGTGAAGATGGCGGCGCCCAACGGGAAAGCAGGGGGATAGGGGCTGTCAGGCTCTCTTCTGAAGACTGAAGAGCCCTGGGGGGTGATCGGAGACCCCCCGGGTGAAGAGGAGACCCGGCTGGATCAAACGAGGTGTCAGGTGAGTTTTTTTTTTTTACTTTTCTTTTACTGTAGCGAGGGGGGGTCAGGTACTAGAAAGTAAAGATCGCAAACTTAGAATCTAAGGGGAGAATGGGGGTGACACAAAAGGTAATAAGTGCTTTGTGCCATGGTCCAGCTATCGAAGTAAAAATAAGAGTATGTACAATCTGAATAGGGGCAAAGGTTGTGTTGCATAGTGTCTGATAATGGATCGGATTCAGAAAAAGAATGTAGAAGATTGTTTTGAGAGGAGGAGTTAATTAGGGGATGGGGTGGGCTACCCTAAAACGATGCGTTTTTAGGGAGCGTCTAAATCTATTGATGTTTTGAATCAATCTAATTGTTGGTGGTAGCTCGGGAAAAGTCTTGTAGGCACGAGTGGGAGGTTCAGGCTTGGTTAGAAGTAAGTTGTATATCATTAGCAGAGCGCTTAAACTGAGTTTAAACTGAATCCTATACTGTAACCAATGCAATAGCAGAGGGTGGAGGCATCAGAGTAGTGGTTCCAGAGATGGATGATCCGGACTGCTGCATTCAGGATTGATTAGAATTTAGTAAGGGAGAGACCAGTTACTAGTGATTTACAGTAATCAATATGATAATGGATCAAGGCCACAATCATTAAAGTCTAGTTTAATCATTTTTAATGTTCTCCAGCCCTTAGGTTTACTGCCTTCTGTAGACTTTAGACTGTAAGCTTGCAAGGGCAGGGCTCTCTTTCCTATTGTCTCCTGTGCTCACAAAACCTGGTGGCATCTAGTTTTGTATTGTTCCCTGTACTATGTTTTACCTTGTCTGTAATCATATCTTGTAAAGCTCTATGGATAAATAATAATAATAATGGCTGAATATTTGGCATTTCTGCACTCGTCCCTGCACAGAGCCTATTTTTCTTTCCCCCCCCCGGTTCCATTGTTTTACTGCATAGTCTCTTGACCTGGTTTCCACATAGAAGATTTGGCTGTTTGGCCGCAGTTCCTTTCCACAAAGACCACTCCTAGCTTCACTGTTCAGGGAAACTCCTGGTTTCCCTGAACAGTGAAGGGGTCAGGGTATAGTTCTTGGACGTCTTGGACATACTCTTCCAACCAATGTGGGGCATTTGTAACCACGTGACACAGTTTATGGTCTTGCTGGAAGGTCCCATCTGCCTCAGGGAAGGCAATCGTTATGTTTGGGGACACATGATGTCCATGGATAGAACACCCAGGAGAAGTGGACCTGTTCCACGCAGCGCATAGGTGAGAGGTAGGTGGGGAGTAAAATAGGGCGTTCAGCATTTATATTATTGAATATGTACTAATACTGCGGTTTTTGATACTTGATATGGCGGATGCTCATGGAGATGAGTAGTGGCACTATTTATTTATTATAGAGATGAGCACCTTTGCACTTTGTAGGCACTTTATATGTAGTTTGCACAATATTTTTCGTAGTTAGTGGAGTTGATGACTCCTCTATAAGGATTCTATAGAATTTTATATACATATTTCACTTTTTTATTAGTATCTCATCACGTGGGCATCCGCATATGCATGTATACAGCAGGCATTATATAAATTGATCTAATGATTTAGACACATTATTATACTGGTGTCATGAAATTAGCCCTAATGCTCCTCCCCACTGTTGGTTTTTAATTATATGTTTTTTATAGAGTGTTTTGTCAAGATTTATGTTGTCTGTACATTTAAAGATCCATGTGAGCAATAAACTTCTAATTAATTTTATAAGGTGTGTGCAGCCTTATATTTGAGGACATATAGGAGGGCTAGCCCTGTAGCCTTACCATTGGTGTTATCTAATGTTCATTATGGTCCAATAGGCTTGCACCAGTATTGATCTGAGGTAGCGGTGCAGACTCCAATTACAATTGTGGTTGTCCAGGGATAGATTGCTCTGTTGTGAGAGCCCATGGTGCCCGCCAGTGGCCATGTGTACCGCCCTCTCTTTCTCTCTCCTCCCTGTGTCCGTGTGAACCGGTGTGTGTGTGTGTGTGTGTGTGTGTGTGTGTGTGTGTGTGTGTGTGTGTGTGTGTAAAACTGCACCAAGCTGACCTCGCATGCCCCCAGGGTGTGACGAACATAATGTTTTAGTACTACGTACCGCGTAGTACCGTTGCACTAGTGACGTCAGGTGGGGCTGCAAGGATGCGATCCTTCACATCCACCCTTCCTCCATGAGCTACACGCTGCTGATGTCGAAAGTAGCAAGTGCTCATATTAAACCGGACCTTCGGCGTGACTTAAAGTGGACCAACACCCAGGATTTTGACTATCCTGGGTCTTGGTCCACTTCGGTGGGGCACCCCCGATCGGGGTGCCCCGCTGTGTGAAACCCCCCGAACAACTCACCTCTCCCCGCTCCCAGCGCCGACGGACAAGCCGCGGACAAGCGGCTCCTCCTCCGCCGCCGCCTCCCGCGCGTCCCTCTTGACGCGCGCGTGCCCGCGCCAGCCATTCACAGACGGACGGCGCAGGCACGCGCACGTCTAGAGGGGCGCGAGGGAGGCGGCGACGGCCGGCCGCCGCCGAAGATAAGGTAAGGAGTTTGGGGTGTTTGGGGGGGGGTTTCACCCCGCGAGACATCCCGATCTCGGATGTCCCGCGGGGAGGGAGGTGATCGGCCCGGGAATCTTATAATCTTAACACCCGTGGGTGTTGGTCCACTTTAATGAAAAGCCCAAATCCTTAAACGATTCCCTAGCATCTAAAATTAATATATTTTAAAGTTGACCAACCCCCAGGGGGGATC